>CM054819.1:22733532-23374198 GCA_028984105.1 Lavandula angustifolia | reverse complement strand
AATAGTATTATGCATAATTATGTTTAAATTCATGCATATTTAGACTTTGATGAAACGATATATTAATTCACTATTTCTATAAAAAAAATTATTGTGTCCTGATACTTTATTTGAATGCATATAAATGAATAATATTATGCATAGTTAAATAAAAATATATGCATTTTTACTCTAAAATTGTCATATTATTATATTAACTTATTCAGGAAATGGAAACAAACGAGAAAAGAGATGGAATGTTTATTTAGGAAATGAAAAAATACGCAAACAATCTCTAAATTCAAAAATTGAATTCAAATTAGAACCTAAATTTTCTTTGAAATGGAAATTATATGCTATCTTATAAAGATAATCAATAACTAAAAAAAAAGATGATGAAGATTATGATTCACATTATAAACGGGCCACAAATTAAGGAATTTAAATGGACACAAATACCCTTAGTGATATGTTATTAATAATAATGTATTAAATAAAAACATCTTCAAAATAATCATAATCATAGATTTTTAAAAATGGAAGGCTATGATTCCTTCCTATTTCTTATTTTAAGCTCCATTCTCATATGTTCCATTCTATATATATATATATATATATATATAATTGTGATTAAACTTAAGTACTTAAATCTTGCCTTTGGGGGATGCATGGGAACCCTTCTAAATCGTGTAAATTCCTCGAATTTATTAATTTTTAAAACAAATATTTTATCTCCCGTAAATGCAGATATGGTCACCTACTCCCAAAAGTTTAAATTCCAAACACCCAATTTCTATTCATGGATTCACATTTTTTAATGATAATATGAATTGACAAATCTAATTGTGAGCACTCCATTTCAAATTCTTGGAATTCACGAGGGAAGATGGAGCGGAACCATCAAATTACTGTTGTATTCAAGATTGATGTCAAAACAATCAATGTCTATTGTAAGATCAACTTCTGGTGAGTTGCCTTTCCATATAAACTTCTACACCAACAGCTCAAAATTACATATATCTCCCTCCCTAGTTCAAGAATTGTCTATTTTCTCATAAAACAGCATACTAGCATTAGCCTCCAACACTGCTCTCTCTGAAACACTCTGAACTTGAGAATCCGAAATACTAAACCATTCCTCAATAGCAGATTCCAGCAGAGCAACAGGATCTCCATCCCCTATCTTGGCTCTCACTTTTCTGTAAACTGTGTAGTGCCCACCTCCGCTCGTTCCGAAGTGCTCCACAACCGAGACAAGGCGGTAGATTGCACGTCGAGCTTCTACGTCTCTCTGCAGCAACAAGAGTATGCATGCATTATGTAGCAAAAGGGATAGAAGAGGAAGAGGGTGAGTAGAGAGACTTACATTGCTAGAAACGGGCAAGCTGGAAACGGAAGCTTCTAAACGAGGGTCATTTTCGACTACACTAGCATTTCTTTCTTCTGCTGCTGCTGCATCTGCTTTGTAACTTGTTCTTACATCAAGTGGTGTCGATTGGAATATGAAACGAGAGAAGCCCAAGACTGCTTGACGGTTGTGGCTTGATGGCGTAAATGGAGAATTAGTATCCATAGCTTTTATCCCGACTTTCGTGTTCATGAATGGAGATAAATCGAGAATTGAAGGGAAAGAGATATGGCCCTAAAGAGACAATGCAGCATTTGATCACGACATAGAAATTGATCGAAATATGAAGATAAGAAAGTTTTAGCATTGTTAAAAGAGGAGAGGGACCATTTGTAAACACTAATTATTTTGTGAACATGTGAACACTACACTTTAATACAAATATAATGCACTTTACAGTCGAGAATACTGCACTTTTTGTCGGATTACGATAAAACCCTTAAAGTGCAGTAGCACCATTAGAAGGTGCATTTCGAAAAGTGCAGTATTATCAGTAGTAAATAGCAGCAGTATTCACACGTTCACAAATAATTGGTATTCACAAAAGAACCCTACCCTATATATGCTGCATATAGGTAGAAGAAGGCAACAAAAGAGAGTACCGTAAGTTTAATTGATTCTCCAAACATATTATACGAAGCTCGTTGGAAATGAATGCACAGAATCTGCAAGTATAAGATAAGTATTTTTAGAAGAGGGAGAAGGGGAGTTTAAACGAAAACGCTGTGTTATAGATTGCTGCTCATACCTTGGGACTCCGGGCAATACTTAGTTGCTTGACTGCACGAGAGAACCTATTCGACCAAGGAAATGCTTCGAGTGAAGAGAGTGTTTTACATTGACAAGATTCACTCCGATTACATCTTTGAAGTATTTCAATGTCCATCTGCAAGATATGAAGGTAAAAACAGAAAGTTACTCAAGAAACTAAGATTAGACTTCCTTATTATATTGCATGGGTCTTTTAGTTATAAGTTGTTATCGTCATCTTTAACATAAACATGGCAAAAGCCGTATTTATGTTGCAAATGAACAGCAATGTGGAAATGAAAGGGGAAAAGGAGAACTACCTTATCTTTGAAAATAGATACGTATTCAATTGCAGCAGTATGCCAACAGTTGCTGCAGCAATAGTTTTCAATATGTTCGGCTACAAAATACCGCTTGAGGCAGTCCTCAAGGGTGCATCTAGCCATCTGGGATTTTGCATGACGAAGAAAATAAGAATGAACTCTTATAAAAGAATGGCTCATGACAGAAATTGTACAGAACATACAGTTGTGCCATCACTGCTTGCTGGAAGCGAAAGGTGTAAACTGTGGAATAGTTGCAAATCTATTGAGATCTGCAGAAGTAAAAGGAATACGTAAATAAACACAACGAGACAAAGCTGAATACTACTAGCTTAAACGCTATGGAATTAATTTGCATTAGTCTTTTCAATTAATTACTTCAACTATGTGATATCTTTGCATCCACATGCCAAAGCCATCTGATTATGTTCCGCTCGATGAACTAAGGTAACACGAGAAGAAACCCGATAACTAAGCAAATTCTTACTAGTACCATTCAACCTGAAACGAGCAGCTTTGGCAAACTAAGATGCTGCCAACAACCCCATCAAAGGGCTTGAGAAAACTGTGGCTCCATCTTTGCAAGTCATTTTCCTCTTCACTGCTCTTCGCGGTAAGAATCCTACCGTTGGGAAGTGCAGGCAAATCTGCCAAAGAACTCTTACTGGGGACAAAACGTTCTGATATTTCATTTCTCAATGAAGACAAAAGATGAGAAAATGCTTCCTCGGCATCCTACATTCAAACTAAAATCAGAAGTTCAACACTTACAAACTTGATATAGATGAGTAGTGGCGATAAAAGGTACCTGTTGCCTTGATAGATTGAAATTTGGAATGTAATGATCCATAGCTGCCATCAATCCTCGAGGACTGAGAACAGTTCTTTGGTGCCGAACAGTACATAATTCTACACGATATATAATGACATCATTAAGAGATGCTGCCAGTAAATGTTAAGTACCTACATACTACTGAGATACAAAGGCAAACGCCAGTAGGAGCATGCTTTCAAGAATCAGTTCATCAAGATAGCATGAAATTAAATCAAAATTCAGAATGAGAAACATAAACACACGGTTGAGGGCATCAAGAACACGAAAATTATCATTTTTTGACAAAGAGTCATCTTCCTGCAAAACAACATTCTTTATACAATTTCAGTTGTATGTGAAAAAGCAAGGAAAAGTGCAGCAACAAATTCACATACTTGAAGCAATCAAGTATGTGAAAAGCAACGCAAAGTGCAGCAACAAATCTATTGAGATCTGCAGAAGTAAAAGGAATACGTAAATAATCACAACGAAGTAAAGCTGAATACTTTTAGCTTAAACAGCCTGGAATTAATTTGTAGGCACAATTATCGGTAGACTCGGACAATGTTTAGGTTTTTCAATTAATTATTTCAACTACATGATATCTTTGCATCCACAAGCCAAAGCCATCGGATTATCTTGCATCAACAAATTCACATGCTTGAAGCAATCAAACATGTAATGAGTTATCAGCTCAATGAGGTTACATTATGAATAAATAGACAATATAAACTGACCTTCCAATAGTGAGGTCAAGGAACTAACAAGTGGTAGATTTTCATATCCGCACATTTCGTCTACTTCTTCAACCGAGAATGTGCCATATCCTTTCATCATCTCCGAAAGATATTTCCGAAAGCTCGAGCAGCTTGCCAAAGCCTAATCCCACAAATTAGACCATCAGAATAATCTCTCTCTTTCTCTCTCTCTCTCTCCACCAAAACACCCCAATTAAACCAAACATAATCCGAGAGCAGAATTGAGCATTAACAGCACCACATAACATAGCTCAAAAAAAGCTCCATTTCACACATGCACCGACAAATAGTAGCAGACCACACGAAAAACATTAATCAAATTCACCTGCAAAATCACTATCCATCATAATACAACATCAGATTAAAAACCCATCACCGCATATCATAGCTCGAGAAAAACTCCTTGCAGCACACACACAAATAACGAAAGAAACACATTCTTCACTAGCAAAAACAACCACCCATAATCCAAAATCAGATTAACAATTCCATCACACCACAACTCGAAAAAGAGCTTCACTTGAACGACATTAAGCAATTGACCTTTACCTGCAAGATAACATTCAAGAAGCAATTATTTCCAAAATTCCGCAATCCGGGTACAACCCAAACACGGGGAGAAGCGGCGCCTTGATCTAGGATACTGAAACCGATACATTTTCTAAATCTTGAGGCCAAAATTACACCGAAAACACCCAGTAGACCAACAGCTACTGATACTCTAGACCCAGGACTAAAGACCCAGTTTATTCTGGACCCAATATGGGGTTTGCGGGAAAACGAACTGAGTTGTGCGCTCTTCATTGAGTCGGGACTCTAATCAGACTAATTCGGAAGCCGATCGGTCGCCGTCGCCCGGAACTCAGTTTCAACTCAAAAGTGTGCTTAGGTCGGTTTCTTCCAATTTTTTAAAATTTTCTTTTAGCTAAATTGGTAGAAGGTAAAATTTATCTCTTAAAATGTTTCTATAAGTTTTTAATTATTTTTGACACTATTTGCAAATTGATGTATATTATTATATTAGAATAACATGATATTCTAACACCGTGCTATGATATGTCAAAATTTCAATTTATTCTTGCAATATATTGTGTTCGTTTATAATCTATGTACTATAAAATGCATGTACGTTTTTGGCTAAAAAAAAAAGTGTCAGTTTTTAGGGCCTCTCCAACGGTCCGTCCCCTATCCGTTGCCCAAAAAAGAGGGAAACAAAAATCTTCCCCTACATATACGGGAAAAATCGGATTCCCCTATCGGCTCCATATCCATTTTTTTAATTTCTGGGCTCCCATACTCATTTACAAAACAAATTTTGCCTATTTCAAGAAATTACAGAACACAGAGCGAAGAAGAGGAGAAATTAGATAAGAAGAGAAATTGTCCCCTTGGGATGGCATAGCGGTGAAGGTGGGTGGCCCGGGACCGATAGGTCATGGGTTCAATTCTCACTGGACACGCTATGTGTGAGCCTGTCACCCTGTCACATTAAGGGTGGTTTAACTCTTCTGTGTGGTTTGCAGGCTATTGCACAGGAGCGAGGTTTACCCTGTGCGCACCAAAGGTAACGGCTGCGGGTTCCTCGTCAACAAAAAAAAAAGATAAGAAGAGAAATTACAACTTGATAATTCATCAAATAGAACCAGATTTGAGAAAACGCGCGATCCTTCCGACGGGAAACTGGAGTCCGGCTTTCGACGAGCGGGAGACGGATTTGGTGGACTTCGGCTTGCCTCTTCCGCCCTTGGTCGTGGCTTCACCCTTGGAACTCATCTTCCGGAGGCGGAAATCGGTGGTTGCGAAAACCCTTGGAACTCATCTTCCGCCCATGGGCCATGGTCGTGGCTTCACCCTTGGAACTCATCTTCGCCGAGCGTTTTTTGTGTTGTCAAGAATGAGAGAGAATTGATAGAAAGGATGTTGGACGTGCCTTTGGAGTCCTCCAAAGTCGTTTTGCAATTGTGGCAAATCCAGCACGTTTTTGGGACGCAAGTTATTTGGGCGATATTATGACTTCGTGCATAATCATGCACAATATGATAATTGAGGATGAACGAGACCTTGATGCTCCGATTGAAGTTGAAAGAGATGTGTCAACCACAGATATTGAATTTGAAGCAACTCAACCCGGTCGAATTAGAAGCTTGACGGAGCGGTTTAGTGAAATTAAAGACACCAACGCTCATTTCGAACTCTGGAATGCACTAATTGATCACTTGTGGAATGAATATTCATCTTCAGAGAATTAGATATTATGTAATCTATCATTTTTATTTAAGTAATTTGAATTATCTTTTTTGCAATTAATGTAGAATTTATTTTTATTTAAGTAATTTGAATTATCTTTTTTTGAATTAATGTCAAATTTTAATTATGTATTTTTAATAAATATATTATTATGTTTAATTTAATTATATAAAATAATTGCATTTAAAAGTGATTTGTAAAATTAAAAAATGAAAATATTATGGAATATTCCTTTTTAGGGGATAGATAGGGGAAAACCGTTGGAGACGAAACACTGTTTTCGCACAAAAATACGGATAGGGCTCCCCTAATATACGGGAAACCCTTGGAGGTGCTCTTATTGTCTCGCGGAAAATGTACTTCACATGTCTCATTTCATTTGTCTAATTTTTCGTTAATTTATTTGTGTTATTGGTATAACTAATATTAAAAAAAACAAATGAGTATGTTCTATTTCGAAAAACGAACCATTGCTAATTCAAAACTTAGGTGAGGTTGGTTTTTAAGCTCGTGGATTAAATAGGAGTTGGATTAATGCGGCGACAAATTTGAATGTGTGGTTTTGATTAAAGTATTAAAGCATGATTTTTTACACAAGAACAACCTTACAGTATGTATTTCTTATTGTTTTCTAGAATTTATTAATTTTGACTAATAAATTACTCCCTCCGTCTTAATATTTATGGTTTAATTGGTTTTGATACGAGAATTTAAAAAGTGGTACTATGTGTATTAAAAATGAGTCATAAATAATGGGATCGAGGGAGTAGTTATTTCTATCATTGGTGACTTATGTGTATTAGAAAAAAACATGATACACACCAATCCTCATATCATATTAGCGAAAATTTCAATTTTCATCATGAGATGTTTGTTTTAAATTATGTAATGTGGTTGTATCCATTTATAATCTTGTAACTTTTAAAAACATTCATTTTTATGCTCATGCGAATAGTACAATTTATATCCCCTATCGTCTAATTTGTGTTATTTGTATTATTGATGACTTAAAGTTAGATAGATCGTTCCTCTTATAGCACTAAAAATAAATGAAATTACATTGTTGGACAAAAAACAAACACATTACGGCTTATTGAGCAAAGTTCCCAATGTAGTTTTGATGGCCACGCCAACCAATTTCTTTTCATTTCATTCATACAACTCTCCATAAATTAATCTGATTATTTTCTAATATTGTAATGCAAATAATTTCCATTTGCGATTTGCTCACTTCAGTTAAATTCTTCCAACAAATTCGGATTCTAGAGAGAGGCCATATATATATACTGATATATCTCTATCCCTATCCATATATATACAAGTTCCTTTTCCCTCTCTATCTCTAGTTCTCCAATATATATACTGATCATATAGTTATATCCGATCATCAGGAAACTAGAGAGAGAACGTGTGATCCGAGGAGAGAGAGAGAGAGAGAGAGAGATCAAATTGTGGTTAATTCTGCGATGGCCTCTGATCTTCGTTCCATGGCTATTGCAAGCTGCTTAGGGGAAAGATTGAACCGTACATTATTCTTTAACGAATATTACGACGTTTCACCGCAACAGCTTGATGTGTTTTACGGAAGGCAGCAGCAATCTCAGAATCTGACTCAACAACAGAAGAATTATCACGACAATTTCGCCAACTTCTTCCGGTCCTTGCCAACGGGATCGAGTGAAGTGATTAATCGAGAATCGAGGGAAACCCTAGTCGAAGAACTGACGGGGGGAGTTGTGGCGAAAGTTGAGAGAGAAGAAGGCGGCGACGGAGGTGGAATCTTGGCGCGTACGACTTTGCGAAGGCCGTCGTCTCACCGAGGAACGGGGCGGCGGAATAAGAGGGAGATCGTATATTCATATGTGGAATATTAGTGTTTATCGTGGCACTTTAATTACTTACTTTACTCTATTTTATTATGTTATTTTTACTGCATATATAAAATTTAGGATTCAATCTTATCGAAAATGATAGATTTAGAATTCAATGACATGTTTGTTAGATCGCAGATTAAAAAGAGTATATATGAATGCACTATACAATGATTAATTTGAGTACTTATCCAATTTATCTTCTTAATTGGTAGATTTAGTTCTAATGAAATTCGCCTGCCACTTTATTAGGTAGTAGTAATATGTTTAGCATAATCAGTGTGATCGTTTGCTAATATGATCCACAATGATAAAAATATAATCATATTTCTCCATCTAGAACAAAGTCCATGCTAATATTTGATACGTTACCAAAATCGAAAGAATTTATTAAAAATAAGATGGAGGATTGAATTATTATCAAGCACTTATTAAATTAGGAGTTATATTGGAGAAAATAAAAAAAATACATATGAAGCAAAATCTATGATAAATATCTTATTTTCTTGGATTTGAATTAGATTTATTAACAAAAATCTACTTATGTTAATTTCTTGGGCTTGTTAATTGCTAATAAATCATGCAACAAAACAACAGAAGCGCAATTTCATTCTTTTCATTTCCTCATTTCATTTTCTTTAACTGTCCATATATTAAATCTTCAAAATTTTCATTTACGATCTGCCAGTTCATTAAACTTCTTCCCGTTTAAACTATAAGATTTGTACTGCATTCTCCCTCTCTATCCCTACATATATATACACCCCACCTTGTAGAGAAGAGAAGCATATCATTTAGAGAGAGAAAAGGTGATCCGAGTCGAGAGAGAGAGAGAGTTTGCAATTAGTGGTTGCGTTATGGCCTCTGATCGTCGATCCATGGAGTTTTCAAGCTATCTGGGCAAAAGGTTGAACACTACATTATTCTTCGATAAGAACATTTCTGCTGATGAATCTTTCTGCGTTTCAGAGGAAGTTCGTGATGTCTTCTTTGGAAGGCAGCGACTATCCGATCTTGAATACCCAACTACGCTGACTCAAGAACAGAAGAACTATCTCGACAATTTCAACAACTTCGCCCATTACTATTGGTCAAGAAGAGCGGAAGAACCGAAGCAGGAAATGAAAACCCTAGTCGAAGAAAGTTCAAGCGGTGGTCGTGGGGAGAGAGAAGGCGGCGGCGGAAGTGGGAATCGCGGCATGTACAAGTTGAACAAGGCCATCGGGGAAGTGGCGGAGAAAGAAGAGTGAGAAGGCAACGGCGGCGGAAGTGGCGGCGATGTGCAATTCGAATTGATTTTGATGTCGTTTCTAGATTTTCTTGATTTTGCATGGTGATTTTGGGTGAAATGATGATCATGTATGGAATATTAGGGTTTTGGTTGTATGAAATAGTATTTTCTTGGTAGATCTGATTATTCCGGTTTTCATGAGGATATATTGAAATGCTCAATTCAATTTCATTCTGCAAGATTTTCAAGGATGTAAAATTTAGCTATCATTCAAACATGCAGATCCAAAAAACCACAAGTGAAACATCCAGTTTGATTGTCAGCCAAGTTGATTAAACTGCAGAGCCAAAAATATATTTTGCCACTAATGCAGAAGAGATTTGGTATTCCCACTTCTCCGTAAGTAGTTGATTTTGTGTTCAATCCCCGTTAGGGTCGTTTAAATTAATAATAATATATTCTCTAATTGAAGGATTCATATGCATCAAGAAACAAGCAAACAATGTAGGCATTAATTCTCTCTTTTTCGACATATGTTTGTTTGTTTGTTTCTGTGTCTTTCTTTTGCCATTGCAGGTTGTTCATCAGATTCACACCAGTTTCTCTTCTCTTTGGCAAAGAGGGACTTATCAATCTTGATGGTTACTCCAATTAGAAATAAGTTTTACAAGGAAGCAGAGAAGAATGTCTTTGCATCTTCAGCTTATTATTGCAATCAATTATTTCCCAAGAATTGCATATGAATGCCACCACATAATAATCTTGACCAACTACCAGTAATCTTTCTTGGGGGATTGGATATAAATATATATGCATTCATTATGATGATAGGATGAATCATATATGTGTAACTTTAACAAGAGAGAGAGAGAGAGAGGGACTGATGAATTGGAGATGATGTACATGGATTGATACAGGAGTAATGTTGGTAAATTTATGTTAGCATAGAAGAATGATTTTGTTCAAGAGATGACAAGATGCGGCTGGTACACAAACAGCTGCATCTGGAGCCCACTCTCTGTTTCCATGTACCAACTATAACACTTGGGAACTGCCAAATTTTACCATCATTTCTAAATTCGGAAACCGCGGTAAAAATCTCTTGCTTCTGTCTCCCTCAAACAACTTGATAAAAAAAATTATCATATTTAATGCCACACAATTCATTTCTCCATTAGGTTTCGTTAACATTAAGTAGACCATTAAAAGCCCTATACAATAATGTTTGAAAGTAAATAATCAAGAAAGCCCATCTCTCTCTCTCTCTCTCTCTCTCTCTCTCTCTCTCTCTCTCTCTCTCTCCCTCTCGTGTAAACTATTATTATATTACCTCTCAAGATTAATAATCCTTACCACTCTTTCATCTCGTTGTCCACCCACCGTCCCCCAAACACTTCCCCTAATCGTAGGATCAATTTCAATTTTCAATATACCATACTCTTAGCCTTCGTTATCTTCTTACAACTATACTGATTATTATATTACTTTTGTGTTCATATATTAGCATGATAACACACGAACACGATAATTCTGAACACTAAATCACTAACTTGTTATTCTTATCGAACCTCGTTAATTCGTGCTTGTATATTGTTTCGTGTATACAAAAAATGATAATTTATGTTTCTCTATAGTAAATAAGTATAATGAATGGTGTTAAATGGTAGCACACATACATGACACTAAGGAGTAGCTATTTTGGGAAATGTGGACTCCACAACATCATTGTATCTTTCCCTATTCAAAAATAGAAAAAAGTTACAATATTTGGTGAAGTAAAAGTAAAACGAAAAACTAGTTGATATTTCAAGATTTTCAGTGCCCAATTATTCAAATATGAATTTGAGGGTCATAAAAGTTAAGGGACCTTTGAATGTTCATGTCTACTATGTGGGACCAACTCATAAATTGTGCGGAATTTTAATTTTTGTAGTCATATCATCATGAAAAGTGATAAATACTTGAAAAGTAGTGCTTGAGTAAGATTTTATTTACTCAATTCTTGAGTATTATTTTAGTTTGATGATGATTCTATTTAATTTTATATCGTAAATCTCAAAATTAAATTGTCGAGAGTGTTAGTGAAATAGGCTTCTTGTAATTTCGTAATACATGTAGTCCGATCAAGATGTCGAATGGTTCACATCCAAATTTTATACATTTTCAATTTATTTTTTAAGAAATAATTGTACTTGTCTTTTCGAAATTATAAATCACCTCTCATTCGTCTCATTTTTATTTAATCTTAAATTCGTCCTTAAGTATTTGTAACATATATTTAAAGTTTTTTAATGAAACATATTGGCCACGTATTTTGTAATTTGATAGCGTAAAAGAAAATATAAAAAAAGAAGAATATATATTATTTTTCTTAAAAAAGAAGAATAAAACAAAATTAAGAGGAAAACTTAATCAAGAAAAAAGTATTAAGTGGAAAATGACAGCACCTCGCACGGTCACACTTGCGAGGCCTTTCCACAGCTGACGCAATGGCGACAACGGGATTGCATGAAATGACCGTATTGTCCCTACAACATTTTTCCAACCCAGGCAAAAACAGCTTACACTAAAAACTGTTTCAGCGGAACATTCACATTAATTTCACATCGCATAAAAAGGAACGACACCGTTTAATGGATTGACCACTTCGCTCTCTACTTATAATTATTTCCGGAGCATTTGATGTAATATCTATTTTGCTAAAGTGAAGTATATTTATACTCATTTCTTATATTTAACTATACAATCTAACCAAGAAGACTAAATTATATCCATACTTTTTGAAAAATCTCACTCTCTCCCTATCATTATCCGACCATGTGTCCGATCACGGTCCGACCGATCGGCACAATTCCGATAGGGCATAATTTTATGCTCTACCGGTAGGACACGCCTAGTGTGCCTATCGATAGGGCATAAGATTTTTATTTTATTTTTTTATACAATTTTTTAATGTGTCCGATCGATCGGCACACTTCGTAAAAAATTGTACAATCATACGAACGGACTGTTTTGAGGTGAGAAAAATAAAAAAGTGAGGGTATTTTCGACATTTTGGATATATAGTAGATAATTTTTAAATAATTGGGTAATTTTGTAGTTGTTATAGTGAATTTGGGTAAAGTTGTATAATTCCACATTATTTTCATATTATACATATACATACATCTTATATGTTATAAATATTAATGTAAACCTTTTCCTAAATTTAAATGGATTTCATTATCAAAGCTTTTTACTTTGAAAAATCCGCGACCTTACATCAAATGCATTTTAGATAGATATGGTAAATGAGGAATTTATGGGTTAATTTTATTATTGTGAAGATGACATTATATAAAATTAAATATCTCTTATTCTTTAATGTCTTTTAAGGAGAATGCGACTCAACTTCTCACGGTATCAGATCAGGTCCAAGGGATAATGATTTGTTTGAGCTATATATTAGATTGATCTATATAGACTATTTGTTTTCATGTATAGTAGTCCGACCTACATGTAAAGGGGCGTCTTAAAATTAATTCTTACAAACTTTTTTAAATGAATTGTGACCTAACTCATCAATAGGCAACAATCACGAGCTTCTTATACAATTTAAAAATAAATATTATTTCACATCTTAAAATTATAAATCTTGCTCATCTTTCCTCAGTTGCATATTAATACCCTTGAAATTTTAGATTTTCTCCTATTCTTAGACTAGGGTGTACAATTTGCAAAACATTCATAAAATATATTCAACTCTTAATTATGTATAACATGTTCAATCTAAGGATTGATTTGTGAGCGGTTTCTATACATAATTACAAGCATGTATTTCCCATCGTTTCTAGATTTCATTTTGGAAATAGTTAGATAGGTATAAGCCAATTTTAATTTGTAGGAAAATACGATTAATTATTAGTCCTCGTTAATTATTGGGTAACATCATTGGTCAGTTGATAACAATATTGGTTGTCTTTTTCTCATTCATTTACTTATTTGGGCACCACAAAATTAGTTGTCTACTGACTCGTGACAATCCAACTGATGTCATTGCAACTATTAGTAAATTTAATCATATCCTAATAATAGTATTTAATTATTTTTTCGGTTCATATGTTAGTAAATTTTGTTTCCATACAATAATTTGATATCCACTGTAAATGTTATTTTGGTAATTTTGTGAAGGTCGTCGCCCCATGTTTTTCGACTAGATACCGCTGGTACAAATAACTATACAGTGATATTTTTGTTTTTGCTATTTCTGTCCATGAATACATAGTGAAATAACTGTTGGATCGGTTTGTCCTAACGTCATCAACGGTGCAGATTGCCTCACGTGTATTCACGCTCGGACCTTTTTTAATGGATTATTATCCCTTTATTACATACGTGATATTTCCATTTTGAGAAATACTAATGCCTTATTACGATATTTATAAGATTGTTCTTCTTGAATGATGTATTGATTGATATGTTTAGTTACGATCGAAGATCATAATTCAAATCTTACCTCCATTATTATTATGTATAAGTCTGTCACATAAAATTGAACTATAATAATTTACTTTTTTATGTGGTTTGCAAATTATTAAACATAATAAACGAGATTTACGAGTGGGACGATTGTGACTCGTACATAATGAGAGATAATTGACCTTTTGATAGTTTTATAGGATGATATAGGAGAGCGCATAGCTTAATTATCTTTTCAATTATCTCAATCAAAATGAGATTCTAAGTAAGTGGTCACAATCTTGAGAACAAGACTAGATAGGCTATCTTTCTATAGCCCATAGTTAAATGTAACCATAATATCTAACACATACTTTATTTTATTTTACAAATATTACGTGTTAATAGTCGTGAGATTGTATTTAATCGTATTTGAATAATCAAATTGACTTTAATAGCGTGAAGGTGATTAACATATTTGAGCAAAAATATATGAATAATCACGTACAACAAACTTAATATGAGCAAGGTTCTAAATTTAAAGGTTCTAAATTGTAAACTTCGACAACCAAATAACTTGTTCTATCTATAATTTCAATGATTAACTAAAAAAATATGTTTGATGAAATAATGACACAAATATGGTAACTTTACATTGGTTAAATCATAAATGCCCAATAAAAGCTATATTTTCGTTCACCATAATGCATTACTGCATTCGTACAATTATATTTGTCAATTAATAGGTAAGTATTAATAACCCTTTCTTTATATGTATGTATTTTTACAATAAATATATTGATTTTGGAGTTCTTATTCGAGTATAATCATCTCATCATTAGCATTTAATTATATTATGTCAGCAAAATTTTGTTGAAATCTCTAACAATATCATCTCTAGAATCGGATAGATTTTGGTGTCACACAATTATACTCCACTATATGTTACCTCCACAAATCATTTGACATGTGGAATACATTTTAATGAAAGAATCAAATCAAAATCAATTATGGTAGGCCACATATGTCACATGTCAACATCTTATAAAATGTGACATACAAGAGAGTATATTAATATACATTACAAATAAAATACACATTACAAATACAACGTCAAATAATCCAGTAATTACGTGCATGTCACAAGACATAAAATGAAATTGCGGTAAATTTGTTGTCGAACGTTATAAGTTTGAAATTAATCAATACTTTTATGATTGAACAGAGAAAAAATAAAATTAGAAGGGGAAAGGAGGAAAGGTCGGAGAAGGGAGGCGAGAGCCATAAATCCCAACTGTTTAGTGATTGGGAAATAATGTCGAATTCTAAATTAATGATAGTCGAGGGGCCAGGCAGTAATAAAAGTGAAATTTAATCCTTAATTATTCTTCAGATCATGAATGAAGACAATTGTAATTAAAGAAAGCAATGGAATCTCAAATTTTAAATAGACACTTCCATCCATTCTTAATCACACGTACGCGGAAACCTAGAGAGACAAACGGATTGATGTAATAAGGTTTAGAGAGAGATAGGCACAGAGGCGTATACGTATAGAGAGAGAGAGTGAGAGAGAGGAAATTAGTGTCACATGCCAATGTGAACAGCTGTGTGCACCCTACACCCCCCGCACCATCCACATCTCTCTTCAACAAAAAATAATGCTCTGCTTAGTTTCTCTGTATATATAGCCTTCTTACCTTTCTTACTGCGGCTTTTGATTCCCTTTTTAGTTTCACCCCTCTCTCCCTCTCTCATCTACATTCTCTCTCTAGCTCGAAGAAGAAGAAGCAAAAGAGCTCAAATGCTGAAGAAAATCCGAAATAAAAATCAAGTCTTTGAAGATGAAAGCTGATAATAATCTCTTCCACCACCCCTTATATTTGCCGGAGCTTCTCTCTCTTCATTACCGCCGGAGTATGTTCCTCGCGGCTGTAATCCTCTTCTTTTCTCTCTTCTCCGGCGGCGGCGCCGCCAGAGTGCGAGACTCGCAGCAGCTAATTTCCTTCAAAAACTCTCTAACCAACCCTACCCAACTCCCTACATGGCAGCCCACCGTCTCTCCCTGCAACTTCCACGGCGTCTCCTGCACAAACGGCGTCGTTTCCACCGTCGACCTCTCAAATTCTCACCTCGACACCGATTTCTCCACAGTCTCTAACTTCCTACTCTCTCTCCAGAACTTAGAATCCCTCTCTCTAAAAAACGCCAACATCTCCGGCTCAATCTCCGCCGCCTCTCGACTCTCCTGCAGCGCCTCCCTCACCTCTTTAGATCTGTCGGAAAACTTCATCTCCGGCCAAATCTCCGACATTCCGACGCTTGGAGCTTGCTCCGCCTTGAGTTTCCTCAACCTCTCGAAAAACTCGATGGACCCTTCTCCGCCGCGCCTCGCCTCCGGAGTGGCGTCGCTTCAGACTCTTGATCTTTCCTACAACAACATCTCCGGCGATGGCGTCGTTTCGTGGCTCCTCTCCGGCGCATTCCCGGAGCTCCAGCATCTCTCTTTACAGGGCAACAGAGTTTCTGGCAGCCTGCCCGAATTCAACTTGGAGAAATTATCCCATTTGGATCTCTCCATCAACAACATTTCCGCCAATTTCCCCAAATTCCGCGACTGCTCCGCCTTACAACACCTCGATTTATCCACCAACAAATTCTCCGGCGACGTCGGAAGCTCACTCTCCTCATGCCTCAAGCTCAACTTCCTCAACCTCACAAACAACCACCTCACCGGCGCACTTCCCGCGCTGCCAGCTGGCAGCTTGCAATACTTGTACCTCCAGCAAAACGACTTCCAAGGCCTAATTCCGTCGTCTCTCTCCGATTTATGCCCAACCCTAACTGAATTAGATATCTCCTTCAACAATTTCACCTCTTCTCTACCGGAAAGCCTTGATTCATGCTCTGGGTTACAGCTTCTCGACGTCTCCAACAACAATTTCTCCGGTGAATTGCCAATCAACACACTCTTGAAACTCACCAATTTGAAAACTCTGGTACTCTCTTTCAATAATTTCGTCGGAGTTTTGCCCAATTCCATCTCAAAGCTTGAATCTTTGGAGGTTTTAGATGTGAGTTCAAATAATGTGTCTGGCTTGATTCCTCCTGGTCTGTGTCAAGATGGTAGGAGCAGCTTGAGGGTGTTGTACCTTCAGAACAACATGTTCACTGGTCCAATCCCTCAAAGCTTGAGCAACTGCTCCAATTTGGAGACACTTGATCTCAGCTTCAACTACTTAACCGGCACTATTCCTGCTACTCTTGGATCTCTGTCAAAATTAAGAGATGTAATCTTGTGGCTAAATCAGCTCCACGGTGAAATCCCAGATGAGTTCATGTATCTGCAGAGTTTGGAGAATCTGATTCTTGATTTCAACGACTTGACCGGATTGATACCCTCCAGCCTCAGCAACTGCACAAGGCTGAACTGGATTTCTCTATCCAACAATCATCTCTCCGGTGAGATTCCACCTTCTTTGGGACAGTTACCCAACTTAGCTATTCTTAAACTCGGTAATAATTCCTTATCCGGGAGTATACCAAAAGAATTGGGTGATTGCCAGAGCTTGATCTGGTTAGACCTCAACACTAACTCCCTCAACGGCTCTATCCCGCCTGCTCTGTTCAAGCAATCCGGCAACATTGCCCGGGCAATGCTGACCGGTAAAAGCTATGTGTATATCAAGAACGATGGGAGCAAGCAGTGCCACGGAGCTGGGAATCTGCTCGAGTTTGGAGGGATTAGGGCGGAGCAGCTGAATAGGATCTCTACTCGCCATCCTTGCAACTTCACTAGAGTATACAAGGGTATAACTCAGCTGACTTTCAACCACAATGGCTCGATGATATTTCTTGATCTTTCATATAATGTGTTGGAGGGGAGCATTCCGAAGGAGCTCGGGACGATGTTCTACTTGTCGATTCTCAATATGGGGCATAATGATCTCTCCGGGCCAATCCCTCAAGAACTTGGGAAATTGAAGAATGTTGCTATTCTTGATTTGTCTTATAATAGGTTGGATGGGACGATTCCCCAGTCGTTAACCGGGCTTACCTTGCTCGGAGATATTGATCTCTCGAACAATAATCTCTCCGGGACTATTCCTGAGTCAGCTCCATTTGATACGTTTCCGGATTACAGATTTGCTAACAACTCTGGCCTCTGTGGGTACCCCCTCCCGGGGTGTGGGGCGGGTGCAGGGGCGGGAGGGGGTCAGCACGTTAAGTCTCATAGGAGACAAGCTTCTCTTGCGGGAAGTGTAGCGATGGGGTTGTTGTTTTCGCTCTTCTGCATATTTGGGCTGGTGATTGTGGCCGTGGAGACGAAGAAGAGGAGGAAGAAGAAGGAGGCTGCTTTGGAAGCTTATATGGAGAATCATTCAAACTCAGTTACTGCTCAGAGTAATTGGAAGCTTAGTGCAAGAGATGCTTTGAGCATCAATCTTGCTACTTTTGAGAAGCCTTTGAGGAAGCTTACTTTTGCCGATCTTCTTGAGGCGACTAACGGGTTTCATAACGACACCCTTATTGGGTCCGGTGGGTTTGGAGACGTGTATAGGGCCGAGTTGAAGGATGGGAGTGTTGTTGCTATCAAGAAATTGATTCATGTGAGTGGGCAAGGTGATAGGGAGTTCACGGCTGAGATGGAGACGATCGGGAAGGTCAAGCATCGGAACCTTGTCCCGTTGCTTGGATACTGTAAAGTGGGCGAGGAACGTCTCCTTGTTTACGAGTACATGAAGTATGGAAGCTTGGAGGATGTTTTGCATGATAGGAAGAAGATTGGGATCAAGTTGAATTGGTTTGCAAGGAGGAAGATAGCCATTGGAGCAGCTAGAGGATTAGCTTTCTTGCATCACAATTGCATTCCTCACATCATTCACAGGGATATGAAATCGAGCAACGTGTTGCTCGATGAGAATCTCGAAGCTAGGGTTTCGGATTTTGGGATGGCGAGGATGATGAGCGCGATGGACACCCATTTGAGTGTTAGTACGTTAGCCGGTACTCCTGGGTATGTCCCACCAGAGTACTATCAGAGCTTCCGTTGTTCGACTAAGGGGGATGTGTATAGCTATGGAGTAGTACTGCTCGAGCTGCTCACGGGGCGACAGCCGACGGATTCAGCCGATTTTGGGGATAATAATCTTGTGGGGTGGGTGAAGTTGCATGGTAAAACTAGGGTTAGTGATGTGTTTGATCCGGTGATGGTGAAGGAGGATCCGGGTTTGGAAATGGAGCTTCTGCAGCACTTGAAGGTGGCTTGTGCTTGCTTGGATGACCGGCCATGGAAGAGGCCAACCATGATCCAAGTGATGGCGATGTTCAAGGAGATTCAAGCCGGGTCGGGTCTCGACTCAGCGTCCACTATCGACGTCGATGATGTTGGGTTTGATGGGGTGGAGATGAGCATCAAGGAAGGGAATGAGCTGAGCAAGCATCTCTGAGCTAGGGATCCAATGGTGTGAATCTTGGAAGTTGTACTTTTGGCAGGAATTGTTGTACCTAGCTAGTAGCAGCAGGCGTCAAGAGTTGTTATTACACATAAAGGAAGAATGTTGTTTAACTTGTAACAAAATGTTGTACAGATATAGTTTTGAGTTGGTTAATGGTTATGGCTTTTGCAGTTTATTTTTTCCACTTTTCTTGTCTGAAACTTGCAATATTGTTTAGATTTTAGATTCAGATGCAGTCTTTTGAAAGTTCTGTCTGACCTCACTGTGATGGTGACTAAGGGTTCCTTTTATGCTAGGGGTGGGAGCACTGCACCTCCCACTCCCGGATTTTGACACGTGTAAAGCCACCTCCCAAATCAATTATCTCACACCTTAAATTTTTTTGACACTTACACGTGTCAAAATTCGGGGGTGGGAGGTGCAGTGCTCCCACCCCTAGCATAAAAGTTTCCGTGACTAAGTATGGATGCTTGTGTTTTGGAACTTTCTCTCACTTCTTTCTTATCTCTCTCATCATCATCATCATTCTTTGTTCCTTTCTTGAAAAATTAAAATTACAAATATATATGCAAGTGACATTGGGGTGAATTTTGGAAATTACACACGAAAGACGGGTTTTCGGTATATAAATGTGAAATTATATGTAATAGTTCTTACATGCATGCAAGCAACACATCAAATCCCACATTTAAAACTAGGAATTATGTTTCGCAGTTGTAGGTCCTTCTCTCTCATGCTTGCCAACTGTAATGTTCCAGCTATTTCATCAATATATATGTACATTTAATACAGTATAAATATTAATTTTATTTCCAAAACTGGTGTATCATAACCCAATAATTGATTAACAGAGAGAAAGTATACTACCCTTGACCGTTCAAAACTCTATAATGCAAAAATGTAGTATTAAATTAAAATCGTGGGTCAGATTCATAGAATGTATAGCCTAATATGAGATGTAAAAGAAGCTTATGCAAGAAATAGAAAAAGAATAAATCAAATTTGAATTATTTATACATTCTGACTTTAATATATACTATATTATCCATGTAAATATAAATACGTGGGACAAAATAATAATCATTCCTATATCATGGATTTATACATTCTCTTGTTTTTAGAGAGAGAAAGGACTCACTTTTGAGAAGATATCGTATGCACTCATTTACAATTTGTCATCATTAGTATAATAATTTTAATCTCTTAAATCACTTATTTTATAGTAGAAAGTAAAAATACTAAGTGAATAAGGTAAAAGATTCATTTTATTGGAATGCAATTTGTCATGATGCTCCAACACTACTTTTAAGATTAGTTTGTGGTCCGTGAAAATTATATATTCTAGATTAGTTTCGTGTGTATGTGCGTGTGCACGTGCAGCTCCACTAACCAATAAAATTGCACATTTTTTACCTTTATCAACTTCAAACAAGAAAAAGTCCAAATTATATATCCAAATGTCATTACTCATTAGTTGGAAATTTGGAATGCTATCAATATCATTATAGGTTAACCATCGAGGTCACCTCTCAATACTTGATTCAAAATTACTGTATAAATTAAGAGCCAAAATCCAAAATTTAAGAAACTCAAATAATTTAATTTTATAAAAGTTATACATAAAATATGAAATTATGCATGATTTATCCAAGGATCTGACCCTAATGTCGAGGACCATTACAATTTACATACAACGATGTTTTTTAAATTTTTTAAAAACTCTTTATTTCACCTATCGAAATTGCATATTTGTCACCACCTTATAGATTTATACCCTCAAACTCTTAACCTTAAATTTGCCATTAATCTTATATAATTAGTTTTGTACGATTTACATCTTATCTTTATATCTTTATGTATCTTACCTGCCCAATTGGTTGCAATTTTTTTTTATTTTTATAATGTAAGAATTTCAAATTTGTCCTCATTTCCTCAACACCTTTCATGTACTACTCATTTTCTTTTCTTCTTTTGTTTGGGGAAAAGATTCGAAGTCCTGAATATGGTACATCAATAATTAGTTTTTTTTAAACGAAGTCTAAAAATCCTCATTAGAAATAATATAAATTCTTACTTAGTTATATTATTATTATTATTATTATTCATAAAGAAGTATCACAATTCATTAATTTGACAAAGTGTCAGTTAAAAAAAATCTATAATAAAAACAAAGCTACCAAATTAAATGTGACACCTAGCTAATTAAACATCTCCCTGCAAATACAGCTGTTTTTGTTCTTCATCTCTCCAACTCCACAATTAAATAATTGCAGTTTGTTCCCTTAATTAGCTTGCATTATTAATGTAATATTATCCACTTATTTTGATTTATTAATTATTTCATAAGTAACACAAATGCACGTTTATCTCAGATCCCAAACGAAAAAACAAATATTTAATTTATTTTGTCTTAAATAAATTAAAGCCAACCAGACAAATCTCCTACCAAACAAGTATTTAATTAACAAATAATCTAATTATTTTCGTAAATCTTTTTTAATTAGCCACACCACATGTGGTGACCATTTATTGCATATATCCATTTGTTGTCTGTCATTTGATCGAAGAAGTATGTGGCATACGGCTGTCCTAATTTACGTACGAGATTAGTACTACGAATAATATATACACATTAATTGTTCTTTTAATTATTTATTAATTGCGAATTTAAAGCCCTTAATCATGGCAGAATTGTTTCTTAAACTGGCCACACACAACAAAATTTCGTGGGAAATGTCTCATCGGGGGAAGATCCGGTGGCACCGTGACATGCAGTGTGGATTTTATATTAAAAATTACGAATTCGGATTTTATGTTTTTAAATCGGGTTTCTAGCATATAGTTAACATAAAGTTTTTTTTTCTCTGTGGTTTTATAAACTAATATTATATAGAATTAATTGGGTTACTTAGTGAGATAGTATTAGTGATTACGAATTTTTCTTCAATAAAAATAATGAACTTGTATGAAATTATCAATGCGTAAACTGTTAATTTGAAATTAAAAAATGACATTTATTAGAAAAAAATGTTTTTATTAATTATATATGGATTTTAATGTATAATACATCCAAAAATAAAAAAGGAATCGAAACACATATTTTTTTAGTGTTAAGTCGATAATTTTAATCATTCAATTTCTCTAATTGATAGTTAACATACATTTTAAAATACTCCTAAAACGATAAAAGTCCATTTCAATCATTGCGTGATGTTTTTTGTTTTTCATCAATTGTGTATAGTGGTCTATCAAATGTCACATATTTGATTACAATCAATGTTTTTAAATCTGAGTCTAATACATGTGTTATATATTCTTGTATGTATATATAGAAGATCTAAATTAACTTACAATATTTACTTAAATAATGTGTATAGCGAATTTCCCTCATCAAGAAAAATGAATCGTCGACTTATCGGCTAATGCACGTTCTTGAGAGCGAGTGAGAGATACGTTAATTGTGATATGGAGAGACAAGTCTAACTATGAGATGTGTGTGTATGTTAGTTTACCTACTATTTCACTTTTAATTCCCAAAAAGCCCTTGCAATCAAATTATTATTTGAGTTTCTTGAAATTAATTTATTGAAATCTATTTTTTATAATTATTTCCATCAATTTCTTCTTGCATAAATGCTTAATTATATTTAATTTATGTTTTGAAAAAGTGGGCCAACATGAAAATATACGCAAATAATACTAATGTCTTCCTATTGCAAAATAGTTGAATCGAGTGGGAGAGAAGGGATTGGCCCCAATTCTGGAAATGGTTAGACAAATTTTCTTTTTGCAACATTAAAATAGTTTAGAAAAATTATGATTTGTCCAATCAAAACTGTATTAATATCTCACATTATAATGCCAGCCAATCTTGTCTACAATCCTCACCTCTCATCCTCATTTTTTTTAGAATTATGATTAATGAGGTGCATGCGAAAAATATAGTATTTCTTTACATACCACATAATATAAAAACGTTTAACAGATTTAGTTCAGTTCACTGTAAAGTCATTTCAAAAGTACCAATTATTGTCCACAAAGTCTAATTTTGTATGTCGATGCCATATAATGTCGTGTTTTTATTATGCTATTCGTCTTATATTTTCTTTCTGAGTAAAGATTACACATATTGATTGTGTGTATCATACGTACTCTATGAATTGATTAATCAAATGACATTTGAACATGATGTGTCAAATATGATGGGAACACCCTCATAAATAAAGACTTATATATATAGTACTCATCATAAAATAACCAAGACAGAGAAACTTGATCATGTTACTTTTTAGACTTTGATTTATCACAAAAAAATGAATAAATAAATTTGAGAAAGCTCCAAATATAGGAAAAGTAAGTATTATAGTTTTTTATAAGTATATTGTACTAGGTAAAACTTTATGCACGCGTTTATATTAGTCATATCCAATTTCATCAGAATTTCCGCCAGTGTACAAATTTTAACAAATAAAAAATTTGTATATTTTTACGAATATTTTAAAACTTAGGTGCAAAACTAGAATTAGTTGAAAGGTTGTACATTTAGAAACTAATACTCCCTCCGTCCCGCTCCATGTGACACACTTTCCATTTCGGGCGTCCCGTCTCAAGTGACACACTTCCAAAAATGAAAATAATTTTTAAAAAAAATCATAAATTTTCTCCTACTTTATCAATTCTCTCTCATACTTTTTCATTTATCTCTCCTACTTTAATCATTTATCTCTCTTATTTTATTATTTCTCTTTCCTACTTTATCAATTACTCTCTCACAATCTCACTCATCTTCTCTCTCTTACTTTATCATAAACTTCTCTCTCATACTTTATCTTCCACCGCATAAATTCCCGCGCCGAAAACATTTGTGTCACTTGTGCTGGGACGGAGGGAGTAATCTTTAAATTTATCGTTGATATGTTTTATCCATGGTTAGGTTCAATTTATGATGTAAGGAGTATTTCAATTTATTAGTGGATTTGTTTTAGAATTGTTTTATATTTTTTGCGTTTTTACTTTCAAAGCATCTTTAGGTTTATTCTTTTACTGTTTAATTAATAAAAACCGGGACAAAGCCTATCTTTCATCAAACCGGGAAAGACACGATTGATACGTGTACGGCTCTGAGCTGTCCTCTCAGTCGTTTTGAGACGTTAGATGATTCTATCGGCTGGGCCCGTGGACTACAACTTCAGGAGTGCGTGCGTAACGAATCACCATCTGATTAGATATGTGGCACCACGTCATCAGTGGGCTGAATATGGTGCAGTAAAACACCAAACCAGCAAATACATGGCCTACTGCTCCGTGGACCCCGGATTATTACCCAAAACGATTACTGGAGTAGGTTTAGCGCTCATATTATATCAGATTAAGAGATGTACATATTGATTGATATCAAATTATGCAATATTTTAAGTTTTTAAAAATAATTAAATATGAGTCGAGTAAAAGTTTTACAAAAGATACACAATGAACAATGAACCAATCTAATTCATTGGTTCAATCAATTGATGGCCGGGTCTGAATATAAGTTCAAAATCTTATGTTTGCACCTTGATTCAATCAATTGATGGCCGGATCTGAATATAAGTTCAAAATCTTTATGTTTGCATATTCTTTTTTTTTTTTGGATGATGAGGTAACCCGCGGCCGCTACTGAAGTGCGTATTGGGTAAACCTCACTCCTGTGCTCTAGCATGCAAACAACACAGGAGGGTTCAATCACCCTGACTAACCATATGTGACAAGCTCAAGCATAGCGGTCTTGGTGGGTTTTAAATCCATAACCTTCCTGGCCACATACTACCCACCTTAACCGCTTTGTCTCTCAGGGGACTACGTTTGCATATTCTATATACTATATGCTAAGTTTTATATATAGCCAATGAAGGATATGTGTAGTAGAAAAGCAAAATATGCATGTCTATAGAGAATGAATGTAAATAACTCGATTTTGAACCTTAGTTTCTGATATGACTGTTGATTATCTTAAATTAGTGGATATAGTAAATTATTAATTCTCACCACTAATGTCATTTATCATATAAGCACCCTCTATATTATTGATATTTATAAATCAAATAAAATGAAAGAAAAAATAGTGTCCTTAAAGATAATAATCGCATTTATTCATAGAGAATAACTAAACTATACTCCGACCGTACCAAGTCTTTAATTTTTTAGAAAACTTCTACTCGTGTCAACCCCTTCTGCCCGAGAACAATTTGGGTGCGTTTTGGGCAGAGTGGAAATGCCACGGGCAAACTGGGCAGCAGAATTATTGAAGACTTCGAGCTCCGCTGATCTGCCCACGTGCCAACGCCACTGTGGGACCTACTCGCCACAATTACAATAGACATCAGTATTATTCTCTTAATTTGCCAAATTATCTGGTTTATTTGATTCAAATAATTTGTTTCAAATAAATTATATTTATGTAAGGTATGTTGTATATAAGGAAAAGTTTGCATACAATTAAAATATCTTAATAGATTTCAAATTTGTTACGTTCGGCGTAACCCCACGTATGCAGCGATGATCTCGGCCTAAATTGACAAAGATTATATACATTATATTTAACTAAAAAAGTTAAATAATTTACACTACTTTCTTAATTTTTATATCCAAAAGAACGTGTGGTTTCTAATAGAGTGGATGAAATACAATTTTTTTTTTAAAAAAAACTTTTTGTGGCTTCTTTACATAAAACAGTAATTCATGTTGAAATTGTAAATTCAGTTCCTTCTTTCGGAATTATAAATTTTCTCTTAAGTATTAATATAATAGTTTCGTCCTTACACGTAAAGTTGGCCTAATATTGACTTTAAATGCATGAACTTTGTTTATAGAAAAAGAAATATGTTACTCGAGTACGTGGCTCCCATACATTTGCATAAATTACTAATACACGGTATTATAGATTCCCCCTAATAAAAATATTTAATCAATTGGAAGTATGTTGACCAAGTCACGGGTCACACTATAATAAGTCATAATTAATTAAAAGAGAGCACGGCCAAAATAGAAAGTGCAGTGAATGCCTAAAGAAAAGGTTAATCAACGTGCGGGTCACGAGGGACCACGTGCTGGTCTCCCCCCCAATAATAATCATAATACTAATAAATTTTCAAAACCCCTCTAATAATCCAAGGGTTCTTTTGGATGTTTCTGCAATATTTCTTTACTTAAATTAAACCAACTCTTGAATATACAACCATTCACGTGCTCTTGTCCCTCTCTCCCTCTCCCTCTCTCTCTTTCTCTTTCTCTGTCACACACAAACACTAAGATATTTATAGAATAATAATAGTATGAATTTTATGAGTACTTAAAATAAAGTAAGTAAGTTTACTCATGATTTCAGAGAGAGAAAAAAGTTAAAAATGAATTCTCACTTTAAGAGATAATAAATGTTCATAATTACGAAATCGTAATAGAGGCGCATGCGAAAGATATGGTTTCAGTAGGAGCAAATATTTATCGGGGAAACATAACGAGTAAACAAACAACTCCATTCTCGATAAACACTACAGCCTATATTAATAAGTATTAATATTTGTTGTAGTGTGTGAAATAAATAAAATAGATAGCTTGTGTTGCACAATACAAAAACTGCATGCAAGCTTTTTGGATTGTAATCGCCACAACTTTTGGGACTTGGTTTCTAAGCCTTGTTTTGCTCAAAGTCATGCCTCGACTAACCCCTTTGCAACTTGCCACTTTTGGGTTCCACAAATTCTCCCTTTAACGGACCAAATTCATGGATTTTTGGACCCTCCCCCCTCTCGCTTTCTCGAGTCCACGTCGACTTGATAATGATCATGTTGTGTGACTATATAAGATCAGACAATCTCTCACCTCCTCACGAGTTTTGTGGCCTAATGTAATATACGTTCAAAACATACCCAAATTGATGATACTGGTCTACACGTAGGGGATTAAGGGAGTGAGTGACTCAATTTAATTCTCTCTAATATATTGACATCGAATAATTTTCCACGAGAATTTCATTTTTTTGGATATATTTATTACGATGACAACTAAGTGACCATGAGTTATTGGGCTTTCCTAATGTTAATTATTGTTCTTTACTTTCATGGCCCAAATATAGGCCCAGAGTGAATGGTGAGGGCTAGAGCTTCTGTGGGCCTCTCAGTGGGCTCACGTATGATGAATCTTATTTGATACTCTCTTTTGAGCCATTAGAAGTAATTAGACTAGGTTTCTTGAAATGAGTTGATATTTTAAACTGTCGTAATATGTCGTTACCATCAACTAAAAACAATATCCACGTACCCTAAGTAGAAATGGGAAGGAATTGAACCCTAAACCAATCATTCACGCATAAGTAAGAAGTATTAACTAAGCTACATGCTATCATTATCATCACTTGAGATAATATAATAAAATGGGTTGTTCTTGTCACCTTGGGATGACGTAGTGGTGAAAGGGGGTGGCGGGGCCGATAGGCCACAGGTTCAAATCCCACCTGGAACCACTATGTGTTGCACGTCACCTTATGGTTAGCTTTAGGGTGGTTGAATTCTCCTGTGTGGTTTGCGGTCATGGGTTCCACGAATAAAAAAAAAGGGTTGTTCTCCTCTAAATATACGAACTTTTTCAAATTCTCATTTTGCATATGAACTTTAAAATTCGCCCGTAAATATACAAACTATTGACTTGTTTGAAGTTGCACACTGATGATCGTTCCGGTGAAATTGAATCTGATGCGACAAAATTATGTATGATGTGTCTCCCGACGTGACAGTTCAGTCAACATTGAACTTTGAGATTTTTGTAATAATTCCCTATTTTACTAATAATTTTTTAATTTCATTTAGATTTGCACATGAAATTTGAATTTTCCCACTCTAAAAGTATTACTATCTCCGCCCCATAGAAAGTGTTTCTCTTTCCTTTTCGGGGTGTCCCATAGAAAGTGTCTGTTTTCCTAAAAAGGAAGTGGTCCCTACACCTTTACCAACTCAAATCAATTCAAAACAATTAATTAATTACATGGATCTCACCTCTCTACCTCACAAATCAGTTCTAAATAATTTATTAATTATATGACTCTCACATCTTTATCAACTAAAATCAATTCTCCTAAAACGTCTTCTTTCTATGGGACGAAGGGAGTATATTTCATTGGGTTTTAGGAGATGCGTGTTGAGGTTGCAGATATTTCATGCTATAGCTTTTTGTTACATTTGGATTTGAAGTTGGTTTAAAAGGATATAGGTTGTGTTGAGGGAATTATTTTTTGAATACTGCGGTTATAGGCAGCAGCAGCTTATTCATTCTTTTTTGCTTCCAACTGAGCACCAATTTTAGCGTTGTGTGAGTGAAGCATTCCTTCCTTTTTATGTAAAACATGTACAGCCGCTTAATAAATCATATTTTCGAATTATATCAAGCATCTTATTATTTCTAATGCTATATATATCAGTATCAATGTGTATTTAATTTATAAAGTAAAATATGAAAATAATACACAAATTGTTTTGAATTATGTTATGCTAGCAAATGTAGATTTCTGTGTCTCGTCAAAAAATGAATTCGTATGGTGATAAAATCATGTTGAGTAAGCATATAGCATAATGTATCACAGAAATCCTTAGCAATGGTGAGTTATCATAATATATTTCGCGATATACAGTGCGTTCAATATTCACTTATATATGACTAGTTTTTTTAAGAATTATAATTTGTTTAATATTTTTTATTTATTAAAAACAGTCTTATTACCAATTTTTTGCAAACCACATGAGATCGAAATATCACCTATTTTCTCTTGTTTTATTGCATTCCTCTACAGTTGAGGATCTTCGTCAATTTCATTCTTCACCTCGCATACTATTTTTATACCATTCATCTCACTTCATTATTAATCCACTTATTCCACCAACACTCATATTATACATCTTTACCGTAAGTCTTAACAACAAGTACCAGATATCACTTTTACATCTTTTCTTAGTGTCACTGATTTTGTTTTTCTTGGCTCAAAGATTCCATCTCCAAACTCCCCGGCTGGTTATTCGATGAAGACGACGACAGCATGGGCCATCGTGGTGGTGGTGGCAGTGCATTTCGCGGCGGTGGTGGAAGGAATGGGAGTGAACTGGGGCAATCAAGCAGCCCAAAACCTATTACCTAGCAACATTATCCAAATGCTCAAGGATAATAAGATTGATAAGATTAAGTTGTTTGATGCTGATGCTTGGGTTGTCAAACAATTTGCTGGCACAGGAATTGAAGTCATGCTTGGCATCCCAAACTTACATTTAGCCTCTTTAGCTGATCGCTATAAGCATGCCAAGAATTGGGTCCAAAAGAACCTCACCCGCCATATCTACGAGGGCGGTGTCGATATCAAGTAAGAAATTTACTCGAATTTTCTTTATATTTTTTTAAAGTGATTATTTCACCACTCTTGAATTTCAAGTTTTTGCTCCCTTAATTCTTAATTACGGATCTGCACTTATTACAGATATGTAGCCGTTGGAAACGAGCCGTTCTTGACGGCCTACAACGGCTCGAACCTGGAGACAACTTATCCGGCGTTGTGGAATATTCAGAAGGCAATAAACGAAGCCGGCCTGGGCGATAGAATCAAGGCGACGATACCTCAAAACGCCGACGTTTATGGCTCCGGCAATAAAGGACCGTCGGCCGGCGACTTCCGACCGGACATACGAGCAACGATGAAAGAGATCGTGCGGTTTCTAAACGACAACAACGCTCCTTTCCTCGTCAACATCTACCCTTTCCTCAGCTTATCACTCAATCCGGATTTCCCGGTCGCGTTCGCCTTCTTCGACGGCGGCGCACCGTCAGTCAACGACAACGGAGTCTCGTATAATAATATGTTGGATGCGAATCTGGATACGCTTGTTGCGTCGATGAAGAAAGCAGGCGCCGGAAATGTGAAGATCATCGTCGGCGAGATCGGATGGCCGACCGACGGCGACAAATACGCTACCGTCGAGATGGCGAGGAAATTCTACGATGGATTTTTTAAGAAGATGGCGACGAAGAAAGGCACGCCCCTTTACCCTTACCCGTTCGAGTACTACCTCTTCAGCTTGACCGACGAGAACACGAAGAGCATCGCTCCCGGCGATTTCGAGCGCCATTGGGGCGTCTTCAGGTAGATTAATCGCCTAATTGTCTTCGAAATCGCGAATTCACAAATTCAAAACCCTAATTTTTGGGGAATTTTCAATTTGTACAGATACGACGGGCAGCCGAAGTTTCCGATGGACTTTACCGGAAAAGGAAATGCTAAGATGCCCGTCGGGGCGAAGAACGTACAGTACTTGGAGAAGAAATGGTGCGTCTACGCCGGCGGCGACATGAACACGGTTTCGAACAGCATGGACTATGCTTGCTCGCAAGGCGATTGTACAGCGCTGAATTACAACGGTTCTTGTTCGAAATTGGACAAGACGTCGAAGATTTCGTACGCTTTCAATATGTACTTCCAGATGACGTCGCAGGATGTGGAGTCGTGTGATTTCGGCGGCTCCGCGGAGATTGTGGAGACGAACGCGACGTCCGGAAACTGCCTCTTTCCGATCGCGTTGGATAGTCACGGAGGATTTGGAGTGGCGGCGCAGATAAGATCCGCAGTTGTGTGGGGATTGTTTTTATTGTTGTTACTACTGTGAGACGAGATTTTCCATCGCTTATTTTACCGGTTTTAAATGTATTATCGGTAAAACCATATAATATTGAGACATGACAAAGGACAAAAAGGAAGACAATCCCATCACATGATAAAAATAACAGAGTCCATATTATTTCAAATTTTATTAACCTATTGTTATTATTATAAAAATATAAATTTTCAAATTTTCTTATTTGAAAATCGCTATTTTTGGTTTAAAATCTACTTATTTGAAACTTTTTTTTCCTACACCTCTTCAGCCAAAACTAAGAAAAATATAAAAACCCTTTATTTTATTTCAACACCAAGTTTTTCGTCTTGAATTAGGGATTCTTAATCTTGCTCTGGTGGCGATTAATTCCATGATAATCGGATAGACTTTGGTGTCACACAATTATACTCCACTGTATGTCACCTCCACAAATCATTTGATATGTGGAATACATTTTAATTAAATAATCAAATCAAAATAAATTATGGTGGGCCACATATGCCACATGTCAACACCTTATAAAGTGTAACATAGAAGGGAGTATATTGTGTGACACACAAGTTTTTCTCCATGGTAATAGGATGCAAATTTTCATCTTTAATTTATGAACCGTTTCTTTTACATACTTAAATCTAGATTGCTGATTTTCAAGGACAACAGTCTGAATTTAGGGTTTCATTTTGATCATTATTACGGTGGTTATATCTAATTTTGGTCCTCTAATTTATAAAATTATTTTTTTTTTATCCATTGGGAAATGTCAAACACACACTTTTTCACCAATTTAAAACTTCAGGCCATGGTTTAAAGAAAAAGGAAAAATGTGCAAAAATGTCCTCTAAATTTATTGTAGATTAACAAATATACCCATAATGTATGTTTTAGTGCATAAATGCTCTCTAACTTTAAAAAGTAGTGCAAATATACCATAAAATTAACACCTTCTAAACTTCTGTTATCTTCTTGTTATCTTTTGAAATAAAATGAAAATATATTATTTCAAATTATATTCAAGAACAAAAATAAGATTAAAATATATATTTTACTATTTTTTGTTGTTGTCAGATGGGTGCTCCGACGAGAACGGAAAAGAGGTGTTCGAATTTGACCTCTGTTGGGTATTTGCTCCGATAATGCCGTCAAGATTGACTTCTTCGTTCCGGTTCAGATTCCCTGTCAATCGGGTTCCGTTCACACCACTTTCAGCCCAAATACAATCACCACGATAACTCGGTAGCTCCAAGTTTCTCCTACACTCTAAGCAACAATCTCACACAGAGATGGAGGAAGAGGTACAGCAAGAGAAGCACTTGACTGCGCACGACACTCCCAAAATTCCTTCTCGCCCTAGATCCCAAATATATACATCAGGGTATCACAAACAGGGGAAGTAAAGTTTGGGCCACCAAGAGTTAGTGGGTCGGACTTAAACATTGGGTTGGGCCTAATAATGCTAACAACCTCATCGACGGTGGTATTAGAGGGCGAGTTGGAGGAGGAGGAGGAGAACGTTGACGGAAGCGGCGATGGTCGGAAGAGGAGCAACAAGATATTCGGATTCTCGGTGGCGCACGACTGTGACAATGGCTGTACATATATATATATATATATATATATATATATATATATATATATATAAGAGTCGTTTGGTGTTCTACCCAAGACGTTAAAGTCAAACACAAATATATCTATCTCTTATATATAACTACACTACATACCCAGGTTTACTAAAATACCCATACTTTTCAATAAATACAATCTCTTTTCAATGATTGACAACTGTTTTTATAATTTTCCGTGAAATAAATGATTGATTTTGTTAAAAAAAAATATATCACGGGTCCGATCACGTCCGACCGATCGGCCACAGCGTGATCGGACAAGCATGATCGGCCGTGGCCGATCGATCGAACACATGAGCATGATCGGACATATCCGATCGATCGGCCAGGAGCGTGATCGGCCGCGGCCGATCGATCGGACACATGCATGATCGGCCGGTGTGGCCAGATGTCCGATCGGTCGGACACATCCGGTAAGGTCCGATCGATCGGACACTTTATTAAAATGTGTCAGTGACTATTACCTTTTCCAGTGCCCTATCGCGTCCGACCGATATGTCAACACTGTGTTATAGTGTACCTTCACTTTTCACAGTATGCCCTATCATGTGTCCGACCGATAGGGCACTCGTGAATAAATTCATCAGTGTGCCCTATCACCTTTTGACAGTGTGCCTTATGACATGTTCGATCAATATTACACACTTTCACGTGAATAAATTATACAGTTTGACCGATAGGGCACAGTTTATCAATAAATTCATTACAATTCGTCTCATCACTTCACTTATTTCTCACAACTTCTCTTCTCAATTGCTACCATTCTCCTTCATTTCCACCACCACCAAAGCAAGAAAAAAATATGGAGAATGATTGGAAACAATTGTTGTCAATTTTAACGGAGTTTTCGACAGTGAATCGAAATATGTTGGCGGCCAAGAGACAATGGTTTGGATTCCGGCAAACAATATTTGTCTTGCAGTACTACGACAATATATTCAATACGCTCTGGATGCATATTCAGTTCCGCCCGACTACCACATCTATTATACTGCAGAGTCTTGTAAAAGTCATAGAACGATCAAGACCGTTATCGGGAGTGATCTTGATCTACAACGTATTTGTCTTCTAGACGTAGAGCCTACAGTATATTTAGTGCACCCCAATAATACCAGCGTAGTAAATCGTGAAGCTCGAAACTCAACATTCGTTGAGTCTTATCAATATGGAGGTGATAACCAGTTTGAAGGGCCAAACAGTGGAAGCAACCCAGGTGGGAGTCGAAGCAACCCCGGTGGAAGTGGTCAGGAAGAAGAGACCCATATCGAAACAGATGAAGATGAAGAAGCTTATCTCGACACTTCATCTGAGGATGAAGATGAAGGTATTCCTGAAGCATTGATCAATTGTTCGCTTGGTGACTTTGCTGCATGGATCCGACGAGAGGGCGACGTCAACCAACTCATGTCAATGCTTCTTCCAATCACTCGTCCAAATACCGATGACGAAATATGATACAGCAACATGGAAGCAGCAAGTAATTGGTTTATTCCAATTATACCTCTCGATACATCTGACCCACCATTCACAACGAGCTTGCCTCTTATATTGGATTGTGATTTGCGGCAAGGAGCTATTTTTTGGGAGAAAGATGAATTATATGCTATGGTCGCACTGTGGCATATGGAACATGGAGTGGATTTCATGTGCCGATGTTCGTGCACAAAACGACTCGAATACATATGCTAGCGTAATGATACGTGTCCATATTTTCTTCGTGCTGCCTATAGGGCCACGAAAATTTGGGAGGTGACCGTATACAACCCCGAGCACACCTGCAACCGCGATCTATCTGGCTTAGGATCGCGAAATGTGTGGGCAAAGGCCGTAGCCGCCTATATTGCGCAGAGAATGCACCGCCAGAGCAAGATACTGAAACCTGCCGATATTCAAGCTGATCTTTTGGATATGTTTGGAATCCAAGCGAGTTATAGTGTGGCGCTGCGAGCACGTAATGCTGCGATATCAATGATTTACGGTGGCCATGCAGAGTCATATAAAAATCTTCCGAAGTATTTGCATTTGCTCCGTATGCAAAATCCAGGATCTTTGACCGATCTAGATGTTGGTCCTGATGGTGATTTCCGACATCTATTTTTTATGCTTGGTGTTTGCCGAAGTCCTTGGTTATTCCAACTTAGAAACGTGATTGCGGTTGACGGGACACACCTGAAGGGGAGGAATAAGGGAATCCTACTTGTCGCTGTTGGTATTGATGCTAACGAACAAATATTCCCACTTGCTTTTGGTGTTGGTCCTATTGAAAATGATATTTCTTGGAAGTGGTTTCTAACTCGGCTCCGAGCAGCACTATCCTCCACTAGTGATCTAGTAATTGTTTCAGATCAACACAAAAGTATAGCCAACGCGGTAAGAGATGTTTATCCGGAAGCACACCACGGTCTTTGCTACTACCACATCGCAAATAAGATTGCTCGATATGGTAAGTGGACTGTGCAGATGTTCCACGAGGCAGCATACGCATATCGAACATCAGTCTTCAACCGCGCGTTGAACGCGATACGAGAGGCACAACCCGCAGCGTACGAGAAGTTGATGGATATCGGTCCCGAGAAGTGGGCCAGATCACAATGTCCTACCCGACGTTACAGTATGTTAACATCCAACCTGGCTGAGTCTATTAACTCTCGACTTCTGGCTGCAAGACGTCTTCCAATATGTGCTATGATCGAGGCAATCCGACATCTGCTCGAAAAGTGGTTTGATGCTCGTAGACAAAAGGCTCATGCGAGGACTGCTATTTTGACTGAAGCTGCAGTTATGAGAATGAGAAATGAAAGAGATGCAGCACTCAGGTATGTTGTTACATCCGTGACTGCTGACTTATTTAAGGTGGATACTGGAAAAAGACAGTGGAGAGTTGATCTGAGCAGTCATTCATGTGAATGTGGAGTATGGCAACTGGACGAGATTTCCTGTAAGCGTGCAATTGCAGTTTTATATGATCACATTAATTACTACTATCGGACGGAAACATGGAGGGAGATATACGCGGGTGTGGTGAATCCTTTACCTCCACGGGACGAGTGGGGTATCCCAGCAGAGATTGATGCGGTGGTACTACCGCCGATTATCACGCGTCAAGCGGACGGCCGAGGAATAGCCGACAAAGATCCGCTGTAGAGGCCGGTACATCTAGCAGTAGACCTCGTGCGCCAAAGAAATGTAGCATTTGTGGGGAACAAGGTCACACAAGGCGTAATTGTCCAGCGCCATCAAATAATGAATAATCTGCTCTAGTGTTAATAATTATGTACTTAATATTTCAAATCATATATCTATTATTTTCATAATCTATATAATCTCTATCGAGGAATATAAAAAAAAAATTGAAAACCAATCGACTCCGCTGACAGCTGTATGAAAATGAACTGTATGACAGTTCATCTATCGAGAAATTAAAAAAAAAATTTAGGAAAAACCGTCGGCCTGTGCCGACAGATGTAAAAAGAGATCCGACCTGTCGGCCCGTACCGCTAATCAAAACCCCAAATACTATTCATCTAAACCCCAAAACTATTCATCTAAACCCTCAAAACCCTTGATCAAAACCTCAAAAACTATTCATCTAAACTCTAAAAATGTGAGATTCGAGTGATGAAAAGTGATATAAGAAGGGGATATCGAGAATATCATGAATAAGTTTGAATAAGTAGTAATAATAAAGACATAATTAAAAAAAAAAATTACCACCTATTCACCTATTTCAAAAAATGAGTTCATTTTTCATGAAGAGTGATAACTACTTCCATGATTCAATAATGATTCATAATTAATTTTGCTAATGTATAGTTATATATAAATTCTTATTACATCATTTCATAATATTACCCTCAAATATTTATTATAAAATTTTTATTTTAAAATTTAAAATTTTTATAGACTCTATTTGAATTATATTAATTTTAATTCTTATTTCAAACAAATATAAGTTTTATTAATTAATGGTCCGATCGATCGGAATGGACCAATCTATCGATCGGACCAAATGTAAATTAAAATAAAAAAAATTTAATACACGTACCGATCGATCGGACCAAATTTAAAAAAAATATGTATATATTTGTACCGATCGGTCCGAACCAAATGTATCTGAAAAAAAAAAAAAAAAAAAATAATGGTCCGATCGATCGAACCAAATTTTAAGAAAAAAAAATATTTGTACAGATGCCGATCGGTCGGAATTAAAAAAAAAAAAATTAATGGTCCGATCGATCGGACTGTGCCGATCGATCGGACCAAATGTAAAAAAAAAGTGTTTATATATGTTCGGAATTAAAAAAAATATAATGGTTCGATCGATCGGCACAGCCCGATCGATCGGACCAAATATATAAAAAAAATATATTTTTACCGATGCCGATCGATCGGAATAAAAAAAAAAAAAAAATTAATGGTCCGATCGATCGGATTGTGACGATCGATCGGACCAATGTAAAAAAAAAAGTGTTTATATTTGTTCGGAATTAAAAAAAAATATATATATATATATAATGGTCCGATCGATCGGACCAAATTTAAAAAAAATATATATATTTGTACCGATGCCGATCGATCGGAATAAAAAAAATAAAAAAATTAATGGTCCGATCGATCGGATCAAATGTAAAAAAAAAGTGTTTATATCTTTTCGGAATAAAATATATATATATATATATATATATATAATGGTCCGATCGATCGGCACAGCCCGATCGATCGGACCAAATTTAAAAAAATATATATATTTGTACCAATGCCGATCGATCGGAATAAAAAAAATAATGGTCCGATCGATCGGACTGTGCCGATCGATCGGACCAAATGTAAAAAAAAAAAAGTGTTTATATCTATTCAGGGAACCAATACATTTCATTTTATAACAATAATCAACCATAATCAACAATACATAAATTCATAACAATAATCAACTAATACATTTCATTACCATTATCTGTTCAGGGAACCAATATCTGTTCTATATCATTTCAAATTATATCACACATTTCAAAACATTTTATAGCCATCCACCTACGATACTTAGTAATGTTTGCCTCATCATTACCCCAATCCCGAGTCGAAAAACCGGTGAGAAGACGCTCTATGGTCATGCATGTAAATGCCCCACAACTATGAGAATCCAATTGTATGTACTGCTCTTCATCATCCATAAGCACAATTGAGGGCCTCTGTCCTCCTGGGAATGGATAACCATATGCATTACATGCCCAATAATTCCCATGCCATAAGAACCGCGCTATTAATTTCTGGAAAGCGATAAGGCATTTGACGCGCCAATTGAATATACTCGAGTCTCTACATTGATTTTTCGAGTCATACATCTCGAGTCTCCAATCTGAAACGCATAACCGCAACACGAACCAGTGGTGTGCTGCCAAGATTGGAAATATAATCTGCAATAGACATAAATATATAATTTAGAATGCCAAGATTATTAAATATAAAATATATAAATAGTACTCACATATATTGCGGAGTACCAATCGCTTATTCCAAGATCTGGAATCCCCTTCACGCACTGCACATCCTCCTCTTGAGGAACCCATTTATAATCCTCATCATTCTCGTGTCTCGTACTTTGTGGATCTTTACAAAACTTGAGCCACGCAGTCGTAATAGTCATTTGATAAACAATTATTTAACGATAAAATTAAACTAAAGAAATACAATATTTTCCATAAAATACTCAAATATAAAATATACTTACAAAGACTATAGAGTCCGCTATGACTGTGTGTTGGACATCTGGAGTCACGGATAGGTTGCCCTGACCTAGCCTGACCCGCAGTGACTGGTTGTAGCAGTTTATCATCTGACAATCCATATTATAATCAATCTTTAACAAATTCTCGAACCATTCTCGTTCAAGTGGAAAAGCATCTGGACGTCGAAAGGCCAAGCTTTTACCGGACAGAAAAGCATCAAAACTCTCAACCAACGAGTTACTCGGCTCAAACATATCCTACAAAATTTAATTATTAAATTAGGAAAAGAAATTAAATTATTTGAAGAATTCTCTTACCAACAGGCCGCCAGTCAAACCCAGATCTAAATTGTAGTTGTTTGCTTCTATATCCATAGCCTCCTGATTTTGAGTTGATGGATCCCTCTCCCATACATCAAAGGTATGTGGTGCGGGCTCGTCCCACCGAGGCCACTGCGTAGTCTGAGCGTGCCAGCTCCAGACTGAAATGGTCTAGGCTCCTCCTCGTGATCATAATATGATGAATATTGTCTTGACCTACTACTTTTATCCAGCAACTCCTCACACCTACTCACTAGCTCCTGACTGAGAGTCCGATGATAATCATCAATTATATTCATCATAGCTTGCTCGCACCTATCAAAATTCTCTTGAATAGATCGACTGATCATGGCCTCTATTCTTGGGTCCAGAAAACTAGATGTCCCACCAACTGCTAATAATTATCAAAAAAGGAGACGATTATTAAAGGAAGAATTGACCAGAAAATTTTCACGGCGAATTTAAGTTTATTACCAGATGCATCTCTCGCTGCTGATGAAGATGCTTGTGTACGGCAGGCCCGCCTCTGAACTCTCCTACTATCTACGACAGTGTGCCCCTCCTCTTGCTCCTCCTCCTCACCGACAACTCCTCTACTCGTACTACGTCTGCTCTCCTCGGTGCGCCTAATCAAGATACGTTTGTCCATCTTGATCATCTACTGCGCCGCGTAGGGGGTTCAAGGGCACAGGAAAGTGTATCCTAAATGGATTACTACCGACTGCACTCTGCCAATATGGACATCTCTCCTCAAGCTCCTTCGGTTCTAACACTTCAAACACTACCGAGTCTCTCATCTGAAATACATAATATTTGTGCATTAAATATTAATAAAAAATTGTAATTAATAATAAAAGTATTTTTACCTGGCGCTTAAAAAACCCGGCTATATCACGCTGATCGGCGTCATTAAACGACCACCGTAAATAACGAGGGAAACCATCAAGATGTAGAAGGGTCGCACAACGAGCTCCAAAACTAGGAATGACCTCATATGCCCACACCTATATTACAATATAAATATATCGAGTTATTTAAACTAATAAATATTTATAAATTAGTAATAATTAAGTTGTGAACAAATATTATACCTGTAGTGCCCAAATCGGCCCGTAGAGATTATACTTTGATCCTACGAGGTCCAGAGAATTTGGTACGTAACTGAGGTAGTGCAACATGGCCTCGTAGGTAAAAGCACCCCATGGAAACGCATTCCATTGGTTCATATCATCAGCCAATACCCATATCCATGTATCAATCTTCTTAGTATCTGCAGGAGCATAGAACCAGAAGAAAAGAGCCAAAATATTCGACAACTTAATCAAGTCATCATCTGAAACGCCACCGGGCTCATATGTTGTAAACCAGCTTAACAAGTTCTTTGCTTCAATCGGTCTCCCACCATTGAACCTAACGTAAACCCCAGACTGAGTAGGTTGATAAGATGCTGCCATATCGAAACTACACTCGCCGAACATGAGCCCAGTAACCAATGCAAACTCTGGATGAGAGAAACAGATGTTCTGACCAACATAATTAAACCAAACCTCCGAAGGTCGTACCGAAATCTCATAGCATAATAGCTGGTGAAGAGCCCGCATATCATTCTTACCATCTGGCCAACCCACTATGCCCCCGAACTGACCACAAATAAATCGATGGACTAGATTCATACCACCATGACTAGATAATTTCTCTCTAATCAATGTTCCTAAAGTATGCTTATAATATGTTGTGATCCTCGGGGAAACGTCTCGTAGTGCTAACCGTTTAAAATTGACATATATATTACAATTAATATTTAATAAAATTATAATTATTACAGTTATAATATTTAATAAATAACATTAATTAAAAAAAATCGCGTAAAAAAAAAAGTGTCGATCGGTCGGACCGGTTCAGACCGGCCAGACAGGTCGGCACTGAAGCTCAATGTCCGGCGACAATGGCGCGCCGATTTTCCGGCGATTTATACCTCATTTTCACCAATTTTCACCAGATCTATGTTATACTCACTAAACCCAACATATATATTTCATCAAAAACCACTTTAAACATGCAATCATACATTAATTTCAACATCTACAAACTAATTTACAAACTAAGATTTCAAGATAAATACTAACCTCTTCCATTGTTTCCGACCGATTCGGATGAAGATATAATGTTGTATGGGCGTGCCGATGAGCGTCCGACCTTGCTGTGCCGATAGGTAGGATTTTATGTCCGATTCGTGTGCCGATCGAATGATTTCGGCACTTTCGGCACTGTGAGTAATATATATAAATTTTTTTTTTAAATTTAAAGCCCGATTGATCGGGCAGTGCCGATCGATCGGGCACAATTTTTTTTTTTTTTTAATTTTTTTTTGGAAGCCCGATCGATCGGCCCTTTCTTGATTTGTGCCGATCGATCGGCTTAATATATTAAAATCAGTGTATTTTTCGAATCTGACAAGTTTCAGGTTAAAAAATTGAAAAAGTGAGGGTAATTTAGTAAACTTGGGTATTTCCTACATAGTTTTTAACAAAATTGGTAGTTTTGTACTTTATATAGCGATTTTGGGTAGGATTGTACAATTCCACTATATATAATACATCTGTAAAATTCTTCATTTTGTTTCATTTTCTAAATTCTCTCTCAGCATATATACCTTTTGTCTTTTCCTTTTTCAAATTTCTTCTCTTTAATACAATATATAAATCCCAAATTTAACTCAGATTCTAGATTTCTTCTCCTTATGATCGGTAGAATTCAATTGAATTTATATTTCCCTTCTTTAATTTTGTACTATATGTAACCCATGGTGCCGACGAGTAAGCTCCTCTCCACCGTGTCACGAGCCGCATGTTCGAGTGGGGCTAACGGGCATGTTGTGGAGCGTCGGGCCAAGTGGGCCGAATTTTACTAGAAGATAGTATTGGGTTAGACTTTTAGTTTTTACCTTTGGAGCTTGATAGAAGTCTTAGATAGAATTGATCTAAGCCGTTCATTGTAGGAAATTCATTTGTAAATCATTCAAGTTTTGAGTAATATACAAGCATTCTCTAAGAGCTTCTCTCTCTACTTTCTCTCTCTAAAAGTGTGTTTGTTCGAGGATAGACTGACTAACAAGCTTCGAAACGACGTCAAAATTGCTAGTGTCGCACGTAAAATTACGCGCACGTGACAACCGACACTGACTAGGAGATGCAAAAGAACAAATTTTAATGATGGATAGAAATTAATGCTTGGAATATTTTATTTCAAAAAACTAAAAAAGATAACAGAAGTTTGGAGTCGTACACTCATGGTATATTTGCACTATTTTTTAAATTTGGAGGAACCACAACGTAGGCATTAGAGCATCTCCAAATAGGGAACTCTATTGTAGAGTTCCCTCCACACTATTGTAGAGTTGAATGTAGAGTTTTTCCGAATTCATCTCCAATCGTCAACTCTACATTTAACTCTACAATGGAATATTCTATTTTGATTCTTTTATTTATTAATTTAATATATTTATTAATATTTGATTAATTATATAATATTATATATATTTAAATATATTTATTTTTGTGTTAATCTCACTATATAAAATTTTAAATAAAAATTAAATAAGTAAAAATATCTTTAAATAAATATAAAACAATTAATTTATTTCCACAATAATAAAACTAAAAATACACAACACTTTTAAAAGCACAAATCCAACAATTACATGATATAATAGAAAAATTAATATTACATATCATAATTTTCAGAATTTGAATACTCCTCCCACATATGATCAATTAATGCATCACGAAGAGCAAGATGTGCCGTTTTGTCTTTCATTTTCTTATATCGTGCAAAATAAGATTGATAACGACATGTTTCAGATGATATCATTTCAATATCCGGAGTTAGCACTTCTCTTGTATCTTCAATTGGTGCAGACAAATCTCGCTCATTCTCAATAATCATATTGTGCATTATAATGCATGTTTTCATTATATGATCCAAATGTTTCTTCTTCCAATATCGAGCTGGATTTGCAACAATTGCAAATCGGCTTTGAAGAACTCCAAATGTCCGTTCCACGTCTTTCCTACACGATTCTTGTTGCTTTGCAAAATGCTTCTTTTTTGCAGTACGCGGTTCTTGAAGAGTTTGCACAAGTGTGGACCACTTTGGATATATTCCATCAGCTAAATAATACCCCACATTATACTCTTTACCTTGTATAACATAATGTGCGGGTGGAGTAATACCTCTAGCCAGGTCCTTGAAAAGAGAAGATCTTTCCAACACATTAATATCATTATTGGATCCTGGCATACCAAAAAATGCATGCCATATCCAAAGGTCGTAATCAGCGACAACTTCAAGAATTATTGATGGAGATCCACTCCGACCTGCGTACGAGCCTGCCCAACCAGTAGGGCAATTTTTCCACTTCCAATGCATGCAATCTAGACTACCTAACATTCCTGGAAAGCCACGTTGTTGACCAATATAAAGTAGCCTAGCAACATCACTAGCAGTAGGAGATCTAAGATACTGATCTGAATATATTTCCACAATGGAACGACAAAATTTCTTGACAAATTTAATTGCCGTGGACTCACCGATATTGATGTACTCATCAGTAGCATCTGCAGGGATCCGTACGCCAATATCCGAAAGGCAGCAGTTATTTTTTGCAGTGTGGACAATCCCCATCTTCGAGTGCAATCTCGGCGTTGCTCGAACCAATTATTATGATTCTTGACATCATCAACAATTCGAAGGAATAAACTCCGAGACATTCGAAAACGTCTACGAAACATACCTTCATTGAATGTTGGATTTTCAGAAAAATAGTCATTGAATAGACGATGTGCTGCTCCTTCTCGATCACGGTGGATCACCCTGTGACCAGGAACTGAGCCTCCGTGGCGTCTTGCAGCTTGTGATCCGATAATATTTGCTACGATGATATTATTATTCAAAATATGTTGACCCATGATTTGATGTTCATCATCGCATTCAGTGATGAATTGTTCAAGCTCATCTGATGAACTCGAGCTAGAAGAAGAAAATGTAGTCATGCTAGTTGATCTACAACTTTGCAAAATGAAGAGATGAATGTTTTGGAGTTGAAGAATACACCATCTTAAATAGAGATGACAACTTCATCCCACTTGATCCCACTTTGCAACTTGATCTACAACTTTGCAAAATGAATTCGAGAGAGAAAGATGATGTTGACAAGAGAGAGAGAGAGAGAGAGAGAGAGAGAGAGAGAGGTGATGTTGAAGAGAGAGAGAGAGAGAGAGAGGTGATGTCGACAAGAGAGAGAGAGAGAGAGAGAGAGAGAGAGAGAGAGAGGTGATGTTGACAAGAGAGAGAGAGAGAGAGATGTTGATTAATTTCTTTGCAGGCTTCCATCGTCTGCCCAAAACTTTGCAGAGACTCATCCCATCAACATCCCATCGTTTGCCCTACAATAATAGTGTGCAGAGACCCATGTTGATTAATTTCTTTGCAGGCTTCCATACCTACAATAATATTTTCCTCTATATATATGAGATTTTTCTAACACAATCAAATCACACACAACACTCTTTTCAATTTCAATTCTTCTCTTTACAAACATATGGCTTCATCTCGAAATCCCAATTACACAACTGATGAAGATAAACATCTTTGTCGTTGTTACTTGGAAATATCCCAAGATCCAAAGAACGGGAATATACCAAAAATCAACTCAATTGTGGATTCGTATTACGGAGCTCTACAATTCGAAAAACCTTCTTCAAATATGGTCGACCGAAGCTCTAGATCACTTGAAACTCGCATGCAATCGATTACGAGCTCGTTAAATTTTTCAAATGTTGTATACAACATATAGAAGCTCTCAATCCAAGCGGAGCTTCTGAACATGATATTGTAAGGACGAGTCATTATTTGGTTTCCTGATTTTTATTTCTTTTACTAAGTATAACACGTTTTTATTAATTATGCAGCTTACTCGTGCAAAACAAATGATGGCAAACGATAATAAATTTCCAAAAGGATTTAAGTTCGAGCATGTGTGGCCTATTATGAAAGATTTTGCAAAGTTTGATTGCAATCCACAAAGTTCTCGAAAACAAAGGTCTTCCTTCCGATCAGACACTCCACCGGAATCTCCTATCTCACCTGACGGGTTGCCTTCCTCATTTAGTATCAATTTAAGTGATGGTAGTGGTAGTGGTTCTGGACAATCACAACGTCCAGATGGTGTTAAAAAACAAAAAATAAAAGGAAAAATCATGAAGATATGTCGGGTGTTTTAAAAGCAATCGAACAAGGAAATAAGAGAATTGGAGAATTAATGGAGAACTCATCCACAAGAAGAGAGAATCTTATGCTATTACAAATGCAAAAGATTGAAGCAAAGAACAAAGCTACTGAAGCAAAGAATAGAGCTCTTGCTTTTCAAAGGTGGGAATCAGATAATAAGATTTTAATGATAGACACCGACAATATTTATGATCCTATTCGGCGAAATTACTTCAAGAATGAACAAGCAAAAATAATCATGAAAAGAGAAGTACAATCAAGCATTGGAGGTGATTTTTCAGATCTTGGAGGATCTGGAAGTGACTTCGAAGGATCCGGAAGCGACTTTGGAGGCTCGGATAGCGGTTTTGGAGCTTACTAGATTGCTTTGTCTCCTTATTTTAGTGTTGTCGTATTTTTATGCTAGAGTAATTTTAATAGTATTGTTTAATTTATGTAACAACTTGTTTTAAATTTTATGTTTTTACATTATTATATTTTTATTTCAATATAATAATAATTAATAAACCTCAAATAAATTAAAATATAAATTACATTTCATTAAATACATCATTAATTAAATATAATAAGCATCCATTAAATTTAATCTAAATTAACTAATAAAAAAAAAAATAGTAGTGGTACTACTACCGTGTGAACAGTAACACGGTAGTAGTACCGTGTTCAACGGAATGCACGCCACTCTGCCGTCAACTACTGTCCTCCATTGGAGGAGATTTCCACGGCAAACTGCCGTTCAACGCTAATATAACGCATCTGTTGGAGATGCTCTTAGAGGCATACAAATCAATTTAACGAGACAGATATTGGGAGGGAGCGGGGAGCCTATGACAAGGTAAAGTATTTATAACTAATAGGAATTCTCATTTTATATTTGCCATACAAAAAGTAAATTAATAAAATATTATATGAACAAGGGAAAAGAAACGTAACCCCGCCGGTGAATTCCGCTGCCAATCAAAATGAATTTCAGATCAATGCCCAAATTATGAGAATCAAGTAGTAGATGTAAGGGGAAAATATGACACAAATGTGCGGACCATTATATAATATTTTGTATAGTTGAGACAGTTTCTTTTCAAAACCTTGCAATACATATTTCATCTATGGATAAACTGTTTTAAAGTTTTCGAACTATTCTACCTATTGAGTACATTATATATAAACATATGCAGCATAACCGAAAATAGTTATAAATACTGAAGTTCTTAATGATAATATCTAAAGAAGAGAACCACATCAATAACCTAATCCCTCTTCAATTTTACCGGTCGCCACTCGACCTGAAAAAATATTTGCAAATATTTGGTCTGAGTATTAATCTAGTTAATGGGTAGCTTAATTCGAAAACTCTCCATGCGTTTCTTTTGTGCGCCTGTTGCCTGAGTCCTTTTGCTGAGGCGTAAAGTTATAAGAAATTGGGCTAAAAAATTTCTATTGGGATTAAATTGCTCAATCGGGGTCAAATTAATTTAATTAGGCTCCAGCCCAACATCTAATAATTGATTTTTTTTTGGAAAAAAAAAATTTAAGAATCGAATCCCGCTATGAACTGCATCTCGTGTAGCGCCTCTTTCGCCCTCTAGCTGACTGCAAACCTACCGCTCGCCTCTTCCGCCGGCGCCGCCGCTGCCATTCCCTGACACCAACGCCGCCGTCGCGCCGTACCGCCTACACCGCTCCTCAGTTTGATGATGTTCTATGTTTAATTTACATGGATTATGCAGAAAGGTAATGTTTCGTTTGTGTAGAATTCTAGAGTGTGTGGGGTGGCTGATTTATGCTAGGTCTCCTTGATAAAAATGTAATCTTCACGTAAAAGACCCACAACATGTTTGATGAAATTCCTCACAGAGGAAACTGCTGCAATTCCACATTATTACCTCTCATGCATAAATGGATTTATACGGACTGTAAATGGAAAATCTTAAAATTTTATGATCTGTTCGGATGTTATTCGGAGTTCCATATTCAAGTAAATTGCATCGATTTTGGTCCTGCATTTGATTGGATCAAAATTGAATAATTTTATAAATTAAAGGACCAAAATGGGATTAATGCCTGGACAAAGTTGGACTTCTCTCGATTTTATAGTTTTATCCTGCATTTGATTGTTTGTTTGCTTTTATTTTTAAAAATGAATATTTTTATTACTTTTTTGAGGTTTAATTTTACTTGTTTTAAGGAGAAAGGAGGCAGTGAGGCACTACTCCAACATTCAAACTTCCAGCCGTTGAGCCTTCATCCACCCTCCACCGCACTGAGTTTTCGGCGGCGATGTGATATTGGCGGTAAGCCTTATACTCGAGATTCCAGTTGTTGTTGATTCTTCTGGACAACTTGTTTCTTTATTCTATTTAAAAATTATTCTACAAACAAGAAACGTCTTCAATTAAGCATCCTTGTTTGAAGCAATCACAGCACATTTTTCTTTTTCAGACATTTTCTTACGTCAAATACCTCGGATACCTCTTGGTGACAAATCCCCCCAGTTTGCGGCAGAAGTGCAAGAACAAAACAAGCTTTTTTGTTTGGTAAAATGGCAAATAGCAAATACGAATATGTGAAGTCGTTTGAGGTGGAGGATGAGATCATGCTGCCCAACATAATTGTTGTCCGTGTCGATGGCCGTGGTTTCTGCAGGTAAAATTTAAAGCATAATTTCTTCACTTGTTTGCACTCCGTGTGGTTCTTTATTTGAAAATATTATCTTTGGAGTAGGTTTTCTGAAGTGCACGAGTTTGAGAAACCAAATGACAGTAAAGCATTAGATTTGATGAATGAGTGTGCAAACGCTGTTTTGGAGCAATTCCCAGATGTTATTTTCTCTTATGGTTACAGTGATGAGTACAGGTAAGTAAAGATATAACTTACAAATGAATCTCTTTCCATTGTTTGGTCTGTGAATTTTTAATTGGTTATTTGCAGTTTCATATTCAGAAAGGAAACCAAGTTCTACCAGCGTCGTGGCAGGTTTGTGTTCCAATTAATTTGAGCTTTGTTAATTTGAGCATGTGGCCAATAAATTTGATGTCCAGGATCAGTATTCTCATTTGCATAGGTGCTGTTTTCTAAGTTGAGTTGAGATGTTTACTTGAGAAACTTCATTCTATGGTTAATTAGGAGATTGCCGAATCAATGTGCATTATCAATCATGTGCTGTTTACTAATGTGGCTGAGAGGATTTAATCGATGATTGATGAATCCTCAAGGTATTTCATGAGTAGCGCAATACCTCTACAAGAAAAGTTTTCAAAAAATAATACTAGTATTTTCTCAATATAAAAAATGAGTCTCTGGAAGAAGCTTGTGAAGTAATGTAATAGTTAACAAGTAGTCTAGTATGGGATGTTTCTATTTGGTACCGTCAAATTGCTTTCTGAGAAAATAAAAATTGTTGAGGGTGTATTCTCCTTCTGAAACAACTGCTACTAGATATTACATTGCTAAGGAACTTGTATAGTAAATTGTTAAGGTATTAACATAATTATACCTATATATATAGTATTTCCGGTGTAAATTTAAATATTTATTGGTTAAAATCTCAAATAAAACAGTTAAATCACGGAAGTCTTTCACTTCATTCTCTCAATCTTTAACAGAGTTACATGCTTTGACAGATGTGCTGTTATTATGTCCTCTTACATGTTGCGCTACTTTTATAGTTGATCACTAAAAAAGAAATTTGTTATTTCATATTTGAAGCTAGGCTCTGCTTTTAAAAGAACTAGAGTTCACAAAATTCTAAAATCTGGATTCATTACGAGGTGGATGATTTGCTGCAGTGACTCGGTTTTCCATTAAAAATTGTGTAGTCCACTATTCCATAGTTTAGTTTTGTTGTACTAGAAGAAAGATATAGAAGTTTTGGATTATTCTGCTCATATAGTGAATATGGGTGCTATGTGGATATTTATTTAGTTGCCAAGGGGACTTTGACCTCCTTGAGAATAAAACCTCTGCTTTAGTTGATCGCATATTAAAACTTTCTATTCTTTTATATCAGAAATGAGATTTGAAGTGTGATGCCAAACTATTCTTTTCTATCTCTGATTCATAAAAAAAATGCTTTGCAGCAAGATCCTCTCCCTCATTGCATCTTTCTTCACATCCACTTATGTCACTAAGTGGAGGACACTTTTCCCTGAGAAAGATTTAAAACATGCCCCGTCGTTTCGAGCTCGAGTTATTTGCTCTGCAACTTTGGAGGTTCTTCAAGCATATCTTTTATGGCGACAATACGAATGTGAGCTAGTTATATTGGTGCAAAGCTATATGATAAATCTCTTGATCTTATCATGTAATTAGATATGAATATATTTACATTGTAGATATGAAGTTAGTTCTCTAGTTTTTCAAAATTTATATATGATTTTTGGATCTTGCCATGCACATATTGAAATTCATTATCCTTTTGGCAGGTCACATAAATAACCAGTATGATACTTGTTTTTGGCAGCTTATTAAGAGTGGAAAGACTAAAGATGAAGCAGAAGAAATGTTGAAGGTAACCTAAGAGTCTTCAAATTTGTTATGTCTTTGTATGTCTATCTATCTGTTTAAAATGGAAAATTGAAGTTTCAACAAATTCTTTTAGGGGTCTCTTAAGCAAGACAAAAATGAAATGCTTTACCAGTGTTTTAACATCAACTACAAGAAAGATATTCCGGAGATGTTTCGTCAAGGTACATGCACTCTCAAGACAGAGGTAGATGCTCATTCATTTTCTTCCCCCATCTTTTTGTGTTCAATATAACTGAAAGAAAGCGTTTTAATTCTCCAAGACCTTACCTTAAACTGGAGTTCTTATAATAGCAACTACTAATATTCTGTCTACACTTCTTGATTTGTCAACAAACAAGATAGCTCAAATTTTGTGTTTTTAACTTCTAGAAATGTGCGCTCCTTATTTTTGTTCATATGGATAGGGCAATTTCAACTAGTTACAGATATTTATTGTGACTAGGTCGAAGATATTGTGAAGTATAAAGATGATGGATGTCCTGTCAAAAGACGAAGGAGGAAGGTCATAACAGTCAACTCAGAAAATATTGCTTCAAAAAGATTTTGGAATGAAAAATTGTGCCTTGTGAAAGAGCTAGGCCAATTTACTGAATATTTAAACAAAACTAGACCTGAGTATGTTAAGTCTTTCCAATACGAGAGGAAGTTGATGTTGTCCACTTGGATTGTCATTCGCATTGATGGTTGTCATTTCCACAGGTGAATACTTACCTGAATGGCCCCAAATTGTATTTGTTTTAACTTTATGGACCCATCTCTCAAGAAGATTGATGATTACATATAATTAGACTATGGCACTCAGTGGCTATCTTTTTGGGGATTATGGTAGGTTCTCTGATGCGCATGAATTTGAGAAGCCAAATGATGAACAAGCGCTCAATCTAATGAATTCATGTGCCACTGCTGTACTGGAAGAGTTTAAGGATATAGTTTTTGCTTATGGTGTTAGTGATGAGTACAGGTCATTAATCTGTTTACACGTTGTTGCTTTCACTATTTTAAAAATCTGCGTAAGTGTTTGACAAGCTATTTGGTACTTCCAGCTTTATTTTGAAGAAAGACTCACAGCTATATCAAAGATGTGCCAGGTACCTCTTCTACACTAATAACTTGTAGCAATTAATGATGGTGGTTAGTAAGATGCACATCAACTGATTGGATTCTCCTCCTCTTTATCTGAAATATCTTGTTTGTGGTGCAGCGATATAGTTTCTGCAGTTGTATCTTTCTTCTCTTCAATATACACTATGAGATGGGATGAGTTTTTTCCGCATAAAGAGTTGAAATATCTTCCATACTTTGATGGCCGTGCTGTTTGCTATCCTTCCCGTGAGATTATAAAAGATTATCTAGCATGGAGACAAGTTGATTGTAAGTTAATCCCTTGATGCTATTTTTTATATGACACTTAGATTAAATGGAGGTTACACATGCGTGATATGGTCAATTACTTATTTCCGTTGAAGTTATCTTGATAATCTCATATTTGTAATGGTAGAACTGTTATCACCAATTTGCAGGTCACATCAACAATCAGTACAATACTTGTTTCTGGTTGCTTGTGAAGTCCGGAAAGAGCAAGACCGACGCACAAAATTACTTGAAGGTACTTAATCCGTTTGGATGTCTTCATTCAATATAATGGTCGCTTCCTATTTGATAAATAGCTTCACTAACTGAGGAGGTTCTACTCAAAGTATTAGTAAAGTGAGAATGAGGCAAATATAATCATTTCACATTTATAAGGATGATGAAAACGGATAGTGGATGAGCTCGTAGGGGAAAATGGTTTGGGTCATTTTCATTAAAGTTGCTCGGCATTGTAACAGCTGAATTTTGATGCTTGTTGTTGTAATTTACAGGGTACTCAGACTCGGGAGAAGAACAAACTTCTGGATCAGCTCACTGGACATGTGGACTACTACAACACGTTACCAGCAATGTTCCGCCACGGATCATCTGTCTACTGGGACAAGGTCAGTACTCTCTCTCTCTCTCTCTCTCTCTCTCTCTCTCTCTCTCTCTCTTCTCAGAAAAAGGATGATCTGGTTCAACATCTTGATTATTCACCTGTGTTTGTAGGAGACGAAGATCCCGGACAAGGAAGAAGGTGGTGGTGGTTGTAAATCACGCAGGATAGTTGTAAGACATTCCAATATAATTGAGAATGAGTTCTGGGAAGCACACCCTCAAATACTGGATCCCTGCAAACTGCAGGTAATATCTTCAAATGCTTGACTCATTCCCACAGTTTATGTAATTACAAGTGTTTTATATGTTAAATTCATCATTAACTGAGGAGATGTTGATGAGTTTAGTAACAATTTTGAAGATATTTTGTTTGGAGGAAAGTTCCTGACTATGCCGTGAAGACGTGGGAGAAAAATCTTTGATTCGGTCATTCATTGTAAGAGAATTTTAGCAGCCACCACATTTCCATGCACTTTCTCCTGACAACGAATATAATTGTATAATCACTAATTTCAACATTTGACTCTCTTAATCTGATAGCTCTGGACTCGGTATATTAAATTAGTTACTGGCTTCATAATGATGAAATCTTTGAATCAAATTAATGTCAATTGTTTTATTAAATAAGAATAAGAGTAAATTATGTGGCCCAGGTAAAAAGAAAAACCACACGAACATAAATTCATTTAGAATTAACTAATTTCATTGAATTAAACCCCACTTGACAATTATCCTAAGTGTAATAGTCACATCAAAATAGTGATAATATAATTTGGATTTCACAATCACGATAAGTGAGGTATCGGAATTTACGCTACTACCCCCATAAAACTGAATGACGTCATCTTCACTAATCTTTCGCTGTAACGTGGCATTCGAGCAGCTTCGTTGAACCAGTCCATGAAACTTCATGCAGCCCAGCTAGAAGCATTAAAAAAAATTAAAATCAATAATCCTAAATAAATTCAATAAAGTTTATGTATAAAAAGGAATTAAAATGCTACATTTTGAACGAGCTAACTCCAACTCCTCAATGGAAACTAGCAATCCTCAACTTGACGACATGCTCTACTTAGAAGATATTGCAAACTACCTCATGTTGGACAAGAGTTTGGAGAAAGGAGATCTCTGTCGAAACGACAGCGTTTTAGAAATTGCTATTAGACACCAAGACGAATCTTCTAGCTCAGCTCCCGTTGCTAGTACCATGCAAGATCTATCACTCAAGACTTTGTTCTTCTTCAATTTCTTCTTTAAGTTGAAGTCGAATGTTGGTTTGTTTTATTCTTATTCTTTTTCATTTTATTGCAGAAATAATACAAGAGTAGTGAAGAAATACAACAAGGAAAGCCAGGAGTTTAGGGTTGCATTTAGGACCAGATCGGATCTTGAAATCATGGATGATGGATTTAAGTGGAGAAAATATGGCAAGAAGAAGATCAAGAGCAACCCCAATCTAAGGTAACTTTATTTGTCCTCATTCTATTTTTCTATTAAATTTTCATGTTATCGAGTAGCTTCAATCTTCGCCATATTTTTTTAAACTTGTTTTCTATACATATATACATGCATGAGAAACCCATTAATTACTATAAAAAATGCAAATCTTAGAATGTAAATTCTTGAAGATTCACATATATAATTATACCAACTTTGAATATTCTTGATTCTTTATTATATTACATAGTTTCATGTATTTACTAAACATTATAATCTCATGAATATATACCAACTCATCTGGTTAAATTTATGTGTTATACGTCTACATCATCTTGATCATTGGAAAGTGATGAAATTGCAGGAATTACTTCAAATGTTCGAATGGAGGATGCAGTGTGAAGAAACGGGTAGAAAGAGAAAGAGAAGATTCAAGCTATGTGATAACAACTTATGAAGGAGTGCACAACCATGCGTCCCCTACATGTGTGCTTTATTGCCCTCCACACTCAATTTCTCTTTAATTAATTTGTATCGGTTTTTTATGTGACGAGAAAAATCTACAACCGCTATTTAAAGTGTGCACTAAATAAACTAGTACATGCAAGCCTCGCAAAATTGTAAACATGACCATCTTCGAAAAGATTAGGGAGATTAGATTAAGCTTTGCTCGTGTGGTCTAATTAAGTAATTATATTTCTTAAATTAATTGTTGTGTACAAGTACACTAGATTTGTTGGGTCTGAAGTCATAATTGTATGAACTCCGAGGACAGAAGTGTAATTAATCCAAACTTTTCATCAGCACCAATCTCGTGTTCCAAAAATGCAATAGCAGCTCCAATAATCCTAAATCTAACAGTTTAATCGGCCAATCAAATCACATAGCGAGTAATTTCCGATTGAATTGCTTCAAACTCAAGATTCTCCATGTGCAGCTCAACCAATCCCATCTCAGATCAATCCTCTTAATATCTCGATTTACTCCATTCCGCTATTCTCGAAGGAAATCGAAGTTGATCCTGTTTATTGTAGACCTTAGTTGCCTATTTTGTGAATTGAAGAACAAAAGGAAAAGTTTCTTTGCTAAAACCCTTCTGGTCTTCAGCATTATTGAGTTGAAAAAGTACTTTCTTTTTTGGTTTCGCATACTCGGTTCCATATTGCTGTAGACATGTTGTGATTGGTAGTGATTATTTTGGAGATTGTGAAATGATCTTCCCTTATTTAAGTGCTTTGCTCTACGGGTTGGATTCAGTTTGAAAATGAGTTTTGGGTTGGGTTGAATCTGAAGGATCTATATTTCGAAGATAATGTTTCCGGTGGAATTTGGGTTGTTTGTGGTGAAGTTGAAGTAGCCGAAGGGGAGTGAAGTTTATTGAATATATTCTGCATTGAAGGTTTCATTGTTCTGAGAGAGATGTTTTGGAGGGAAAAGGATAGGGAGAGCAAAGAGCAAAGTGATGGACCTCTTGTTGGGCAGGTCAGGGTGCTTGTTGTTGGGGATTCAGGTAACTTTGATATTTCCTTTCCTTGGATTTGTTATGCCATTTTCTACTGTATCTCTGTTTATCATCCAATGCGTTTTTGTAACTTTTTTGGTGGTTGTTCCTATAGAATTGTTAGTTTAGCCATCAGCATTACTGTAATTCTTTCTCAATTTATATAGCAATTAAGTTCCCTAAGTTCAAGACCTGAAACTTGTTAGTATCCTGGATGAAGTCTCTTTTGGGCGTGAAGTGGAATGAAAGACAACGGCGATTTGACTGTTGCTATTCTTCCATGTTTCGAGAATCTTAGAATGAAAGCAAGAGGCCCTATACATTGTTAGTATGGTCCGAATTTGCTTTTCCATGTCTGGCAGGTTATAGTCCCGTTAGGAACTATGTGTATCAGGAGGTCTTTGATTAGATGAAGTGGGGATTGTATTTTTAACAGTTTATTCGGATAGGTAAAACCCATGGCCTCTATATAATCATAGTAAATGGCGTTTCAGTGTAGGGGGTGGGATTGAGTTATTTCCGTAAGTAAAAAATTGTTGCAGGCTTCTATCTCCTGACACTTATCTGATTATGATCCTCTATCACAACATTATTTACCATACTTTTACCTAAATAAGCAAATGCATGCTGTTTCTAACCGAACTGCACTTTATAACAATTGGATTTTGTCTTGTGTTGCTTAGTCGATAATATTATTGTTAGTTATCTTATTAATCTCCACATTTGATGCATCTTTATTCAGGTGTGGGGAAAACTTCTCTTGTTCATCTGATAATGAAAGGTTCTTCCATTTCTCGCCCTTCTCAAACTGTTGGCTGTACTGTAAGTGTTAAGGTGAGACATTTTTTTTGTCATCCTTGAATCAGTTGGTAACTAACCTTTTATATGAAGTTCATTCGTTTTTTTCTTTTGCAGCGTACAACTTATGGAAATTCTTCTAGCTCATCTAGCAGCATGAAAGGTGATGGTGACAGAGACTTTTTTATCGAACTCTGGGACATATCAGGCCACGAGCGTTATAAAGACTGTCGTTCTCTTTTCTACTCTCAAATCAATGGTTAGCCATCACTACCCTTTTTCCTTCCTCAGAGATTTTATGACTGCCTGATAGAGCACACTGATTTAGCATAAAAATTGACACTCACCGAATTTAACTCAATTAGCAAGTATTTTTAGCTGAGTAATCCATCTTGCATAATTTTATTAACAGAACTCTTTAGTTATTTCTCATTTGACATATTTGAGGTATTGTACATCTTCACCTAAAATTGATTTTTTTGTGGGATTTTCTTGTAATTTCAAGCTTCTCAATCGTAGCTCTTTTTTGTCTTTTCTGGTGGGGACTTCAATTTTAGGTGTTATATTTGTTCATGATCTTTCACAAAGAAGGACCAAGACTAGCTGTGAGAAATGGGCTGCTGAGATTGCAGCAACCGGAACATTCTCCGCTCCATTGGCATCCGGAGGTCCTGCTGGGCTTCCTGTTCCTTACATCGTTGTTGGTAACAAAGCCGATATGGCTCCAAAAGAAGGCACTCGAGTGAGTAGTGGTAATCTCGTTGATGTAGCTCGTGAGTGGGCTGAGAAGCAGGGGTTACTTCCATCAAGCGAGGAAATTCCGTTAAGAGAGAGCTTCCCTGCAGGCAGCAGCCTTATAGCAGTAAGTCTAGTTTTAGAATATGATTCATACTAATACTTGATGATAAAGTCATATTAATTTGGGTCTTAATTTAGGCTGCCAAAGAAGCCAGATATGACAAGGAAGCAGTAATGAAGTTTTTCAAAATGGTCAGTATTTTTTACTCTTAATCACACATATTCACTTCTCTAGCTACTTTAAATATGGTGTGTATTGATCCCAGTTGATCAGGAGAAGATACTTCTCGGATGAATTGCCCGGTGCAGCACCGTGGTCCAACCACGTTACTAGACCAATTACACAATCCAGTGAAATCTCAAGCGACGATAACCATCTGTACAAGAGCTCGAGGTATGAAATGCAGATACTCCCATCATCTTTTTTTCGCTTTTTTTTTTACCCTTCTTCCAACACTTTACCTGTGCAAGTGGAAAGAAACATCATCTTTCATTACCTAGTTTCTCTTTACTTGCACACAATAGAGAAAAAAGAGAATATAGAGAGGTTCAAGATTCTGCATTTCTTGATATTTTTACTTGATTTTATCAGCTATACTTTTTCGTTTTCCTCAGTTCATTTGCGTACTTTTCAAACTGTTTGTGTATCATTCAGTTTTACACGCTCGTCTATGCTTTAAAGATCAAATACCATACATGACATGAGAGCTAGAGTAGTAGTCTTGAAAATCTTTGTTGTAGTTAACTCTGTTTCAAGTCAATGGAGCCATATTTGAGTTATGATCCTTTCTTTCTCTGGTTTCCCTTGATTTCAGCGTGATTGGAGATCGTTGTAAGTACAACGTGCTTCCTCCCCTTCCTGCTCAACGCAACTTGATACCGCCTCCAACCCTCTACCCTCAGCAGCCCATGTCAACTTCTGATCACAGTTACAGCATCCCAAGATTTGGGGTAAGAAACTCCCAAGAGATCCTCAGCACAAGATCAAAGCGAATGGACATTAACGTCTAGCCTCCATCACTGTAAGCTTGCTTATTAATACACACGGCATTACATGGTATAGTGTCTTTTGTTCATGAAAATGTGAATGAAAACAGATTGTAAACCACTCTATTCTTTGTCATTTTTGCATTTTCTTGATTCTTTTGAGCCATTTGTGCAAGGGAGAAATGTGTGTAGAAAGGAATTGTCACTAGATTTCATACTGGGGCTGGGATTGTAGCTTTCTTAAACTGATTTATGTAAAAAGTTATTCCAAGTTTTACTGATAATCCACAATTTTTATTCATTATAATTACTATTATTCTGATCTCATTCTTCATGGTCATTTTCTAGCATACTCGTCGATGACATGAAACACGAGATATAACAAAAGAGGCGACTATTATTAAATCCGATCGCAAAAAGGGTCTACCTATCGAGATATCTGCAGCTACAAAAGAACACCACAACAAATCAAACTAACAAAAACTATTAAAATAAATTAGTATGTAGTATTTAGAAACTAGTTTTCCCTGCACAACTTATCAAAAACTGGGAGTGGACTCTTGTGGGTACCATAGAGGACACTATCCATGTACTCATCGATCATCATCCTCACTCCTTCTCCGGCCGCCGCCGGAACTCTCACGATGGCGTCCGACACCGGCGACCACTTGCTCCTCTCAGCTTTCTCCCAAACTCCGCCGTTGATCTGCCGGCTCATTGCTTTTCCGTTGGGAGTTGCTTCTGATGCCATTCTCAGATTCCTACACCAAATATATAAGATCATATTAGATTACAATTTTCACAATATATTCATGATCTATGAATTTAGCAGCGTGAATTTTGATGATTTTCTTGAAATTAAGTAAATCTCTCGACTTTGCATAATCAAATACTTTGGGAATCACATAAATTCGTCGCTGTAATTAAAGCACAACAAGAATGTTAAACTCACGCTTTACAAGAAACGATCAAGTATCAAATTTCGAAGAAAAGATGATCATGCTGCAACTCTTATGAAATAATCTAGAAAAAGAAAACACAGATTTATTCGGAAAACTTCAGTTTCTGCATATGTGTGTGCGTTGGAAATTAAGTTGAAGTTAGGGTTTATACTTTTGAAGCTTGCGTACGAAGAGACGAGACTTCGGCGGTAAGATTTAAAAAGGGAGAGAGAGAAAGAGAGTGAGAGAGAGAGAGAACAATTTTTAATGGATTGTTTCACATAATTAACACGATCGGTTTATATATAGTCAATGTCGTCAGGGGGGGGATTTATTTGGTAATGAAATAGTTTTTCCTTTCGCCAGATATGAATTTATTTATAAACTTCCTTTTATTACACATTCTTGAATTGTTTACTTTTCCGTTTTGATTTGCGATCTACTATGTGTATATGCATTGATCTATTTCCCTATTACCTAATATTTATATTGTTAATTTGTTATATGTCAAGGTAAATATTAAGGTTAACGTGATTTTATATTATAGGGATCATAATGTATATGACTAAATCGGATTTACTGAGATTTTAGATTATCTCTCTCTGGATTTGAATTTATTAAATTTATCCTGAATTACTCTAATCTATTTGTATTGTAACAAAGACGTGGAAAACCCCATTAATTTCATTGCCACAATATAATTGATGAATTACAATACACATGACATGCAATGATATGACCAAACAACTTATAAAATTCGTCGAAAAGCACCTTCAAGATGCAGATTCATAGATGAACGTAGCTGCAACACTTTGTTTTCAATATCAGCATCAACAACTTATAACCAACTGAATTGTCATCCCAACACAATAAACCTCCTCTATTATTTGTTGCATATATACAATACAAATACACAATCTCACAACTCAGAAACACCAGACAGATGCAACAATTCTGAGGCTCTGTCTCTGTCTTCACTTCCATCTCTTGGAATTCTTGGTGCCTTTCGACTTCTGCTTAGCAGCTTGGAAAGCTTGTACCTTCTGCTTTTTACGCGCTTCCCTCTCCGCCTAGACAAGAAGAAACAATGCGTTTTAGGACAATATCGAAGAACCAAAGCAAGAAGACAATTACAATTTACAAACTCCTTGTTACCTTGGACATCTTGGATTTGGCCTTTGCTTTGGGAGACTTCTCATCAATCTCAGCCTCTCGTTCGAGCTCCCTTTCTCTCGCTTCAAGATTCTTCTCCAAATAATACTGTGACCGCGGACAAGTTAGTTCGGAGCTTCCTTCGGTTGAAATAATAGTAAAAAAAGATTGAAACCAAGACTTACATTGTAGTCTCCTGCATAGTCCTGCAGAGTACCATCTTTTACTTCCAAGACTCGGTTGACAATTTGCTTTATGAAGTATCGGTCATGGGAGACTGTGATGACTGTGCCTTCGTATTCATTTATGGCCTCCTAAATAAAACAATCAAGAAAGAGAAATTCAACACTAACTCATAAAGATTCTTGAAGCAGAAAGGAATGGAGAAGAACCTAAACCTCGAGCATCTCTTTTGTAGGTATGTCCAAATGATTGGTCGGCTCATCCAAGACGAGCAGAGTTGATGGTTGGACCATGAACTTGCAGAAGGCGAGTCGTGCCTGCAATATGGGATAAAATGGTACTATGAACAGACTAACTAGAACAAATTTTACAAATCATGCATGGCGATTTCTACATCCATCAAAGTGAATTATTGAGCATTAAAATTCAGTAGCAAATCATCAAAGAAGAAAGAAGAAAGAAGTGCAGAAAAAGTATCTACCTTCTCACCACCACTTAGAAAAGAGACCTTCCGGTCAAGCATATCAGCCTTGAAGTTATACCGGCCAAGTAGACCCTTTATGTCGTCTATCCTCCAATCCTCTGCAACTTCAGCCACAGTTTCCAGCACGGTTTTGTTCAAATCAAGTGCCTCTGCCTGAAAGACAAGAGGTGTATCTCCAACCTTGAATAAAGAGAAGTGGAATAAAATGCATAATGCAATTTTAAGCTGTATTGGTTGTAGACCTGATTCTGCTCAAAATAATTTGGTAACACATTGTGTTCACCGAGCTCAACCTCCCCTTCGTCTGGTGTTTCCATGCCCATAATTAGTTTAAGCAGTGTACTTTTTCCACACCCATTTGGACCAAGAATGGCAATCTTCTCTCCCCTTTCAATTGTCAGATTGGCATCCTTAAATAGAACCTGGTAGCAGAAAATATACTTAAAATGGTTCTGAAAGGATAGAATAGAAAGAAAATACCGATCCCCTTCCAAGTAAATTGTAAAACAGTAAGAGAGCACAATTTTATTATATGTAAAACTATAATCTTGGATCTATTAAAACAACAGAAAACAATCTTTTTTATTTCATATCAAATACATTCATTACCTCATTCTCAAAACCAAATTCTAGACCTTTTACGGTCACAACAGAGCGACCACTTCTTCCACGCTCTGGGAACCTAATCTTCATTTGCTTCCTAATGAATGGTTTCTCAACTTGTTCCTCATCTTGAAGTTTTTCAAGCTTCTGTTGCCACCATATTAAAAAAGAATAATGAGCAAATGACATAAGGAAACATACAAAATAAAATAGGAGCACTAGTTATTATAGAAGCCCTAGAACAGGAGTGAAGTATAACATGCAGCTCTGAATCTGAATTCTTTTCCAAGAGAAAGCAACACACTGAGTATATTAGCAAGACGATACAAACATATGAAAGAGAGACCTTTTCAGCAGTGGAAGCACGACCAGCGTTTGCTCCAGCACTTAGCCTACTAATAAGTTCTCGTGTGTGTTCAATCTCCTTCTGTTGTTTCTCCCATGCTGCAAGCTGAGTTTCAATCCATGCTGCCTTAGAAATAACATAGTCGGAGTAGCTTCCTTCAAATGTTCTCGAAACACCCATATCAGTTTCCACAATTTTCGTACACAGTTGATCAAGGAAAGCCCTGTCGTGGGATATGATCACCATCGGCACATCTTGCTTTTTGAGATAACCCTCTAGCCACTCTATTGTGTCAAGATCAAGGTGATTTGTAGGTTCATCCAAAAGCAACAAATCCAAATCCTGCAAAATTATGTTCACCGATAATACAGTTTCAAAACCAAGACAAATAGACAATCAAGTAAAGAATTTGCAGCACACATCATTATATTTTCTGGTCCAACAATAACAAGGCTGTAAAGCTCAAACACATTTATACATGACTACTACAGCTCAAAGCACAAGTTTTGATATCCTTGAACTAGTTAAAACCAATACATCAAACCATCAAGATTTTAAACCTATGAAACCTGCAGCAGAATCTTTGATGAATTAGTTCAAACAAACGCATTAACACTCACTAAACCTATATATTATCGACTACGAATAAATATCAAACCATCAAGATTTTAAACCTATGAATCCTCACACACCTACAGCAGAATCTTTGAATTAGTTAAAACCAAAGCAGCAAACCATCTTCACTAAACCTATATATTCTTGACTAAAAACAAATATCAAGAATTCATTTATACCTGCAGCAGAATCTTCCCAAGTGACATCCTCATCTGCCACCCTCCACTAAATGATGCAACAAGCCGGTCGGAATCTTCAGGGGCAAAACCGAGATCAGGCATTAACTTACTGATCTTGACATCCACCTCATCCAAATTCACAGCTTGAGCCCTCCTCTGCAGCAAATCAAACTCATCCAACAGCCTCCCCATCAGCTCTAAATCATCAACCGACTTCTCAATCGCCTTCTGCACCTTCTCCAGCCTCTCTGCAACATCCATTTCCTCCTTAAATGCACTCAAAAACTCCTCTCTCACCGTCCTCGTCGATACTAACTCGAATTCTTGACTTAAGAAAGCAACTTTCATGTTATTCTTCGCCTTAATGACATTGCCCGAATCGGGTTCCTCCAAACCCGCTATAATCCTCAATTGGGTTGTTTTCCCAGCGCCATTGACGCCGACTAAACCAACCTTCTCGCCTTTCTTCACTTCCCAATTCACGTCCTTCAACACGGTGACGCCCTTATAACTTTTGCTCACGTTTTCTAACCTCACACCAGAAGAAATTGAGGATGCGCCGCTCGAATTCTTGTTATTGCCGCGCTTGTAACTAACTTCAGATGCTTCGGAGTTGTTACTTGAGAAAAGGGATTCGATATCTTCTTCCTCTTCCTCGAGGGTCTTTGTGGAGGTGGAAGTTTCGGTGGCAATGGCTTGTAATTTTGAGGAAATTCGCGGGTTTTTAAATAGATTAGGGTTGATTGCTGTGGGTTTAAGCGAGGAGGCAGTGGCGATGGCGGTGGTTGAGGAGCATCGAAAGGGGCGGAGGGCCGCCTGGAAGGAGTGGGAAAGTGGTGTTGCGCCGGCGATGAAAGTCGACCGGAGGTGCAGGAATTGTAGTTTTGATGCCAAGTCCATCGCTCTCGCTCACTTTTATGTCTTCAATACAATGCCGGAGAGTGCAATAGAACTAGTACTGTGCGTGTCAGAGAGAGAAAGACGAGTTTATCACACTCTATAGCAAGTTAGAGTGAGAGAGAACTCTACAGCGTACCTCGCTCTCTCTCTGCTCGAGGAAGATAGGACGGGAGGATGAATTAAGATGTCACTCAGGGGTAGAGATGTCATTCCGTGAAGTTTTTTCCTTCTTTTAATTGAGAATGCAATGATAAATTGATATTCCGTCCCATTATTTATGTCCCATTGGGACTGGACACGGTAATTAAGATAATGAAGGTAAAGGTGTAAAGTTGTGGTGTAAAAATATAAAAGGGTGGGGTTCAGTTGCTTAGATTGATTGTGGTCCACTCATTTATTTCCTTATTTGGTATGAGACATAAATAATGAGACAATCAAAAAAAGCAAGTGGAATATTAATAATGGGACGGAGGGAGTATTATACTAAATAGTACTCCCTCCGTCCCGTTATTTGTGGCTCAATTAGTTTCGGCACGAGAATTAAGAGAGTAGATGATAAAGTATGAGAGAGGGGTAGATGATAAAGTATGAGAGAGAAGATGAGTAAGATAATGAGAGAGTATGAGAGAAATGATGATAAAGTAGGAGAGATAATGTAATAAAGTAGGAGAGAGAAGATGATAGAGTAGAAGATATGATAATAATTTTTTACTAAATTAGGAAAGTGGCCACAAATAATGGGACACCTCTTTCGGGAAAGTGATTCACAAATAGCGGGACGGAGGGAATAATTCTTTTAGGAGGAGGAAAATAGTTTGCTCTAGAAAAAGAAAAAGAAAGAGAAAAAAAATTAACACTCAGGGGTAGACAGGTCATACTTCTTGTCTTCTTGACTCAAAAAATTAATGTTAATTATGTCAATTTTTAACACAATAATGCGTTATTAGATTTAAAATGTGTATTAGATAAGGCAGTATTCCAAATAGATTTTGTAAACAGCTTTTAACTACTTATACTTAAAATTGCTTTTAATTTTTTTAAGTAAAAATTGTTCATGTTTGTAATATTAAAAAAATACAGTTTAATTTAAAAAAAAAAACAATAATACAAACACTCAAATAAGTCATTTTTTAATTTTTTAGTTATGTTTGCCCTACCAACTTATGAACTTCCTTCTACTTATTTTAAATCCTAAAAAAATTAAAAATATACATTTTAAATATTTAAAAAATATTTATTTTGTTGTTTCAAATACTACTAAATCCTAATTACTATATCAATGGCGGTACGGCCTCTCTCAAATTTTATAAAGTGCACTTTTTATATAGAAATAATAATTTATTTATTTTTGGGAGGGGGCGAGAATGGAGTAAAATTTTGTGGACGATGGTTATTCATGTGAGATGATTCAGATGAAGTGTTTTTGTGGTGCAAGTGATTGCGTCCTCTCTCTCATTCTTTGCCACGTTCGCAGAAAATCCAAGATCCAACATCAGCCACGCGGCCCACTCCTATCTATCTCAAATTTTCATTATTTCATTATTTTTATAAATCATAAATATTGTTTGATTCAGAGACGCCGCCTCAAATTCAACTTTTAAATTATAAAAAAAATTATTTTACCCTTAGATAGTATCGATTCTATTCTCTGTATTTTGAAAATGAAAATTTCATCCCCTTCGTGATTTTTTTTTCATTGTGTGGGACATGGAGAAATTACCTTGAACTATTATTTATTTATTTTTTAATTAAGGAGATATATGTATGGCGCATATGAGAGTGGAATATTTAAGACATCATTGAATTGATTTTTCTATGTAAAGATAAGGATATTTTTGTCGTAAACGTTATTGAGTTCACGTTATTTTTTTCTTTTATATTAGTCAAATCTATACAAGACAACATCACGAAAAATTTCAAGAACTATAACGATAATGATGTGCTAGCATTTAAGCTATTTAAAACATGATTTTAGAATTCGTATTTGTATAATTAAATCTTCGCAACACCCTTATATAGTTAAATATAATGATCGCAAGTTATCCAGTAGAAGAATCAAAACTAAAATACATGTCCCCTTGGGATGGCATAGCGGTGAAGGTGGGTGATCCCAGGGCCAGATAGGTCGTGGGTTCAATTTGCCTGACACGCCATGTGTGGCCTTCTTCGTGTGGTTTGCAGGCTATTGCACAGGAGCGAGGACGCTATGTGTGATTTACCCTGTGCGCACCAAAGGTAGCGGCTGCGGGTTCCTCGTCAACAAAAAAAAAAAAAAAAAAAAAACTAAAATACGTTATTGAAAAAAATTAGTGCACAACACTGTTGAATTCCGTAATAAATCGGAATTTTTTATCCTACAACATGTCATAATTTAAGGGTGAATCTCGTAACAAAAGACAAGTTACATTTCTCTTTATCAAAAAGTATTTGTTATGCTACTACATAATACGTTATTTTTAAAGTACGTGACTTTAAAGAATGTAGCAGATTATCATTACCGATATTAGATGACGTGACTTTTTTTTTTTTTTTTAATTATACTTATCCATAAATTATGAATTCGTCCAGGATAGAATTTCGTATGAATGGTTATAATTAAAATTGGGCCAAATATTCGAATTTCATCCAGTCATTCTGTCAAATATGTTAGAAGCCCAGTGTTGCAGCCCATTATATTTATGTAAACAAAAAATTTGTTTTGGGCTTTTTAAATTGTTACATTCTAGATTTCGAACGACTTTTATTTTATCCATTTTTAAATGATACTAGTATTTATTTTATACTGAACAAATAGAAGTTTCAAAATTAAACGAGCAACAAGATTTTTGTCTTTGTATGGTACTAAAAATATAGATTCCATGTAAATTATTTTCACAAAAGAAAGAGAAATTCTCACATTTCACGAGTGCATATTAGATAAACTTCATTCATATACACTTTATAATAGTAACTAAAGTATGTTATCTTATACGTTACTTAAAAATACACACAAACGCTGCATACATTATTTTATATGCATTGGCGGAAAAACTATATGGTAAGATTTGGTATTGGGGCAAGCAATTTGTTGATCTACTTTTTATTGTTTCTTTAAATTCCAGTCCACATAGCAACTATGGGATTATCACAAGCACTATTTAAAAGATTTTGTAATTTTTTTTGGATGACAGGATAACACGCATCTGCTATCGAAGTCTTGCACCGATAAACCCGTTCATGTGCTCTAGCATGGAAACAACACAGAAGGGTTCAACCATCCTAGGCTAACTATAGATGATAGACTCACACCTAACGGTCTTGATGAGTTTTGAACTCATGACCTTCCGGCCACAGACTATCCATCTTAACTGCTATGTATCTCAATGGAATAATTTGTGATTATTTTATTTCATAGGGAATGTTCCTTTCTAGGTATAATAATTTATTGTCCTACATAATTGAGGGCACATTACTGAGCTCAAATAATACAAAAAAAATATGCTACTCAATCAAGAAGCCTGAAATATTCCACTTATTTCAAGATTTGTTTACCTAATTATTTGGATAAATAACTTAACATTATATTCCAAGACATTAAATTTTCACATATGATGATTTTTCATTTGATTCTTAAGAAATACTACCATACTCACATTTGTTTATTATTTTTTGGATATAATCTTTCAATCATAAAGTACTTGTGAAAATTGAATGAAGACAGGTAAGAGGGTGTGTGAAATTCCAATGGCATCCTCAGCTTCACTCATCTCATTATTATTAATCTTGTTATAAATCCAACTCAATCACACGTACCATCTCTGTTTGAAATTACTCCTCCCATTCTAATTCTATCATCATTAATTCTGTCTGTAGCGTGTTGATCTTTTGAAGAAAGATTGAATGTCTGTTCCGCAGTTTGGGGAGTGGGATCAGAAGGGTGTTATACCAGACTACTCCATGGATTTCACCAAGATCAGAGAGATGAGGAAGCAGAACAAGAGGGAACCTTCTCGAGCAAGCGTGGGGAACGAGGAAGAACTCATCTCTTCAACAACAAACTCCACCTCTCCCCATCACAACCACTCTCCAACAGTAACCGTCTTTCTCTCTGGCTTTTCTTCTTCTTTTTTTTTTTTTTAATTTTCTACTATTTTCATGTTAATAGTAGTTGTGTTTGGAACAGGGGAGGAGGAGCTTCTTCAGCTACTTCAACTGCTGTGTCAAAGCTTAACATGTGATGCCAGAGATTTTTCATTTTCTCATAACTTTGTTTTGATTATGTAATTCAAGAATTCGGACACCTTCATATTTTGCATAATGTCGTTGATGAATTTATTTACTATTATTATTGCAATAATTAGTTCCGACAGTTGGGATATGCAAATTGCAATTAAGAAACAATCAGCTACGAGTACAATAACTTGAGACCATGCACTGCATCTACATTATATAGATCGATTATTAAATAATTAAGATCATCGAATAATAAATTCATGTCACAACTGTATTTGTTTGATGGAATAAACATAAATGAATGCAATTATATACTGTAATGCACACTCGTATACCAAAATAAATTAAAAATCAATATCAAACTATATTTTTTCTCCTAAAAGTATCCTCTTTCTGCAAAAGTGCAAAAACATGTAGACAAATATGAATTAACCAAACATCAAAACAACATACGCCACAAAACACTATTTCCAAATCTCCATGCCGAAAAAAAGGACATTTAAAATGGAACAGAGGGAGTAATAACTTTATTCAGCAACATAAATTATGGAAACAAACTGGATTACTTGATAGATGTTACTCAACGTAGCAACCCTTCCAGTTCAGAGAGTAACAGCAAAAATCATCTCCAAGCATACTAGTCCTCTAATCACTACATATAATGGTAAACTAACAAGAGGAAACGGCACTCAAAATCTTTTCATGACTCAGACCCTAAATTACAGAGCATACCATCTATCACTTGCTATGCAACGTAGCGAACAAGATCATACACTCGATAAAGTACTCCAATACGCTGTTCTCACCATTGGTAGTAAGTAACTTGATTTGTTGAAATTCATAGATTAAATCTTTTTGATGATTTGCACCACATCTTCATCTTCCAGTTCGTGCTCCTGATAGATAAAATGGTCGGATATAAGTCATTGAGTAATAATGTCGGGACACTATAACTAGTAAGGATAGAAGAACGATGATAGTTTATAGTGCCTTACCCTGCCCACCCTCTGCGGCTTGTGCTTCACGCTTGAACCCCAAACCAATGCACTACAATTCAGTGAGAAAATTCAATGAGTATTTACATACATATATATACTTTGTACTCAAATACTGAAGCTCGAGAGTTTCAACATAAGAAAGTACCACAACAAGCAAGACATGCTAGAAAAGGCTGTGAATCAGAGCATTAGCAATTTCATAGAAATAAAAAGGTGATTGAAATTTACTTGTGGAACTTACTATTTAAATTGTTTGAGCATGTCCTTGTGGATTCTTGTACAGAAGTCCTCGACTGTCCTTTTCTTCGAAGACAATATGACAGGATCATCATAGTCGGGATTCATGCCCTTGGGCTTTGTGTATATGCGAGTCAAGTTGAGATACTCCCAAATTTTCTCTAAAAGGCCATCAAGGTTCCATTCCAAATGAGCACTGAAGCAATACAACAATAATTAGCATTACAAAATGAAACAAGGCAAGCTGTATTCCAAATCAAATATGCATGTGAAGTATGATAAGTATCTACTTAGAAGCATTTGGGACTTTAACTCTACGCATTAGCAAGCAATCCAGCACTCAAACAAAGTAAGGAAGCATGTCGACCCTGTACTTCATAAAAAGCATCCCTTTTTTCCCTTCAAATGTGAAGAAGTATAGAATGACATAGTCCAGGGTCCATCAACAGGATAAAACAGTTTCAAGGAATGCCGTAGCTAAATCCCCTATATATCATGGAGAGAAATCAAGGATTTAAGTTCCCCTGTCCTCCCTTAATTAATCAATGAACCAAAAGGAACTCTCTAATCGCAAGGTAAACAAATAAAACAAAACATAGATATGCAAAGACTAAGGTTGAAAGCTTCAGGTTGCAAAACATAGATATGCAAAGACTCAGGTTGAAAGACTCTCTAAGGAGTCTAGATAGAACAAGTTCAATTTAAGTTCACTAATGAAATCCCTTTTAGCTTAATGCATCTCACTTATTTGATCATTGTTAAGGATTTTTCAAATGGAAAAAAAGAACCCACGATGAAATGAATACATGCAACACAAACAAAACTGGATGGAAAAGTACCTGATTGGGCAATAATGTGGAAGTTTGTCCAAAATCTCCAGCTCTTCAAGTGTAATCTGATCAATCTTGTTCACGACATAGATGCAAGGCATGTATACCCTACTGCCCTCAATAACATCTATGAGATCGTCTGCTGTTGCATCATATCGGAGATTGATGTCAGCATTGTGTATCCGATATTCTCCACAAATTGCCTTGACTGTGTCGAGGTCAAGATGTGTGTTGTTAATTGTCGACGTAAGATTGATTCCACCCTTATCCTTCCTCCGGAAAGAGAGATTTGGTGGCTCCTTGTTCAATCTGTTGTTCAACAACAAGAAATACAAGTGTATAGTTGTCAAGAGAGGGCAAACAAATGCAAAAATATTGACATGCGTTGATCCATGAGGATGCACTAGCAAGCAAATTTCCATTACAGGGAAAAAGAGGAACTGATTAAAGAAATTCTAGACGAAATTATTTAAGCAGCACTAGTGTAAAAAACACCTCTATGAAAAATAAAATACATGCAGCAATAATACAAAAGTTTGTTGCATTTTTCACATGTCACCTTATGCCAAACCCCTCCAGCTCTTTCTCTATCAGGCGTTTGTGAGTAATTGGTTTTATTGCATCCAGGACAATGAGGATACAGTTACATGTCCGAGCTGTACTGATCACCTGATTTAAAAGACCGGATTCAAACAAATATCAAAATAAAGCATCAAAACAATGTCAAAAATACATCACTCTCCATAAGAATATGTTGCAGAGGAAACAAGATAAATGAAAGGAAATTACTGCAAACACCATAATAGACTGTAACAGGATTTCTGTGACAAATATTAACATCTGAATCACTTGTAAATGAATCACTAAGAAATGTATTTTTGTTTAGTTATTGTGCTATCCATTTTTAGTATAAGTCATATCATCACTTAGTCAAGAGTTATGATTGATGGCCTTCTTACTTTTCAACAGGCAAGAGAACCATACAACCCACTCCATTAGGATGAAATTGCAGAGCACTCCGTGAACAGGTATCAAACAGCAATTCTAAGCTTAAAAGGTTACTACAGGCGAATAGGATATTTGGATGGAACTATAATGTCAGTGATAAAATTTTGAGTTGTCCGTATATCAGAAATCAGATGTTTAGCTTCATTTAACGAATGCCAAAGACAGAAACATTAACAACCAAAAAATCAAACTTCTCATGACAGCCAGTCGAAGATTACCTGTCTACCTCTACCCTTTCCATCTTTAGCACCCTCAATAATACCAGGAAGATCTAGTAACTGTCATAGGAATGAAAACTGTCAATATAGTATGAGAAACCACACTCAGATAACTTGCTCAGGACATTAAAAATCAATCTATACAGAATAAAGCAAATGACAGAATTAGAGGATAAAAGATTTATCAGCAGGGGTAGAATTTGAATTGCATAAACTCATTACAATAAATTTTAAAAAAATTAGTACTGACTGAATTGCAAGAAGCAACAGGCAAGCGCCAACTGAACAGAACTTACAGAAATAACGATTTGCACATCAGACTACAATAAAGCGCTTTGCCAATAACCAATAAGTGAAGGCAGAGGACAATTTGATACTATTATTATATCATTCTTTCCAACCACACAAGAATACTAAGATATGCCTTGCACAAGTTCATAAAACTTGAACAACAAACATACATAGTATGATCTTTAGACAAGAGCACTGACAGCATTTAGATATAAAAGCTGAACATTAGAAGGTTCCACGTACTCTATGAGAAGAAATGGTGCTTATTAACAATATAAGGTGTCTTCACTACAATAAATGATTTAATAAGAGTATGAAACAAGAAAAACACAACAGAAATAAAAATTTAATCTTAAGGGCGAGCCTCTTTTACATCTGTAGTTCAAAAATATCAAGTTGACTATCTAAGTTCTTCTGTAACATTTAAAATCGTGCAACGTTACCCAGAACAGAGAGTAGAGGCAAATTCTCATCTAAGTAGCACCATGACCAAAGGTCAAGCAACACTATTATCCGCATAAAATGAAAAAATACATGGTCCCAGTTTACAAGATACCAGAATAGTTTTCAAGAAGATGATAATACCTGAAGTTTAGCTCCTCGGTATGTGATTACACCAGGAATGCAAGTTAAAGTAGTAAATTCATATGAAGCAACCTGCAATTCAATAGAATAAATGGGTAGCCCATTTGAAGATCAGCAGCTACAATCAAATAAGAGCAAGTGGTAACTGGATGAAGAAGATGCACTACAAATATGTAGTTCCATCAGGACTCAGAAAGTGCTCATAAAGGTCCTTAAAGAATCTTCCTCAATAACTCGAGAAGCAAAACTAATTATTCAGTATTACATAACCAGCGTCTTTCTAGAGAATAACTTTCTGCTGAGCCTTAAGGGGAAAGCATCAAGCAACATGATACTGTTCATTTAGCCTCGCATATAGTGTTGTAAATAATACATAAAAATAGTAGTAGAAGAACTACTAACCTCTGAAAAAGTTCCGGTTAACTTGTTTAAGAGTGTTGATTTCCCAACTGAAGGGAAACCCACAAGGCCAACTCTAGAATCACCACTTTTTGTAACATCAAAACCTTCTCCAGCACCACCACCTCCCTTTGAGGTTGGTGTGAGAATTTCTCTCCTTAGCTTGGCAAGTTTTGCCTAGATCAGATAATAACATTCACATAAGTAATCAGCAAGTTCGAAATTAAAAAGTTGTGTAAGCTAAGTTGATAATGATAAAAAAGGAGGCCTTTTTAGTTAGGCATGGATGGGGAAGGAAAGACTTACACACACACATATACATATATACCATGATTATCATCCTAATCAATTCACCAGTTGATCTTGAGAGAAAAACTAAAACACAAGATGAAGCATACCTTCAATAATCCAAGATGATGAGCAGTTGCTTTGTTCTTCTGGGTTCTTGCCATCTGTAATAAGTAAAAGAATATTAATTAACAGCCCTAAACAACCACGGTATTAGTAGTGAACAAAATCCAACAAGGAACTCTCCAACCATGAATGCCAAAAACTCACAAAAATTTTCTGCTTAATGTTCAAAGTGAACACGTACAATTTTGATATCTGGCTGCCTAAAAACATCATTCACTCAAAATAATCTTAAATCTTCACACTTCTTCCGACAACTAATTAGCTGGTCAGTAAATCAGTAATAAAAATGATAAATCTTTTATATCAATTAATCCTCCAAACTAAATAACTATTGCACGTAAAGCACCAACTATTCTTCTCTTCAACAAAAATATTTTCTCAGAAGCAAAAACTAAGAAAACGAACATCTCAAACAAAAAATCAACCAAGACCGATGCAAAACACATTAACACTATTTCTCACAAACTCTACTAATTTCCGCAATTACCTCATCCTCGATATCCTTGATTTTCTGCATAACGGTCGCCATTTTTGCTGAAAGCGAGAACCTCTACGGCGGCGGAGGCCAGAGCGATAATCCGTAACCGGGGCGAGGAACAAATTCTTTCGTCGGCCGGAACGAAAATGAAAATCTAAGTTAAACCCAAACAGGCCCTTAATGAGAGAGTTCTAGAAACCCCAAATTGTTAATGGATGGGCCAATCTGAGTCGACCCATTTGTGCTTTCTATCTAATCTGCGGGCCTGGTCCGCTTTCTCTGTCTTTAAAAACAAAAAAGAAAAGATTAATACGGGAAAAGTTTAGGACTAAACTACGCCGTTTGGTGCTTTGATTAAAAAATAACGAATTAGGGTTCTTGACTTCTTATCATTTGGGTTTGGTGGGCGATGGCATGCACCACGTGCGCGAATAGGAGCCTGTACATCGCCCGCCATCGTGTTAACTGTAACTTCCTCTGTTACAGTGACACCAACCAACCACATGCCAAATTCCATGTAGATTAATATAAACACAACTCTATTTCAAAGTAGACAATATTTCTGACGCCACCTACCCCACAATTCCCATCTCAACTACAGCCATTGTTCAAATTCCTGGTAGGTAGAATCCTATGCTTCACTCTCTGTTTCAATCCCTCATTCAGTTCTTATCGTCACATCTCCGTGTGCTATATTTTTACCCGATTTGATGAGGAATTGGTTTTTGATGATTGAATCCGTTGCGTTTGTTTGGTAGGTATCTATTTATGAGTTTCTTATCCGATGATTTTTTTTTTTAATTCACGTGAATTTCTTGCTGTATAATGGAAATGGATGTAAAAGATTGGATCTTTATATTTTTAGGTAATGAGTACTATTAAGATGAGATTTCTCATTGAAGTTCATGTTACTTGCAGAAGATGAATCTCAGATTTTGTTAGCAGTGGCTTCAATTTATTGGAAGTTGAAACTGTAATTTAATTCTTTTGGAATAAAAAGGAGTGGTGTAACATGGAGGTCAGAGTTTCCTCAGGCTTGCAATTATCCAGTTGGGTGAACCCGGTCAAGATTGCAAGAAAACCGACCGGTTCTTTGCAGTTCTTCCAGAAGTATGAAGGGCAACGGTTGCATCATATGCCAGTTTCTCGTTGTCCTCGTGCTAAAGAACGACTCTGCGGATTTGTAACTTTAAAGGTCTCTTGTTCCTCTGAAAATCATCAAGGTAGTAACTAAAACATATACATTTGTGCTGATTTGAATGGATTCTTGGTTGTGGTTTGACTTCAATATAACATAGTAACTTTTTTCTGCTAAGATATTGTTACTTGATTTGTTGAAGTGCTATTATTCGATTACGATTTAATTGTAATACTCCGAGCATTTGAGGAACATGCATCTAAAGCTTTGGAAGTTTTCTTTAGCATCCTCTTGTGTGAAAGTCATTGCTTGACACACCACTTTCGCAACTGTCCAAAGCAAAGTACTTTTGCTCCTTGTAAAATGTTGGCAATGTCTGCGATCCGTGAATTTAGTCGCAAAAGTTGATTGATGGATTTGGGAAGCAGTATGTTTGGCTTCACTGTCACACTGTGTCCTCACTGCTCCGTCATTTATAAGACTTTCTTGTAGGCAGCAATGTTTTGTAAGTCAAATGTAGAGAAAAGAGATTAGTGTATGGAGCCACTCCTGTATACTATCCTAGTTCCATGTGTTATTGTTTCATTGATTTAGATCATTTCACATGAGAACAAATCTGTTAAATATATGTATATAAGTGCATGTGCATGGTGGTAGGGTGTTGGTTTAGGGGTTGGGTAGGGAGTACCCAATGAGTCACGAGGATGGATTTGAAAGGCTTGTTTGCTGTTTTCATTTGTTTTGGGTTTTTTCCTTTCTCTACTTATACAAATTAAGAATTAGCTTACTGCATAAACTCTCACTCAATGATTGTTCACTAACGTCTTTTGGTGTTTTCTCTTTTTAGCTTCAGTGCTGGAGTCCAAAAGTTCTCCCGCATTCTCTGATGAATCGTATACCATAAAGGCAAGTTTTGATATTTTCTTCCTTTTATTGATATCCCAATCAAGTGAAGCCTTATTTAGTCGATAAATTACAGTGAAAATGTGGCATGTCCTCAACTATTTGAATTCTATTTCAGAATAAAGCAGAAGAGATTGAACCACATCTAGATGGACGTTGTATATATCTTGTCGGTGGGTAAAATCATAAGTTTCTTCTGAAACGGTAGATTTCTTGCTTAATGTCATTTGCATTTTAATGGAAGTCTATCTCTGTTGCAGGGATGATGGGATCTGGGAAAACAACTGTGGGCAGGGTTTTATCAGAATCCATTGGCTATTCATTTGTTGACTGGTTAGCCCCAAATATTACTTCTCTTCCTCATAAGACAAGACCGGCACATATCTATGAAAACTCAATCACCATAATGTTTTAGCATTTTTTAATGTTTCAATTTGGTTATTTAACCTAAGGTTGCTATGAGTTGACCATGATTTATATCTTAGTTTGGCATCCCTCACTGCAGATCCTGCTACCATTAATTTTAATAACATAGATAGAGTTATATGTGAATGTTTCAGTGATGCAATGATAGAGGAGGCTGCTGGAACTACTGTGGCTGAAATATTCAAATTACGCGGCGAAGGCTTCTTCAGAGATAATGAGGTTAGCCAGCATAAACAGTTATTCTCTAGGCCATAGCAACGAAAAGACTCTATATTTTATTTTAACTATCTTCATTTTTACAATTCACAGTGTAACTATTGTCCTTAAAATTCTCTTGTGAATAGAAGAGATTATTATTTGAGTAACTCTTCTTAGGAATTTCCTATATCCACCTATTCCCCTGCTGCAAGTCTTTATATGCATCTTCTAATGGATAAGTAGAAACTTATTAAATTGACTTTGAAACGTCGCTCTCTTGCTCTTTAGACAGAAGCTTTGAGGAAGCTCTCTTTGATGCACCGGTTGGTTATTTCAACCGGTGGGGGTGCAGTTGTACGGCCAATCAACTGGTAATGCGAAGTTGCTCGTATTTCTCATTATCAATATGATCAGCTTCACTGGTCTAAGTTGCCATTGTTTCCGCATTCTAGGAGACATATGAGAAAAGGAATCAGTGTTTGGTTGGATGTTCCTTTAGATGCCTTAGCTCGTAGAACTATAGCTGATGGAACTCGTTCTCGCCCCCTCTTGCACCACGGAGATGGAGATCCTTACACTACGGTAGGCCATTCTCTTTCACCAAGAAAAGGGTGTATAAATGAAGCTTTTAACCATTCATTCTCGACACTTGCAGACCATGAAGCGATTATCTACCCTTTTCGAGGAGAGGGGCGAAGCATATGCCAACGCTGATGTGAGGGTCTCTCTTGAAAGTACGGTTTGCTCTCTTTTTCTCTCTTGCATGAACATATATTACTGAAATTTACTACTCCTTTGACAATGTATATCTTGAAACAGATTTGACATCTAAACTTGGATATGAAGAAGTTTGCAGTGTCTCTCCAACTGCAATTGCAATTGAGGTCTCTTTATCTCTCCCTCTACTAGGTTTAATCCATTCTATCTTGTATATTTGATAAATGTGGCTAATGTAACATTGAACCTACCCAGGCATTGATACAAATCGAGCAACTTCTGATCGGAACTAAGAATGGTGTCTAGTTCTGTATCTTTCGTGTTGGGATCATGTACACAGCGACTATTTTGGATGTATGATTCTATTTTTGTCGTAGTTTTCCGTCCCATCGGGTGAGTACCGTATATCGATTTTTGGTTGCAAGGCCATAGCATGAATAATGTGAAAGAATTTGGCTTGATCAACTAAGTTATTAGTTTCACTCGAGTTTGCTTCCCTTCATTGTAATTGTTATGTTGTTACTTTATTGTACTTCCCATTTGTTAATTGATCTATTTTGTTTGTTTTTCGAGTCTCTCCAAATTAAAATGCTTCTAATTCTTGTACAATTTTGATATTACTTCAATCTACAATCTACAGAACTAGCTAATAATAAAATACGAGATGGGAATATTGTTGATTTGTTATCCCAATCGGACAAAGAATATACTCAATTCAGGGCCTGTGTTCCCGTCGGGGCTCACCATATAGACAGGGGCGGATTTAGGATTTTCGGTTAGGGGGGGCAAAACTTATCGGGGTTTGAGTTATCTTTGTACGGGGGTTCGGGGGCGGAGCCCCCGCAAAAAAATTTTTAAGCACATTTTTCTACTTAAATCTAATTATAGTTATTTTTTATGGCTTATTTAAGGATTATATTCTTCTTTCATGAATAACTCATATATTTTTTATATTTATTCGAAAAACTTATTACACAATCCTATTTTGACATCACTCTAAATTTAGTTAGAGGAAATTATAAAGAATAACAATATCTAACTAAGGCAAAATAATATACATAAGTCTTATAAAATTGCTCACGAAGCACTGATGAATTAATGTCTTCGGAGAATAAAAGATTTTAATTTGTTACTCTCATAAATACTAGATTTGAAGAAGTTTTACAACAAAATAAATAATTTTGTGATACTTAAAATACAAAAAAAAAAAAAAAAAAAAAAAAATTCAATCAAATTTTGAGGTGAGGCAATTGCCTCTCCTTGCCTCTATGTGCATCCGCCACTGCATATAGAGCGTCTCAGAGTCCTTCGACCCGACGATCCGCTCGAAGTGGGCCCGCATGTAGGCCATCTCGCCATCGGGGCCCTCTGTGTCGGAGTGCCCCGGCAGCACCCCGACGCCCATGGAGACCACCTTGAGCACCTCCATAACGTGCAAATCCTCCTCGCCCGCCTCCCGCCTCATGGCGTAGCCGGTCTTCTTCCCATTGGAAAACATCGTCCACATCGGCTCGTCGAGCAGCTCCGCCCCCTTCTCCAGCCGCTTCTCGCACTCGAGGGCGATCCGCACCATGCCCGCGGTCATCTCCCTCTGCAGCACGTGCGTCTGCATGGCCAGCTCCACCACCGCCGTGGGCAGCGTCGCGGGGTTCTCCTGGATGGAGAGGCTTACGCAGCCCTTGCGGTAGCCGAAGAGGGTGCCGGTGACGCGGACGCCGGGGGAGATTCGGATGTCGGCGAGACCGGCACCGGGTGCGGTGGGGAGCCGGCAGGCCGGGGTGATGATGGGGAGTGATCGGAAGATGTTGCGGAAGATGCGGAGGACTCTGCCGGATTTCGCCCGCTTATGGCCGGAAGGCTGCTGGAGGGTGAGGGCGGCGGCCGGAGACGACGGTGGAGATGGCGGTGGGGACGTCGGAGCAGGTGGCGACGCGGGGTCTTCCATGCATCACCGGATCAAGAATGGGAGGATGATGCTCGTTGTGTCATGAGGAGATTTAATTATGCTAATTTTGTTAGAGAGAGAGAAACGAACTGAACTTTGGGGAAGAAGTCCTCCAATGATTTCGGAAGTAGACTATGGAAATAGTCCTATAATTATTATTATAATTAAGAAATAAGAATCATTCAATAGTATTTTCATGGTTGAGATTAATTCTTGATCATGTTCTGCATATAATGATTAGGATTATGACTGATTAGATTTTGGAGTCCAAATTATACAATATATGTAATAAAATAAGGGGCAATTTGTTAAATCGAAAACTCAAATTTACTCGATCCTTATATTTGGCACACAAAATACCCACTTTTACTAACTTTTCAGACTTGTCAGTTTGCAAATTCGTTATTTTGTTTCGTACTATATGTAAATGATTGGAATCGGGTATTTGAAGCAGAAGACAGAATTTTGCTCGTGTCCCGCTCGCGCGGCCAAATCCCACTCACCCCATCACTACTCCAAGTGCAGAATCCCGCTCAGAAAGTCCCGCTCGGCCTGTCATGTCCCGCTCGATCTTTTGACTTGGCAGGGGAGCAGAATCTCGCTCACAGAGTCCCGCTCGCGCAGCTAGGGGTGTAAAGATTCGATTCGGTTTTTAGTACAATTTAGGAACCGAACCGAACATATGAAAGTGGTTTGGTTCGGTTCGGTTTAAGGTGTACTTTACTTTTGGAACTAAACCGAACCGCTTAGAAATGGTTCGGTTTGTTTCGGTTCATCGGTTCTACCTTTTTAAATCCTAAATAGATTTTTTTGAACCATAATATTCCATACATGCTTAACGTGAATGAAATCCAAGCACGACAACTCCAAAATATTAACAAAATATAAATATACTAAACATAACTACAATAGTTAATCTCCAACTAGGGAAACAAATTCATGACTCCACAATCCACATAGGTAGTAGTAAAATGAAACAATTTCATGACTCCACGTAAACGGATGAACTAAGAACTCCCAGAAAAAATTCCTACGGATGGAGGACTTGTTGTTCAACTTTTACTTTTTGGTAGAAAAAGTGAAAATAGTATTGAGAATGAATTGAGAAATGAGAATGAAGATGAAAATGAGAATTGAGAAGACAGAAGAGTGGTGTAGTCAGGACTCAGTTGTGCGGCGTGCCCTACTGCCCTAGTGTAATAGTAATATTAACATATCTTTTTTAATTTTTTGAATTACATATTTACATATGTATCAATTACCTACTATACACCGAGTAATCACATATTAGTATACTACCTAGTAAGTAAGTAGTATGTAGCATTAACAAAAATCTTTATATTTCATTCGGTTCCATTGGTTCGGTTCGGTTTGAGCGGTTTCTAAACCTTTGGAACCGTGAACCGAACCGATTGTAAACGGTTTCGGAAAATATAAACCAAACCGAACCACGAAACCGAACCGAACCGCATTTTTCGATTTGGTTCGGTTCGGTTCCGTCGGTTTCATGGTTCGGACCGGAACCACTTACACCCCTACGCGCAGCCAAATCCCACTCATCCCATCACTATTCCAAGTGCAGAATCCCCGCTCGGAAAGTCCCGCTTGACTTTTTGACTTGGCATGGGAGCAGAATCCCACTCACAGAGTCCCGCTCGGTCCTATCAAGTCTCACTTGTTCCATTCCTAATCCCGCTCGCTCCATTCCTAATCCCGCTCCACTTTATCAGCAAACTATACGGTGAAAATCGATCTATCATGAAATTTTCTTTATTAATACCTGTGATTGAAGTCCAAAATTGAATACACTTCATCCTCTTTCGTTTCATTTTCAATTACAAAATCATTCCGTAGAATTTTGCTTCCATACTCAAGAAAAAAAAAGGAAAGTTGGTATAATATTATTGCTCATTTCAACGGACAATTTAACAATTTGTCCGAGCATGTTGGCGGTGAATTTAGAGTTGTCTATATTCTTGGGAACAATGTTTGTCTCTCGATTTTACGATAGTTTATTCAATACAATCTTAATCTCTTTTCACTTTCGTCAAATTATGAAATTTATTATACCTACGTTTCTCGGCATAACGTAATATTTAGGTTCATTCTCGCCACTGATATGGACCTAGTTCATCTTTGTAGTACACAAACTGAGCCGACTTTATTTCTTATTCATTCCAATGTTCACTCTTATCATACATCTGATGTTGTTGAACAATTTGGTTCAATGTTCAATTTTCAAGAGCAAGCGGTATGGATCTAGTTCATCTTTGTAGTACACAAACTGAGCTGACTTTATTTCTTATTCATTCCAATGTTCACTCTTATCATACATCTGATGTTGTTGAACAATTTGGTTCAATGTTCAATTTTCAAGAGCAAGCGGGTGGTAGCCATCGTGCTGAAAATGTTCTTGAACAGGAAACATTTGTTCGCGAATAGGATACCCATGTTGTGATAGTTCATTCGACGAAGAATACGATGAGGTGTCTGATGTATTAAATGAATGTACGTTTGCCGACTTCGTGGCATGGATCATATGAGAAGATAGTGTGACTCAACTGATATTTATGCTCATACCGGACAACCATGACCCTCCAAGCGACGAAATAATATATGGTGGTGGCGAAAAAGTAAATGATGGTTTATTTCCACTTATTCCTCTCAATACATCCGACTCACCTATAATTCGAGATCTGAATCACGTTGTGGACTATCCACTCCGTAAAGGGACGACATCTAATATTTTAATCAAACACTGTAACTTATTTAGTTCTTTTGTGTTTCTGGTCAAGAGTGTATTTATGTTATTATTGACTGTAATACTCCCTCAGTTCCTCAGTATATGTTTCCTATATCTTAATTCTTTGAAAAAAAATTATATATCCTATAATATGTATTTCTATGTCACATATCTTATGTTAAAATCACGGGAACAAATAGAATTTCAACATATAAACCTTTCGGCACTCGCACACATTGGTTCTCGGAAAATAGAGTTTGCACTGATTACTTAAACACAACACATAAATCTGTAAATTGAAGGAGAAATCGGTTAAAATGATAGAATCAATTAACTAACCATTATAAAATAAGACAAGCGCCCGTCTAGCTCAGTTGGTAGAGCGCAAGGCTCTTAACCTTGTGGTCGTGGGTTCGAGCCCCACGGTGGGCGTTTGTTGGTTTTTTGTAATATCAACAAATTAATTATGTAGGATCATAGTCCACCGAAACATTGTTATTTGGTTTATTTTTCAGTATAAGCTTAAACAAATTTTTAGTGAGGTCTTTTAAATGGAAGTCAAGTAGTGTTTGAAACAACTTTTGTAAGTAGCTAAAAATTATTTAAAGTTTTTTTAGCAAAAAAATGTAATTGTTTGTAAATAAAAAAAAAATAGCATTGCAATTAAAAAGCACCATTAGGTTATGAGCTTTTATTTATTCTAATTTATTTTAAAATAAAAAACGAAAGCATACATTTCAAACATTACCTTTATCTCACACTAATATGAATTAATCGGTAATATTAATGTATGCATTGTCAATTTCATGACCTAACTTTTAAAATGATCAATTACCAATATTTGAATTAATATTCTAAATACTTATATAACACCATAATTGTAATGTACGACTGAAATTTAGCAGTTAGCACAATAAATATTTGATATGCGAACTAATTATGTCGACTTTTTGGAACAAATTGACACAAATGGTCTCCAATGTTTGCTAGTTTGGATGAATTTGTCCATAGTTTTGTTTTTTAGTTTATTGGTCCTCAATGTTTGCTAGTTTGGATAAATTAGTTCTTCTGTTAAATTTTAAGCTAGTCAACTATTAGTTATAGAGGTATTTATGGAATAAAAGTTTCAGGGACCAATTCATCCAATTTTTTAAATTAAATTTGAATTTTTTGTAAAGATATTTTTTAATGGGCAATTTCTTAAATACACAAATCCTTATTGCAAAAGTCAAATTTACCCAATCCTTATATTTGCTACACAAAATACATACTTTTACTTAAAAATCCCAACTTTCCAGACTTGTCAGCATGCAAGTTCGTTATTTTGCTTCGTTGTGTGCGTAAATGATTAATCAAATTGGGTATTTGAAGCATAACTCAGAATCTCGCTCGCGCCCCGCTCGCGCAGCCAAATCCCGCTCACCCCTCACTATCTAAGGGCAGAATCCCGCTCGTAACGTCCCGCTCGGCTTTGTCAAGTCCCGCTCGACTTTTTGACGTGGCAAGAGAGCAATCTCGCTCACAGAGTCCCGTTCGTTTCATTCCTAGTCCCGCTACACTTTATCAGCAAATTATAAGGTGAAAATCGACCTATCATGAAATTTTCTCTATTAATACCCGTGATTGAAGTCCAAAATTGAACACATAGCATCCTCTTTCATTTCATTTTCAATTACAAAATCATTTTGTAGAATTTTGTTAGATAGTATAAAAAAATATGACCATACGTACCAATAAATCAGAGAGTGGAATGTTAAGTCTATACATTTCAAAGTTGCTAAATGCAAAAATATACATGGATTTCCAAAAATGCATAAATGTACAAAAAAGTAACATTCACACTCAGTGTGTGTGCAGTGTGTGTGCAGGTGTGTGTGCAGAGTGTGTGCAGGTGTGTGTAGAGATGGCAATTGGAACTGGACCCGTCGGACCCGACCTGGCCCGCCCCGCGATGGGGCGGGTAATACCCAGACCCGTAGAAGTACGGGGCGGGTCTGGACCCAACCCGCGTGGGTCCAGGACGGATCTGGGTCCAATTTCTCTACCCGCCTCGCCCCACCCCACCCAGCCCCGTTTCAGACCCGCATTACTAATTTTTTTATTAATTTTATTATGTAATCTTACTTTATGTTATTTGAATTTTCTTGTTCTTCAATTCATACTTTTAGATACTAATAGCTGACAACTATAATAAGAAAATTCAAACAAAAAGGCTTCCACTAACGAAAATTAATAATAAAAAATAAAATAATTCAAAATTAGCAATTAAAATGGCACCAACGGGTCTGGGGCCGGGTAGATCCGCCCCGTGCGGGTCCGGGGTTTGTTCTGAGTTTCTGGACCCGTACAAGTCTGGGTCTGGATCTGGGTCTTTGAGTCGAACTTGCGGGGCGGGTCCGGGTACTATACTACCCAGCCCCGACCCGCAAAATTGCCATCTCTAGGTGTGTGTCGGTTGTGTATTTCGAGGAAGACATGTTTATATATATATAAAAAATATGACAGCAAATCTGAACCGTTGATTTTAGCTGAAGACCAAAAAAATAATAATAACACTAACAATTGCGCTGAAGACAATTCGAACTCGCGACCTCGTTATTATTCCGAAAGAAACCTACCGCTGTGCCATTTCAAATTCTCAAACAAATTATAACATTTTTATTTGTAGAAGATAACTGTAGAATAAACAAAACAAAATGAAATATAAGCCCCAATAGGAATCGAACCAGAGACGTATCTTGTTTATCCAGAGTATTAAACCATTGTACCAGTATCCATTCTCGAAATTATTAACGTTATTAAACTTTGAAAACCCTATGCATGTAAAACTCTATATGTTGTCTCTCTCTGTTGGTGATGAAGAGATCGTTATCTCTTTCTCACTCTCTCTCTCTCTCGCGCTGGAGTCCTCTCTCTCTCTCTCTCGCTGAAGCCCTCTGGCTCTCTCGCTGTCTCTCTATAAATCGCTCCCTTTCTCGCTCTCTCTCTCTCTCTCTCTCTCTCTCTCTACGCATGGGCTCGTCCCTTTCTGTGCATATATTTTCACTTTTTGCAGGTTAGAGAATATATTCTCTAAGGGTCAGAAATCAAAATCTTACTAGTAGTATGCTTTAGGGTTTACTTTCATGGTAGGAGATTTGTATATACGTAGATATTTGTGATCCATTCCAATCTCAAGAGCACGGTATATTTAATTAGTTTTTATACGAAATTGTCATATTTGTTATCCATTCGAAATATGAAGAATCCGAAATATTCTGAAAAAATTTGAATCCATTCGTATATAATATTTGAAAACTTTGAAGATCTTGATCAATGTTTTCAAAAATTAATTTTAAATAATGCGAAATAGTAGGGTTGATAACAGAATTCAAATTAGGGTTGATAACAGAAATGAGAATACTAGGGTTCCTAATTATTATTACGTAAAACCTTGATAAATATTATCATATTATATATATATATATATATATATATATATATATAGATAGATAGATAAGTAATTATTCTTACTTAAAACATTATCCAATTTCGAAAAATATTCAAGATCATCCCATGTATTATCCAATTTCGAAAAAAAATCAAGATTATACAATTTCGAAACGGCCGTATGAATCAATATTATCCTATATATTATGGGTAAGGTTAAATATAATATTATCCTATATGGAGAATATATAATATTATTTTTTTTGAATCTGCACCAATTATTTACATGCACCGTAAATAGTGTACAATTTGGAAGCTATCTTAAAAGTAGTCAAAACCTACTGAAACGAATATATGGGAAATTGACATTTGACTGAGGCAGACGAAAATAAATACAGAGTTCTTCACATCTCTTCTCGCCTTCTTCACACCTCCTGTATTCTTGTTGACACTCCATTTCCGATCTTGTTCATCCCACTTCACATCTCTTATCCCTCTATGACTAAAAGGCTTCAATGAAATTCGATCCTAACAATGGACATGTTAGTTTTATTTTAGGTTTATATATTTTGGTTTATGAAGATATATCTTGTGTGCAATTGATATATTTTGAAGATTTCGTCTAAAAATATTTTGAAGATATACGAAATAGGAATTTTAGAACTGAGTTATATTCTCCACCGAGTTTAGGGAATTTCTTAAATTGTCCACCGACTTTAGGGAATTTATGGAATTTGTTCAATTTAATTAAGGGAATTTTTTCAATTTAATTTAGGGAACAACCGGACCGAATTTAATTTAGGGAATTGTTTCAATTTTATTTAGGGAACAACCAGATGTACCTTAATTTAGGGAAATTGTCCACCGAGTTTATGGAATTTCGTCAATTTCTTCAATTTAATTTAGGGAATTTAGGGAATTTGGGGAATTTAGGGAATTTATCCACCGAGTTTAGGGAATTTCGTACATTTCGTCAATTTTTTAAATTTAGTATATTTCGTGAATTTCGTAAATTTAGTATGTTTCTTGAATTTCGTAAATTTAGTATGTTTCGTGAATTTCGTTAAGGTGGTATGTTTCGTGAATTTCGTTAAGGTGGTATGTTTCGTTAATTTCGTAAATTTAGTATGTTTGGTTAATTTCGTAGTATGTTTTGTCAAGTTGTTAGGGAATTTCGTAAATTTCATTATTTTAGGTTTAGGGAACAACCGGACCGAATTGTAAGTATGTTTCGTCAATTTAGGGTTTCAGCAATTTAGTGATTTTCATCAATTAGGGTTTTAGCAATTTAGGGTTTCAGCAATTTCGGATTTTAGCAATTTAGGGTTTTACCAATTTAGGGTTTCAGCAATTTAGGATTTCAGCAATTAGGGTTTTAGCAATTTCGGATTTCAGCAATTAGGGTTTTAGCAATTTAGGGTTTCAGCAATTTTGGATTTCAGCAATTTCGGATTTCAGCAATTTAGGGTTTTACCAATATAGGGTTTCAACAATTAGGGTTTTAGCAATTTCAGCCATTTTTTTAGGGATTTTCGATAGTTTAATTTAGTTGGCTAGAGCAATTTAGGGTTCACCAATTTAGTTGGCTAGTTTTCGTTTAGTTGGCATGTACCTTATTAGTTGGCTAGTTTTGTAGATATATAGATACAAATGAGCTTACCTATTATATCATAATAACATAAAAAAGTTAACGCACGGTATAACTATGATTATATTGTAGTTATTCCGTTTATGTATAGAACGGAGTAATTTGATTTATTTTAGTAGTGCTAAGATAATTGTAAAAACACGAATTCATAGTATGTATCAAAAATTTCTTTAACGGTCAATTGTGTGATTTCATTATTTTTTTCGTGTTCATATCGTCTGTATTGGTGTATATTTGAAAAAACTAGGTTTTTCATATTGAATTTGTAATACTAGTTCGTGATTCATGAAAAATGACAATATGTAACTTGGAATTTGTCCGATCGAAAAATTAATAGTGCAGCGATAGTAAATATTACATTTTTTTTGGGTTATACTATGTTCTGAATTTTATCTTTCTTCGTATAATACTTCGTATATTAATGTTACGGTTTATGATGAAGTGTGAACATGTATTTACGTAGTGCTAACGTTGTTTAAAAGCTTAATTTGTCTTAGTAATTAATTATAAACTATTTCAGGGTAACTGGAGATGGGTTAGGTACGAATGCAGGAACGTCTATCCAACTTTGAACACCCATTGGAAGGATTTCATTATAGGGGATATTAGAGCGACATTGCTTGCCGTAGGAGGGCAGGAACTGGTGGATCACTTATGAAGGTCAAGTCCGTTTGGACACATCATGTCATGGAATGGTGGATGGACTGCTAGTAAGGCTATCCATCAATTGATGTGTCGCGAGGTGATCAGAGACGATGCGGCGACGCATCGCATGTGGTTCCAAATCAGTGGTGGACTCATTTCATTTGGTCCATCCGAGTTTGCACTAGTATCTGACTTGTGCATGGGCTCTTCATCCTTCGACCCCACTACTGACCATGATGCATCGTGCATTGCGGTGCGGTCTCTCTTTTGTGATGAGAAAAGACCTAGTGTGGAGGAGTTGCAAGTCGTGTTTAAGAACCAGATGGCCGAAGATGCATCGGCATTAGATTACATCAAGGTGGCAAACATTCTAATGCTTTACTTGATGGTTATGGGTGTACCGAAGCTGAGGTTGGTGGACGAGTTCGTTTGGGTGCTTGTGGATGATCTTGATAGGTGGAGTACATTTCCATGGGGTGCATATGCATACCAAGCATTAATGCACTATAAGCAGCATATACCGGTAGGAAGAAGGGCGTGTGGAAACAGCTACCATTTTGCGGGGCCCATATGGGCTATACAGGTACCATTTTTAATTTATTGGAGTTCTGAACTGGAGAAAATTAATCTTCTTTCTTCGTTAATTAAACTTCATACTTCGTGAATCAAACTTCATACTTCAAGTATACACTCCTGATTGCAGGTTTGGGCATTCGAAGCTATCCCCCAACTGGGGGCCCTTGCAGGGAGCATAGTCAATGCAGATGCCATCCCCCGCATGTTAAGGTGGTACTTCCCCCTACGGAAAGGTCAATTCCGTGGCTTCTTCGACGATAATGTGGAATGTTACCCACTGGTAGTCACTGAAAGTGAACAGGATTCACTTTGGTACATGAGCACCCAAATCGGCCAAGCACTTGGGGTACAATACTATCGGCCTCAGACGGTATTGTTTAGATCTGAGGCTGCGAGGGATATGGGTATCCCCCGGCCACGTGGTAGAGCAAGAGAAGCGTCCCCTCCGTTATCACCACCGACGAATACGCGACGATCCACCCGTACAAAAGGGAAAACGAATGTGGAAGTAAACGATTCAGATTCTTCTCCGGAGATGCGGCCCAGAGGTCGACGGAGTGCCTCCAATTTTCCTCCAAATTGGAATGAAGCCGAGTTTAGGAAGAAATGTGCAAAAGACGTGGAGAAAAGTGTCCTCCCAAAACTAAAGAGTTATTTGAAGGGAGTGTTGAATAGCATGGGGTTGAAGACAGGGTCAACCTCACACCGAGCCTCTCCCAAAGGTTCGAGACACTCGACGTCACACCGAACCCAGCCCGAGCCTTCCCGCCACTCCTCCTCGCACCGAGTTGAGCCCCAGGCTTCCCGCCACTCCTCCTCGCACCGAGTTGAGCCCCAAGCGTCCCGCCACTCCTCCTCGCACCGAGTTGAGCCATCAGCTTCCCGCCACTCCTCCTCGCACCGAGTTGAGCCCCAGCCCGAGCCGTCCCGCCACTCCTCCTCGCACCGAGTTGAGCCCCAGACCCAGCCAGAGCCTGAGGGTTCAAGACACTCAACTGCACACTGGGATGAATCAAATGCTCAGTAGGATGACGATGTGGTAAGTTTTGAACTTAATACTCTGTCTTAATAACATATTACTCCATATTACATTCTCTAAACTATATAAATTACCGAGGAATAACATTTTTTTATAAATCAATTGCAGGATCAGAGTAGTCCACCAAGGCCATTCGATGAGCCCCATATTCCTGTAATGGAGCCAGACTTAAGCCATATCTTAAGAGTCTCGCCCCAACGAGTTCAATATCCAGAGGGCTTTGTACATCCGCTAGCCACCCAGTTTGAGAGGGCACCTGACAAGGGTAAGGCACCCGCCAAGCGGGGAAGGGGACGGTCGAAGAAACAAACCGTGGTGGATCTCACGGATGACCTGGATGTGTATATTGAAAAAACCTTCCAACGGTATAACGAGTGGCGTGAGGGGGATGTGTTGGCGTACGTTAGGGTTCTCAAGTCTCTCTTCGTGTTGCACCAGAGTTTCTTCACCCAGGTCGAAAATGTCAGGGTTATGATGGACTCGAAGGTACATTTATGTTTCTATACTGTACAAATTTAGATGATTTCTAACATTGTTTAACTATGATCATGTGTAGATGATTGACCTTTGGTTAACTTCAATGAGACGGCTTCTCGGGAAGGGGGAAGGCTTGCTCCCGGACGTGAATCCTGTATCAACAATTTTGGTTGATACTGATTTCTTTGTAAGTATATTGTTTTATTAGATAACATAAGTTGTGGATATAAGTTAGCTCTCCAATAAAATTTCTTAACACTACACATGATTTAGGCCGCACTCATACAAGAGTGGCTAGATAACTGCCGCAACCCAGAGACTGGAAGCTTCGATCCGTATGCGGATTTTACTTGGTGGACTCCCCCAGAGGGGCTGATTGACACAGCCACTAGATGGCGATGGGCTAGCTATCTAAGTTTTGAGAAACTCCAAAACACTTTGAAAGTACGTTGTCTTACAAATTTTATTGTATTGTATAGGTCATAGCAGTGTGCCTCGTTCCTGCAAACCACTGGGTAACAATCCGTATCTGCCTCAACGATTGGAAGGTTGAGTTATATGACTCACTTTGGCATAGAGGTAACGCGGATTACGACCCTACAAGAATTGGAACGCTTGTACCGTTGACCAAATTCTTGTACAAGCTTCTTGAGCACGCAGGCATATGGGAGCACAAGTATGGACAGCGTCAATGTCCTTTTAGCCACGACTGTCCGGTTATTCTAGGCCCCGGCCCCCACTTCACTCAGTTTGACCACATCAATTGCGGCGTTTATGCATCCATGTACGTGGAGAAGCTGTTATTCGGATATCCGACACCAACGATGATGACTCGGCACAACATGTTAGTCGAGTACCGAAAGAGGATGACGGCTTTGATGTGGGAGAGCTGTATCCCGTAATTATTTGGGAATTTCGATGATGACTTTGGTGCATGTTTAATATTTTTGGACATTTGCTGATTTCGAACATTTGATTTCGGACATTTGATTGTAATATTTTGCTTGCATTCACGTAATATTTCGGACATTTCGAACATAATTTGACGTAAACATGCATGTTTATTGACGTAAACAAATTAGGTTACTTGCATAATTCTAAATTGACGTAAACATGCATAAATTGACGTAAACATGCATGTTTATTATTCTATTTATATTCTGCATGTTTATATTAATTTCTATTTATTTCGGACGTAAAATAAATCTGTTTATATTCTGCATGTTTATATTAATTTCGTATGAATTTCTGTACGTATGAATTTCGCATGAATTTCTGTACGTAATTTCGTATGAATTTCTATACGTAATTTCGCATGAAAATCTGTACGTAATTTCGCATTAATTTCGTATTAATTTCGTATGAATTTCTGTACGTAATTCTAAGTTAGAAATGATAAATCTGTACGTACGAATTTCGCATGATATTAGTACGCATGATAAATCTGTACGTATGAATTCTAATTCTAATTTCGCATGATAAATCTGTAAGTATGAAATTTCGCATGATATTAGTACGTATGAATTTCCATGCGTATGAATTTCATGTTGGGATTCTTGCATGCATGCATTTTATATTAGGTAAAGAGAGAGAGAGAGAGAAATTAAAAATGATTGTGAAATAGAGAAAGAGAGAGAATAAATCAAGTACATCACCTATCACTTCTATGCAAAAAGTAAGAGAAGAGAGAGAAAAGTGTTGCAGGCTATGTTGTAGGGTTCTTTATAGGTTTAAAATAATATATATGTACATTTTTGCATTTATGATAAACCATGTACATTTTTGCATTTAAGAGTGATTTGTACATTTTTGCACATCGAAATACCGTAAAACAAAATCAAAAGTCATAAACTCAAATAAAATATGTCAATCAAATACAAATTACGAAATCATCATAAACCCGACTGTGTGTATGATGTGTCAATTTTATACTACTCTAATTCACCCAGTTCTGACGCTCCACTTGTCCAAGTTGAGGGTATTTCATGTCCATAAGCGTAGATTTGCAGCATATTCTAGCCGATGATGATGTAGAGGAGATGAGCTGATTTGGAACGAGAATGAAAGAATTCTTAAGGATATAATAAAGCTTGAAGATATTTTAGGGCAAATGATATATTTGGAAGATTGAAGATAAGGGAAGATTTGCCCTATATATCCTTTCTTGAAGATCAAGCCAATGAAGATCTATATAAGGGGCTGGAGGCGCATGAATTCTACATCAGTTCTCTACCACTTTTTCTACGATTTTCCAGCAGCCTTCGTTCCAAAGTCCCGTAGTTTAGGTTTAGATTTCAGCTTAAGAACAAAAACACTTTTTAATCGCTTCCTTAGTCTAGTTTTCAGATTCTCGTTTTACATACTTTGAAGATTTCAGATTTCAGACTTTCGTTTTATTCATCGTTCAGGTTTTTGGTATTTTCTGCTTTTAAGTTTCGTATTTTATTTGATGGAATTAAAGGGAAAGAGTTGAATACATCCCCCCACGTATGTTGTTGCAGCTTTGATTGTTGCTCGTTTTTTAGATCTTCTGATTTGTGTCCCAGCCCTTTTCTTCCTTCGTGTGGTCAAAGAACTGCAGAAAAATGATATTATCTCTCTTTCTCAATCGCGTGTATGCGTTCGAGAAATATGAATGTGTGTGTTCTGTTTATGAACAAAATACTAACATATATAAGCTTCAAAAGCCAATATTACATTAATATTTGTAGCTCATTAATTTAATTATACTTCTAATGGGCTTCTACATCAATTAGCCCATAATATAATTAATTAATCTATTGGTTTACTTTTATTTATCAATTAATTGGTCCAACCAATTAATTTCAGATAAATTATATTATTAAATAATGCAAAATGCATTAATCAATTAATAATGATTCTAAGAGACAATAAATAACTAGACAATTAATTGGGCCAAATCAGGGATCTAATACAAGAAATAAAGTCGGACCTCAAATTAATTAATTATTTATGCTCAGTCTAGAGCAAAATTAATTAATAAACACAGATTCATTCCACTAGAGAATCCGTGTTGACTGACCCATTTATCCCAACTTGAGCATGAGCTTGTATTTTAGACTTAATTGATCCTCATTTTTAAGATAAAAATATCCGTTAATTAATTAAGCCCACTGACAACTTAAATTAATTAACATCTTATTATATTCTTGAGTAGTACCACTCGACTTTATTAACACACTTGAACTTAATCAACCGACCGAGTTTAGTGTGCTAATCCTTACGAATTTCTCAGGGGATATTATCAACCCATTTTACTAGGATACGGTTGCAAGATACAGACAACCAACCTGAGCCACAAATGACTACTAGCACCCAAGATACGTAGATCCGGTCGCGATGACGTTCACCATAGTAGGTCAAAGTGATAGATAGCCAAATGCACTCAGCTGAAGTCTTACCAAGCTTAAGACCAGCTAAGTCACCGAGATCTTGGTTCTCCACTAAGGTCAGTCAGGAGAACACATCTCACTATGATCAATCAATACACCACCTAAAGTGTACTAGTAAAGACAAACAGCCAAGACAAGTCACTTCTTATCTAAACTGCAGCTTAAAACGACAACTTATCCTTAAGTTATCTCAGTTGTGACAACCGTTTATATCTTGTCAGTTCAACCAATTTGTGTAGTCTTCTATGATACCCGACACACTACACAATCTAGCTTGTATGCAAGATAAAGGATTACATGTGCAAATATATATATTTATCAGATAGGAGAATAAAATAGTGGTAAGGACAAAAACACATTGTATACAAGCATAAAAAACTGCTTCCAATATACAAAATCCCAACAATTCTCCCACTTATACTAAAGCAAACTTTTAGTATACAATGTGTCAGTTCTGGTACTAACTAGTATTTAGCTATCTATTCTACCTATCACTGCACCTTCTCCCACTTATACAAATTTTTCTGCAGTTCTAAGTGGGGGGCCTCTCTACCACTCCTAAGCCACGAACATGCTTCTCGTAAGCCGGAATTGGTAAGTCCTTCGTGAAAGGATAACAATCTTCAACAAAGTGTACATCTCTGATGTATACACTCGATGAGTTCGTAAGTCATACACTTTATATCCCTTTTGGCCATTTGGATATCCCAAAAATACACAAGGACGATCCCGTTCACCTAATTTATCTCCCTCTATACTCATATCTTTAGAATATACTAAACACCCCAAAACACGAAGAGGCGTATATATAGTCCGCTTTATGACTTGAGTAAAATCTCAAAAGAAGTTTCATTTTGAATTGCTTTGGAAGGCCAATGATTAATCAAATAAAGCGCGGTAAGAACACACTCTCCCCAAAACTTAAGAGATAGATTGACTTGAAACCGTAACGCCCTAGCCATTTCATGTATATCACGATGCCTACGCTCAACTACCCTGTTTTGTTGTAGTGTATCAACACAAGATATCTCAAGTAGTATGTCATTTTGTGCATAAAAGTCAAGCATAACATTCGATTTAAATTCAGGACCATTATCACTACGAATCTTCTTAACCTTCTTCTCAAATTAAGTAGACACCATTTTGCAAAAATTAACCAAACAAGAACCGACTTCAAATTTTTGTTTGAGCAAATAAACCCATACCAATCGGCTAAAATCATCAACAATAGTCAAGAAATAATATGCACCGGTAAGAGAAGGTATTCAAAAACTGCCCCCAATGTCGTAGTAAATTAAATCAAAAGCGAAAAGCAGTCTTCATAGAACTAATAGGGAAAGGTAACCTAGTTTGTTTAGCTTGTATGCAAGAATCACAAGCTTTATTAAAAATAGCAATGTTACCCAAGAAATCAATAGACTTAAGTCGCTTCGAAGATGCATGCCCTAAACGCTTGTGCCAAACTTCGGGATCCTTTGAGGCCGTCATAGCAACTCTATTATCTCGAATCGGCTCCAAGCAATATAAACCATGACACTCTTTATCCACATCAATCAAATTCCTCGAGTGTAAGTCCTACATATAACAGAATTCCGGAAAGAAAGTCATTGAGCAACTTAAATTTGTAGTAGTTCTACTTACAGATAACAAGTTGCATTTAAAATCGGGAATATGTACAACTCGATCAATTTGAATTCCATTTAGTAGATTCACACTACTAACTCCATGCACCGGAATTCTAGCCCCAGTTGGTATCTTCACGGGAATTTCATTTCCTGTCTCCTTTCTGTTTATCAAGATATTTTTATCAAAAGTAATATGTTCGGTAGCCCCAGAATCGATGATCCAAGGCTCCTTAAAATTAATCTTACTAGCCCGGACGGTGATCCCTCATCTGCAAAATGTTTCACCAGTTCCTGATATTGTTCAGCATTCAAACCCGGTATAGGACACGAATTATTATCAATGGCTGCAGCTCATGGATAAGTACGTTTCTCTCCTCCTCAGTCAGATCCCAACTTGTTTTTGTCTCAATTCTTTGTACCAGTCTTGATATCCATGAAGTTCAAAACACGTCTCCTTCTCATTGCCAGACTTACCACAATGCTTGCACTTCAATACATCACGATCACGTGTATCTTTCCTATCCAACATCTAGCGTCCTTTCCTTGATGCCCCTGTACACTGTCCAACAAAGTCAGATCTAGATTTGTGGTGTTGTCCAGGAGTTGCAAAAGCAGTAGCTTCTTGATTCCGCCAAGAACCCGCTATGGAACGTTGTCTCTTATCCTCGAAAACTGGATGATAAGCCACGCCTAAAGTTGGAGTAGGTGTAGTTTCTAGTATTTGAGTCCTTACAACTCCAAACCCATCATCTAACCCCATGAGAAATTCATGGAGTCGATCTTTGTCCCTCACCCTCTGCATTTGATTGACCTGTTCCACAAGTGCAGACCGAAATAGGTGATACAACATCTATTTCATCCCACACACCCTTCAGTTTAGTGTAGTACTGAGCAGTATTTTTGATGGGTTTCTAGAGAGGATTCTTGACGATCTTGGTCAGAAAAAGGAGAATCACGACTTCGTCGATGTTGGCCATTATGGAATCCGGAGAAGCTGGGTTTGACTTCGATCGCCGCCATGTGAAGGTTGTGTTACATGTAGAAAACTGTTTGTTAAGATGCCTAAATGAGATTTATTTTTCTTCAACTTGGATTTATGTGCGATGTCTCAGTTTTTCTAGGATATGCTTATAGCAGGAATGGATACTTCAATGTCAGCAGTAGAGTGGGCGATCTCGGAACTAATTAGGCATCCCGAAGTCATGAAGAAACTCTAACAAGAATTCGACCAAATGGTAGAAGAATCACACCTCGACAAACTCGAATTCTTGGACTTGGTTATAAAGGAAACGTTTAGGCTCTACCCCACCATTGCTCATCCATGAGGCCTTAGAAGATTGCACGATCAATGAGTTCCATGTTCGGAAAAGGAACGCGGATCTTTGTGAACGTGTGGGCTATTGGTAGAGATCCTAACATGTGGCACGATCCTCAACAATTCATGCCCGAGAGATTTGTTGGGGTCAATGTAGACCTCCTGGGGGAGCATTTTTAGCTGATACCCTTCGGGTCTGGCCGGAGAAGCTGCCCGGGGTTGCAGTTGAGGCTCTTAATGGTCCGATTGGTGATGGCCCAATTGGTCCATTGATTTGATTGGGAGCTTCCTAGAGGCATGAGGTTTAGTGATTTGGACATGGTTGAACGCTTTGGAATAGTGACTAACAGAGATAAATGAACTACCGACAACCTCATCTCTATGCACGGAAAAAGGGAACCTTGTGTAAAATCTTGTATTTTATGTGTTTTTTTAAATACTTCATTATTTTTCTCCATAATCTACATATTTTGATGTTCATTCTCTTTCGAAATTGCATATTTGGTACTTTGTATCTTAGTTTTAGATCCGCCCATTATGAAATAAAATTACAAAAATCACTGATGCTGCAATCTTTGAGGGTTTTCCGCAGGTTAAATGCCATTGTTAATATTGGCATATTACCTTGATTTCAAATAAATCATTAACTCAGCATTTTCGTTTGCTTGATTTTCTATTAAGAATGGTGTACGGTATATATCTTTTTTGTAATTCTTAAATTATTACAAATGAACAGTTATTCAATGTATACTTCGAATAACAATTACGGATTTTTCTCATAAAGAAAACACTAATATTTTCTCAACATCTCAAAGAAGACACTTATTTAGAGTTTGTCGATGTAATAGTGAATTTTAACATCTATATTTTGAAAAGTATGCGTAGGATAAATTCACTATTGTACTACGTAATAAATTCACAAATGCGACAAAATTGAATTGGGGATTGCTGTACAATTGACAGTCTCGGATTACATTCTAAAAATAAAATATTACAACCTTCGTGCCATGGACTACCAACCCGGTCCGGATCTTCTGGCCCATTTTCGGTGGATCATTTGGTGGCCCACCAATCACGAGGCGCCACGCGTGCATTAGTGGCTCCCAAGTCAATAAATTAATATTAGAATATAAAAAAGGTGGTTCATCAATGCACGTGTTGCGCTGTGTGTAGGGGCGGAGCCACCCTTATGCTAGGTGGTGCTATAGCACCTGTCGGATTTCCTATAGATACCTTGTAGTTGTAAAAATTTTCAATTAAGTTGTTGTAGTTCAGTGGTTATAGCACCCGTAGATATTCTTTAAGATGACAGGTGACGGGTTCGACGCTTTTCATTAAACATCAAAAAACGTTTTTTTCCTTCATTCCTTACAACATTTAATGCTTTTAATGTTTACAGCAAAGAAACGCCATTCCTTACAGCAAAAAAACGTTTTTTCCTTTTCCCCTTGTTAAAGTTATATTTACGTATCCTTTTACACTTTACTGCAAAGAAACACTTGTTTTTTACAGCAAAGAGAAAAAAAAACCCTTCTTTCAAGAACAAAAGACCACAAATTGGGTGCTAAAAATTAAAAAAATGGAGGAATTGTTGGAGCTTCTTCATCAGGTAAATCAATATTTTTCCTCTTTTTACTTATGAAAAATTGAACTTTGCAATTAATTGAAGAATTAGTTGTGCCCTAGCCCCAATTCCCAAACATGCTATACATTTGAATAATGAAGAAAACATTAAAATTAGGGGAAACCTCGAAGGAGGCGCGGGTGGTCCGGTGGAGAACGACATAATGGAGTGGGACCTCTAATGTTTCAATTTTTTTTTGGCTTGGTGAGATTTAGGATATTGACAATGAGTTAATGACAAACATTAAATAATGAATGGGTATCGTGGGCTTGGTTTGGTGGCCAATTTAATAGAAGATAATTCATTTTTTATTATAGTTAAGAAATTAGAACTCTCCACGACTCCACCGATTATTTATATTTTGAGCTAGTTTGATTTTGTTTAATCATATCTATGATAGTAGGGGACAAGACTGCACGATCAATGTGACAACATGTTTAATCATATCTATGATATTTGGAGCGAGTTGTGGTATCTTGTAACAACTTCATGATTAATGTGTCTGATATGAATGCACAATATGTTAATTAAGGGACATAGATCGAGACGTCAAGCTCCTGTGGTTTCCAATTTGCATCACTACAAGTATGATTGCTTCAATAATATTTTGGATTTGCAATTAAAGGAGCTTGATGACAGGTTTAATGTCGAAAACATTGAATTATTGCGGTGTGTGGCATGTTTATGTCCTTCTTCCTCTTTTGAATCTTTTGACCCGAATGCGTTGTTGAAGATGACTGAGTTTTATCCAGTTGAGTTTTATGGTGTGAGTGCTTCGATCTTGTCTGCTCAGTTTAAGAATTATATTGAGGATGTGAAGTCAGATTTCAGGTTTTCGAAATTGAAGGGGATATCAGAACTTTGTAGGACAGTTGTCCAAACAAAGAAGTCCAAGACATACCGCCATGTATTTCTACTTCTCAAGTTAGCGTTGATTTTGTCTGTAGCAACTGCTAGTGTTGAAAGGGTGTTCTCAAGTATGAACTTTGTGAAGAACGATAAGAGAAACAAGATGGGAGATCAATGGCTCAATGATTGTTTGGTGTCGTATGTCGAGAAAGAGATATTTAGTACAGTTAGAAATGAGGCTATAATGCTATGTTTTCAGAATATGAAAGAGAGAAAATGAAGATTACTATTGTAATATTTAATATGTAGCATTTTTTTTAATTAATAGTACTTGGATACATTTTATGTTATCTTGGAAATTTTTATCGATTTTTAGTATTATTTAACATTATCATCCAAACTCGTAATTTAGCACCTGTCGGTTTAAATTTCTGGCTCCGCCACTGACTGTGTGATTGGTAGGCCACCAAGTGGTCCACCGGAAATGGGCTAGAAGATCCCAGCGCTACCAACCCCGACCCACCACCAACACGGAGAGAGAGAAAAACTGCGGCAGCCAATCATATCTCCTGAAATCTTCAGAGCCAATCTTTCCAAGCCGACGTCATGCACTTCTCTCAGCCTCTCATTTCGTTAATTCCATAATCAATTTGGAGTTTTGATGAAAAAATAAGTAAGCCCACTTACATTCTTGATTCTCTGCCACTACTAAGCCTTGCCTTCTCAATTTCTTGCTCGCTGCTCTCATTCCTCCTCCCAGGATCGCGTATTTGGATTATGGGTGTTTGGGTTTGTTAAGATTCAAGAAATCAGTTCTTAAAGATGGCGGCTTTATCGACTTCTTTCAGTAGTCCTACCTTACCTGAATTCTTCCTTTCTCCTCGAAATTCGACGCAGAGAGTCAAGCTTTCCCTCTCCAAAACCCTCAATCTCGAGCCCAGAAGCAATGCGAGGATTCTTGGAGCCAGAATCAAAGCAGTTCCAAGTGAAGGAAGCGTTGTTCTCGAAGAGAAGGACATAGAATTGGCGGCTAAATTGAATGGTAGTGTTAATGGGAATGACAGAAGCAATGGATCCGTTGATACTTATGGAAATCAAAGTGAGAAGGTTGAGAGTGAGAGTTTAGCGAAGTATGTAAATGGGAATGCGAATGGGAATGGAGTCGTGGGTGTTGGGATTGAAAAGGAAGAGACGGAAGAGGTGATTAGTGAAAAGAAGAGTGTGGAGGAGATTGGGCAGGAGGAAGCATGGTTTAAGCAAAGTGGAGGGGGCAAAGTTGAGGTATACTGTTGTATTTGGTTGTATTATGCTGTAATTTCTAATTAATCGTGTGTTTTTTGGACATCAAGCTATAATTTAGTACAGTTTGTTAGATAAAGTTGAGTAACAAGGAAAATCAAACTAGTTTAATACACTTGATGGTGTAGTGCCTACACATTTCGAATGAGAATGGAATAAAGTGGATTTGACATGTTTTCGGATAAAGAATTCCAAGTTTTTATGTTCTTTTGTCATTGTTTAATGGTGATGTTATTCCAAATTACCGTATTGTTTAGGATAATAGTACGAAAGGAGGGGCTTGTTGATATTAAAAATGTTGTTTAATCATGAATCAAAATAATATTGATATTAAGGAAATACTTGAGTTGACTGTTTCAGTTCTTGCTGTTGACAGATATATATATATGTGTGCAAAATTGTTGTTTCTGACAGGTTTCTGTTGCTCCTGGTGGCCGTTGGAGCCGATTTAAAACCTATTCTACAATACAGAGGAGCCTTGAAATATGGGGATTTGTTCTTACTTTTGTCTTCAGGATTTGGTTAATCAATCAGAAGTTTGCATATAGAGGTTGGCCACTTCATTAGATGTCTCTTAATCATGCCTTATTGATGAACTTGTTCAGGAATTATTATTTACCTATTTCATATGTTAAACTGGCTATGCATGGACCAGGTGGAATGACAGAACCAAAAAAGGTCGAGAGACGGAAGGTTCTTGCTAAGTGGTTGAAAGAAAACATTTTGAGACTTGGTCCCACATTCATCAAAATTGGCCAGCAGTTCTCCACAAGAGTAGACATTCTTGCTCAAGAATATGTTGATCAGTTATCAGAGCTTCAAGTAAGTTCCAGACACTTCTGGTATATCTGGTCCTATGATTTATGCTTAAAAAATTGTGGGTTTGCTCTTCACCTGTCTTACTTGCTATGCTTTGTTGGTGTTATAAATTTTTGACTTACCAAGTTTGTTCTACGGAATTCTCCTCTTTATTTTGTTAAGAAGGTTCCTTCATGAGCTTTTCAATTCATAAAAAGTAGTTGATGAAGTATAAAGTGAGATTGCATTTGCTGCAGGATCAAGTTCCTCCATTTCCTTCAGAAACTGCAGTATCCATAGTGGAGGAAGAACTTGGTTCTCCCGTGGATGATGTATTCGAAAGATTTGACCGAGAGCCAATTGCTGCAGCAAGTCTCGGTATATTTTGATTCATCTTGGAATCTATAGATTAATTCTTGTTCATTAGCCTAAGTAAATAAGATTTATGGGATTGTCATTCCTTTATGCAGGGCAAGTCCACCGTGCAAGACTAAAGGGACAAGAAATTGTTGTGAAAGTACAGAGACCTGGTCTTAAAGATCTGTTTGATATCGACCTTAAAAATCTGAGGGTTGGTAGCAAGATTTTTAAGCTTTGATATGTTCATTCAGTAGATTTAACCAAGTATATCATATTGTGTACTCCTTTTCAATAGAAATTATAGGAGATTCTAAACAATATATAGCCTTCCACATACCTCTAGCATAGTCAATTTTAATATCAAATCTTTCTAATATCCATTGGCATAATATTTAATTATGACCAATTTTCCTTATTTGATAGTTTCTCGTTTTCTATCTTCAGGTTATAGCTGAAAATCTTCAGAAGATTGATCCAAAATCTGATGGTGCGAAAAGGGATTGGGTCGCTATCTACGACGAATGTGCAAATGTGTTGTATCAGGTGATCAGTTGCTTTTTGATCCCATGATTCACTCAGTGTTATAAGTTGAGATTGTGAATCTCAATTTGGTTTGCAATCTTCAGTCAAATGCTGACATAGTGATTGATACATATTTGCTCATTTTGCAAATAGATGATATGCTTTTTGTTGGTCTAATTCAATATTCTTTTAAATATTTCAGGAGATTGACTACACCAAAGAAGCTTCTAATGCTGAGCTATTTGCATCAAACTTCAAAGACATGGATTATGTCAAGGTCCCATCAATATATTGGGAATACACTACCCCACAGGTATCAACATTCCACAATCATTGTAGTTTAATTGCCAAATTAGTAGCTTTCTTATGTTACAAGTAGTTTTTCCTTGTGTGTTAGGTTCTAACAATGGAATACGTCCCTGGGATCAAAATAAACCGGATACAAGCCCTGGACCAGTTAGGGGTGGACCGCAAGAGGTTTGTCCGGTTAAACCAAATTTCAGCAGTCCACATATCTTCTGAACTTCAGAACTAATTATCATTTCATATAATTTCGACGCTTTTTAATGATTGTTAGGTTGGGCCGATATGCGGTTGAGTCTTACTTGGAGCAGATACTTTCCCACGGCTTTTTCCATGCTGATCCTGTGAGTCATTCTCAAAGCTATCACTCTAGATTTTTCATGTGGATTTAATATTTTGCTTGCTACTATGGTATAGTTATGTAACGGAGAACTACGAGCTTAACATTCTTCGAATAAGATAGTCAATTAATCGTCATAATGTCAAAACTTTCTGTTTTTGGACTAACAAGATGAGTCCATGCAGCATCCCGGTAACATTGCTGTGGACGATTTCAATGGTGGAAGATTGATCTTTTATGATTTTGGGATGATGGGAAGGTACGTTTTCCCTTGCTTCGTGCAGACAATTAGTTTTCCTAGCTAGGAGTACTCATCCCCGTCTTACATCTTTGCAGTATAAGTCGAAATATCAGAGAAGGCTTGCTGGAAGTATTTTATGGAGTTTATGAGAAAGATCCTGAAAAGGTGGTTTTTTCTTAATTTTTTTCTTATCCAGTTAATCACCATTGTCTAGTAATCTATAGTTTACATGATAAGCGTTTCAATGTGTTATGATGAACCCATAAAGTGTTTTAATCTGTCCAGGTTCTTCAAGCAATGGTCCAAATGGGGGTTCTTGTTCCTACTGGAGATATGACAGCTGTCAGACGAACAGCGTTGTTCTTCCTCAACAGGTTTTCCTTGGTTCTTCATCGTCATCTTCAAAGGCTAACTTCTTAGAAGTTGGTACAAAAAGAAAATGAAAAGCTTGGAACCTCTTTATGTAGTCAAATTTGATGTTATGCAGCTTTGAAGAACGCCTTGTAGCACAAAGAAAAGAAAGAGAACTGGCACAGGAAGAACTCGGATTCAAGAAGCCCTTGAGCAAAGAGGAGGCGACTGAAAAGAAGAAGCAACGTCTTGCTGCGATTGGTAACTCGCCGTATTAGGTGTTCTTGACCAGCTTTGCTGTTTCTGTTTTGAAACTGAAAAGATATTTCATTTTTCTTTCTAAACAGGTGAAGATTTGTTGGCCATTGCTGCTGATCAACCTTTTCGATTTCCTGCCACCTTCACTTTTGTTGTTAGAGCTTTTTCAGGTACATTACTCTGTTCAAATCATCTAACTTACAATATATGCTAGCAATGGTGTTAACTGAAATCTACTTGCACAGTGTTGGATGGTATTGGAAAGGGACTTGACCCTCGCTTTGACATCACCGAGATTGCTAAACCGTAAGTTCAATAATCAAGATGAACCTATTTAAGTAATTACCTATCTATCATAAACTAACACGTGCAGCTTGAATCTCACAGCTATGCTCTAGAATTGTTAAAGTTTCGTGAAGCTGGTGTTGAAGTTGTAGTGAAGGCAAGTTTCTCAAACTGATTTCATTTTGTTCCAAACAATGCAGATAATATTGATGATAGTTGATATATAAGCTCAGTTGTGTTCAGGACTTCCGAAAGAGATGGGATAGACAATCCAATGCAGTTTACAATTTATTTAGGCAAGCAGATAGAGTCGAGAAGCTTGCTGAGATTATACAACGTCTGGTACGTTACACGTGATATATATGATGAATTAAAACAGTTCGCATTTATAATCACTTACAGAACTACAGAAATTGATTTCATCCGTGTTTTTTGTGTTTGTAGGAGCAAGGAGATCTCAAACTTCGAGTAAGAACCCTAGAGTCCGAGAGGGCCTTCCAACGCGTTGCCACTGTTCAAAGCATGATTACAAGCGTAAGTTCGTTTTGTTTTGTTTTTTAAACTAAGAACAAGAAACACATTCTTCTTGCTACTTCTAGAAAGATTAAAGCCGTAGATTTGATGAAATGCAAGCAAGTTAAGTTGTACATATTTGCAACAGGCAATTGCTGCTGGAAGCTTAGTCAACCTTGCTACTATCTTATACCTAAACTCAATCCAAGTTAGTCTTCAAATTAATTTTTGCATCATCTCAACTCTAATCAATATATCTTATCCTGCATTATTAAGCTTTGTTTCACTCGTTCCAGATGCCTGCTACAATCGCGTACATCATCTGCACCTTCTTCAGCCTTAAGGTCCTGATAGGCTTGGTGAAGGTCAAGAAATTTGATCAAAGAGAAAGGCTCATCACTGGAACTGCTTAAACAAATGGTCGGCAACATTTTTCTTTCCATTAATCTAAATCTTCTTTCATTTACTGAGTCAAGAAATTTGAAGTTGCACATCAATATAAGATATGTTTAGCCTTAAAGAATCGTACAAAATCATGAGTTCAGTTTAAGATGCATAATGCATTTATAAAGTAACAGTTTGGACAAACTTTCCACTGAATCAACGCGCATCTAAATCAAGATCTCAACACATACATGTGAGAATAGAGAGATATAAATCCATCTTATTGCATTATGGTTGCGTTCTTAAGGTTGATCTAACTATCATGTTTTTTTCATTTCCTGTCTCAGTTGATAACTCACTCGTCTGAACTTCCTACACGAACGTTGCTGCAATAACTCGGTTAGGAACTCAGAAAGTAGACTACTGACTTGAGACCAGAAACATAAAACCTAAGCTGGCCAACATATATGAAGTTGTCAGTGGCTGCTGCCTAGTTCAAGTAAGACGACCAATCTAAATATCGGCTCAAGACAGTGCTGCTAACGACGTTAGCAGTCACTACTGACCGCGTATTTATTAGGTTTGCCAAACCATCTTCTTGAACCTCCAAACTCCTCCATTGTGCCTCTGCATTTTTGTTCTAACTGACCCTTTCATCTACTTACGTAGCTGTATGTTTGTAGATATATTACTGTATTGTTCATAAACAGATCTTGTGTACTGAAATTAGTACTACATTTTTTACAAATTTTGATGTATTCAGACAATCATGGGATGGTTTGAACCAATTACACATTTGTTCCAGACAAATTTATTCTCATTTGTTTGCTACATTTGCTTGATTTATTCCCAAATTAGGTTTGTTGGATGAGAAATTATCATAAACTACGCGCATAATAAACCTCTCAAAAACGTTATTATGTTCATCAATAATAGCTCTTTTGAGTTATACATGATCAAAGAATTCAAATCAGGTCATGTCATGGGCGATAAATACTACACTCGATGCATCGTACAAAAAAGAAAGGGTTGAGAATAATCTTTTTTTCATTCTTTATTTTTTCATTTGCTGTATGCTGCTACGTGGAACGAAGAGATTGAGCTGTAGAATGGATGTCCATGTGCTCAAAGTCTGTAGCAATTTTCATTAAATAATTTGTTAAAGTTTTTGTAATCTGGGAATATTTAAACATATCTATTAGGGTGTGACGCAAATATTTATATTATACTATACTACTTGGTATCATATTTGTTGCCAGCCCATGAGCTCTCAAGTTGGTGAGATGTGTTGGGTTCACCAAAACGCATTATTTCTCGTCGTTTTGGATTTGTGGGGCATCACCACTGCACACCTATCTGTACGGATTTCTAGATTTGCTACATCGCGTGTATAATAAATATCATGAACAACCATAATTTAGAATTTGATAGACAAATTTACTTGATGTGGTGGGCATACGTATAATTCATAAAAATTGTAATTTTTTTTAAATATATGAGAAAAATTTTAAATTTACGAGCATCCATGTATCTGCCTATAATAAGATGTGTAAGTTTATAAGTGCAACCAATTGAATACTTTTGCAACTAGAAGGTTTTGACGTTACTCAAATTCCGACACTATTTTTCGATTATAAGATTGTTTGCTTGATCAATTAGACCAGTTTAAGATATGCATGTATATAATCTTAGCTATGTAAACCAAACTTAAAAATGATTTCTTGGAACAAGAAACACTCAATGATGAAGACAGCATAAAACCCAATGTCTGAAAACATGCCTACTTTATGCTTAATTAGGAGCCACATTACATACTCAATTGTAATTAATCAAATTCAGTGCAAAATGCAGATTATTGTCTTAATTAATATGATGAGTGTGTAAGGATTGACCAAGAAGCCACATAGTGAAGATAAATTAAGCATAAGCAAACCCCACAAATTAAAATAGTCACCTCCATTAGAGTATGCCAGAGGTATGTTGCGACAACATCAGATTCATTTCTTCTTTATTGTATTGTCAAACTGTTTGTTTTTCAAAGAACAAAACCACGTGTTAAGCCAACTGTCTAAGACTTCTTGCACAAATACAACATTTTTAATTAGGAAAAAAAAATAAGTTAGTTGATCAAAAAAAAATTAGGGTTGTTTTAATGGAAAAGTATCCTAACAAAAAGTTAGCAAGTAAAACAAGACTAAAATTAGACTCGAATAATCCCAACATCTTCTATGTTGAGTCCATCATACATAACTTGCCTAATGCTACTTCTCGTTCTTAATTATGTATTTAGTGAGAACTATTGTATTACTAATCCCTTTAATATTATTATCTATTTACTTCTCTTTTTAAGATATTTGGATGATTAGTCATTTACTTGTACTATTGATTGTCTTAACACGAAAGTTTTGATTTAATTAACATGGTGGAATACGTCAATTATTGCCAGTTCATCAAAGAATTTTATAAATTCGAGATATAAATAAAGTAATTCCAAAAACCAGTTGATTTATTTCGATATCGTCATCATTCTTAGAAAATCTACAAAAATAATCATATCCATGCTTGCAAGTTATCATATTTCAAAACAGTTTCTCATAAGGTCTTCCAAATCATCCGGCAACCGCTTTTTAATTTCATGCTTTGAATTTGAATTTAAATCTAGTATTTTATTTCTCGAGTATAGAACATACAATTAAATCTCGTTTAGATAATAAATTTCTTATGATCCTAACTTAGATTAATAGACTAAAATAATATTTGATAAAGTAATAACCTCATTAAACAATATTTTTTTTCAATCCCAATATTATTACTTTAAATAGGTTTAGTTGTATTTCGATTGTCAAGTAGTTAGGAATAGTTAATTGTACCTTTGACTATAAGCTTTGTCATTGGTATCTAACCAATAGAGTTGGGTAAAAAATTAAAATATAGGTATGATTTGAAGTGTAAAGTTTTATAGATAAAGTTTTTTTAGTTGAATTTAATTAAAGCAAGAGTAATTTATGACTAGAATTCCTTAAAGCATAGTGTTGAAAAGTTTGTGCTATCTTTTATCGAATGCATAATTTCTATGGCCCATAAATGTAACATTTGATTTGTCGAATGAATATGCAAATCATTATTACTTGGAAAAAGAAAGAAAAATGATCCCTAACTCCACCATATCAACAAATCTTATTCTACTTTATTGTTTGCACAATGTGGAATCTTATGAAATCGTAACACATAATTTTTTTCTTAATTTAATAAAGTTTAAATATATAATCGGATTGTATCGTAACAGTTTACGTGCCATTGTCATATTATTTGGCAAGTACGATGAAAGCTTTGTAATATATAGCAAGTATATAGTATTTATTTATTCATTATATAATTTTTCATATACAGTTAAATCTCGATAAAGTAATAATCTTGGGATCGAGAAAAAATATTTATTTAACGAGGTTATTACTTTATCGAACATTATTTTAGTGCATTGACTCATATTGGGATCGAAAAAAATTATTATCTTAGCGGGATTATTACTTTATAGAATATTACTTTATCGAGATTTAACTGTATGGTCTAGGCTGTTATGCAATTAAATATTTATAAGGGTGAATTACAAAAGTAGTCAAAGTGTGTGATGAAATTGCAAAAATAGTCAAAGTGTGTGTAAATAGCAAAAATAGTCAAATAGTAGATTCACAACCTCAAGCAACAAATAATTTAATAAAAGTAATACAAACTCCAGAAGGAGAAGTAACTTTAGAGTTCGAGGACAATAAAAGTCCAACTAGACAGTCTTTAAGTAGACATAGGTCTAGTTATTCTAGTCATTCATACATATCGCCTCTTGATTATAAACTAGAGCAATTGAGTGTTCCACATAGAGCCTCTACGTCTCAAATAGGTGAAAGATTCAATGAATCTATTGATGAAAATAAAATAGAAAAAATAATAATAGATAAGAACAATATTGTTAAAGGATTAAGAAATACAAATTGTATTAAAGATGAGGAAATAACCGAATCAGAAATGAATTTTCATATATAATGAATTTAGAAGAAAAAATAGATTTTAATCCTGGATCCCAGGAAAGACAAATAATAAAAGCAGAATTCAATACTCCCAGATGGGAACCGTTTAAAAAATGGTTTTTTGAAAATTTTAGTCCTAAAGAAATAATAAATATACAAGAAGAATTTTATAAATTCTGTAAAAAAGAAAATAAAATTATCTTTTTTTGTTCCATGGTTTGTATCCACATATGTAGAACAATATATCTCAATTTTAGAAAGAAATTATAAATTAAAAAATGGTGAAGTACTTAGTCAAGTATATCCACCACAACAATCTTTTCAAATAGAAAAGAATGGAAAAATTCATAATTTCTTAGCTTTTGCAAAATTATTAGAAGATAATACACTTCCAATAACTTGTAAAGAAATAAATATTTTAATAGAGCAAAATAATTATTTAAGTCTTTATTTTAATATTTTAGGGGAACAGGTTAATAACTCTTCAAGATAGAGTTAAAAATATATTAGAAATAATAACTAATAAGGTTATAATAGAAAAACTCGAAAAAGAAAAAGAGGTTCAAATAGCGAATCCTACAATTCAACCTCCGCCGTAAATAGTAGGTTTTAAATTAAAACCTATGAAAGAATTTGAAGAATTTTTAGAAGAAAAGTTTAAAAATTTAAAAATTAGTACGCTTGATAAAAGATTAAAAGAAAAATTAGTTGATAATCCAAATCATAGACAAGTTTATCGGGAAGAGATTAATAAAATTTCAAAATGGGCGAGATAAGCCAACTACAAGTAAATATTATTATCCTAGACCAACTCCGTGAGATGTTTTAATAGAAGAACAAAATGATATTATATCTAATAGTTATAGTGGCAATCATATATATGAGTGGAATATTGATGGATTTGTTAATCAACAAATTCATAATACAATCCATAGGATGTTAATGTATTGTACAATATGTAAAAATAATGGAAACACGGATAAGCAAATTGCTAAAATGATAATAGCGAGGATTTACTTGGCCAACTAAAAGGCTGGTGGGATAATTATTTATCTCAAACAGATAGAGATAATATTCTTAACACAATAAAAGTTGAAAATAATATTACTAGAGAAGATGCAGTTTATACACTGGTTATTAATATTGTAGAACATTTTACGGGAAGATATACAGAAAATAGTGAAAATATTAGGACACTATTACAAAATCTTAGGTGTAAAACACTGATTTTAGGTGGTATAAAGACACCTTTCTTAGTAGAGTCATGGAACTTCCCGAATGTAATAGCACTCATTGGAAATCTAAGTTTATAGATGGTCTTCCGGGGTTTATTTGCCGAAAGAGTTAAAAAAGTATTAAGACAAAATTATAATAATATACCTTATGAAAATTACTCATATGGAAAATTAATAGGAACATGTGTACAAGAAGGATTAAATCTTTGTAATGAAATTAAACTCAATCAGCAAATGAAACGTCAAAATCTAGTTGAAAAAAGACAATTAGGTCATTTTTGTGATCAATTTGCAATTGAAAAAATCCCTTCTACTAATAATAAAAATAAGAAAGTTTGGAAAGATAATAAACCTCGATATAAGAAGAGAAAAATTTCTAAAAAGAAATATGAAGAAAATAGGCAAAAGAAGTATAATAGAGCCCAAAATAAATGGGAAAAGATGCGAGAAAATAATGCTGTAGGAAATGTGGTAAATATGGTCATTATGCTAGAAATTGTTGGACTAAAAGAAAAATTAATAATCTTAATTTAGACGAAAATATGAAAGATATTCTTTCAAAAATATTATTAAATTCGGAATCGAATATGAAGATACTAGTGATACTAGTACGGATACGAATCTAATACGGAATTAGATGCACTAGGAAATGAGTCCATAATGTCAAACTCGAGTCGGAATGTTTGCCTCGTCAATTAGGACAACCATGTATCAGAAAAGATGATGAACAAAAGAGTGATATTGAAGGAAAAGAATTTTATAATATTCTTTCACAATTTCAAAATTTAAATATAAATGTTTTAAATCATGATAATATTATGGAATTATTAAAATTAGTTAAAGATCCGAATTAAGATCTAAAATAATAGATCTAGTGGAAAATACACCTAGCACTTCTCGAATGATATATATGAGGAAGATAAGATATATGAGAAGCCTAAGAATCCGAAGGCCCCTATATGATGTCTGAAGTTTATAACCGAATGAGACAGAAAAAATTAGAAGAAAATCCTACTTCTACAAAAGATTTAGTTATTGAAATTAATAATCTTAAAGAAGAAATAAAATTATTAAGAAAAGAAAATAAAAATTTAGATTATAGAGTCTCTAAATTAGAAAATGTGACTGACAAAATTAGACCTCAAACACAAGAATTTGAAGACAATTTAAAAGGCAATTTTCTTTCTACATTAGAAATGGTTATATCACAAAAATGGTATACAAAAATTACCCTTTTAATTGATAATTATTATTCGAAAGAATTTATTGCTTTAGTTGATAGTGGAGCAGATATGAATGTTATACAAGAAGGTCTTATCCCTACTAGGTATTTTGAAAAAACTACCCAAAAATTATCTCATGCAGGGGGTAGTAGATTAAATATAAATTATAAATTGCCAATAGCAAATGTATGTATTAATAAAAAATGCATACAAACAAGTTTTTTGCTTGCTAAGGATATTGCTAATCAAGTTATACTTGGAACACCATTTATTACAAAAATTTATCCTTTTAAAAGAGTTGATAAAGAAGGAATTATAGGTACATTCCATGGAAATGATATTTTCTTAAAATTTGTTACCGAACCTTTCACAAAGGTTTTGCATGAAATTTATGATAATATTTCTCAAAAAGAAAATCAATTATATTTTCTTAAACAAGAATTAAATTTTCTTACTATTGAAGAAAAACTTCAAAATCCTAAATTAAAGGATAAAATTGAGTCAGTTAAAAATCAATTTTCAATAGAAATTTGTAATGATCATCCTAATGCATTTTGGGATAGGAAAAAACATATAGTTTCACTCCCTTATGAAGAAAATTTTGATGAATCAAAAATTCCAACAAAGGCTAGGCCGTGTCAAATGAATTCTGAATATTTAGAGTTGTGTAAAAAAGAAATTGAATCATTATTGCAAAAGGGATTAATAAATCCTTCAAAATCACCCCCGGTCATGTACTTGCTTTCTATGTTAATAAACATAGTGAGCAAGAAAGAGGGGCACCTAGATTAGTTATAAATTATAAGCCTCTGAATAAGGTTTTAAAATGGATTAGATATCCTATTCCTAATAAAAAAGATTTATTGGATAGATTATATGATTCTATTATATTTTCAAAATTTGATTTAAAGTCAGGATATTGGCAAATTCAGATTGATAAGTCTGACAGGTATAAAACTGCCTTTAATGTTCCAATAGGACAGTTTGAATGGAATGTAATGCCATTTGGATTGAAAAATGCTCCTTCTGAATTTCAAAAAATCATGAATGATATTTTTACTCCTTATAGTGAGTTTATTATTGTTTATATTGATGATATCTTAGTTTTCTCAAAAAATATTGAAATGCATTTTAAGCATTTAAATATGTTTAAGAATATTATTATACAAAATGGGTTAGTTATATCTAAACCCAAAATGAATTTATTTCAAACAAATGTTAGATTTTTAGGCCATAATATTGAAAAAGGAAATATTATTCCTATTAATAGAAGTATTGATTTTGCGAAAAAATTTCCGATGAAATCCTTGATAAAACTCAACTTCAAAGATTTTTAGGTAGTCTAAATTATATATCTCCTTATATTAAGGATTTAGCTAAAGATACAGCTATTTTATATGATAGGCTTAAGAAAAATCCTAAGCATGGATTGAAAAGCATACCGAATCATTCAAGAAAATAAAAGAAAGAGTTAAATCTCTTCCTTGCTTAATGCTTGAGTAATCCTAATTGGGAAAAAATTGTTGAAACAGATGCATCAGATATAGGATATGGGGGTATTCTTAAACAAATTAATCCTCATAATAAACAGGAATATCTTGTTAGGTTTTATTCAGGAAAATGGAATAATTCACAAAAGAATTATTCTACGGTTGCAAGAGAAATTCTCGCTATTGTTAAATGTGTTTTAAAATTCCAAGACGATTTATATAATCAGAAATTTATTATAAAAACTGATTGTAAATCTGCAAGATTTATGTTTAATAAAGACTTTAAACATGATGTTTCAAAACAAATGTTTGCAAGATGGCAGGCTCATTTAACCCCATTTGATTTTGAAATTGTTTATAAGAAATGAGAAACTAATAGTCTTCCTGATTTTTTAACCAGAGAATATATTCAATGAATAATTTTGCAGGAATGTACCAACGTGGTAGAGGACTCTCCTCTTATAGAGGAAGGGGTCGAGGCAGAAATCAGCCAGAAATTCTGGTTCAGCATGGAAAGAAGAAGCTAATAGCTGAAGATTTATCGAGCAATAAAGAATTCCAATAATTTTTGGAATATAAAAGAAAATTAGAAGGTAATAATCCTTCTTCTTCAGCTCAGGATGATATTCCTTCTTACTTAACAATTGTGAGTAAGGAAGAAAATAGTGATTATATCACCAATGAGAAAACAGAAAATATTCTGTTATTGGAAAAGAAAGATTTAAAATGGGAAAATGATCCCTGGTATCTTATGGAAAGATATTTTGATAAAGCATCATATGCTACACGAACTTATAAGTTCAGAGAATTTTATGAAGGAATTTTAGCAGAAAATGGATGTGAAATCCAGCATTTTCCTCCAAAAGAGGTTTCAGAGGTTCATAACTTCTCAAAAATTATTATTAAAAAGATTATATCTATTGAAGAATGGGGAATTTCTCCATCAAAACAAAAGGATTTATATTCACCATCAAATAAGATTCCCTTGAAATATAATTTTTGGGATTATCAAGATGCCTTTTGCAAAGCATTTTTATACCAAAATCCTAATAGGAAACATTCTTGGTTTATCAAGGTATGTTCTGAAGTTTATAACTCAGAAATACCAATTTGGTTTTGTAAATGGTGGCAAACTTATGGTACAAATGTATCAATTTTGCCTGAACCATTTAAACACAGATTTGATCAATGGGTAGAAATTTCTCCCAAGGTACATGAAATTCAAAAGTCAGAAATCTTGATCGAAGGAATATTTGTCTTCTACTTTTTTATTGAATTTTCAATTCCGTGGATTATTAGATGGAGTCCACAAGTGGGTTATACCCAAGAAAAAATCCCTTGTCTAAAAAGAATTTTTTATTCAAAATTTTGGGATAAAATGATGAAAATAGATCCTGATACTAAATCTTTGTTTGGATCTAATACGATAAATGATATTGATTTAAAAATAAAAATTTATAGTGAGCAAAAGAAGCTCCAACAAAGAAAGGAAATTCCTTCTGCTTTTGAGCAAATTTCAAGAAGGTTGAAATTGAAATATGAGACTATGTCTCAAGAAAAATTATTAGCAGCTTATTTTGAGGAAATGAAAAAGGATTTATTATCCTTTAAAGAAGAGACAATGTCTCAAAAATCCGATGCCTCAATGGAGTTACAAGATGCACAAGATCCAAATGAGGAGTCATCAATTGCTGATATTTTTGATTCAATGACCGAAATGATTACGGAGAAATTCAACAACAAAGGAGCGTCATCCTCGTCATCAACCAAAGATCTAATGGTATTTGAAGAAAAGGAGTAGAAGACAGCTGAAATGGACAGTTGAATTACGATAAATTTGTTCTGATCGTAATACGAAAAAATAGACCTAGTAGGCTATTATATAGCCTTTTGACTATGTAAATAGATGTAATGTTTATATTTTGTTTTTTCTCCCTTTACTTGTCTATAAAAGGGAGTTTGTTTCTCATTTATAACAAGCTTTTGGAGAAGCCTTTCTCTCTCTCTTCTCTCGATCATTCCCTCTCTCCCTTGTAAAAATATTCCATCATAATAAAAGTGTTGCTTAATATTGGTGGTCTACATTTATTGTAAGTTTTCTTTCCTTTCTTTATTTTAATAGTTAAATTACTTTCCTTTTTCTTTGTTTTAGTAATTAAATTATTAGATAATTATGATTAGCCTAATAGGCTAAATCATTAAGTATGATAAATCATATCTAAGTTCATACAAATTATTCTTCCTTCAAGGCTATGTGCAAATAAGATAGGCTAAGTGTTTATTTTTACAGTCTTAAACACCAAAGAGGTTTTGGTTATGAGTTTATGGCCGATCTAAGGCTTATAAGACCATAAATTACTTGGAATAATTATATATCTATATAACATTGTAGGATTTGGATAGAACTTAAGAATTATGAACCATTTTTAATCATGAATTTATTTCTAATCAATGGTGGTTATTTAGTATAATTTCTTAATTGCAATAAATCTTAAAAGGGTTCCATTGTAATTGTCACTTTTAAATTAACTAATTTTTCTTTTATTATGTTGGACAACATCGGTTGAGGATGGTAAGTAATTATTATGTAAATCTTAATATAGTATTAGGACCTTAATTGCAATCAAAGAATAATATATTGATGCGCTATAAATAATATTTCAAATTATAGAATTCTATCTATTTTATTGATTTTGTAATAGTAAAGATTTATTTAGATCGGATCAAATAATAATTGGAAAAGAAATCACGTTTTTCATAGTTATTTCAATAATGCGTATATCGTTACAGGTTGATGCATATTATCCAACTTAGTTTTGCATAATTGTATTATTGTGTTGTTGAATTCTATTTATTTAATGGAGCGTATAATAATATGATAATTGTAGAATTATATCTCTTAAACGAATCTCATAACAATCCTAGTATTAAGATTAGACCAAAATATTATCAGGGGCGGATCCAAGGGGGGGCGCCAAGCGGCGGCGGCCCCCCGAACTCGTGTCGAAACGCGATTTTATATATGTAATTTTTAAGAAATTTCATATTTCGCCCCCCCGAATGTACACTTCACCCTCTTCTCTATCGAATTTTTAAGTTTCGCCCCCCCTCTCTCGTAATCCTGGATCCGCCCCTGAATATTATAGATATCAAACGCTTTCCATATTGACCGCATTACACATAAATGCATCATACCACGTAGGCCCGTGCATCATTGTGTACATACATACATATGCATTACTTAATAAGCGATTTTAAATATAAATTCATCATCAATCAATATAAAGTAATGCATGCATACAAACAAATTTATGCATAACTTAAATACATAATAATGCATCATACCATATACTCCCTCTATCCTGAATATATATGCCTATTGACTTTTCACACATATTAAAAAAAAATAATGATATGAAAGTTGTATAAATGTTGGTATTGGAATATGAGTAAATTAAAGTAAATTATTAAAAAGTTAATGACATAATTGTATTTGCTATTATAAGAATTGGATAAAATTGTATTTTTCTATATTATCATATTAATTAGACCTATGAAAGTAAGTGAAATATTTAGTTAGACACAAAAAAATTGTTAAGAGGCATATAAATTTGGGAGAGACGAAAAGGAAAAGAGGCATATATATTTGAGACGGGGGAGTATAATAATTAAAATTAAGCTAGAGATAGAGAGAGTATAGGTAGAAAGAAAGGAGTGCGACAAATGAGGAAATAGTAATTACCCCAAATGCATTAAAAACATATGGTAAGTGTATTCTTTAATAATAGAAGATGGTCATGGATGACAACATTCACCTACTTGGATTCAGACCTGTAACAAAGACATTCTTCATCTATAATTCATTCAGATACTTTTTGTTTGTTAACCCTCTTTGTCATACCCACAACTATCATTTTAATTTAATTCGGCAAACATAACTTCAAATTATGTATTATTATTAAAAGTTATAAGTTACGAACTTCCGATTGGGCCAATACTTTTTGTCAATCTATGACGTTACACTAATAGTTGCTTATATTTTGATTAAAACTGCGATCTAGTATTCTAGTTTATCGTAAAGTACGTATCCGCTAAAATATTTTTGGTAAAATTAGTAGTAGTATATTAATATTTTTCTTATTTAATGAATCTTTTTTCTCCTTCTAAATATTTGGCGCGGACAATATTGAATAAGAATGCAACTAGGAATAAAACTGAAATCTTTTTAAAAAGTCAAAAAATGTGGCTTCTTTTGGAGCTCCATCTCTATTATTTGGATTTCTTTTTTATCCTATATTTAAAAATAGTGACATTAGTAGTCAAAAATTTGAATCACACTAACACTCATCCATAGTTTATCAAGCATGGTTAGTTTAATGCTATTATATACATGTCGACTCGACTTGATCAAATTATTAATTGTCGAGAGATTATACATGTTTACGTGCCATTTTTTTACGAAAATGCCCGTACTGAATATATTCGTATTAAAAATAAAAAAAGAAATGAATGATAATTGTTTATATAATAAATATTTATGGGCAAGAACCTGTAATTTCAAAATTGCCATTTCCAAAATTGTAGGAGCAACATTGAAGAATCCCCCACCATCATAACACGAGTCAAAGTCAGGGATACTTCCGTAATTTGTCAGTCTCATGCAAGATCAAAAACCGCAAGCCGGAAGAAGTAAACTGCAGACAACTAACGGCGTTAGATTCCGGGCTAGCGGGTGGGCCCTATCGCTCGTTCGGAGTCAGAAATATGACTAAGGGTGTTTGCAAACCATTAAATTTTTGAACTTATGACTTAATTTAAGGAAAAGTTGATTTTGAGTGTTTTCAACAATTTAAATTCTTCAAAATTCTCTACATTTAAGTTGAATAAGTTGAAGTTGGTTAAGTTGGTTTTAACCAACTTCTCCAATTTAATGGCATATTTGTAATTTCGGATAAGTTATGATTTGACATTTTACTTATAAATCTCAAAATAAGCTACTACAATATAAATTTTGCAAATACTATTTTTTCAACTTTTTCTTCTTTTAAACAGTTTTTACAAACACACCCCAAATTTTCTAATAAGCCACTTTCACCAACTTCTTTTTAATTTAAGCACTTAAAAAAATTTAAACTATTGCAAACACCCGTGTGAGTGGAGTGAACAGTTTCTTTACAGTCTGTACCTTTTAACTCGTACCTCTACGCCAACTAACGGTCTATCTGTTCACCATTGACCGCCTCAAACGTCCAAGTTTTTTTAGGACAATGGAAACCAACACTTGTTATTTCAACTACTCCATCCGTCCCAAAATTCTTGTCCAATTTGCTTTTTGCACGGTTTTTAAGGAGAGTTGTTAGTTGTGTGTAGATTGGTATAAAGTTGTGGGTCCCACAAAAAAGTTATGTGTAATAATTTACTAAAAAATGAAAGTGGACAAGAATTTTGGGATAACCCAAAATGGAATAGCGGACAAGAATTTTGGGACGGAGGGAGTACTTAATAATCAATAAACTCCACTTCCATAGTGTCCATCCAACATTACGAGAAATATAAAGTGAAATCTGTAATTTTGAAATAAAATGTTCGAAATACAATGTACAAAATTTAGATTAAAAAAAATTGAATTTCTCTTAGGTACTGGTCATTGCTCAAAGGCAATAAATCCAAAAAAGAATTGTTTGGATAATTAGAGTAAGAAAGTTCGAAAAGAAATATCGGTGGAATGGGAAGAGTACAAAATTTGTGATTAACTATAAAATATGTTTAATACTACTATAGTTTATGGTATTATGTCTTAACTTTTATAATTAGTAGCGGATCTAAGGATCGTTTGGGACCGACTCTAAATTACTATAATTTTAATTTTTTTTAATTTTAAAAAAGATATAGTTTGGTCCCTTCTAAATTATAAATTTCGTCTCACTCTTGTGTATTATCATTTTTTAACAACACGAATACTATAAACTTAGACAATGATCCAGTACTTCATGCGTAGTTAAATATGTGTGATTTAATTGCAGTAGTTTGACTAAACACATTAAAAGGTGACATATTTTCTAATTGGAAGACGCACACATATGTATTTAATGTCATTCATTGAGTAAAGGACATTTAATCTTTAAATAGATACGGTATCAATCAATATTCATTGCGTTGAACCAAAATTCAATTACCATTTTTCACTTTCGATCTTCTTGTGAGCATCCAAAGGAATTTGGAAAATTCCTCAATTTTTTTTTAAAGTAAGATGAAATGGAAGACGCTATTCGAAGTATATAACGAGTGAATAAAATATGCTAGAATTTGAGTTTTAACAATTAAAGGAAAAAAATACCCATCCCTCCTTTCTTTAAAAGAAAATCTACAACCGCGTCTACATGATTCTTGATCTGAGCCAAATTATCTTCTATTTCCTTTTCGATTTAAATGCATATTTTCTATTGTTTTCGATTAAAGTTTCAATATTTATGTTCTTTACACCAGTAACCTTTTCTATTAATTACTACTCCATTCGTTCAGCTAAAAGTGATTCACTTTCCATATTGAAACGTTCTAATATAGTAAGTGGCTCAATACATAGGTAGCAAAATTTATCTCTCTCTTCTACTTTATTATTTTATCTCTCATATTTTATTATTTACTTTATGATGATATCAGTCATTTTCTCTTTTCCTATTTTATTATTTATTCTCTCATTATCTCACTGATCTTCTCTCTCATATTTTTATAATTTATTGATTTCTCATACTTTATCATTTACTCTTTTAATTACCGTGACGAAAAAGAATAAGCCGTTAATAACGGGACAGAGGGAGTATATAGTTTTATGAATGTACTTTTATGCTATTTAAATACTATTGGAATCAACAAAATTATTTCAATCTCATAATTGTTTGTTTTATTAAATTATTTCATTTCTGCATATAAGATGTGTTTATTATTTCAAAATATATATATAATTTAAATTATCATATTATTAACCGTAGAACCTCCTAAAAAAGGCACTATTAGATCCACACTTTCAGAAAATGGTAGAAGTGCAAAGCAACCTTTTCACAATCAATTTGATCTAAATTAACTTTTAGATTAAAAAAAGTCATCCTTTAATTTGCAACGAAATTGCTGGGAAAACTTGGGTAAAATAAAAGAGAAAACAATTCTTAAAATTGTGACAAAATAAAAAAAAATTCAAAAGCAAAAATAATTAAAGCGGGACCCATATCGGAACAAATCTTCCATTTTCTCCAACTTTTTTCACTCATTCTCTCACTTACAACTCATTCTGCACATATAAATAACCCTACTCTGTCCCTTGGGATGACATAGCGTGAAGGTGGGTGGCCCGGGACCAATAGGTCATGGGTTCAATTTTTACTGGGAACGCTATGTGTGAGTCTGTCACCCTGTCACATTAAGGTGGTTTAACTATTCTGTGTGGTTGGTTTGCAGGCTATTACACAGGAGCGAGGTTTATCCTGTGCGCACCAAAGATAGCGGCTGCGGGTTCGTAAAAAAAAAAAAAAAAAAAAAAAAACCCTACTCTCTCACTACTTTCTCGCACACACTTTCTCTCTCACACACCGGACAGAAGGAGACTGAGGAAAAAAAACAGTCCTGCACACACACATGTAATTATACGCGCGTATATGTATCTACAGAAACCAACTCATCTGTCCATTTTCCCCTAATATAAAAAACCCTAATCCCCATCTCCTTACCCGTTTCCACCCCAGCACCACCTCCCCCCAAATGCCTCTCCCCTAGCCACCACCATTGCTCAACCACCACCAATGACTCTCTCTCTAACTTCCCTCCTCACTCTCTCTTTACTCCTCCTCCTCCACCGCCATGGCTCCGCCTCCGAGGACGAAGTCCGATCACTCCTCGAGTTCAGAAAGGGCATCAAGTCCGACCCCACCAACAGAATCTCCTCCACTTGGATTTACCCCTCCAACGTCTCCGCCTGCCCCGCCGACTTCTACGGCGTCGTCTGCGACCCTGCTACCGCCTCCGTCGTCTCCATTGCCATCGATCGGCTAGGCCTAACAGGAGACCTCAAATTCAGCACTCTCATTCCACTGAAGTCGCTGCAGAATCTAACCCTTTCCGGAAATGCCTTCACCGGCCGCCTCGTGCCTACTCTCGGTGTAATGTCGTCTCTCCAAGTTATCGATCTATCGGGGAATCAATTCTACGGTCCGATTCCAGCGCGATTGACTGATTTGTGGGCACTGCATTATGTCAATTTGTCGGACAATAATTTCTCCGAGTGGTTTCCTTCTGGAATTCGCAACTTGCAGCAGTTGAAAGTGTTGGATTTGCATTCGAATCAGTTGGAGGGGGCTGTGCAGGAGCTGATTCCTGAGCTGAGGAATGTGGAGCACTTGGATTTGAGCAGGAATCAGTTTTTCGGCTCCTTGGAATTGAGTGTGGAGAATGTGTCTAGTTTAGCTAACACTGTGCAGTATGTGAATTTGAGTGGAAATCAGTTAGTGGGGCGATTTTGGGGGGATGATGCAATGTTGTTGTTTCGGAACCTTAAGGTTTTGGATGTGGGCGATAACGGGATAAAAGGCGAACTTCCGGATTTGGGGCAGTTGCCAAATCTTCAGGTGCTGAGGCTCGGAAGTAATCAGCTTTCTGGGTCTTTACCGGCGGGACTATTGCAGGGCGCTATCCCATTGGTGGTGTTGGATCTCAGTGTTAATGGATTTTCAGGTGAGGTCTTGATGTCAATTGATATTACTTAATGATTTTCCCTTTCATCGCCTCAAAGGACTGCTGGTTCATTGTTTACTTTTTAGTTTCGGAACAATTGGTTTGGGTTTAGGTAAAATTTGCTGTTATACCATTTCGGTGGCATATACTGTGTTTTACACAAGCTTCTGCAGTTATATTTGGAGCATTAACTAACTCAAGATCTTTTTTCTCGCGGTTAATTGGGCGACGCGTGTCAAACATTGATTTTTCAGTATGTAAATATTCTGTGACATGTGTTTGAAGTTATAGAACACGTATTATCATATAAATGCTAACTGAGAAGGATTAAACCATTTGTTATCTCTTGAAGTCAGCCTCCTACTAGGTTATTGAGTTCCTCTTGTTATTATGGCATCATCAACCATGCAATTCAAAAGAAGAGCTCAGAGAAAGGTTATTGCTTCAACAGTCGCTCTTTACATGGAGCAGATGTCTCGCAGTCATTTAATCAGAACAGAAACATATTTACCAGTTATTAAAAGAATTCCTCTAGTTGGTTTATCTGTATTAGAGCTTGTAGAAACCTGCCCACGCCTTGTTTCTGATTTTGCTATTGTGCATTATTACGTCGTATCTTTTAGATGGTATGAGGATGGGGTTGGATTATATCAGCTGAATGCCAAATGTAGATTATCTATCCATATTGGTATTTACTATGATAATTGTATTCATTCTGAGAATTAATTTATGCAGGAGTGAGTTTAACATCTCACCTTGCCATCATTGAAATAGGTTCCTGCTTTTATTCTTTATACATTACCGACATAGTTATCAAGAAAATCTATGGTCTTACTGTTGAAAGTTGTACTTCTGAATTATCTGATCTTTTCAGAAATGGGTTGATAATGTGATTATATCTCCCTCCTGCTATTTACTGAGGATTGTGCGGGGTCTCAAACCGTCGATGTGTTCTTATATCTAACTCACTAGATGGTCGAGTTTGCATGGAGACCCTTAAGGCATTTATAGAACTTTTATTCATCTGACCAGAGAAAGTTGTTCCCTGTTCTCACCACTATTTTAACTAATAAAGGCCATATTTGTTTGTTATTTGTATATTCACAAAGATAATGCAATATCTTTGTATTCCATTGATAATCTCCTTTCCAATGAATATTTTGTCAAGCTTCAAAGTTCTCACTATTCCTTTTACCTTTTCAGGTCCCATTCCAAAAATCAATTCAACAACTTTGGTTTCTCTCAACCTCTCTTCAAACTCAATCGGAGGATCATTGCCACCTTCGCTGGGAAATTGTGAAGTTGTTGATCTTAGTAGAAATCAATTGTCTGATGATATATCTGTTCTGGAAAACTGGAACAGCAATCTAGAAATTTTAGACTTGAGCTCCAATGACTTGAGAGGAAGCGTTCCCAATTTGACGCAGTTCCAAAGATTGACTTCACTCAGTATTAGGGACAATTCCTTGGAGGGAGTGTTGCCCTCAACTTTGGGTTCCTACACAAAGCTCAGTACAATTGATCTGAGCTCCAACAGATTCGATGGTCCAGTACCATCTAGCTTCTTTACTTCAGCTTCCATAACAAATTTGAACTTGTCAGGAAATGATTTGACTGGAGCAATTCCTCTTGAAGGCTCTCATACTAGTGAATTGTTGGTTCTACCCTCTATTCCACCAATGGAGTCTTTAGATCTTTCAAACAATGCCTTGATGGGTGGATTACCTTCTGATATAGGTAACTGGGGAAGGCTTAAGTTACTGAATCTTGCAAGAAATAATCTGTCTGGACCACTGCCAGATGAGTTGAGCAAACTTTCTCTCCTGGAGTACCTCGATGTATCCCATAACAATTTCAATGGCCATATTCCTGGCAAACTACCATCCAGTCTGATGTTCTTTGATGTGGCGTACAATAATTTTTCTGGAAAGATACCTGAAAACTTAGACTCTTTTCCTGATTCTTCATTTACTCCTGGTAATGATGGACTTGAACACCACCACCATTCTTCTTCCTCTGGACATGTACCGGACAACATAAGTCACCATCATAATCCCAGCTCTAAACATAGTATAAAGATAGCCATTATTGTTGCATCTGTTGGAGCTGTTGTGATGATTGCTTTTGTTCTTTGGGCTTATCAGCGAGCTCGGGTCCAAGATTTCCGCGGACAAGGTGGGTTTCATGGCCAGACTGCTGATAGAGAGGTTAAAGCAGGAAGGTTCGGCGGACCTTCCCTCTTCAATTTCCATGGCAGCACGGAGCCACCTCCCACTTCATTGAGCTTTTCTAATGATCATTTGCTGACTTCAAATTCAAGATCTTTGTCTGGGAAAATGGAGTCTGGCACTGAAATTGTTGAGCACATATTGCCCGATCATGTGGCAGCTGGAGCCGTCTCCACAAATCCCAGTCAACAAGATAATCATCCGACAACTTCTGGAAGGAAATCCTCCCCGGGATCTCCAATGGCATCCTCCCCTCGTTTTTTTGACACAATGGAACAATCTGTTACACTGGATGTCTATTCGCCTGATCGATTGGCTGGAGAACTGTTCTTCTTGGACTCCTCACTCAAATTTACTGCTGAGGAGTTATCTCGAGCTCCAGCAGAAGTACTTGGTAGAAGTAGCCATGGCACTTTATACAAAGCTACCCTTGATAATGGGCATATGCTCACTGTGAAATGGTTGAGGGTTGGCTTGGTTAAAAACAAGAAAGACTTCGCCAAGGAAGTCAAAAAGATTGGTTCAGTCAGGCATCAGAACACAGTCCCTTTGCGTGCTTATTATTGGGGACCAAGAGAACAAGAAAGGCTCATTTTGGCAGACTACATATTAGGCGATAGTTTGGCCTTACATCTTTACGGTAACTTCCTACATCACTATGCATTCTATTAACTCTCATTTACATTTTCACTACACTATATCCATCCGTGTTTCATTTACTCATGAAAGATACATTAGGCTATCTTGTTGGTTGGCATAGGAACACCATCGTTGACTGGTCAAGATGGCGAATTTAGAATTTATTCAATCTTTTTTAACACTTACAGTTGTACATTGTTTGCAGAGTCAACACCTAGGAGGTATTCCTTGTTATCATTCAACCAGAGGCTGAAAGTTGCTGTTGATGTCGCTCGGTGTCTCATGTTCCTTCACGACAGAGGCCTTCCCCACGGAAACCTAAAGCCGACAAACATTCTACTGGAAGGCTCTCACTACATTGTCCGGCTAACTGACTACGGCCTCCACCGCCTCATGACACCCGCAGGCATTGCCGAGCAGATACTCAACCTGGGCGCTCTTGGCTACCGCGCCCCAGAACTTGCATCCTCAGCGAGACCCGCCCCATCATTCAAGGCCGATGTATACGCATTCGGGGTAATCTTGATGGAGCTCCTGACCAGAAGAAGCGCCGGCGACATTATCTCAGGCCAGTCGGGCGCTGTAGATCTTACGGACTGGGTCCGGCTTTGTGATCAAGAGGGGCGGGGGATGGACTGCATCGATAGGGATATCGCCGGAGGAGAAGAGCACACGAGGGCGATGGACGATATGCTCAACGTATCGCTGAGGTGTATTCTTCCTGTGAGTGAAAGGCCGAACATCCGTCAAGTGTTGGACGAACTCTGTGCCATATCTGCGTGATGTTGTTGATTCTGTACATGTGGGAGTTAATTCTTTTCCTGTGACTTGTTCATTGTTTTTCTTTCTTTCTAAATTGTTTGCATTGCCTTCTGATTTGGCTAGTATTCACATATGTTTAGTTATCTCCCTTCATTTTTTGTGTAAAGGGATGTTTTAATCCATTGATTAATTGACATAAATCCCAATCTCATCTCTCTTACTTCTCAATTGTTTCTTATAATTGTTGTTTTAGTTTTAGTTGTGTATTGTTAATATTTCAGTAATTACTATAGTAAATATTAGTACTTGCTTTCTTGCAAGTTGTGCCAAATATCCCCGTTCTCTATAGCAAAATATGATGGGGAAAGTAATTGAACCCTAAATTTATCAATAAATGTGAAATATTAGCTAAATTATTATTCAGTGAAAAGATAAGAGCGAGAGTAATGGAACCTTAGATCCATCACCTATGTATGAGTATGAAATATCTCTATTGAAAGTTGAGCTAATTGTCTAAATATGCTAATAGGGATAGATCATATGAGAATAGGTTTTACAGTGAAAACTATGAACATAACATCATCGTTGGATTGAGTTATTGAACGCCACAGATCTTACCATCACTTAAAATCCCGAAATGCACCTTTAGGCCAAAAGTTTGCACTAAGGTTATCTTTATAATTTTGCACAATCTATTAATTTTTGTTTTATCTTCTTTCCTTTTTTTGTATCCGTCATTTTCGTTAATTCTCTTTTAGGTTTTAATGTCACTAAGTCTCGTCTTAGATTTTACGAGAACAATCGTTAATTGTGTTGGGTTTTTATACTGAAAACAGTCTACGTATTTGCTTGTATACAATATTTCTTGTTACCACTATTATTATTTTCCTATCTGATTATTATAATTGCACAAATTAGTCCCTTATGAAGTTATGATTTAGATCATACAATGTGTTGTAGATCACATAAGACTATAGTGATTATTGATTGGTTGAACTAGTGAGATGTAAACAGTTATCACAGTTGAGTCAATTTTAGGACAAGTTGTCGGCTTAGGTTGCAATGTAGATAAGAAGTGACTTGTCTTGGTCACTTGTCTATGTTTATACATTTTATGTATTGATGGATCGCAGTGAGACGTGTTCTTCTATCTGACCCGTGTGAAGAACCAAGTCTCGGAGACTCAGCTGATCTTAAGCTTGATGAGACTTCAGTTGAGTGCACGCGCTATCACTTTGACTTACTATGGGTGAGGGTCATCACGATCGTATATCTCTTATCTAAGGTGAGTGCCATTGCGTGTAGCTCAGACTGATTATCTGCATCATGCATCCGTATCCTATTAAATGGTTGATGATATCCCCTTGAGGAGCTCGAAAGGTTTATCATACTAAACCCTGCAGGTTGATTAAGTTCAAATATGATGATAAGGTCGAGTGATAATGTTCAAGGATAAGATATTAATTGTATTAAATAGTCAGTAATCAATTAATGGATATTCGATATCTTAAATAAGGGGATTAACTGAAGTTATGACTCAACTTTTGGGATAAAGGGCTAAGTCAGCATAGATTCTTTAGTGAAATGAATCCATGTTCGTGAATTAATAATACTCTGGGCTAAGTATGGAAAATTAATTCACTTGAGTCCTGACTTTATTTCTTGTATTAGGTCCATGGTCTGGCCCGAACATATGCCCAATTCTATGCGATATTTTCTCTCAGACTCACTAGACTACTTCATTGTCTGGAATTGTTTGGTCATTTAGTGGACCAAAACAATTGGTAATGGTGTAGTCTTTTACTATTGGATTGAGCTTGGAGTCAGAGGCCCATTAGGGTTCTATGCCACTGTTCACACTTGTCTTTCTAGTTTTGTGTGCCGTAAAATGTGAGTCTGAATGAAATACCGTCGAGAGCCTTCTACTATCTCCGTTCATATGGAGTTGAGAGCTCGGGCAGTCCATAAGACATTTTCTGGATCGAGTAAAGAAGATCGTATATTAGGACGATCTTGAGGTACAATTTCCTATAAATTGTACATAGTTTCACTAAGTCTCGTCATAGATTTAACTCTCGTCCCAAATTTTCGTTAATAGTTTAATCTTTACTTTATTTATCATTAATTTGTGTATATTTTTCTCAATAATTGTGCATATATATTTTCCATTTTTAGTGCATATTTTCCCCGGTAATTGTTCCTTTTTTTCCCCATTACTTGTGCATTTTTTTTCAAAGCGGAAAACCTATACTACCAAATCCAATACATGGTTTCAATTTTCAAAATCATAATTCAAATGTAATACTAAATTGATTGAATTATACGATTAAAGACACAATTTAGAATTAAAAGCAAAATAATGTTCAGAAAAGGGGGAAATACAACACCGATTTCAATTATATTTAGTCGCCAAATGTATGGTGTTGCCGAACTGAGATTCACCATTGGAGGATTTGTGCCGAACGAAGTTTCCTGTGATACTAAGTCACATCATTATGACGGCGACGCGATGATTCCGGCAAAAACAATCGATGAAATATCGAGAGAGGAGTAGATGACGAATTTCATAGGTGAGAGAGAATAATGGTTTTTGGGTGATTGAGAATGAGGATCGAAGTGAATTTATAAAATTCCTAGGTTTTATTATCAAAACTTACGAAGTTGCCATTTGTGTATTATTTTATGAGTAAAAGTACAACTCACAAAATTGGGTAGAATATAAAATATGATCCGTCCATTTCCTTCATCTAATGAACTAAAAATGTTCTTAATTCTTATACTAAGAGGTCCTCTTAATTGAACACTAATAAAATATTTTTCGATATTCAATTAAAAATAGAAACAATTTAGTTTTATACAATTTGCTAGATTTTGATTTTTATTATATTTTATGAGTTTTTTTGAGAAAAATGAAGCCATATGAATTAAATGAAAAAGATATTGTAAATTATTTAGTTAACATAATTATGAAACTGTTTTGTTAAATATGAAAATATATTGGTAATTATACGAAAAACATCACTGTAGTAGCATTTTTTTCTTTTCCTACTCTTCGTCGTCAGTAATTTGAATGTATCGACGTTCTCCGGCCTTTCCCCGCGACGACGCCTCTGCAACACCTGCGCCGTTCAATAAATAAATAAATCAAACAATTGTAACTGAGAGCAGATGTGACAGCGCCTACCGCCTTCCAAACAGGTTCATGACTGCTCTCGCTCTAGCGTAGGAAATCTACACAGCCACCATTCTGGAAATGCTTGATAAACTGAATCGATTATGCTTATATAAACTGATCGTCTGGGTTTCCTCTTGGTTAATTTGATTTTTACCCGATTACTTGGTCTCTAGTTATCAATATTGGATCTTCGATTACTTTTCATTTCAATTTTGTATGCCAAATTTTAGGTTATGAAATAATGATTTACAAATGAAATAATTTTCCAGAAATCGCATTAGGTGCCTGTAACAACCCGATGCTAAATCGCCGGATTGTTAGACTGTAGTTGCCGGAATTAAGAAGAATTTTGTTGTGAAAGTTGTGTAAGAAAAGCAGAGGGTTGTATTCAATTGTAATTTGCTGAATATTTCTGAGTATGAGAAGAACACTATTTGCTGGATATTTCTGATTATGAGAAGAAGAACACAAGAGTAGATTGAGAGGAAGAATAGAACAGTGAAACAGAAGAGAGAGAGAATGGAACCGAGGGAAGAGAGGCTGAATTCTTTGTTACTCATATCATCGCCAAAGTCGGCTTATATAATGCGCTAAACATTACCTAGAAATTATCATAAGCTAAACTTAATTAAACGGGAATTAATATTAAAGCAGATAACACGTGGATAGGACGGATGACGTCCACGCGTGCCCCTTCTCTCTCGATCTAGCGTTGATCTATTCTGCGGTCGAGATGTCATCCTCTGTCACGCCCCAAATTCCCGAGGGAAGGCAACTGGGCCGGAGCGCGACTGGGGAGGGGTGAAAGAAGCGGGGAAAGAAAAGGAGAAAAACAAACTTATTTGGACTCAGTAGAACAGCCAGAGATCTGTATTTCAGTAGACTTGAAATTCAGTAAACTTATATTTATATAAGTAAGATCCAACTACCTCAGTAGAAACAAGAGAGGTTGTGTGTAATATACAGCGGAAACGTCTCAAACAGACGGATAGTTGAACAAAATAGAAAACTCAGTCAGTACTTCATAATAGACCGACTCAGCACCTCCACTCCCGCACTTCCATCTTCAGTCTGTAAAATATTTTGAAAACATTTGGGCTGAGCATTAGTGTACTCGGTGGGTGAATCAATTCATAAACTTTTTTATAAATAATTTATCCATGCATAAATCGTATGACTTGGAAGGTTTTTAAACAAAAGCCACTCCCAATCATATTAGCATCAATTACTTATGTGCGCGCGCTGTCACGTTCTACTGTTACTCTCACTTTACCCCTTCCTTCCTTTCGGACTTTGGGTACGGCCCAAATGAGTCCCACAATCATTCGATCTCGGGTCATCACCCAGAGATCCCAACCGTTAGACTTAAAGCCGAAGCCCATAGGTCCTCTCCCTTAGTTAGCACACAATGGAGATCAACCCATTGCACTACTAACAATGGTGTACACAATTCTCGCTAGCGTTTTAGGCCAGTCAAGAATCTCGATCGATTAAGTCAGAGCATTAAACAAGTAGAACGCACAAAAATATCTTTCATGGATAAACAAGCAGTTCATAGAGCTTAATAACTCAAAATAGTTTTTGAGGAAGTAAAACCCACCTTGTTATACTTTACTGAAATGTTTCGGTCCTTCTCTGGTCTTTCAGTTTAATCCTCTTCTTAACTCTTTGTCAAAGTCTACTCTGTTTTGCTGAATTTGAGTAAAATTTTCTGCAGGATCATCTACTATTTATAGAACTTTTTAAGCTGCTGAGTCCTTCATGCTAGACGTAGGTATAGCTTTGCATGGTAATAGGCTATACGTTCCTGCTGATTCCATGTGGCCAAATAAATTCTATTCAACTCCTTCTCTTCTAGAAGGTGAAGTATTTAATTTGACTTTGGCCTCTTTATAAAGAATTATAATCTTAAGGTATTTCAACCACATACGTATACATGCCTACACCCTTCATTGTACACTTCATTCTTTTTGTGATAATTAAGTGTAATTAACCCGAGGGTTATTACATCCTTCCCTCCTTAAATAAAATTTCGTCCTCAAAATTTACATACCTTCATCAGGTAAATCAGGATATTGGGTTTTAATCCTCTCTTCTAATTCCCACGTAGCCTCTTCTTGTCCATGATGATTCCACATAATCTTTACTAATGGAATATGCTTGTTTCTCAAGATCCGAACTCTTGCGATCCAAGATTTTCATTGGTCTTTCATTATAGCTTAGGTCTGGACTCAGGACCACTTCATCGTATTTAATAACATGCTTAGGGTCAAACACATACTTTCTCAGTTGGGAGACATGAAAAGCATTATGTGCATCTCCAACGTTCGGTGGCAGAGCCAACTTATATGCTACCGGGCCTATCTTCTTTAAAATTTCAAAAGGTCCTATGTACCTGGGTTTTAACTTACCCCTTTTGCCAAACCGTTAATCCCTTTAGAAGGGGAAACTTTAAGGAAAACATGATCGCCCACATTGAACTCCAACTCCGTTCGGCGCTTATCCGCATATGATTTTTGCCTATCTTGGGCCTCTTTAATTCGTCTTTTTATTTGACCAACTTTCTCAATCATTTGTTGAACAAGTTCTGGACCCAAAAGTTTTCTCTCACCAACTTCATCCCAATAAAGTGGTGATCTATACTTCTTGCCATATAAAGCTTCGTATGGTGCCATCCCGATAGTTGCTTGATAACTATTGTTATAAGCGAACTCAACAAGAGGTAACAAATCCTCCCAATTTCCACCCTTATCTACTATTATAGCTCGTAACATATCCTCGAGAACTTGTATTGTTCTTTCTGCTTGTCCATCAATTTGAGGGTGGTAAGCTGTACTAAAATTCAATTGAGTACCCATTGCCTATTGTAAACTAATCCAGAATTGTGAAGTAAATCTGGAATTACGATCTGATGTAATTGATATAGGTACTCCATGTAATCGCACTATTTCCTTCACGTAGAGCTTTGCTAATTTTTCTAATCCGAACGTCATTTGAACTGGTAGGAAATGTGATGTCTTAGTTAAGCGGTCAATTATAACCCATATGGCAGTGTTTCCATGTGCTGACCTTGGTAAGCTAACCACAAAATCCATATTAATGTGCTCCCATTTCCACTCTGGAATCGGTAGTGGTTGCAACATCCCGCTCGGTCTCGATGCATGCCTTTTTACTTGGCGACATGCGAAGACATCGTTCTACAAATGATGCTACATCTCTTTTCATTCCATTCCACCGTAATCTTTGCTTCAAATCTCGATATATCTTTGTCTTTACCCGGATGGGTCAGTATAAGGCGTGTCATGCGAGCTTCACTCATGATTTCATTCTTCAATTTCTCATCTTGTGGAACACATAATCTTCCGTTGAACATAAGAGTGTTGTCATTAGCTTCTGTGAATCCCCTTGACTCATCTGATCTTGCAAATATTCGCATTTTCTCTAAGAATTCGTTCCCTCTTTGGGCGTTCACAATTCTTTCCCTAAGATTTGGTGTTACCACTAAAGTAGCTATATATCCTGATATAGTCGCAGGAGGTCTTATCACTTCTAGATTAAGTGCAGTAAAATCACGAATCAATTCCTCCTAGTGATCATGCAACCTAGTTTCGCCCTATTCTTCCGACTTAGAGCATCAGCTACGACATTTGCTTTCCCTGGATGATAATTAATTGTGCAATCGTAATCTTTCACCGGTTCAAGCCATCTCCTTTGCCTCATATTCAAATCTTTTTCTTTGGAAAAAGTATTTCAAGCTTTTATGATCCGTGAATATCTCACACTTAGCTCCGTAAAGATAATGTCTCCATATCTTCAAGGTACGTACTATCGGCGCCAATTCCGCATCATGAGTTGGATAATTTAACTCATGAGGCTTCATTGTCGAGATGCATATGCTTTATGACTTTCCGATTTTGCATAAGCACACAACCTAATCCTTGTTTCGATGCATCCGTATATACTACAAACTCCTTATTTACTGGCACACGCCTAATACCGGAGCAAAGAGTGTAAGTCTTTTCTTAAGTTCTTGAAAACTCCGTTCACATTCATCACTCCAAATAAATTTTATCCCTTTCCTTAGTAGTTGTGTCATTGGTTTAGCTAATTTCGAAAATCCTTCTATGAATCGTCTGTAATATCCTGCTAAACCGAGAAAACTTCTGATCTCGTTTGCACTCGTTGGGGAATTCCAACTATTTACGGCTTCCACTTTGGCAGGATCAACCTTAAGTCCTTCAGCTGACACAATGTGTCCAAGAAACATAACTTCCTTTAGCCAAAATTCACACTTGCTAAACTTAGCGTATAACTTTTCCTTACGCAATGTTTCAAGTACCATGCGCAGATGTTCCTCATGTTCACTTCTATTTCTATATATAAGAATATCATCAATAAATACAAGAACAAAGTTGTCCAAATATTGATGAAAGACTCGATTCATCAGGTCCATAAAAACTGCTGGAGCATTAGTTAATCCATAGGGCATAACTGTGAACTCATAATGCCCATAACGTGTCCGAAATGCTGTTTTCGGAACATCGTCCTTTCTTATCTTGAGTTGATGGTATCCGGATCTCAGATCCATCTTGGAGAATACACTGGCTCCCTTCAACTGGTCAAATAAATCATCTATCCTTGGAAGCGGATATCTGTTCTTGATTGTGAGCTTATTCAACTCCCTATAATCAATGCACATTCGTAATGTTCCATCTTTTTTCTTGACAAACAGAACTGGTGCTCCCCACGGTGATACACTAGGTTGTATAAAACCTAAGTCCAATAACTCTTTGTAGTTGTATCTTGCCTCTTGCAGCCTTCTTTGGGGCCATCCTATATGGTGCTTTTGACACGGGCCACCCCGTGTACCAAGTCAATTGTAAATTCCACTTGCCTATCTATTGGCAATCCAGTAAATCCTTTGGGAATACATCAGAGTATTCACAAACCACTGGCACATCACTTATCTTGATTTCTTCATCTGATTTCCCAGTGATATTTACTAAATAACCTTGGCATTCCCCCTTTCTCATCATTTTAGCAACTTTCATGCATGATATAACAGGAACAATTGTACCCATTCTCTTCCCTTGGAAACTCATCTTGTTTCCTTCGGGAGTCTGAAATAATATTTCTCTCTCTTTGCAACATATAGTTGCTCCATTCTTTTCCAACCAATTCATTCCTAAGATAATGTCAAATTCTATTGCATCGATTACGTATAAATCTGTCTTAAAAGACATATCACCGATCCTAAGATCCTGGTTAGCACTTATCTCATCTGAAGTTATTATTTCTCTTGAAGCAATTCTAACCTTAAGGGTATACTCAGACAGTTCAGTCTTCAAGTGTAACTTTTCGCATATAAACTTTGAAATAAATGTATGCGAAGCTCCAGTATCAAAGAAAGCCAAGACAGATAGATTGCCCAAGTAAATCATACCTGCGAGGTTTCCTGGCATTCGTGCTGCCTGCTCCTGATTTAAGGCATACGCCCTTGCTTGCTGTGGCGGCCTTTGATTTTGTCGCTGGTTTCCGTTAGGCCTTTGATTTCCATTTACTCCTTGATTTCCCATTGGCCTTTGATTTCTCATTGGCCTTTGGAACGGTTGTTGTGGAATAGGGTATACTGGTGGTCTCCACCCTGCAGGTGCCCCTTCCATCCTCCGCTGATTGGGGCAGTCCCTTGCATAGTGCCCACCATTTCCACACTGGTAACATTTATTCGTTCCAATCCTACACTCCCCCATATGAGGCTTATGACATTGCGGACATATGGGCATCTCCCTAGTCCGAAACTGTTGTTGTGGTGGTGGTGGTCTCTGTTGTTGCTGCTGGTACCCTCTCTATGGTCTTCCACCTCTATTAAAGTTTCCACCAACTCTATCTTCCCATTTTCGTTTTCCTCTATTATTGTCATATTGCGGTACTTGCACTAGCTGTCTCTCTCTTTCTTTAGGCATTACAGATTCTATGTAAAGAGCTCTGCTCAGTACATCGGCATAGGTCATCTGTCCCATTCTGCCAAGAGATACTGCAATCTCACTTCGTAGTCCACCTCTAAATTTTTCTGCTTTCTGCGTCTCTGTGGTTACCAGATTTGGTGCATATCTCGATAACTGAGTAAAAGCTCTATCATACTCGAGAATCGTCTTCGTCCTCGCTCTAAGATTCCGAATTCATTCTGTTTCTTTTAGCGGTAACTCTCGGGGAATATACTTTGTTAAAAACTCGGGTTTTAAAATCAGTCCACTTATAAGTAGCGTATTGAGCCTCGGCCATAGTACGCCTCGTGGACTCCCACCAAAAGTCGCCTTCTTCAATCAATGGTATGTGGCACATTCTAGTTTGTCTTTCTCTTCACACCTAATATAGTCGAAGATTCTTTCTATTGCTCGAATCCAATTTTCGGCGTCATAGGTTCCCCATACCATTAAAAGTAGGAGGTCTCTCCTTACGGAATTTTACTTCAAACGTACGCTCCGGATAAAGGTGAACTATCGGTTCTTGTTGTTGAGCTCTTTGTTCGTCAGCCATTCTGTGATAATAATCTGGTTAATATTTCTCAAGAAAGAATGCATTGTTGAGAAGTAATTGAATTCAATTGACACATAACGAAGTGTTAGAACAATCATTTTTCAAAGGACTTTTCATAAACCATAATTTACAATACTATCATGCGGGCAATCTTTACAACAAAACTGATGCCCGTCTATACAACTAAAAAAATACAAAAAGAGCTTACTAGGTATTCCTACTCCTCTATCTACATCTCGGGATCTTCTACCACTTCTTTCCCCTTCCTTTGTTCGATAGCATCGTGTGTGCCTTTCCTTGCTATTTCCCGTGTCCTAGGAGTCTGAACTTGCTCCTCAGCGGGTAAGTCTTGCTGTGGCAACATGGATGGTCCTGCCTCGTATACCTTCTCTCCCATAGTAAACACCAAGAGGGTGTTGTTATCGTTGGGATCATACCCTTCATATTGGAACTGGATGTTGTGGCCGGAAAATTCTGTTGGTGCCGCACTACAGGATCCAGTTTCTGACATCGAGAGTTTGTCACCCATAATCCATTTGTCAAAAACTAAGGACACCACTGCCGGAAAACTGCATATGGGTTGGTAGGTAACCGGGTCCCTATAGACACTAATATCTAGTTGATATTGTGTCTGTAAACAAACATTTCAAAAATTTTCTCTTTCTATTTTATTCAACTCTTCTCATTACACACATTATCTAATATATATACTCTAACACTATTCCACAATACTATACAATTTATTTAACACTCCCCCTCAAGTTGGAGCATAAATATCAATCATGCCCAACTTGTTACAAAGGTAATCTACTCTAATACCATTTAAGGCCTTCGTGAGAAGATCACCTAGTTGTTCACTAGTCTTCACATAACCTGTGGAGATAAACCCCTCTTCAATTTTATCTCGTATAAAATGACAATCTAGCTCAATGTGTTTGGTCCGTTCATGAAACACAGGGATTCAAGCAATATGAAGAGCGGCTTGATTATCACAATATAACTTTGCGGGATAGGAACGTCAACACCAACTTCCACCAAAAATTGATATATCCACATAATCTCGCACACCGATTGTGACATAGATCTATATTCCGCTTCGATGATAACGTGAAACAACATGTTGTTTCTTACTCTTCCAAGACACCAAATTTCCGCCAACAAAGACACAATACCCGGTAGTAGATCTTCTATCCAAGTTTGCATCCCTGCCCAATCGAATCGGAGAAACACTCGAGCCTTGTGTGGTTGTGATTTTTGTATAGAATACCACGTCCGGGAGCTCCTTTTAAGTAACTCAAGATGTGTTCTAAAGCGATCCAATGATGAATGGTTGGTGATTCCAAAACCGACTTAAAATACTCACCGAATAAGCAATATCCGGACGAGTGACGGTGAGATAATTCAACTTCCCAACCAATCTTCGGTATCTTTCGGGCTCGTCAAATAAGTCTCCATCTTTTGTAAGTTGAGAATTGGGAAGCATTGGAGTATTACACGGCTTTGTTCCCAACTTTCTCGTCTCGATCCAATAAATCGAGAACATACTTCCTTTGAGATAAGAAGATACCCTTTTTACTCCGCATAACTTCAACACCCAAAAAATACTTCAATTTTCCCAAATCCGTTGTGTGAAAGTGAGTGTGAATGAAAGCTTTAAGGGATGAGATACCAACACTATCACTTCCAGTTATAATGATATCATCAACATGACAAACAAGAAAGATCATACCAAAGATTAGATTTCTTGTAAAAAACTGTGTGATCAGCCTTGCTTTTCACCATACCAAACTCCTTAAGTACCTCAGTAAATTTACCAAACCAAGCCCGTGGACTTTGCTTTAAGCCATAGAGTGACTTTCGGAGATAACATACCTTTCCAACCCCACTGAGCCACAAAACCGGGGAGGTTGTTCCATGTAAACTTCTTCTTGCAGATCACCATGGAGAAAAGCATTTTTGATGTCTAATTGATGCAAGTGCCAATCATACGTAGCTTCCAAGGAGATAAAAATGCGAACTGATGTAAGTTTGGCAACAGGTGAAAAAGTATCAGAATAATCAATGCCATAAGTTTGGGCATAACCCTTAGCAACCAGACGAGCTTTTAGCTTTAAAAGCAAACCATCGAGGATTAGTTTTCACCTGTAAACACCCATTTGCATCCATTGGCCGTTTTCCCCGTAGGTAAATCCACCGGTTCCCAAGTTCCATTATCTTCCAAGGCATTCATTTCTTCCAACATCGCACTACGCCAGTCAGGATGAGATAAGGCTTCAAGAACAGATTTAGGAATGACGATGGAGTCAAGGGAAGCAATAAAAGAACGGGAAATCGATGATAAATGACCATACGAGACATGGGAGGTGATAGGATAAGCACATTGACGTTGACCTTTGCGTAGAGCAATGGGAAGATCATCATCGGATTGTTGGGAGGATCACGATGATGAAGCGGGTGGTGGACAAGTATCAATGGAGGATCACATGACGAAGAAACCGGGGGTGGGCATGCCTCGGGACGAGGACGGCGAGAATAAACTTGTGACTGGAGGTGGTGTACCAATAACGTATTCCGGACTCGGGAGTAATGTACGAACAAGTTCAGTTCGTATTCGATGTGCGGGAGCACAACGGGCACATTTTGTGTGACGGTTTACGCACAACAGTAATGGGTTGTGAGACAATAGTCGTATAGATTAACGGATCATCTTCCTCCCCGACGAGAGTAAGGCGATGTGGAAAAGAAGGGACTATCCTCAAAGAAGGTGACATCCCGAGACACAATGTATTTGTTTAGAAGCGGGACAATAACATCGATAGCACTTTCTCGGAGACGAGAATACCCAAGGAAGACACACTTTAATGCCTTCGGATCTAACTTAGTAACGGATGGACGAACATCCCGAGCAAAACAAACACACCCGAAAATTTTGGGGTTCAATAGGATACAATGACTTGGTGGGAAAAAGAATGTTATACGGAATTCCACCTCGAAGGACGTAAGAAGGCATGCGGTTGATCAAAAAACAGGCGGTGGAAACGGCAAAGATCGGCCCAAAAAGATTGAGGAACATTCAATCCGGAATAACAAAGCCCTAGCCGTCTCAAGTAAATGCCTATTTTTCCGTTCGGCAACCCCGTTCTGAGACGGTGTATCAACACAAGAGGTTTGGTGGAGAATGCCATTTTGAGTCATAAAGTTTTGAAACACAGATGACAAATATTCTTTGGCATTGTCACTCCGTAAAGTACGAACAGATGCATTAAAATGAGTTTTGATCTCGGCCCCACAAATGCACAAAATATAGAAAATATCTCTGATCGATTCTTCATCAAAAATAACCAAGTCATACGAGAGTAATCATCCACAAAGGTAACAAAATATCTGAACCCAGTTTTAGACAAAATAGGACATGGCCCCCAAACATCGGAATGAACAATCTCAAAAGGAAATACAGCACGACTATTAATCTTAGACCCGAGTTTTGTCTATGATGTTTAGCAACCGACACGACTCACACTCTAAACTAGAAAGTTTGGAGAGCTTTGGACAAAGTTTCTTGAGCGGGGAAGAGAAGGGTGACCCAACCGACAATGATCCTTGAAGGCGACGAAGCGCTTGGAGTAGTGGAGGTAGAAGTACTCGAGGAAGATGAAGAACTCGAGCGGCACGGGAAGGAGACATCGAATTGTCAAGCACGTCATATCCCCACGATACATGTCCTCTACCAATAATCTTCCTCGTCACAAGATCCTCGGAAGAGGCAATGATCCTGGATACAATAAGATACGACAATGAAGATCACAAGCAAGTCGATTAGCGACAACAAATTGAAAGAGAAGTTGGGAAGGTATAAGACTCTCGAGAGGGAAAGATCGGGAGTTACGGGAATTTCACCGGATCCAATCACGGTGGATTGAGACCCATCGCCTAACACTACACGGGATGGGACATGTGGTTGATAATGGGAGAAGAGATTTGAGTTACCCGACATGTGATCGGTAGCCCGCAGTCAACGACGGCGATGGGATGATGATGTGGCGGCATTTAGGTGGCTTACTCGATCGATAAGAGTGAAAGCTTTAGGATCCGCAGTAGTCATAAAGCCCGAGCTATCAACCATATCGTCGGCAAAAGCAACATGAGCGGATCGACTTCTAGAAGATGATCCGGGGTGTTGATTCTTATACAACAATTTTCTACAATCCCGCTTCGGATGCCGGGCTTATGACAATAGTGGCAAACAATTTCACTCGGATTCACGGACCTTCCAATTTCACCTCCTTGCTTGTTCACAAATTGTGGTCGACTGGACTCGTTCGGATACCGACCCACTAATGCGCTAGTGTCTTTGAAGATGTGGTGTAGTACTTTCGACGAAGGATTCTACTAAACACATCCCGTAAGGAAGGAGTTTCGATCCGTGAAAGAATTTGAGACTTGGCGATTCAAATTCGAAGGAAGCCGGCAAAAGGAAGCTTCATAACGGCCATTTTCTCACGTTGTTCTGTTGGACTTTCACATCAGCACCGAACGGTAAGCAGACGGTTCAATTCCTCATATGTCTTCTTAAAATCCATAAAATAAGCCGTGAGTGATTTATCCCGCTTTTCGGCCCCGATAGAAAGTTTTGCATACTTCATACATACGAGAGACATTTCCTTTTCCGAATATAAAAACTCTAAATAATCCATCAATTCTTTCACCAACTCACAATGGTTAACAAATCCGAGTACCTCAATATCAATAGAATTTCGAATTTGTAGAAACAACCTTGCATCATCACGCATCCAAACTGTCTTGTGAGTCATCCGTTGGGGATCCTTAGTAAGATGAGTATCTTGCCCAATGCTTGAGTAGATACAATCGGATAGTCTTACTCCAATCCGAGAAATTAGATATACCAACCAATTTATAATCGGTGATTTTCGACATAATTGGGACTGCATCAATCGTGGTCTTACTATCGGCCCATAACCTCCAATCACGCATTTCAAGCAAATATGTGATACAACCGCTTCTCAAAGAAATCACACCAAATGCACAGACACCGAACTTCAACAAATCTCGGCAAATCTCAACAATGTTTAACCAAATCCAAAGAACAAACTCAATACAAATGGTTCCAAAACTTGTAGAAATACTTCAAAGGAGAAGAAACATCAACTGGATACCGAAATGACGATGACACGCATAAGCAGAGACGACGGCGGCGGCGGGCAGGAACTTCGGAACGCGCGTGTGGAGTGCACGCGTCGGAGATGATGACGATAATCAAGCGCGAAGGCTCGCCGGAGGACGCGCTTACCCTCCCCGGTGGCGACGGGGTCGGCTGGACGGCGTCGGAAGCGGCGCCGGCGAAACTCGGGCGGCGCGTGGGAGCTACACGCGCCGGCGACGGCGACCAAATTTCGGGCGTGAGGTCGCCGGAGGGCGGTCCGTCCTTCCGGGTGGGGCGGTGTCGTCGGATGGTGTCGCGGGAGAGGGATCGAATTTGCTCTGATACCATGTAAACAAACATTTCAAAAATTTTCTCTTTCTATTTTATTCAACTCTTCTCATTACACACATTATCTAATATATATACTCTAACACTATTCCACAATACTATACAATTTATTTAACAGTGTCCAAGCATGCCACTCCGAGGGTAGTTGTTCAATGAGGCGATTAGAAGCCTCGAAGTCCTTCACCTCCATCTTGGCCTCCTGCCACAGTTGGAAGTATATGGTGACAAATTCACCAATGGAGAGAGATGGGTCTCTGAAGTAGTTCCTAAATCGTTGTACAAGGTTGGGTCGGCGTGTAGGGATGCTCTTCCTAGCGGTGATTTTTCCCGCGGCCATCTGCAAATTGGTCCCCAATTAAATTTCTTGCTTGGTTTAAAAAGAACAGTATGAAAATCAAGGAAAATAAGCATTCGTTGTAAAAGTCGAAGGAGAAAAGATAATAGGGTTATTGGTTCAATAGAAACCATTGGCTTAGTCGTATGTTCAGCAGAAAAGTTCAATATAGAGATTCAGTAGGAAGGAGTCCATTAGAGAAATGTAGTAGGAAAATTCAGTAGCAATGTTAGTAGGACAATTCAGTAGGAAGATTAGTAGGAAAAATTCAGGTTCAGTAGCATTTTCGGGTTCAGTGGCGAGTTCAAGTTCAGTAGTGACGCAGTCGGAGAAACCGTCGAACAGCTAGCGCTAATTCCGAATCCACCAGAGAATTGAGGAAATTCTCGAAATTGATATTAGGGTAAGAATTTTGCAGCTGAAGTCTTACAAATACGTACAATTACTGCTAGCAAAGATCAAATGGCAAAACGTAAATAAATTGAAAATTCGAAAAATATTGAAATGCTGATTTCGGGCCTTAGATGATCTCAAACGCTGTTTCGAGCCCATACGTCACCGCATAGCAGTGAGTTGAATCGGGAACGCGATTCCCTTTCCGAAAAGGTATTATGGAGCCAAAACGGACACCGGACGCCCATTCTGCGTTTGCACTGCGCTACTCTCGCATCAAGTAGCGAGTTCAGATTCAGTAGTAGGTTCAGTAGAGGGATTCGGTGGAGAAGTTCGGTAGAAAAATTCAATAGGAGAGCTCGGTAGAAAAGTTCGAGACGAAAGCTCAGTAGGAACGTTCAGTAGGAGAGTTCAGAAAAGTTCAGTAGTTCAGTAAGAAAGTCAGTAGTTCAGTCAGTAGTTCAGTAGGAAAATTCAGTAGGAAAGGTCAGTAGATAAGTTCAGTAGGAAGGTTCAGTAGTTCAGTAGGAAAACTCAGTAGGAAAGGTCAGTAGATAAGTTCAGTAGGAAGGTTCAGTAGTTCAGTAGGAAAACTCAGTAGGAGAGTTCAGTAGGAGAACTCAGTAGAATAGTTCAGTAGGAGAGTTCAGTAGGAGAACTCAGTAGAGCGGTTCAGCACTACTCAGTAGTAGTTTAGTAGTGGTTCTGTAGTACTCAGTAGCAGTTCAGTAATACGTTCAGTAGGTAAATACCCAGTAAATCATAGGAGTATGTAACTGAGTATTCCTACAAATTCCAACTTTGTCTCAGCATTATTACTCTTATAGCGCGCATCTACTGAGTTTGTGTGAAACTCGGTTTCAGTGGAGAACTTCAGAGGAGCTCAGTATGGTTCAGTAGATAGACATTTCAATAGGATTCAGTTCATTAGTATCCATTATCAGTTCAGTAACATCCAGTAGCGTCCAGTATTAGTAGGCAATTTAGTAAAGTTCAGTAATCAGTTCAGTATCGACTCAGTAGCAGTTCAATTATGGTTTAGTAGTACCCAAATTCACATTCAGGTGTACTCTACACCCAAAGCTCGCCTCAGCAGAGGTCCAACAGTCCTTTACCACATCTAAAGGACTTAGAAAAAGAAATTGAATTAATTCACATTTCAACTTTAATCATGTGGACTCACAAGTCCCGTAAAAATCGCACCTTCAACAAGGTATTTTCCATATCATTCCTTATTTGCGTCGTAAGGGTTCATATGTCCCTAACACGACCATTGGTCATATGGGTTCATAAGTCCCAAACATGACAATCATTCATTTAACAAAGTACCCATATCATTCCTTTCTTGAGTCGTAAGGGCTCACAAGTCCCAAACACGACCAATCATTTCACATTTCAAAATAATCATCTCCTCTTTACATACTCATCATCTCCTCGTTTATTTTCCACTTTCAGCTTGAAAATTCCCTTTTTAAAATCTCAATGGCAGTGGAGAGGGTGCTGAGAGTCACTGAAAATTTAGATTTTCTTTGGATAATAATTGACACCTGACACATTAAAGTCTAGCGAATCAAATCTAGACCTCCTTGAATGAATACATATCCTGGAAACAATCTTCAGATTCATCTATTGAACTTAGTAGACAAATTCAGTAGCTTACTGAACTCAGTAGATAGGGTCAGTAGCTCACGTTCTGATGACACTCAGTAGAAAAAAATTTCAGTAGCATGTTCAGCTGAACTCAGTAGAATAAAAAGTTCAGTAGCATATTCGTCTCTGATACCACTCTGTCACGCCCCAAATTCCCGAGGGAAGGCAACTGGGCCGGAGCGCGACTGGGGAGGGGTGAAAGAAGCGGGGAAAGAAAAGGGGAAAAACAAACTTATTTGGACTCAGTAGAACAGCCAGAGACCTGTATTTCAGTAGACTTGAAATTCAGTAAACTTATATTTATATAAGTAAGATCCAACTACCTCAGTAGAAACAAGAGAGGTAGTGTGTAATATACAGCGGAAACGTCTCAAACAGACGGATAGTTGAACAAAATAGAAAACTCAGTCAATACTTCATAATAGACTGACTCAACACCTCCACTCCCGCACTTCCATCTTCAGTCTGTAAAATATTTTGAAAACATTTGGGCTGAGCATTAGTGTACTCGGTGGGTGAATCAATTCATAAACTTTTTTATAAATAATTTATCCATGCATAAATCGTATGACTTGGAAGGTTTTTAAACAAAAGCCACTCCCAATCATATTAGCATCAATTACTTATGTGCGCGCGCTGTCACGTTCTACTGTTACTCTCACTTTACCCTTCCTTCCTTTCGGACTTTGGGTACAGCCCAGTGAGTCCCACAATCATTCGATCTCGGGTCATCACCCAGAGATCCCAACCGTTAGACTTAAAGCCGAAGCCCATAGGTCCTCTCCCTTAGTTAGCACACACAATGGAGATCAACCCATTGCACTACTAACAATGGTGTACACAATTCTCGCTAGCGTTTTAGGCCATCGAGAATCTCGATCGATTAAGTCGAGCATTAAACAAGTAGAACGCACAAAAATATCTTTCATTGATAAACAAGCAGTTCATAGAGCTTAATAACTCAAGATAGTTTTTGAGAAAGTAAAACCCACCTTGTTATACTTTACTGAAATGTTTCGGTCCTTCTCTGGTCTTTCAGTTTAATCCTCTTCTTAACTCTTTCTCAAAGTCTACTCTGTTCTGCTGAATTTGAGTAAAATTTTCAGCAGGATCATCTACTATTTATAGAACTTTTTAAGCTGCTGAGTCCTTCATGCTAGGCGTAGGCATAGCTTTGCATGGTAATAGGCTATACGTTCCTGCTGATTCCATGTGGCCAAATAAATTCTATTCAACTCCTTCTCTTCTAGAAGGTGAAGTATTCAATTTGACTTCGGCCTCTTTATAAAGAATTATAATCTTAAGGTATTTCAACCACATACGTATACATGCCTACACCCTTCACTGTACACTTTATTCTTTTCGTGATAATTAAGTGTAATTAACCCGAGGATTATTACATCCTCCGCATCGAAATACATCTCCTCTTCCTCGATTGTACGGGGTGTGACAATACTCCCCCTTTAAGGAGTCTTGTCCCCAAGACTCGATTCTTTGACGACGCTAGGAGTGTTATAGAAGTCTTCAAGGGTGCCATGACAAGTTTAAAAGCTTTCCATCTCAACTTGAACCACCAGCTGACGCAGCACACTTCACTGACCTCTTCAACATAAGGAAAATCATCCTTAGTTGCTTCCATGTCATCTCTTCTACTCCATAGTTTTTCTTGAACCGAGAGATAGATAATTCCAACATATTGATCATTCATAGAGCTAGGAAGGAAAAATATTTCCAGCCACATAAGATAATCAAATGCAAACACTAGTAAGGAAAGAGCGCGAGCAACTAGCACATACACCACCTTCACATGCCTGTGCTCAACACCAAATTCCCTACTGCCACCACCTCCCAACCAAGCATTACTTCTTCCACTGAATCCTCCTCTTCCACTGAAATTCTGGAAATCGCTTCTTCCACTGAAGTTCTGCAAACCAGATTCATGCCAACTGCTTCTTCCACTGGAGCTCTGCCAATCACCTCTTCGTCCACTCTCACAACCATCTTCACCTTTCGGAACGGAAACTCTAGGTTTCGCAAAATCAAGTCTCACACGACGATGTAGCAATTCCTTACCATTCAGTTCATGAAGAGCCTTTTCTGCTGCTTCTGCATAAGCAAACTCAACATGAGCATAGCCTTTTAATGTTTTATGGGAGTTCATGCCAAAGCGTATATTGACAACTTCTCCAGCAGACTTGAAGAAATGCTCAACATATTCCTTCCAAATAGAGAATGATAGATTCCCAATAAACAGAGTTTTGGCGCCAGTTGTCTTCTCTATAGAAGTGGCAGGGGTCTGGGGATCATCATCTGAGCTGCTGGTCTCATAGTCTAATTCCAGTTCCTCATTTGTCTCATGGTCTGGTTCTAGTTCTCCATTACTCCCATTTTCCTTCTTTGTCAAAAGCAATGGTATACTTTCACCTGTAGCAGCATTATCATCAGTCTTACCCTCATGAACAGAGTCAAATTCATCAGTCCAGGAGTCATCTTTCTTCTGGATAGAAACCAGTGATTTCTGTATACTCGGAGCTGGAGGGAATAAGTTGGCTCCAATGACATTCCCATCCAAAACAGTTTCATCTTTAGAGCAAGAGTCATAATTCTTACTTGATTCATCTTTCTTCTTGGGAGGAGCTACATGGTCCTCCTCAATCTTTCCCTCTCTACATAACATATCTACAACAATGGTGTAGGTGTAAACATTAGGTTCAGTAAGTGCTTTAGTACTCTCAGCAATTCCTCCCGGATCATCATATTCCGACATGTGACAACACAAAGAATAGGCCGACTCCCTCGCCTTTGTTTTCTGTTCCTGGAGTTTAACTTTCTGCTTCTCCATCATATCCCTGGTAATGAATATTACAATTTTTCTTCTTGGTAGTATATGTTGTGTTGAAAGATCACCTCCAGCCAAAAGTTTAATTGATGTCTTATCACAAGACTCCCCTGAGTTATGAAACCCGCAGAGTTCTAGTTCAGTATATAGAGACTGCACAATGGAAGCAGTAACTGGTAGGGGTAAACATCTGCTACATAAAGCATTCTGCCTTCCAAAGGAATAGATGATACAGATTCTCTAAGTGCACGGGAACCCCTTGCACCTGCCCCCAAGCTAGAAGATGAAAGAGATTGACCACTAGGATCCTTATTCACAAGCAGAATTGATGAAACAGCAGACACCACATAATTTAAGCATAGAACATTCACGGGTAACTTTTCATAGCCAATTACCTAGATTCTCAAGTCACAAATACCAGGTTTATAACCAAACTTGCCTCCACAATTTTCCAAAAAATTGCCACTGCCAACCACTTCAGCCGAGTTTTGCTCCTTAGCATATGGAACTCTCGCAGTCATTGCATCGTCGGGGAAGACATCAAGTAATTTTAATAGATAGTTAGGCGGAGAGATAAACCGTAAAATTAATGTAGCCGTGGAGAGGGAATAGGGAAACTCCGGGGATCTGTAATTGCTAACACGGCTAGTGTTTACGTGTCGCCAAGCTCATCCATTCGTCCTTCTTGTTGTTACCCAAGGACACAACCTCCCTTCTCTTCCGAAACAGCTTCCCCAACACCGACGAAATCAACTGCTTCATCGCCGTGTCCGACTTTCATCTCCACATCCCCATCACTCTCCAAATTATCCGTCATCTTCCCTCCACCATTCCCAAACTCAGTACCACCACCCTCATCGGATACCACTCGAAATAGACAACGGCTACTTATTTGATGTAACAAGTATTGTAATTTGGAAGGTGTTTGTGAATCGGAACCGTAATTGTATCAAATACTCCCGGATCCGGATCTTCACCTCCTCCATTCTTTGAAACCACCACTTCGGCCACCACGGAATCCACCACGAGGAGCAATTACTTCTTCAACGCGCGAATTACAATCCTCCTCGCCGCGACGAGCCTCCGATCTACGAGTGTAACTATCAAACACTCTATGCATCTCGATGATACAGAGAGCAGTCGATCGCTCGAACGCCGCCGTCATCGATTGTTCGATCGCCGTCAGCAGCTGCTCTGAAAATCCCACTCTAATCGCCTTCTGCCGGAGTGCTTGCCCACTGTCGCAGGATCGTTGCTCTGATACCATTGTAACAACCCGATGCTAAATCGCCGGATTGTTAGACTGTAGTTGCCGGAATTAAGAAGAATTTTGTTGTGAAAGTTGTGTAAGAAAAGCGAGGGGTTGTATTCAATTGTAATTTGCTGAATATTTCTGAGTATGAGAAGAAGAACAATATTTGCTGGATATTTCTGATTATGAGAAGAAGACACGAGAGTAGATTGAGAGGAAGAGTAGAATAGTGAAACAGAAGAGAGAGAGAATGGAACCGAGGGAAGAGAGGCTGAATTCTTTGTTACTCATATCATCGCCAAAGTCGGCTTATATAATGCGCTAAACATTACCTAGAAATTATCATAAGCTAAACTTAATTAAACGGGAATTAATATTAAAGCAGATAACACGTGGATAGGACGGATGACGTCCACGCGCGCCCCTTCTCTCTCGATCTAGCGTTGATCTGTTCTGCGGTCGAGATGTCATCCTCCGCATCGAAATACATCTCCTCTTCCTTGATTGTACGGGGTGTGACAGTGCCCGTCCACCTGAGCTAGAACTTTAGAATATTGGCTAAACAATTGATTGACATGCTTAATTAGTGTGTTTGCAAACTACTACGATTAATCATTTCTCAATTTTTTGGTTCTGTCATTTTACTCTTTGCATGTAATGTGATCGATTTTGAGGGTTCTACAATGTTTGTTCTCATTCTGCAGGATAAAAAGCATAGTTTCTGCCGTCTATGGTATTTCTATACGAATAGTACAAATAGGGTATAATTCTAGTGTGTTTAACAAGGAATTAGAACGAGGTTGCTGTTTGATTTTCAATGTGATTGATTTTGATTTTTGAGGGATGTGTAATTTCTAATCTCATTCTGCAGGATAAGAAGCTGATATCCGCTTCCAGTTAAAAGCTCATTTTGTCAATCCGCTCTATTGGAGAAATAATGCAGAAGTTGAAGCATGTTTTACCTTTCAAATATCTTCCCTTTCCTTCACTATCACAAAATCATCTCTCGAACATGCTTATCTCATTGATCACTAACTCCTTCTCCCATAACAGAGCCTGCTCCTCTATTCCAGATCCAAAATAAAAAAACTCTGTTTTAGCCAATTACCTCATCAGCTCCTTAAAATTCCCAGAAAAAAGAGCCGTTTATATCTCCAGCACATTTTCAGGCACCCAATCTCTCAAAAAGCCCGAAGAAGTGGTCCGTTTCTTTAAAGGTGGTGACTTTTCCGATGCTCAAATCCAGTCCATAACCCATGGTTTTCCTAAGGTTCTTTTTGCTCATGTTGAGAAGACTCTGAAACCGAAGCTCATATTCTTGCAAGAGCTAGGTCTATCCGGACCTTGTATTAGCACTCTCTTTTCTGAACATCCTGCTGTATTGACGTGCTGTTTGGATAGAACCCTGAAGCCTTGCATTAGTCTGTTTAAAAAAGTGCTTGAAAATGATGGAAAACATCGAAGCAAGGAGCAAGTTAGTGATTGTTTGTTTCAGATACTCAGAGCAAGCAATAGAGTTGTGGCCTCGAGATGCCTAGTGGAAGCCAACATTATATACTTGAAGAGTTGTGGGGTTGTTGGTTCACAGTTGTCACTCCTGTTGCTTAGACAGACTCGGCTCTTAACCGTGCCAAAGAAGATACTTGAAGCGCTTGTTTCCAGAGCAGTGGTTATGAATTTTCCTACTGGTTCTCGGATGTTGGCTCATGCTATTCGCGTGCTTTACTGTAGTAACGCCAAGATATTAGATGGTAAGTATGAAGTGTTCAGGATGTTTGGTTTCTCTGAGGGTGAGATTGCTTCAGTTTTTAGGAGCAGCCCTATGATATTCGCACTCTCTGAGGCAAATTTAAGGCGCAAAATGGAATTCTTCATCGATAATATTAAGATCAGTAAATTGGTAGTTGCTAGGTACCCTTCTCTTATGTCATTTAGTTTAGAGGGAAGAGTGATACCGCGTATCAAAGTTCTTGAGATGCTGAAGTCAAGGGGTTATATTGAGGAGCTTAATATCCCTTCTGTGATGTACATGAAAAACCAGCAGTTTATGGAGAAGTTTGTCTTGCCTTTTCAGAGTGATGCAGAAGAGTTGATAATGGCTTATGAGGGCAAGTTTGTTGATACAAGTTGAAATTAGAAGAGTTGATGTTGGCTTACAATCTCTTCATTCATTTTGGGCCAAATGAATGATTGCTAATTTGCTATTGCCTTCTAGTTTGCTAGTATTCATATATGTCTAGTTGCCTCCCTCCATTTTTGTGTAAAGGGATGTTTAATCTATTGATTATTGACATAAATCGAATCTCAGATTCTCATTTCTCTCAGTGCCTTATTGTTTCTTCAAATTCTTGTTTTTAGTTTTAATTTAAATTTATGGGTGCGATTTGCTTATTGGATTATTAGATTTGTCTACTTTGCTGCTTGAAGTAGGGACCCTACTATAGTGGGTAACCGTACGAGTGTATTTATATTCTAAACCGTGCTATTCGAGTTGGTGCAAGTAAGCAGGCAATTTGCGGATTGGGTATATTATAGTTGAATTTTAAAGTGTAGCCAACTAATAAACACTACACAAGCAAATCTTACAAACCTCAAATGGTTATTGAAAAACTGATTTTCACATGTGGGTGGAGTAATGGAGTTTAAGGGGTTCTTTAATAATTAATATTTATATTAAATATAATGCTGGGCGGACGGGGTGGGTGACTATGTGTACACTTTTAAATTAAAAAAAGCACGCGTGCGGTTTTGATTGATGCGAGCTGGTTGAAATTTTTTCAACTATAACAATGTACAGTTAGTTTCCTGTATAATCTAATTTATGGTAAAAGAGTAAAAATGCTCATAGAAGTTTCTAGTCAAACGTATAAAGTTATTGCTTATCATTTTGGTTTATAACCCATAACTTCGCGTGTAGCTAGAGATTTTTATCCTAATTTTATTATTTGTAAATAATTAAATGATTCAAAGTTAAATTGAACATTTTTATAGTTTAAGAGACAAAAGTGTGTTCAGAAGACAAATTGTATATCTTTAATTATAATTTATTGGATAAAACGCGAATAACTATCAATCGTTTAATGTTTTACCCCTAAATTTATTAATAATTTATAATACTTTCTTATTCTCATTGAAAGAGTTCTATTTCTTTTCGATGTAGTTTTTAAGGAGAGTAGTTAATGTGAGTAGAGTTGCATAAAGTTTAGTCTTCAAAAAATATGTTTATAATAATTTGAAAAAAAAAAATAAAAATTGAACAACTTCGTAGATTGTGAGTGACTCAAAAAAAGTGTTTGTAATAATTTGTCAAAAAATAAACTGGACTATTAACCCGAAAATGTATATTAGATTAAATGTATATAATGGAGGGAGTATTATATAAATATTTGTACTTGCTTTCCTCCAATACTTAAAAAAACACATTAGTTTTACCATTTGTTTATATTTTAAGCAATATGAGGTAGTAATTGTTATATCTATTAGGCCCAACCAATTAGACTGTCTGCCCTGTTAGCTTTTGGAGGCCCAACCCAATTGTTTTCTTACCCTACATTGTTGTTGCCATAGTTATATATAGAGGCAACTATGTGTTCTGGGTAGAGTGTGTGCGTAGTCGAGGGTTTCTCTACTACTGTATCCCTTCATCTCTCTCTGTGAAGTAGTTGACTGAGTGTGTATAGAAACTGTATGTGAGTGCCGCCAAGCTCTCTAGGCCGACAGTCTGTTGGGTTCATCTGTAGTGTGAAAGGAACCTTGATATCCAGGATATCTGAGCCATACTGAAGACTTGACTTCGACGCCTAAGATGGAGCAGATACCTAACAGTGGTATCAGAGCCAAGGTTGTGGCTACGTCGCACTTCTAGATCTGTAGATCTATCTTCAAGTAAGACGGGGTTCAAGTCTCCGAACCCCACTCAGGTAAATTGGCGAGAAACTTCTATGTTCTTTCAGCTTCTTGTTATACTGCCAACTGGTGCAGTTCTAGGGTTGGGACCTACGTGCTAGTAGATCTAGGGTTTTATCTGCTAATCTGCTTGAGGCTCTTGTGTGTTTATCATCTTCGTGATTGTTCTTCTGCTTCCGTTTGTCTCTCCGTTTGGATCTGTTTCTTTCTCTTTAATCTTTTTTTTTTGTGTTGAACCGTCTTACAAACGGTTGTTATATCTTTGTCCAGAGGACTGAGGTGACCTCCTGCGCCCAGACCTTGAGTCTGCGATTGTAAACTGGCAAATCCTTCGTCCGTGGCTCTGAACTTGTTATTAACTCCTAATCAGAGTTAATAATCTCACACTGTGTGTGCAACTATGGCCACTTCCAGTGGCATAACACCATTCAATGGTAAGTCGGATTTCAATCTCTGGAAAAGGAGAATGAAAGTCATTCTTGTTGAAAAACGTGTTTCTTGTGCTATTGATCATTCATATGATGAAAAGGAAACTGAAAAGAAAAAGGATGAAATGAATGAACTTGCTTTGTCTGCCATTACTCTGAATTTGTCTGATTCTGTGCTTAGAAAAGTTGAGCTCTGCTTAAGAAACTTGGGACAAATTGACTGAGTTGTATGTTGAAACCTCTTTTCCCTCTAAGATGTATCTGTTAAATCCTTCTTCAGATTTAAACTTGATATGTCTAAAGATATAGATGAAAATCTATATGAGTTTAATAAGTTATTGCAACAAATTAAACAAACTGGAGATCAGAGTATTGATAATTATGCCCCCATTGCTCTTTTAAATGTCATTCCTGACTCTTATAGTGATGTCCAATCTGCTATTAAATATGGTAGAAACAAGGTTGATCTAGAAACTGTGATCTCAACCCTTTAAAACAAGGAATTGGATTTAAAATTTAATGGAGGGGGTAGGAGTTCTGAAAATGGTACAACCTTCCTTGTAAGAGGTAGAACCACTGATAGAGCTCACAACCATAAACACTCTGAACATGGGGAAAAGAAAAAGGCTAAGAAAGGTAGGTCTAAGTTTAGGTCTAAGGGTAGAAAATGCTATAACTGTGGGGAATATGACCATTTTCAAAAGGATCGCCCTACTCCTAAGAAGGGTAAACAGGGTAGTGATCAGAAAGGGTGTTTCTGCTTCTAATGCTGTCTTAGGAGATGATACTAATCCCAACATCTTAGAGAAGTATTTTAGGGTGACTAAACCTCATAATATGTCTTCTGTGAATTTGGTGAATTCTAATTATGTGAATGAATGACTTATGGATTCTGACAGTGCTTAACATGTTTCTCCTTTTAAAAATTATTTTTGAAAACTCAAAAGTGGTGATTTTGGCTATGTTATTGTTGCAAATAGACATAAGTGTGCTGTCATGGGAATTGGTGATATTTGTCTTAAATTTGAGTCTGTCTTTGTTTACACCATGAAAGATGTGAGATATGTGTCTGATGTGGTTTGTAATCTGTTTTCTTTCACTGCCCTTGAAAATGATGGTTTTAGGGGAAGTTCGAGTAATGGATGGATGAAAGTTAAGAAGGGATCTATGGTTGTCTTCAAGTCTAAAAGGACTAATAACTTGTATCCTTTCACTGTTGTTCCTTTACACGATGTCAGTACTGTTAATGCTACTTTTGATGATAAGAATATCCTATGGCATAATAGATTTGGTCATGTTAGTTCTAAGAATTTAGAAATACTGAAAAAGACTGGTGTTTTTGGTAAAGATGAACTGTCTTCTGTATCTTTCTGTGATTCTTGTGTTGCTGGTAAACAACATAAGGTTTCCTTTCTAGTTTCTGATCCTTCTGTGATTTCTGGTTCTTTTGATATCCTTGAGTATATACATGCTGGTGTGTGGGGTCCTTCTAGTATTCCTACTCATAGTGGATGCTAGTATTATTTGTTAATAATAGATGATTTCTACAGGAGAACTTGGTTGTTTCTTTTAAAACAAAAATCTGAAGTGTTCGAAATGTTTTCTTCTTGGAAAAATCTTATTGAGAACCAAACTGGTAAGGAAATCAAAGTTTTGAGAACTGACAATGGCCTTGAATTCTGTAATGCCTCTTTTAATGCTTTATGTGCTAAGTCTGGGATTAAGAGACATAGGACTGTGCCTTATACCTCTCAGCTGAATGGAGTTGCTGAGAGGATGAATATGACCATTCTAGACAAAGTTAGGTGCATGCTTGAGTCTGCTGGTCTATCCAAAACTTTTTGGGGTATAATTGCTCTTGCTGCTACTTATCTGATTAATAGGCTACCCTCTACTTACTTGGATGGTAAGTGTCCTGAGTGTGTTTACACTGGTAAGCCCCTAGATTTGTCCAATCTACGTGTATTTGGTTGTGCTGCTTTTGTGCATAAAAAAGGGGATAAACTTGATCATAAAGGTAAGAAATGTGTGTTCCTTGGTTATCCAGAGGGTGTTAAAGGGTATAGGTTGTGGGATAAAAGCCAGTCTGATTTTAAAGTTATAGTCAGTAGAGATGTGATATTTAATGAATCTGATTTTCCTTACTTGTCATCCTCTTCTACTCCTTCTGTGAATGAGTCTATTTCTGGTATTCTGCCTGATTCTGTTGTTAATTCTGAATCTGAAAATGTGCATTTGACTGAACCTGAAACTGCATTTGAAACTGTGAATGAATCTGGAATTGATACTGAATCTGCAGATGATCATGAATCTGAATTGACATGCATGTTGATACTTTAACCGGTGAGAATGTGCCTGATAGTGATCCTTCCTTAAATGATTATGAGCTAACTAGGGATAGATCTAGAAGGAACATTAGACCTCCACCAAAATTTGATGATTATGTGATGTCCATGTATGCTTTCAGTGTTTATGATTCCCTGGATAATAAACCCACTTCTTATTCTGATGCTATAAATTCTGATAAGTAGTTAACTGTTGTGAAGTCTGAGATGAATTCCTTGCGTGCTAACAAAACTTGGATCCTTGTTCCTAATCCTGATAATTGTTCTGTTGTGGACTGTAAGTGGTTGTTTAAGGTTAAACAAGAGGTTAAGTCTGTTAGGTTTAAGGCTAGAGTTGTAGCTAAGGGATTTACTCAAAAGGAGGGAGTAGATTACAATGAAATCTTTGCTTCAGTTGTTAAGTTTACCACTGTGAAAATTATGCTTGCCCTTGTTGCTCATTTCAACTGGGAATTAAAGCAAATGGATGCGACTACTGCTTTTTTGCATGGTGATTTAGACAAGACCATATATATGAAGAAACCTGAGAGATTTGTTGATCCTAATAAAGCTAATCACGTGTGTCTACTTAAAAAGGCCTTATATGGATTGAAACAATCTCCTAGATAGTGGAACATTAGGTTTGATCAATGCATGCAATCTCTGAACTTTAAAATAAACTCTTTTGATCACTGCCTTTATTATAAGGAAACCTCTTATGTTCTTGTTTATTTGCATATATATGTTGATGATATGCTTATCATTGGTCCTTGTCTGAAATCTATCAAGCATGTGTAGCAAAGTCTTAGTGAAAATTTTGAAATGAAAGACATAGAGGATGCCAAGAAGATTCTTGGTATGAACATAGAAAGAGATAGAAATAATTTCACTCTTATTTTGAATCAGATTTCATATGTTGAGAAGATTTTGAGTAAATTTTTCATGTCTGCTGCAAAGTATGTGAATATTCCTGGTAATCGCTGTATTGCACCAAATAATCCTGCAAAATTCGAGAATTATATCAGTATAGTTCACAGGGTATCGAACATAGGGAACGGACGACTAGACACTTTATTTTCTACTTATATATGGTTTTGGTTAGCAACCACACAAAATTTAGGTTTTCTATTAAACTAAAAATAATTAAAAACTGAACTGAATTAAAAAGTGTATAAACCGGGCAATTGAAAGACAGGTCCAGGAGAATATTCACACACACATAATTCCAATCATCGGCACTTAATATGAATTAATCTCAAGAATCTACTAGTTATAGATTGTTGTAATTAAACTGACACAACCCTCACTCCCACTTACTTAGTCGGTAACCGCCATGTTGGGTATCGAAACGGCTACTTCCCTAACCTAGCTACAACCTACGTTGTTGGGCAATCAATAGATTTAATAGCTAGACATCTTTATCGAACTAAGGGAGCCTAGTATAGGAGCCTACTCGTATGTTGGGCATCTAATAGTCTCCTATCGGTTTAATCCAATTATCCTAACGAATAAATTTGTTACATACATAGCCTTGTTCCACGAGAAACGATGGAAGTACTAAGTTAGCTACAGACTACGCAACCTAGGGTGATCAAGCCTAAATTACTAGCCAGATTAATTAATTCAGAATTAACCCGAAACCCTTTTGATTAATTATTCGAACCTAAGCCTCATGTACTATTCACATGTGCATTTACATTCTTCCGAACCCTAAAAAGTTTAGCTACTCATGCAGACGCTTCGGTTGGGCAATTGGGACAGTTTACATAACAGAAACTTAGACATGAATAACCCTAGATCTAGCATGAACGGAAATTAAAATAACTAAGGCACGAAATAACAGAATATTTAAACCTACGAAATGAAACTAAAACTTGAATTAAAATAGCAATAGAGTTCAAATGTAAATTCGATATTCCTACTTAAACGATTAACTACGAAATGGAAATTAAAACAAGAATTCAACTACGAAATTAAAAGCATGAAACAACGGAAATTAAATGAGTGTTTCTTCTTCAACTATCAACTATGGAAGTCGGAAATGGTTCGGTTGTCTTCAGCGGTCTTCGGTCGGCGGAAATGTTCGGCGGTCGGCGGTCGGATTTCTCGGACGGAAGGGAGTAACGACAAGAATGTGTGGCTCGGGTTGAAGGCGTGCGTGTGTATCGTGGTGTGTTGGGGTCATGTTCAAGGTGTCTGATTTTCGTCCTCTTCAACTCCTTATATATTCCTCCTTTTCTTCCTCTCCAAGCTAGGTCAAATCCTTCTTTGATAAGGAAAGAGATTTGGATAGATATCTTTCCTTATCTTCCACAAAATATCTTCAAGATTCTTTCCTTCTCACAAATCCGCGTCCACGTCATCAATTCCGTGCCTTTACATCATCAAAAATCGCCAAATATTATCCTCGTCATCATGCCTCGTCAGCACCAAAAACCTGCATTTTTCACCACTACGAGTGCACCGGTTGGCCAATTGAAGCACTTTTCGCCCAGAAATTACGAAGTACAAAAACGACTCATCAAATATTCTTACACTTGATTTATACTCGCCCTCGAGTATAAGGAGAGACAAAAGATAAGTACTTAGTTATTTCGGCCAATCCCCAAGATTCAAAACAAAAATAAAAGACTCAAGGAAAACAAAGACATGACATAACAAGGACATAATGACACAGACAAAACTAAGACACGAAATAAACACACAGACTCAAAACAAAAACATAAAAAACGACAACATGAAGCTGCACCAATCAATCCGAAAATCTCAACACCAATTAACTAGCCAAACAATCAAATCATGCAAATATGCTCTCATCAAGCAAGTAAACAATGCAAATTTCAAAACTAGGCACACATATATCAACTTGGTCAAAATCTAAACAATGCGGATCTCCTCAAGGTTCGCTCATCACTCAACTAATCTAAGTCCGGTTCAAGCCACTCAAGAAAAATAAATCCACGCAATCACGATAAGAGATCGTCACAATAGCAATATAAAGGAGGTCTTTCTCATTAGGTTGTAATGGGGCTTAAGACTTAGACAAATTGATGTTGGTAAGGGTCCTAGGGGTACTAAGCTTCATCAAAATTATAATTCAATGTTATGCATGTCAAACTCACTTGTGCAAAAAATTCAAAACATCCCACCACTTAACAATTTCGCACAAATGCTACAATTATTCTATACACCCATTTTTTCTATTTTTTTTTCTGCCACATCTCTTTTTTTTTTTTTTTTTCTGAATATTTCATATGTATTTTTCGTGGCATAAATTTTTACTTTTTTTTCCACATTCTGGGTTCAGACCGGCTCAACTAGGCAATCAGGCCACTTATATTCTGTTTTTTTTCTTTCGCAGCTTATGCATTCAAATTTTTTCGGCTATACAATTTTTTGCAGCACCTCTTAATTGGGCAGGCGGATGACATATGTAACAATCCTCTAAACAACAACTATTATGCACAAGAAAGTTTATAAGACATGCAATAACATAGGTCAAGAGAAAGTTTAAAAGGCCTTGACTAAACTTTTACTATCTCATATCAAAGAATCGGTCAAGGCTCAACTTGGCTCACTAGGGGATAATTTAAGGTCCGAAATATTTTGTCGCGGCCGTGTGGCTAAAAATCCCTAGTGCCTCCTATCATATATCACAAATGACTCAAACTTATTGCAATTTTCTGGATAAACACTCTCAAAAGAAATAGTAGGAAGTGTCCTACTTTAAGGCTCAAATCTAATTTAAGTGATGGTTTATAAAATTCGATCCAACAAGGTTTATTTTTTGTCATCCCAAATTACATACACATATGTGCCTAGATCTAATTTTCACAAAGTCTACAAGCAAGCATATTGAAACACAAAAGCACAAATAAGACATGCTTGAGCATAGAAAACGGCGTATCAAAAATCAAAAATTTTGGCATGCTTTGACACAAAATACCCCCTCTCCTTACACTTAAAACTTGCTCGCCCTCGAGCAAGAAGTAAAGACAAAACAAAGAGAGAAGGCATGACAAAATAAACACAAAAACACCCTCCTTACATTTGATCCCTACCAAGTGTAAGAACAAACAAAAGACAAAAGAAAATAAAAGAAAATAAACATCCCCTCCTTACACTTGAACCCTTTCAAGTGTAAGGACACAAAAGACTAACAAACACTGACTCAAAACAGAAAAAAAAATGAAAAACAAAAATTGGGGAGAAAAGTTACTTGGCGCCTCGCTTGGGCAAGCGAGGCAGTCGGCTCATCACGGTGCGGTGCAGGCGGTCAACACGGCGTCCCAAGGAATTTAGGTCAGTGCGCAACAGCTCCACAGAATCTCCACCTACACTGGAAGATGCACTCGAGACATGAGATCCCGGTGGATAAAACTGGATGTCCCGGTTAGGCAAGTCATACACTAAGCGAGAATGTCGCAACAAAGACATATCAAACAAAGTGGGAGGGGGCACACGACTCAAATACTGAGCATAATAGATCACAAAATTTCGTTCAATGAACGTAGTAAGCAAGTGGCACAACGTGAGGTGGCATGCGGTGTGACTAGCTATGATGAACATGTTCTTGGCAATCCATAACCCTAAGTTTACCGGTCGGCCGGCATGCATACACCATAAGAAATAGAGCTCATTAGCCGTCACCTTATCAAAGGCCGTACTCTTACCGGTGAGGTTGTGGACGAGGTATTGATGACAAAGGCGGAGAGCAGGATCCTCAATGTAGCACACATATGAACCCGAGGATTGGAAATTCTCCGGGTCGCTCGGGGCTAAAAGTCGCCATGTATTGATCGATCCAATGTATTGAGGATCCTTATTCGGCAAGCAATGGGCACCTATTTCATATCTCAACTCAAGAAAATGGTCAAAAGTAGTTATGCCTAGCCGCGCACTCCATTCGGCCAAAGAGAGATGACAATTGTTTCTAAATAATCGAAAAGTTATGCATGGCTCATATAAATCTTTATCATGCTCGAAATAGAATGTATTGAAAAACTCTCTAGCCAATTCCTTGTAGCAAATATAATGATGAGACTCTAACAACCAAGACCAACCAATTCGACCAAAATAGGTAAAGAAGGGAATGATATTACCCGTTCGGCGTAGAAACTCGCGGTCGATAAGGCGTCCGCTCCGGTACTCCTTTCCTTCACGCTCCATGTTCTAGTCGTCCAAGTACTCGATCTCGAAACGAGAGAGGGTGGCGACGGCTTCGGGCATGTCCAAATGAATTATGGTGCGGTTACCATACTCATTCTCTTGCGGGAAGGCGGATGTGGAGTCGGAGTCGACAAGAGAAAGGCCGCTCAAGTTGAAGTCGCCTTCATAATTACCGTCGTGGTCATCGGACACGTAGTCTGAGTCTTGCTCGTCGCTCGGCAAATCTCCATGTAAACTCTCTATCCAATTCACGTCACTGTAAAATTGCGGCGGTGGTGCCGATTGAGATACTCGGGCTTCATCCACAAAAGGGCAACCACTTGTACACCGTTTGAGGAGAACGAGGTGGTTGAGAGGACAAGGCTTTGCTGGGGAGTCGGACGGACGACCGACGGGCGCGATATCGGCGAGGCGGAGACGGCGGTGACATAGGCTCAGGAGACTCCTCGGGGCTTTCTTCGGGCGTGTCTTCGGTGAGATCCGCTCTTGGCGGTTGGATCGGCTCTTGGATTCGAACTCCCATGGAACTACGTAACCGTCTCCTTGGCGGTTTCGGAGGAGAAGAAGATTCCGTAACAAAGTGACTTGTGGATCTTCCTCTGGCTCCGGATCATACGTGAACGCCGGAGGTGGTGAGACTTCGGCATCAGTGAAGGGAACTTGTTGAAAGGAAACTACGGCTTGGGCGGCGGCAACAGCGGCGGTGTGGCGGCGCTGTGTCTTTGGGTCATCTCTGTATGCGGCGAACCATTGGGCAGCGGCTCGGAGTCTAGACTTCTTTTTCGGCGGCATAATGTCTCGGTTGCACAAGTGAGAGGGTTGTGGTGGTGGAAGTTGAAGATCTTAGAGAGAGAAGGAGGAGGGCGGCGGACTTGAGAGAGAAAGATAGTTGAATAGTGTCAAGTGGGTAGGGTTTCATGATCTCTCCCCTTATATAGTAAATAACTTTTCACTTTGACCCCTCCACTTGCACAATTGAGACAATGACCCTCATCTTTATGCAATTAAGTCATCCAATCTTTATAAATTTCAATTGGCCCCAACAAAGCTTCCTTCTTGCAATTTAACCCTTCAAAAACTTTGGAAACATCAATTGGGTCCTCTATATCTTCCGGAATTGCAATTTGGTCCCCCAAACTTCTTCTCTTCTAGATTTACCACAACAATTTATTTCTCCTTACACTTAAGCCCTTTTTCTTCCTTAGCAAAAAATCTGAAAAATAAGAAGAAAAACACCAAGCTTAAAAAGGCAAAAATAAATCAAAATACGAAAAAAAGAAATAAATAACAAATGCAGGTTGCCTCCCGGTAGAGCCTCTCTTTAGAGTCTTCGGCTAGACCTCTTCTTCAAAGAGTCAAACATAAGAGGGAATGGACAAGCCTTGCTCATCCATATCTTCCATCATAGCGGCAACATGGTAGATTTTAATGCGATGGCCATTGACGGTGAAAGCTTCGTCCGAATCGAGTTTCTGTATTACGACTGCTCCGCTTGGCCAAGCGGAGCGCACTCGGAACGGACCAATCCATCTGGACCTAAGCTTTCCCAGCATGATCCGTAGGCGTGATTGATACAGCAAGACAAGTTGCCCCGGCTCAAATTTCTTCAAATGAATGGCCTTATCATGCCATGCCTTAGTACGATCTTTGTATCGCATTGCCGCGTCAGAGGACTCCATCCGAATTTCCTCCAGCTCTTGAAGTTGATATTTTCGTTCCTTGGCACATTCGGCTGGGTCCATGTTGATTTTCTTGACAGCCCACCAAGCTTTGTGCTCCAGTTGCACAGGCAGATGACATAGCTTACCAAAAATCAATCTATACGGAGACATTCCGAGAGGAGTTTTATAAGCTGTCCGATAAGCCCATAAGGCGTCATCCATCCTCGTACTCCAATCCTTCCTTGATGGATTGATTGTCTTCTCCAATATAGCCTTGATTTCTTGATTAGACACTTCAGCTTGTCCATTTGATTGAGGATGGTAAGCAGTAGAGACTCGGTGAGCTACTCCATACTTCTTCATTAATGATTCTATGGTGCGGTTGCAAAAGTGTGTGCCTTGGTCGCTTATTATGGCTTTGGGCACTCCAAATCTGCAAAAGATGTTAGTACGAAGAAATCCTGCAACTACTTTAGAATCATTAGTTTTAGTGGCTTTCGCCTCGACCCACTTAGAAACACAATCGACGACAAGTAAAATATACACGTTCCTATTTGAATGAGGAAACGGACCCATGAAATCCATACCCCATACATCGAAAATTTCACAAAATCTTAAAGGCTTTTGGGGCATTTCATCTCTCATGGATATATTTACTGTCATTTGACAACGTGTACAAGACTTACAGTAATTGTATGCGTCGAGGTGTAGGCGTGGCCAAAAGAATCCAGCATCCAACACCTTCCTTGCGGTTCTTTTTGGACCAAAATGTCGACTATAAGTAGAAGAGTGGCAATGGAATAAGACGCCTTCTTGTTCATCTTCGGGTATGCATCTGCGAATTACTTGATCGACTCCCATTTTCTAAAGAATTGGAGAGTCCCAAAATATTCCTTGCATTCGCTTTTCAACTTAGCATTTTGAGCGTGAGTAAACTCGGGTGGAAGCTGCTTAGATGTCAAGTAATTCACAATATTTGCAAACCAAGGTAAATTAGAAATCTTACACACAGTTTGTAACTGTTCTGACTCGGTGGTGTCTCGGTTGGCCAAGTGAGACACTTTTTGAACTTGCATCGCAAAACACTATTGGGATTTTGTATACTGGAAGCAAATTTTATGCTTGTATACAATGTGTTTTGTCCCTACCACTATCTTATTCTCCTATCTGATAAATATATATATATTTGCACATGTTATCCTTTATCTTGTATAAAAGTTAGATTTGTGTGGTGTGTCGGGTATCACAGAAGACAACACAAATTGGTTGAACTGACAAGATATAAACAATTATCAAAGCTGAAACAACTTCAGGATAAGTTGTCGGTTTAAGCCGCAGTTTAGATAAGAAGTGGCTTGTCCTAGCTTCTTGTCTTTACTGGTACACTGAAGGTGATGTATTGATGGATCACAGTGAGATGTGTTCTCCTAACTGACCTTAGTGGAGAACCAAGATCTCGGTGACTTAGCTGGTCTTAAGCTTGGTAAGACTTCAGCTGAGTGCATTTGACTATCTATCATTTTGACCTACTATGGTGAACGTCATCGCGACCAGATCTACGTATCTTGGGTGTTAGTAGTTATTTGTGGCTCAGGCTGGTTGTCTGTATCTTGCAGCCGTATTCTAGTAAAATGGGTTGATAATATCCCCTGAGGAACTCGAAAGGATTATCACACTAAACCCGGCCGGTTGATTAAGTTTAGGTGTGTTAATAAGCTCGAGTGGTACTACTCAGGAATATAAGATGTTAATTAATTTAAGCTGTCAGTGAGCCCTTGCTCAATTTGGGATAAAGGGGTAAGTCAGCACGAATTCTCTAGTGGAATGAATCTGTGTTTATTAATTAATTTTACTCTGGGCTGAGCATAGATAATTAATTAATTTGAGGTCCAGCTTTATTTCTTGTATTAGATCCCTGATCTGGCTCAATTAGTGGATTAATGTATTTTTACATTATTTAATGGATTAATGGATTAATGTATTTTTACATTATTTAATAATGTTATTTATCTGGAATTAATTGGCTGGACCAATTAATTGATAAATATTAGTAGCCCAGTGGATTAATTAATTATATTATGGGCTAATTATGTGGAAGCCCATTAGAAATCTAATTAAATTAATGGGCTACAGATATATTAATATTATATTGGTTTTTGAAGCCTATATATATTAGTATTCTGTTCAGAAACAGATTACACACATAAACAAAATATACACAGTATGCGTCAGTTTTGTGGAGAGACAAAATCTTATTTTCTCCAGTTCTCTGACCACCCAGAGGGAGAAAAAGGCCGGGACACAGAACAGAAGATCTGACACACGAGCAACAATCAGAGTCGCGACAACATACGAAGGAGGAAGGTATCGTTCCTAACCCTCAATTATCTTTCAATTGGTATCAGAGCCTGGTTTAGGCTCTGATTGTTGCTGTTAGGTATATGATTAGGGTTCAATTCCGTCGTTATCGGGTTAATTTTCGTGTTTGGGGCGGCCTGCGAGCCACTGTTTTGACCCCGTTGTAACGTTTTTCTCGTGAGAAAATCCACGAGTAGTTGATAGGACCAATGTGTTACGTAATTATACTGTTTTTGTACTGTGTTTTGGTTCGAGTTGCACGAAAATCGAGGCGCGACGGCGTAGAAAGACGGAAAAGGCGAAACCCTAGAAACTGGCAGAATACGACCGCCGACTTGCGACGGCGCGTGGGGGAGCGTGTAAATGAATGTTTCCGATCAGTTCAGATAGTTTTGTTCATGTTTTCGTTAGCTTCGTCTGGATAGGTCGTACGACCCATTCTGATTTCTGGTTTGTCCGGAATAGCGTCGGAAAGGAGAAGTGGTCGTTCTGTCCAGAAAAGCCCCAAATTGGAAGAAAACCCTAATTTGGCTAGGGTTCCGCTGCATCTTGCAGCGGCGATTCCCGGCGGGTCCGGGGTCCGATTTTCGATCGGCTTGAACCGCTGGATTCCTCGTCATACAGGCTTCGTGTTGATATATCATATGAAATCATCTGATCACGGATGCGACCGAAATCGACGTCTGAAATTAGCTGCTCGTTATAAATTCGTTCCGGCGAATCGTTTGAAATTCGGGAAATTGAGGAACTAATCTCGGCCGGAATCCATTACCTGGTGGTCGTGAGTGTTCCAATTACGTTTCCCCTCTTTCAATTGATCGAATCGTGGCTCGGAAAGGGTAGAATTCGGGCGGCGAAGGCGGCGGCGGCAGGGGCGCGATTCATCGCGCAGAACTCTCGTAACGTCGGCGATTGGCGGCTGTTTTACACAGCCCAGACGTTCGTGAGATGTCTGGAAGGGATGCGGCCGTCGTGGACGGCCGGACATGCCGGCGGGAGGCGGCGCGAAGCCGCGCGCAGCAGAGGCACAGACGCGGCGCGCTGCTTCTTCTCCAGCGTCGAACGGCGCCCCTTCCGGCGGAGTAGGCCGGCGGTTCTTGGCTCACCATGGCCGGGCGACCACCATCACGTCGGCGGCCGGCCTAGAATCGGCCTACAGCGGCGGTGGGAAGAAAACCAGCGGCGGCGGCGGTTTTAGTGTTGTTGAAGATGATGCTGACGTGGCGTGCCAGCCCTTTGTTGACCAGGGTACACGTGGCTGCCACGTGGCAGACCCCCCGATGACGCGGCGACAACAGTTTTCGATGCAGTTTTCAAATTCGAAGATTTTGAAGATCGAAGAGCTGTATTTTAATCGGGCAATGTAATAGATAGATTTAATTTTTATCTGTGTTTTTAAGCCCGATAACGACGTTTTAAATTTCCTATTTACGCATTTATTTATTATTATGCTTTAGCATGCAATTATGTGATTAATTGCGCTTAGAAAAGCATGTAAAGAGGATATACGTCGTATTAAAACATGTTTTATTTTTCGCTAGCACGTTTTATTATGTGCGCTTAGAAATTGCATGCTTTAGGAATTATGTGGATATGCATGATTCGTAACAAACCATTTGAATAAAAAGACTAAGCAATTTTAAATTAAATGTTTGATTAGATTCCATTAATTTGGATATTAAACACTTAATCGGACCTCCATTAATTGGACTCTACACGAAAGTAGTAAGATTATGTGAGTAAACGTCCACCTGCGTGGCTTGCTTGCATCTTTGAGTTACAAGTTTTGTGAGATCAGTTTTCCAAAATAATATTTGATTATTATTGAGTAGTGTGAGCGAAGCCGTAAACGTCCACCTGCGTGGCTTGCGTGCCTAGTAAACACGAGTACTCTAGAAGATAATAATTAAATAGGATGACTAATTAGATCAAATTGAATGCGGCATGGTTCGAGTAAGTATGTCAATTTCGAGAATTTGATTCTATTTTGGTCAAATTAATGGTCAATGCTTAGATGTCACCGCAGGTACAATTTACTTCCCTCGAAGTCCCTTCCCGCGTTTTAATAGTGACATGGTCCAGAATATCGAACTATTAATTTCATTCGTCTTAAGAACCTAGACGTGGATTGGAATTAAAGAGCTAGGTAAATAGCTTGGTTTAGGGTTACGCTAGTAAACGTCCACCTGCGTGGCTTGCTAGTGGAATTCCTAGAGCCGTTCGAGGTTTTTAATATCATTATTTTTACAAAAGGTTACAATGATTATTAATTACGAATTATGTGCAAATATTAATTTCATACATGCTTTTAAATCATATTTTCAGATATGTTTGTTCGAAAAAAAATTTCGAGTTCCTAAACTGTTGGGTGATGATTCCATCCTCAGCACTGTTTCACTCAGTGGGAAATGATTCGGTCTTAGACACTGATCTTAAGCTCAGTAGCCTTGTGCTCTGTACTTGTCTGAAGATTTGAAGATCCCAAAACCCTATCTGAATGATGAACCATTCCCTTGTATCTGTTTTGTCTCTGAGGTTTCAGACTCAGTAGACACTCTGCTCTGGTCAAGGCGCTCAGGAGCTTATACGCCCTCGGCACCGGTGCGAAGACTCGCAATATCTTGGACTCGGCATGAGCAAGATATCGAGAGAGTCGGTTGAACCGAACTCGGTAGGAGTAGTTCACTGGACTCGGAGCCGATCTTCGATAGACTTATCTCGGCGATCCTATCTACCGAATACAAGGCCGGACTCAAGAACGGCGGATAGTCTTCGGGATCGCCGTAATCTTTTGAAAGACAATCGGCATTGTCATGTACGAGGAAGAGAGAAGTCATCTTCGATGCGTCTCGAAGTCTCGTCTTTGTCTCAACCACTCCATCCACCTCGACGAATGACAAGCATACACGTGTCTTCTCACTCGCTAAAGCTGCAGTCAACCTTTTACCTAAAAAGGTGGGAAAGTACACCGTTTACCTACACCAAAAGAGCCGTTTGCTACCAAAAAGAGAGAGAGAGAAGAAGATCGTCTCCAACGGATCTATTTCAATCTCTGCTCTATAAATAGAGGGATCATTCAAGATTTGAAAGACGCCAAGAACACAAGAGAGCGCAAAAAAGAGCGAATTCCAAAGAACAAAGTGTTAGCAAGAACTTGAAGAACAATCTCCGGCGAAAGACTACATTCTAGCTCATAGGGAATCAAACTATACCGACATATAAAGCCTCTAGTATCCAAATCGACGTTACACGAACTCAAAGCTTACCTTCAGCTGTTCGTCGATCTAGAAGCTACTCTCATATTCCCTATCCCTCTAACCCTAAGCTCAACCGTCCTTATCTATAGCTTAGACGAAGGAGTTCACATTTGAACCCAATCCTTATTGTATAAGGACTCCTTCACTGTTGGAGAAGTTTGTCAAACACTTTAAGTTTGATAGTGTTGTAAACTGAGACTTGGATCAGTATAAAACCAAGACGCGGCTTTGCCAAGTGTGCAAGCTGACTGAGACTAACTCAGGATAATAAATAGCCTCCTGATCATTCGGGACAGTGGACGTAGGATTTGAGCGATATCCGAACCACTTTAAAAATCCTGTGTCTCTTACTGCTTTCTTAACTGTTGCATTGATTTTACTATTCATACTGAACATCATATTTAAAATCAATCAACTGTCTCAAAGATACCTGAACTTTTAATCTACTGAACTGAGACTTAAAACGTTTTCTCACAAACTGATTTGGGCCTACACTATTCCGCGCACTGAACTCTTACTGTAGATACTGAATTCTGACCTAGTCAGTTAGCAGATCTCAGCTGAGTCAGTACTCTTAGCCTTTAACTCGATTCGGTAACGTGTATGCAGTTGGCCGAACCGTTTCGGTCCGACACCATCCTGAATAGGACTGTTCGAGTTCGAAGTTGAGAAATCGAATCAGGTGTATTCACCCCCCCCCTCTACACCTGACCGTACCCTCGGGACCAACATTTGGTATCAGAGCAGGAGTTCTTTAAGACTCTTGTCACTTTGAGACTGGTCTATTCAAACGGATCCGAAGGAAAACGATTTCACTGCATATCACTCTACATTCATATCTATATTCTTCATGGCTGATATGTCAGGGATAAGGATGGTACCCATGTTCTCGGTGGAGAATTATGGAGTATGGCGAGTCAGAATGGAAGCACATCTGACATCCCTCCATGACAGTATGACTGAAGTACTTGAAGATGGACTTATCGTTCCCATGATCGATAGTGTCGTAACTCAGGACCAAGCTCAAGGAGGAGGAATGGTGACCGGGAAGAAGATTCCCAAAGACAGAAGTCTCTTCACTCCTGAGGAGAAGAAGCTTCACAACTTAGACCGTGTTGCCAGAAACGCTATACTGACCACCCTTAGTGATTCTTATCTTGGCAGGGTTCAGGAATGCAAGAGTGCAAAAGAAATCTGGGACGCTCTAGCGCTACTGAGTTGAGGGACTCAGAAGATTAAAGCGAATAAACTAGCGCTGGAACTCCAAAAGCTGGAAAGCTTGTCTCTCATGCCCTGTGACAAAATCGAAGATCTGAACGTCAGATTTACCAATCTGATGAACTCTATCAATGGGCTGGGAAAGACATTCAGCAACCGAGAGATGAATCTGAAGATTCTGAGGGCACTACCGGACGGACACTGGACACCTTTTGCCACTCTATTGCGACATTCTGACTTAGATGCTGTGTCTCCTGACCATATCTTTTCAGAATTACAGGCAGAGGAGTTTGAGTTCGACGCACCTCAAAGAAAGCAGAGAGCCGAAGCCGACACGTAAATCGACCATGCCTTCTAAGCATCGGTCCAAGACAAAGATCTCCAAAGAACGAGCAAAACGACGAGTAAGACTGAGCCTTCACTCAATGATCTACAAGAAGGAAGTCTCGCTCAGAAGTATGCGCTGCTCGCTGTAGAGTATCAGAAGGAGAAGGAGCGACGCAGAAAAGTGACTAAAGCCTATCGGGAAATGAAAGGTAAGTCAAATTATATGTCGAAACACACTCCTGACTCACAATCTTCTGAATGCAGAAAGAAAGATGACTCAGAACCATCAAAGAATAGCGAAAGCAAAGAAGAAAGAGTCATCGCTTGTTACAACTGCAAGAAGCCGGGACATTATCAGTATGATTGTCCTGAGCTCGGTAGTGCTGAACGCGCAGCACGTAAGGCAAGGAGAGAGAAATTCGCCCAGAAAAGACAAGCTTATATTGCAGGCGAAATCTCAGACGACTCAGAAGTCGACTCCTTTATGGATTCATCTGACGATGAAGCAGCCTTCATGGCTTTAAAGCATGAAGCAGATGAATCAGCTGAAAAGTGCATGATGGCAGGCGAAGAGGATGAGGTAAATTCTCATGAACCACTTAACTCCTCTTCACACTGCACACACGACACTATTTCAGGTGCAGATGAGAATTTGGACGTCGCGACCGCATACGAAGAACTGCTCGACGAACAAATTCAAATGAGTCTGCAGCTCAGCAAGACTCTTCAGGAGTTGGATACCCTGAAAGTAGAGAATCAGAGACTTTCTCAGGAAAGTCGGGCTGCTACTGAGGCCGAAGGACTTGTGTTGAGACTCAGGGAGGAGATAAACTCTCTGATGGCCAAGTCTCAGCATCAAGAAGATCGGATTTCAGTTTTAACCAATGACTTGACTCAGAAAGATACAGAACTGAGTCTGCTGAAGCAAGAAATGTTAGGACTTCAGACCGAGCACGACACACTGAAGAAGAGTGATGATGTCTGGAGGAGCCTGATGATTGAGAGGTACATGGGTGCTGAGAAGAAATTAGAGACTATGCTAGCAAGCAATAAGCCAAAGCACTGCAAGGAAGGACTTGGATTCGGCCGGGGGAGCTTCCTCATCCGCCCCGATACACTCGAAGTACGGCTTGCGATAGGTTTGTTCAAGGGGAGACTATGAACGCAAATATACTGAACCCCCTAGCAAAGAACAAACAGAAGATGAAAGCACCTCATCCCACACATCAGCATTCTGACAAGAAGATCAGTGCCAAGAAACCCCAGTTCAGTCAAGGGGGAACTAGCAAATCAAAATTGGCAGATCAGTATGGACCTCCAAAGCTGACACATCCAGCTCAGTATGGGTCATATTATTATGAACCTATAGTCAGAAGAGGCTCCAAAGGTTAGAAGAAAAAGAAAGCCACACAGAAGGCTAAGGTCGGCTAGCCACCGCTCGAAGATTAGGACTCCCGAACCTCGAAGCCTCGAAGTCACCTATGACCGATCCGGTGGTCGATATGTTGACTCTAGTGGAAAGAAGATGTCTGAAACCACCAGGGTTGTTAGACAGATTTGGGTTATGAAAACTAACATCTAAGGACCCAAAATCAAAAATAAAGGGTACTTGAATATAATTCTGTTTTGCAGGTGCATAAAGACCCATGGTATGTGGACAGCGGATGCTCAAGACATATGACATACCAAAGGAGTCTACTGAAGAATTATATCATTGAAGAAGGACCCAGAATCGAGTTTGGAGATAATGCCAAAGGCTACACGAGAGGATACGGCACACTCAAAGCATAGGAACGCCAAAGTTCCAAGAGTATCCTATGTTGAAGGACTTCAACAGATAATCTTCTCTCTCGTTAGTCAATTTTGTGATAACTCGAATAGAGTGATTTTTGACGCTGGTTTCTGTGATGTTATTGATAAATCTACAGGGAAAATAGTGTTATCAGGTTCGCGCAAAAAGAACATATACGTGGCGATCGGAACTCAACTGAACCTGAAGCTTGTTTGTTGGCGAAGAATGAAAACAGAACGGGGTGGCTATGGCATAGAAGGCTCAGTCATCTCAACTTTAAGACGCTCAACAAGCTAGCAAGAAACACTCTAGCAAGGGGACTGCCGAATGAAGTATTCAGCAAAGACACTCAGTGTGAAGCATGTCTGAAGGGAAAGCAAACAAGGAATCAAAATCCTCCAGTTCCATCGCCTTCCACAGATGGAATCCTTCACCTGCTACATATGGATTTGTTCGGTCCAGTCTCCCCAGTGACGATCAGAGGCAGAAAATATGCATTAGTGGTCATAGATGACTACTCGCGCTACACATGGGTCATATTCATTGCCAACAAGTCTGACGTCAAAACAGAGTTACCAACGCTTCGAAAAAGGCCCAGTGTCGAGAAGAACACCAAGATCAGAAAAATACGTTCAGACAGAGGAACTGAGTTCCTTAATTCCATGGTAGAGGAGTTCTCGCAGCGAAGGAATAGAGCATGAGACTTCACCGCACGCACACCTCGGCGAGAATGGAGTTGCTTGAACGAAAGAACAGAACTCTAAAAGAGGCAGCTAGGACTCTACTCGCAGACTCAGGACTCCCAACCAAATTCTGGGCATAAGCTACTGATACTGCATGTTACACTCAGAACCGATCTTTACTGACAAAGCAGCATAAGAGAACACCATATGAACTATGGAACGGTAGGAAGCCTTCTCTATCTTATTTCCATATCTTTGGTTGTTCATGCTTTATCCACAATAATGGGAAAGATCAGCTGAAAACTTTTGATAGCAAGTCAGATCAGGGAGTGTTCTTAGGATACTCTCGGGTCACAAAGCTTTCAGAGTATTCAACTATCGGACCCTTTGCGTGGAGGAAAGCCCTCATGTTGTGTTTAACGAGTTTGCTACTGAAGACAGGAGCAATAACTCAAATTCTGAATCTGAGGACATCAGTAGACAGCTACAGGATCTAAGCATAAAGGACAAATCTGAAAAGATTCAGCTATGTTGGGATGATGATTCAGACGAAGAAACTGAAGACAAATCTACTGAATCTCAACCAGCAGAGCAAGTAGCTGAGCAGATTGATTCTCCCGAACAGAATCAATCCCGGTAACTCAGGTCGATGAGGAAACCGTAGAGGTAATCGAGACCACTACCGAGAATAACAACTCGTGGGGGAACATCTAGTAATGTTCCCGAGCCGAATGCCCCCGAACCTCGGTGACTCGGTAGATCATACTCTTATCACCGAAATTCTTCAATCTCGTGAATAGTACAACCGAAATGCCTAACTCACCTACTATCTCGTGTTGAACAAATTTCGGATGAAGAGTTAAAACATCGTAGATCGTGGCTAGATGCTCACACTTGCCGATCTTATAATTGGAGATCCTTCAAGACATGTCAAGACAAGATCCAGATTGTCGCAAGGAGAAAGCGCATTATTTTCCCGCTTCTTGTCTACCGAAGAGCCTCGGAATATTGAGGATGCACTTAAAGATGCTTGGCCGGATTATTGCTATGCAGGAAGAGCTGAATCAATTCACGAGAAACGAAGTATGGGAGCTTGTAGACAGACCCCGGCATCAACATGTCATTGGAACCAAATGGGTCTTCAAAAACAAGCGAGATGAAAACAACGTTATAGTCAGGAACAAAGCAAGGCTCGTGGCTAAAGGCTACTGTCAAGCTGAAGGAATAGATTTCGATGAAACTTTCGCTCCAGTTGCAAGATTGGAGACAATTAGACTATTCCTAGCCTACGCAACACATCAAAGATTCAGATTTTATCAAATGGATGTGAAGTCTGCGTTCCTGAACGGCGTGCTGAAAGAAGAAGTCTATGTGGAACAACCGCCCGGTTTTCAGCAGGGACATCAAGTATATAGACTCAGAAAGGCTCTGTACGGGTTAAAACAAGCACCCAGGGCTTGGTGCGATACCCTGTCTGAGTTTCTTCTTCAGAAAGGTTTTCAAAAGGGCACAGTAGATCATACGTTGTTCAGCATTCGACTGGAAGATGACCTATTACTCGTGCAGATCTATGTGGATGACATTATCTTCGGTTCGAAGAATGTCATTATGTGTCAGCAGTTTGAAAGAATGATGAAGGACAAGTTCGAGATGTCGATGATGGGAGAACTGAACTACTTCCTTAGTTTTCAAGTCAAGCAATCTGAAAAGGGAACGTTCATCAACCAAGGCAAATACACTCGAGACCTCATCAAAAGATTCGGCTGCACATCCGACAAACCCATCAAGATCCCGATGAACACGAATATAAAGATAGATCTTGATAATGAGGGAGTATCAGTAGACCAAACTAAATACCGTGCTATAATTGGTTCTTTATTATATTTAACAGCTACCCGCCCTGACATAACTTATGCTGTAGGTGTCTGTGCTCGATTTCAGGCGAATCCCAAGCAGAGCCATATGGACTCAGCCAAGAAGATTCTCCGCTATCTCCGAGGAACACCTGACATGGGTTTATGGTATCCAGCTAATGATAATATTGAACTAACTGGCTATTCTGATGCTTACTATGCAGGATGTAGAATTGACCGAAAATCAACTTCAGGAACATGTCAGTTCCTTGGCAGCAAGCTGATCTCATGGTTTTCAAAGAAACAAGCACTCGCAGCTACGTCGACTACCGAAGCCGAATACATGGCTGCTGGGAAGTTGTTGCGCCCAAATCCTTTGGTCGGGACAACGAAGAGAGACTATGACATCATTCGGAATGAAGTGCCAATCTTCTCGCGATAGTACCGAGTGCCATTGCAATCACTCGAATCTCGTACTACACACGAGATGCAAGCACGTGGACATCGACATCACTTCATTCGTGACCATGTCAAAAGAAGGATATCGGGATGGAAAAGATCCATACCGACAAACAAAGGGCCGATATAATGACCAAGCCTCTAGCCGAATCCGTATTCGAGAGAACTTTCGATAGAGCTAGGTCTCTGCTGGACCCTACCGACCCCGGTCGGTAAGAGGTTTCGGGAGAGAGACATTTCAAGAAGGGGAAATGTTCACTCTCGATCTGAATGTATTCAGTACGTAGAGATTCAGAAACCATCTACACGAGGTATCAGCTGACTACTATGTTCAGCTGACAGGTTTGCGTATCTCTACTCAGTAGTAACTTATATTTCAGAACTTTGTATTTATGACAAAGATTCAGCATGATATCAATATCTTTTGGTTTGTCTTTATTATTAACGAATTTCATTTATTGCATGACATTCCATACATAAGTTTGCTGAACTCTGCGCGCATTTAATGCATGTCTTTTCGCAGTTACTACTTAGGTTATTTTACAACTGTCTTTTGACTTAGGCGGCTTATGCGATCATTGCCTATTATATAACGTCTAATCTTGACCGTCCTTTCTAAAAGTAGTTTTAAACTCAGCCTTTTGATCAAATAACTGTTCGTCTTCTCGTTAGATATATATATACGATCATATCCTAGAAACCGCCATTAGCATACAATCTTTCAAGTCCGAGAAATCTGAAGCATCTTTTAGAACGAATCTCATCCGTATTTCGCATTATATCCTTCTAAAGCATTAGATTTCTCACTGGTATGCATATTAGAACTGTTATGATAGCTTATTTTATTATTCAGAATCGATATATATATATATATATATATATATATATATATATATATATACTATTCTATCTAAGAATCGATACTGATAAATCTCTTGTAACAGGTACTATGGCGGGTATTTTTGTAGATGCCCCTGACAACATGGAGGAGATCCTCAGCAAAGGCCGTGTCTGGTGCGAACCAGTCATGGAGTTCGATGCTTGCGAGTTCGAATACATGGAGGAAGTATTCACGTACCTCCGAGCGTCTGGACTAGAAGAGTTCTTATCGAGGAAGCCTACTTTCTTCCTTCCTCGACAAGTGGCAGAGCTGTATCTGAACTCCGACTCCGTCAAAGGCGATATTATGGCAAGTTTCGTTGTTCACGCGATTGGTGACGCCTCGAAGATTCTGAAGCAGATGTCGTTAAAGCAAGCCCTGAAGAAAAGCTTCAATCTTCCATCCGAAGGTATCAGCATGATAGGCTACAACGACGATTCAGTAGATGAATACCTGACGGTATTCTGTGGCAAGCCGACTACCTTCAGAGCTGCCTTCCCGAAGAACGCAATGCTCCCCCAGTACAGAGCATTGGCCTATATCGTCACGCAGCTGCTAACGAGCCAGGCTGGATCATTCGATCAGGTCTCGCGACCTAAGATCCACCTGATGATGGCCATATATGACTGCGCCAAGGTCAACTGGACTGAGTTCTTCATTCGGGAGTTCATGATCCAAGCAGCTAAATTTGACAAGCCCACTCGCACGCTGAGCGCAAAAGGAAAGCTACTCTACGGGCTCAAAATGTCAGTGATGATTGAAGACTACTGTGGCTCTGAGCAGATCACATATGACGCCAAGGAGTACTTCAATGTCAAGAAGATTCGGTTTCATAACCGAACTGCGGCCCCTTCAAATCGGGTCGGTCCTTCGGCAGAGATCGAATCTCGAAGGCTACTCCACGAAGAGGAGAACGCCTCCAGCAAAAACCCCGAAGGTACCGGCTAAGAAACTGAAGAAAGCCATCGAGGTGCCTGCTGAACCTAAGGCCCCTGCTGAACAGGCCACTCAGCAGACTACTCAGCCCCAGAGGCTGATAGATGAGTCAGAGTCTTCTGAGAAGACTCAATCAGTAGAGAAGATCGTCTCCATTGAAGCATCTGAAGAGATGGAACAAGAGGAGGCTACTGAAGCTCAAAGTGAAGAAGTTCAGCGCCTTGACAGCCCCCTCGCAGTTCCTCCACTCAGCGGTGCGGCACTGCTTGAGACTCGACGTCTCCACCACCGACGAATCTGAGACGGCGTCTGAAGAAGAAACAATCGGGATGGAAGCTTCAGTGATTATATCCGAGAGATTCTTCAACTAGTTCCGGAGCTTGCTGACTACTCAGACTTGTTGCTCATCGCCAAGACAGCAAGGCTCCACATGTTGCTGCGACATCAGGAGTGGCCTCGTCTACAGCGCCTTGTCCTCCACTACTCCTGTCAGCAGCTGCATGAAGAGGAATTGAGACTAAGAGAGGAGATAGGCTATTCAGAGCCTGAAGACCTCAGCTCAATGGACAATCTGAGGGCTGTGATGCTGGCTATGATTCATGATCGACAGCTCGCCTCCGGCCCAGCACCCTCAGATGGGTCAGACCATGACGACCCACCCAAGGATTCGAGCCCTGGAAAGCCTGATGAGGGAACTCCCCAGGACAAGGATACACAAATTATCGAAGAACCTCGGCGTCCACTCGGTATCCTTGGTTCCCGAGAAGTCGACGGCTGGTACCTCATCAACAGAGCCTGCTCAGCTCCTGCTGAAATCAGATTTCGAGGTAGCGCCCAGCCCGCATCGTCGACGCTCCAAGTCTGTGGCAAAGGCTCTACAAAGCCAAGGCACTCAGAACCGTGCCCTCGCCAAGGCAATCCACGAGCTTGGAAGAAGACTGCTGAAGCCACGCCACGAGCTTCGAGGGCCGAAATCCTCAATGTCCCAATCGGCCGCCCCCGATGTCTCTCGCAATTGTCACTCAAGCATTGGCTCGGCGAAGCGGACCAACTTTGAATCTCGGCTCGGGATCTTTCGGGAGAGCCAAGCCAAACTACTTCAAGATTTTTAGGCTTCTAAACTGGCTCATACTGCAGCTATTGCTGAACAAGCCCAGGCCACTGAGATCAGATTAGACAACATTCAACTGGCCTTGGAAGACAAGATCACTGAGAAGCTGAATGATGTAAAGGCTGCAGCTGAACTCTCTTACAAGCAATTTGATGAAGTTCTAACTTTTGAGAGGAACGAGCTGCATGAGGCTCGACGGACATCCATAATCAAATTCGATCGCTTGTCAACCTCCTTCAACGGCCTTCGAACACAATACTTATCCCTACCCCGGCTGCAATTGATGATGCCAAAAAGGGGGAAAGTAGAAGAGGGAAGAGTATTGAGCCGACCAAAGGCAAGAAACAGAGCACTGAGAAGCTGACCCCCACCAAAAGTCCAAAGTCTAAGGGGGAAGCTACACTGAAGTCATCCCAGACTCAGACTCAGACTCAGACTCAGAAGGGTGAGGCCCAGGGTGTCCCAGCTGCGAGCACAGCTGCGACCGGCCCAAGTGGCTCAGGATCCCAGGCTACTCATGCAACCCAGACTCCTACTGATATCATCAAGGAGGTTGCAGAGTATGCTTTGAACGTAAAGAGGACTCGAGAGGACTCGAGATGACGAAGAAGAAGTCCCTCTACCTCCACTCGTTCAAGGCAAAGGTAAGAAAATTACGAAACTCCCGACCCCTCCAAAGAAAGAAACCCAAGAGATACATCTCAGCTGAGGAGGAGGCTCAGATTGCCGCTGATGAGAAGCTGGCAAGGGAGATCGCCGATGCTGAAGCTGCCAACAAACCAAAGTATAAGCCTGCTAAAGGAAAGACTAAGGCACCAGCACGCGGTGGAAAAAAGAAGGCGCCTGCTAGATTGCCTCCCGTAAAACTTCGAAATGAAGATGATGAAGATAGGGAGAGGCAACAACAAAAAGGCACTGAGCAGCAAGGTGCATCCAAAACCAAATGCAGTACCTCTGCTGGCTCTGAACAAGCTCCTCAGAAGCCTCAAGAGCAAGATGCAGAAATTGAAGAAATCTTCGCTCAGATGGATAGATATCTTTACAGCGGAGAGGAAGCTAGACAGATAGAGGCTGCCAGGCAGAGGATACATTTGGCAGACCTTGAGGCACTCGGGAAGCGTGCGAACAAGAGGCCAGCCGAGAGTTCCTTCGAAAGCCGACATTCCTTATCGATACGAAGGTTCGGGAAGCCAAACGATCTGAAAACACATAGATGGCCGAGATCAGACGAATGGATGCCTATTCAGTTCAATCAGAGATGGGAATCGACCAAGATAGAGTTTATCAAGAGAAATTATTTCTGGCGATTCTGGCCTGAAATGTCTAAGGCTGATGCTTATGTCGAGTGGATGACCATTACTGAACCTGATCTTTACCCATATATGCACAGAGCAGTAACTGAAGGGGTAGTAGTCAGCGTTCCTGAAGCAAGGATCATTCCTCCACCTAGAAGACAAGACGACTCAGTACATCTCGGAATGATTGAACAAGAAGTGAAGAATGCTGCGTTGAACAGAGGTCTAGAACAAGATGATCCAGCAGACTTCACCGAATACCTGAAGCTGAGGAAGAACACATTCAGAATGTATGGATTCCCACTGCCTGAAGATAAATCCCAAGGTTTCATGAATAGGATTCAGCAGTTTAAGGGTTCTTCTCCTTAGTTCTCCTTTTAGCTTAGCAAGATTTGTAATGTACTGAACTGCTTATCATATATATACAAATCTTATTTTGGCTCTGACAACTACTTGTTGTCTAAATAGCCGTGTTTGCTTTATGCTTTAACACTCAGAATCACTGAAGTGATTACTGACACACACACACCTTGTTTATTTACTTGTCAGTTTTTTCTCGGTTAGATCTCTGATAGACTAGACTTTCGTAGAGTTATTATTTCTCTTAGGGAGAAATTGTTGCATGGGAAATTATTGTAAAGGGGGAAATGGTTCTGCCCTGTCTCCCTCAGTAGTCTAGCACTTACCAGACAACTCCACTGATCCTACTTGTAATATTTGTAAGGAGCTCTGTTTCTGAGTAAGTTAGTGTTTAGCATAGTTGATAGGACATTAATGATAGGTTTTGGCATCATCAAATAGGGGGAAATTGTTGGGTGATGATTCCATCCTCAGCACTGTTTCACTCAATGGGAAATGATTCGGTCTTAGACACTGATCTTAAGCTCAGTAGCCTTGTGCTCTGTACTTGTCTGAAGATTTGAAGATCCCAAAACCCTATCTGAATGATGAACCATTCCCTTGTATCTGTTTTGTCTCGAGGTTTCCGACTCCGTAGGCACCTCTGCTCTGGTCAAGGCGCTCAGGAGCTTATCCGCCCCAAGCCGGTGCGAGAAGACTCGTAATCTTGGACTCGAGCGAGAGCGATATGCGAGAGAGTCACTTGAACTGAACTCAGCAGGAGTAGTTCACTGGACTCAGAGCTGATCTTCAGTAGACTTATCTCAGCAGTCTATCTACTGAATACAAGGTCAGACTCAGCAACGGCAGATAGTCTTCGGGATCGAGAATCTTTTGAAAGACAATCGGCATTGTCATGTACGAGGAAGAGAGAAGTCGGCTTCGATGCCGTCTCGAAGTCCGTGCTTTGTCTCAACCACTCCATCCACCTCGACGAATGACAAGCATACACGTGTCTTCTCACCTGCTAAAGCTGCAGTCAACCTTTTACCTAAAAAGGTGGGAAAGTACACTGTTACCTATACCAAAAGAGCCGTTTGCTACCTAAGAGAGAGAGAGAGAGAAGAAGATCATCTCCAACGGATCTATTTCAATCTCTGCTCTATAAATAGAGGGATCATTCAAGATTTGAAAGACGCCAAGAACACAAGAGAGCGCAAAAAAGAGCGAATTCCAAAGAACAAAGTCTTAGCAAGAACTTGAAGAACAATCTCCGGCGAAAGACTACATTCTAGCTCATAGGGAATCAAACTATACCGACATATAAAGCCTCTAGTATCCAAATCGACGTTACACGAACTCAAAGCTTACCTTCAGCTGTTCGTCGATCTAGAAGCTACTCTCATATTCCCTATCCCTCTAACCCTAAGCTCAACCGTCCTTATCTATAGCTTAGACGAAGGAGTTCACATTTGAACCCAATCCTTATTGTATAAGGACTCCTTCACTGTTGGAGAAGTTTGTCAAACACTTTAAGTTTGATAGTGTTGTAAACTGAGACTTGGATCAGTATAAAACCAAGACGCGGCTTTGCCAAGTGTGCAAGCTGACTGAGACTAACTCAGGATAATAAATAGCCTCCTGATCATTCGGGACAGTGGACGTAGGATTTGAGCGATATCCGAACCACTTTAAAAATCCTGTGTCTCTTACTGCTTTCTTAACTGTTGCATTGATTTTACTATTCATACTGAACATCATATTTAAAATCAATCAACTGTCTCAGCATACTGAACTTTTAATCTACTGAACTGAGACTTAAAACGTTTTCTCACAAACTGATTTGGGCCTACACTATTCCGCGCACTGAACTCTTACTGTAGATACTGAATTCTGACCTAGTCAGTTAGCAGATCTCAGCTGAGTCAGTACTCTTAGCCTTTAACTCGATTCGGAAACGGTTGTATGCGTCCGCCCGAACCGTTTCAGTCAGACACCATCCTGAATAGGACTGTTCGAGTTCGAAGTTGAGAAATCGAATCAGGTGTATTCACCCCCCCCCCTCTACACCTGACCGTACACTCGGGACCAACATAAACAGTGTCACCAACCAAACCCTAACGGGTTTAACAATTTTATATAATTTCATAAAGTCGAAGAGATATCTTACCTCTCCCAATAAAAGCTCTGCAAAGGTACTATAAGAACTTCTGTTTTAGGACCGCTATGTCTAAAAACGAGTTTACTATGAGTATGTTACTCAAATCTTTGGTAGCGGTCAAAGAGGTTATAGGAAAGGGCAAGAGTGCTCAAGTCTTGAATATCCCTAGTAGTTCAAGGAATCCTCCGAAATGCGAAAACCAGAAAAAGAGCAGAAAGGGTGGACATTTCAAGAAGAGTAGTGGGAGTAAGAAGACGGTCCTTACCGACGACATACGAATGTCAAAGGAGAAAGGAAGGTTCTTCAAGAGTGGTAAGAAAAGACACTGGAATAATTATAATCCAGATGTCAAGGCAAAACAGAAAGAGACGCGAGTCGCTCTTGTAACTGAAACTGTTCTGGTTTCCTCTTCTACCCACGAATGGGTAGTGGATTCGAGGGCAATTGATCATGTTTGTTACACCTTGCAAGGTTTCTTGCAGAAAAGGCAATTGAGCAATGGCGATGTGGTAGTCTCAATGGGCAATAGATCGAAAGTTCCTGCAATTGCCATTGGAGATTTAAATCTATCTTTTGATAGTTCTGTTTTAGTATTTAAAGAAGTTTAATATGTGCCTGAGTTTAGGCGAAACATTATTTATGTTTCAAAACTTTGCACCATGGATGGTTATAAATCAAGTTTTGATAGTGAAGTTTCTATCATGAAAGACGATGATTTTATCTGTGATGGACCATTAAACGGATCTTTATATACTATTACTTGTAAACCGCGTAGTTCTGTTAATATTGCTTCCTCATCATCAAATCCTAAGAAGAGGAAAGAGTCTTCTAAGGTAAACCAAACTTATCTGTGACACTTAAGACTAGGTCACATCAATCTTAACAGGACTCAGAGGTTGGTGGAATATGGATCATTGGAGTCTCTCCAAGATTGAACCATTTCCAACTTGCGAAATCTGTTTGGAAGGAAAGATGATGACTAGGCCTTTGAAGGCAAAGGGTCATAAAGCCACATAAGTATTAAGTTTGATACATTCTGACTTGTGTGGGTCTATGTCTACACAAGCTCGTTGAGGGTATTAGTACTTCGTCACATTTACTCACGATTACTCGAGGTATGGATATGTTTACCTTCTTCGCCACAAGTTGGATTGCTTTGAAACCTTTAAGGAATTCAAGGCAGAAGTGGAGAAGAAGCTAGGTAAAGAAATCAAAACACTACGATCTGATCGTGGTAGGGAATACCTACCCAACGAGTTCAAGGACTACTTGACAGAATGTGGGATTACATCCCAGCTGATAGCACCAGGCACGCCTCAGCAGAATGGTGTGTCAGAGAGAAGAAACCGAAGTCTCTTAGAGATGGTTCGGTCGATGATGAGTTATGCAACTTTGTCAGTTTCCTTTTGGGGATATGCCCTAGAGACTGCAGCATACTTGCTGAACCGTGTACCTTCCAAGTCGGTACAAAAGATCCCTTTCGAGTTGTGGAGCGGGCACAAACACAGTATGCACCACTTAAGGATTTGAGGTTATTCTGCTTATGTGCTAAATAGGCAGGCCGACAAATTGGAATCACGTTCAGAAATGATGTTGTTCATAGGGTATTCGAAGGAAACGAAGGGTGGATACTTTTATGATCCTAAAGAACAGAAGATCGTTGTTAGCCCTAACGCTCGGTTCTTAGAAGGGGATTATATTAGTAACCATAAATCTCGAGTCGACATCATCCTTGAGGAATTACAAGGTGGTCGAGTTCCACTTGAACAACCAGTTGTGCAAGATAGTACTCCACGAGTAACTGCACAATCTGTTAACACAATACCTGACACTGTTCGACGTAGTGGGAGGGTGATATTTACACCTGATCGGTATATGTTCACTGGGGAGACGTTTGATCATCTCTCGGCAGATGAACAAGATACCGTAGATCCCTGGACTTACAACGAACCAGTGGGAGATGTAGATGCACATTCCTAGCGAATCGTCATAGACTCAGAATTTAAGTCCATAATTGATATGGATGTATACGAGATCATTGAACTACCTGAGGGCTACAAGGCTATTGGTAGTAAGTGGGTATACAAGAAAAAGAGAGAGCACCGAATGGAGAGATCATGGCGTTTAAGGCCAGGCTAGTGGCGAAGGGTTTTACCCAGAAAGAAGGTATCGATTATGAAGAGACCTTCTCGCCTGTAGCAATGATCAAGTCCATTCGGATTCTCCTTGCCATAGCAGCTCACATGAACCTAGAGATCGGACAAATGTATGTCAAAACCGCATTCCTAAACGGTCACCTTGAAAAAGGTAGGGACATCTACATGAAACAGCCAGATGGTTATGTGAAGGAGGGCGAAGAGCATCTAGTTTGGAAGCTTAAGAAGTCTATTCATGGACTTAAGCAAGATTTCCGGTTATGGCACCAGCGTTTTCGACGAGGTAGTCAAATCCTATTGATTTGTATCCTGTCCTAACGAGGTGTGTGTACAACATTTATGTTAACGGATCAGTGGTGTTTCTTTCATTTTACGTAGATAACATCCTTCTCTTTGGCAAAAATGTTGAAGTGTTATCAGACGTAAAGACGTGGTTATCCGAGTAGTTTCAAATGAAGGACTTAGGTGAAGCTGCTTACATCCTTGGGATCAAGGTTATCCGAGATCGCCAGAAAAAGATGTTAAGCTTGTCACAAGTGTCCTACATTGACACTGTTATTGCTCGTTTTAGCATGCAAAAAGCCAAGAGAGGTTCAGTACCTTTCAGACATGGCATTTTTCTATCCAATAATCAGTGCCATAAAACGCCTGAAGAGATAGAAAGTATGAGGCTAGTACCATATGCTTCCGCTGTCAGTAGCCTCATCTATGCGATGCTTTGTACGAGAGCAGATATCTCATATGCCGTAGGCATGGTCTCAAGATATCAGTCTAACCCTGGAAAGGAACATTGGACTGTGGTCAAGCATATTCTCAAGTACTTTAAACAGACTAGAGATTATAGACTTGTTTACCAGTCAGACAGTCTAGTGTCTTTGGGTTATACAGAATCGGATTTCCAGGCTGACAGAGACGAGAAGAAGTCTACCTCGGGTTATGTGTTTACCTTGGGAGGTGGAGCTATTTCATCGAGGAGTGCAAAGCAGAAATGCATTACGGACTCAACCATGGAAGTAGAGTATGTGGCTGCTTCAGAAGCCTCAAAATAGGCAGTTTGGCTCAAGAATTTCCTCCAAGATCTTGATATTGTTCAGAATTTGCCTAAGGCAATCACGATTTATTGTGATAATGCAGGTGCAGTGACAAATTCTAAGGAACCTAGATCTCACAAGGCGTTTAAACACATACCTAGCTAATTGGAACTGAAGTCAACCTAGCTAATCCTTTCACGAAGAGCTTACCACTCCCGGCTTACGAGAAGCATGTTCGTGGCTTAGGGATGGTAAAGATGCCCCCCACTTAGGACTACAGAAACTTTTGTATAAGTGGGAGAAGATGCAGTGATAGATAGGATAGATAGCTGAGATATAGCTGGGTACTAGTTTGTACCTAGATAGCTGAGATATAGTTGAGTACTAGTTTGTACGTAGAACTGACACATTGTATACTAAAAGTTTACTTTAGTATAAGTGTGAGAATTGTTGGGATTTTGTATACTGGAAGCAAATTTTATGCTTGTATACAATGTGTTTTGTCCCTACCACTATCTTATTCTCCTATCTGATAAATATATATATATATATTTGCACATGTTATCCTTTATCTTATATAAAAGTTAGATTTGTGTGGTGTGTCGGGTATCACAGAAGACAACACAAATTGGTTGAACTGACAAGATATAAACAGTTATCACAGCTGAGACAACTTCAGGATAAGTTGTCGGTTTAAGCTGCAGTTTAGATAAGAAGTGGCTTGTCCTAGCTGCTTGTCTTTACTGGTACACTGAAGGTGGTGTATTGATGGATCACAGTGAGATGTGTTCTCCTAACTGACCTTAGTGGAGAACCAAGATCTCGGTGACTTAGCTGGTCTTAAGCTTGGTAAGACTTCAGCTGAGTGCATTTGGCTATCTATCACTTTGACCTACTATGGTGAACATCATTGCGACTAGATCTACGTATCTTAGGTGTTAGTAGTTATTTGTGGCTCAAGCTTGTTGTCTGTATCTTGCAGCCGTATCCTAGTAAAATGGGTTGATAATATCCCCTGAGGAACTCGAAAGGATTATCACACTAAACCCGGCTGGTTGATTAAGTTCAGGTGTGTTAATAAGGTCGAGTGGTACTACTCAGGAATATAAGATGTTAATTAATTTAAGCTGTCAGTGAGCTTAATTAATTAACGGATATTTCTATCTTAAATACAGAGATCGATTAAGTCTAAAATACAAGCCCTTGCACAATTCGGGATAAAGGGGTAAGGCAGCACGGATTCTCTAGTGGAATGAATCTGTGTTTATTAATTAATTTTGCTCTGGGTTGAGCATAGATAATTAATTAATTTGAGGCCCAGCTTTATTTCTTGTATTAGATCCCTGATCTGGCTCAATTAGTTGCCTAGTGATTTATTGTCTCTCATAAATCATTATTAATGGATTAATGTATTTTTACATTGTTTAATAATGTTATTTATCTGGAATTAATTAGTTGGGCCAGTTAATTGATAAATATTAGTAGCCCAATGGATTAATTAATTATATTATGAGCTAATTATGTGGAAGCCCATTAGAAATATAATTAAATTAATGGGCTACAGATATTTTAATATTATAATGGTTTTTGAAGCCTATATATATTATTAGTATTCTATTCAGAAATAGATTACACACATAAACAAATTATACACGGTATGCGTTAGTTTTGTGGAGAGACAAAATTTTATTTTCTCCAGTTCTCTGACCACCTAGAGGGAGAAAAAGGCTTGGACACAGATCAGAAGATCTGAGACACGAGCAACAATCAGAGCCGCGACATCATACGAAGGAGGAAGGTATTGTTCCTAACCCTCAATTATCCTTCAAACACTGTTCCGGCAGCAGCTGGGCAAGGCTGGAGACAGTCTCTGGAACATCATATAAGTGTTCTTCGGGAAAAGTCTCGTTGATTGGCTCTCCATCATCTTAAGTGGTCCGCCACATGATTTTTAGCACCCTTCTTGTCCTTCACCTGCCAATCGAATTCTTGTAGAAGAAGAATCCCTCGGATAAGTCGTGGCTTTGATTCCTTCTTTGCAAGGACATGCTTGACAGCGACATGATCGGTATAGACGATTATCTTCGAGCCGAGTAAATAAGAACGGAATTTGTCAAAGGCAAACAATATAGCCAACAACTCCTTCTCCGTGGTGGAATAGTTGTATTGAGCCGGATTCAATGTCTTTGATGCATAATAAATCATGTGGCTCTCCTTTCCGGATTTCTATCCCAGCACTGCTCCGATTACCCAATCGGAGGCATCGCACATAAATTAGAAGGGCTTGTTCCAATCCGGCGGCTGCATTACCGGAGCTGTTGTGAGCTTGTCTTTCAGGAGGGTAAAGGCCTCCTTACACTTGTCATCAAAATCAAAGTCGATCTCTTTTTGCAGTAGCCTTGTCAAGGGTTGAGCGATCTTCGCGAAATCCTTGATAAAGCGCCGATAAAAACCGGCGTGCCCTAGGAACCCACGAACTTCTTTCGGCATAGTAGGGTACGACAACTTTGCTATGGACTCGACCTTGGCCTTGTCGACTTCGATTCCTCCTCTAGAAATGATGTGACCGAGCACAATCCCCTCGGTCACCATGAAATGGCATTTCTCATAATTCAATACCAAATTCTTTTCTACGCACCGGGCTAGAACCTTGTCTAGATTCTTCAAGCACGAAGTGTAAGAATCACCGTAAACGGTGAAGTCGTCCATAAAGGCCTCTATGCAATTCTCGATAAGATCCGAGAATATACTCATCATGTACCTTTGAAAGGTGCCCGGTGCATTACACAGTCCAAACGGCATACGGCGATAGGCGAACATTCCATATGGGCATGTGAACGTCGTCTTGTCTTGATCCTCGTCTCACACATGGATTTGGAAATAGCCGCTATACCCGTCCAGAAAACTGAAATAGACTTGTCCCGCAAGTATCTTGAGCATTTGATCGATGAAAGGAAGCGGGAAATGATCATTGCATGTAGCCGGATTAAGCTTTCGATAATTGATGCACATGCGTTATTCCGTCACTAAGCGTACCGGAACCAATTCGTTCTTCTCGTTCTCCACCACTTAGAATCCAGACTTCTTCGGCACGATGTGAACAGGACTCACCCATTTGCTATCCGATATGGGATAGATATACCCATAGACAACAGCTTTAGAACTTCCTTTAGCACGACCTCCTGCATATTCGGATTGAGCTTCCTTTGTTGATCGCGAAAGGGCTTGCTATCGGGTTCCATCAAAATAGAATGCTCGCATATGTCGGGACTTATGCCGGTGATGTCGGCTAAAGTCCATCCGATAGCCTTCTTATGCTTCCCCAAAACTTCGAGCAATGTCGTTTCTTGATTGTCATCAAGCTCCTTGTTGATAATGACGGGTAGCGTCTCATTTTCTCCAAGATATGCATACTTCAAATATGTAGGGAGTTGTTTAAGTTCCAGCTTTGGAGCTTTGACGATTGATGGCAACAGTTTCTCAGAGGTGTCTCGGTTGGGCAATGAGACACATTGCTGACAGTTTCCAGTTTTGGGGATGCGTACAAAGCTAGAATGCTTTCTTTGATCTCCTCATCCCTCATATCTTCGACATCTTCCTCGGTCAGCCCTTGAGTCAAGGTAACTTCCATTTTATCCTGCATCACATACGCCTCAAGATATTCTTGGACAATAGCATCAATGGAGTCAGTAGAAAAAGCATTCTCATTTTCATGATCATAGGGTTTCTTAAGTGCTTCAGATATGCGATGAACATAAGTTTCATTATGGTATGCTACACTTATCGAACCCTCATCCACATTAATTATTGCCTTTACAGTCTTTAAAAATGGTCTACCCAATAACACTCCCGCAGTTCCTTCAACTTGCCTATCATTTGTGTTATTTACATAAAAATCAGCCGGATAGACAAAATTGTTGATTCTGACTAAAATGTTCTCCAGTAGTCCAATCGGAGCAATGCATGACCTATCCGCTAATTGAATAATCACCATAGTGGATATTAACTCAGCTCCTACCAATTGATTATATACAGATAAAGGCATAACATTTATGGATGCACCTAGATCACACATGGCTTGTTTAATCATAACATCACCCATCAGACAGGGTAGTGTAAACATACCTGGGTTGACACATTTAGCAGGCAACATTTCTGTATGATTGCCGATATTGTGTGATCGAATAAAACTTTCCCGGACTTGGGAACTTTTCCGGTAATGAAATCCTTCACAAATTTCCCGAATTTGGGAATCTTTACGGCTTCAAGGAAAGGGATATTAATCTCTAATTTCTCAAACAGCTTTAAGTAATCCATGCTTTCCTTGTTCGGCGTTCTCTTCCTTTCCAAGGATTCCGGAAATAGTGGAGGTAGAATCGGTTCAGACTCCGATTGGCTAATCGGAACAGTCTCCTCTTCCTGTTCTGGTTCAGCATCTTCAGCATGCTGTTCTTCTGGGCGGTAGGGTCGTGCAGGCTGTTCTGCGACCTTCTTATTTTCTGCCAGCTTTTCTGGGTGTCTCGCTTGCACAATCGGGCCAGACAGTTCTTTTCCTGCACACAGCGTAATCTGATTGCAGTTATGGGCATTTGGATTTTGCTGGGGTTGAGCTGCAAGTTGCCCTTGAGAATTCTTAATTTCCTGCATGGTAGAATTCAACTTACTCATCTGCTTGGCCAACTAATCCATCGTAGCTTGCTGATCCTTCTTTGTCTGATTGATCTCCCGCTGCATTTGTTGTTGAAATGCAGTGGTGTCCTTCTGCGAAGAAACCATTTCAGCCAAAAGCTTTTCCAATGGATTCTGGTGTTCCGGTTGGGCAAGCGGAGCACTCTGCTGCTAAAACTGCCTTTGATGCGGAGGCCTATACGCCTGCTGATAGCTATTCTGATTAGGAGCCTGGTATGGCTGCTGATAACTCTGTTGCTGCTGGTATGGTTGCTGAAATTGTGGTTGAGGCGGATTTCTTGTTTGAAATTGCTCTTCCGGTTGCCTCCATTGAAGGTTCAGATGAACCCCTTACTGTCCGCTCCGATTTCCAACTGCATTTACTTCTTCTCCCGAATATTGTAGTGACGTATGTCCTTTTTCTCCACATGCTCCACATGCGTGATCGGTATTCGATCGGCTTGAAGCAGGAGCGTTCTGCTTAAGTATTAAGTCGAGCTTGTCTTGCAAAAGGCTGAATTTTGCCTCCACCTTACTATCGATCTCATCCATGTAGTCGGAATGAGATCAATTTACAGCTCTCCTTGTTGGTCTCGGCCCTTTGTATTGCGAGGTGGATTCTGCAAGTCCTTCGATTATATTTCTTGCATCTTCGCAATATCAACCATGGCTTTTGCTTCGTCTGTCATCCCTTAATAGAAAATTTACAAAAGCTCCACATCCGAGTAGCCATGGTTCAGATAACTATCGACAAGTCGTCCAAATCTCTCCCAGTATGCGCCGAAGGTCTCGTCGATATCTTGAGCGATCCCGAAAATTTGCTTTTTAAGTGCATTTGTCTTTGACTGCGGGAAATACTTCTTTAAGAAGACCGTATGCATGTGGGCCCACGTCGTGATCGTGTTTGACTTTAGACTTGAGAACCACGCTTGTGCTCCGTCTTGGAGAGTGAATAGAAAAGCCTTGAGCTTGAACGCGTCCAGGTTGCCCTACCGGTGCAGGTTACAGACTTGGTTGAACGATGCCAAAAAGGAATTTGGATTCTCGTTCGTCCTTCCATAAAACTTCGGCACGGCAGCGACCATGTTCAGCTTGACATCGATTTGTTCAGTAGTTGTGATTTGGATTGGACCAGGTAGGTCCGCTCCCATGTCAAGCGATCCTGCATTCATCCTCAAGGGTTGTGGATTGTGCACTTCTTCCATCTCTTCCTCCTCTGATTTTGAGCTTGTTACTGGAGTATTTTGCCTTGTTCTGTCGAACAAAACAGTCTCTGGTTCTGAGTCGCTGGTCTGATCACCGACGTTTGTTCTGTCTCCTGATTGGGCAGTTGAGACGTCTGCTGCCTTGGACAGATTATGTTGCTTTTGTAGCTTTGTCTCCTTCCTATTCCTCTTTTCTGTTTTCTCGATCTCAGTATCAAATATCAGATTAGGGTTGGAAGACCTGCTCATGCAACATCAAAAAGCACAAAGAAAGATTAGTAGAAAATAAAGAAAACTAGTTAACACCGTTCCCCGGCAACGGCGCCAATTTAGTGATCGCTGTATTGCACCAAATAATCCTGCAAAATTCGAGAATTATATCAGTATAGTTCACAGGGTATCGAACACAGGGAACGGACAACTAGACACTTTATTTTCTAGTTATCTATGGTTTTGGTTAGCAACCACGCAAGATTTAGGTTTTCTATTAAACTAAAAATAATTAAAAACTGAACTGAATTAAAAAGTGTATAAACTGGGCAATTGAAAGACAAGTCCAGCAGAATATTCACACACACGTAATTCCAATCCTCGGCACTTAATATGAATCAATCTCAAGAATCTACTAGTTATAGATCGCCGTAATTAAACTGACGCAACCCTCACTCCCACTTACTTAGTCGGTAACCGCCATGTTGGGCATCGAAACGGCTACTTCCCTAACCTAGCTACAACCTACGTTGTTGGGCAATCAATAGATTTAATAACTAAACATCTTTATCGAACTAAGGGAGCCTAGTATAGGAGCTTACTCGTATGTTGGACATCTAATAGTCTCCTATCGGTTTAATCCAATTATCCTAACGAATAATTTTGCTACTTACCTAGCCTTATTCCACGTGAAACGATGGAAGTACTAACTTAGCTACATACTGCGCAACCTATGGTGATCAAGCCTAAATTACTAACCAGATTAATTAATTCAGAATTAACCTAAAACCCTTTTGATTAATTATTCGAACCTAAGCCTCATGTACTGTTCACATGTGCATTTACATTATGCCAGACCCTAAAAAGTTTAACTACTCATGCAGACGCTTCGGTTGGGCAATTGGGACAGTTTACAGAACAAAAAATTAGACATGAATAACCCTAGATCTAGCATGAACGAAAATTAAAATAACTAAGGCACGAAATAACAGAATATTTAAACCTACGAAATGAAACTAAAACTTGAATTAAAATAGCAATAGAGTTCAAATGTAAATTCGATGTTCCTACTTAAACGATTAACTACGAAATGGAAATTAAAACAAGAATTCAACTACGAAATTAAAAGCATTAAACAACGGAAATTAAATGAGTGTTTCTTCTTCAACTATCAACTACGCAAGTCGGAAATGGTTTGGTTGTCTTCGGCGGTCTTCGGTTGGCGGAAATGTTCGGCGGTCGGCGGTCGGATTTCTCGGACGGAAGGGAGTAACGGCAAGAATGTGTGGCTCGGGTTGAAGGTGTGCGTGTGTATCGTGGTGTGTTGGGGTCGTGTTCAAGGTGTCTGATTTTCGTCCTCTTCAACTCCATATATACTCCTCATTTTCTTCATCTCCAAGCTAGGTTAAATCATTCTTTGATAAGGAAAGAGAATTGGATAGATAAGGAAATAATATCTTTCCTTATCTACCACAAAATATCTTCAAGATTCTTTCCTTCTCACAAATCCGCGTCCACGTCATCAATTCCGTGCCTTTTCATCATAAAAAATCGCCAAATATTATCCTCGTCATCATGCCACGCCAGCACCAAAAACCTGCATTTTTCACCACTGCGAGTGCACCGGTTGGCCAATCGAAGCACTTTTCGCCCAAAAATTACTAAGTACAAAAACGAATCATCAGTTCTCCTTGCCTCTCATTTTGTGTTAAGTAAGGATCAGTCTCCCAAGACTGATTCTGAAATTAATGATATGAAGAAGGCACCTTATTCCAATGTTATTAGATATGTTATGTATTTGATGATCAACATTAGGCCTGACATTGCCTATGTTGTAAGCTGTCTGAGTAGATACATGTAAAATCCAGGTATGTCTCATTGGAAGCTCTTAAATGGCTTCTTAGATACCTGAAATCTACTATGCATGTTGGCTTGAGGTTTTCTAAGTGTGCTGATGATACCAAACTTGTTGGATATGTGGATTCTAATTATGCAAATGATAGGGACAATAGGCAATCTACTACCTCTTATGTGTTTACTCTATGTGGGTTTTGTATAAGTTGGAAGTCTCAGCTACAACCTATTGTTGTCTTATCCACTACTGAGTCTGAGTATGTAGCTGCAGCTGAAGCTTTGAAAGAAGCAATATGGCTTAAGGGTCTTTCGTCTGAAATTGATTACCTCTGTAAAGATGTGACCCTGTTCTCAGATAGTCAGTCTGACATTCAATTGTGTAAAAACCCTATTTTTCATGATAGAACCAAACATATAGATGTTATGTTCCATTTTATTAGGGATATTATTGAAAAGGGCATAGTTAAACTTGAAAAAAATTCATACTGATTTGAATCATGCTGATATGAGAACAAAATGTCTTAGTGTGGAGAAACTGTCTACATGTCTAAAGATTGTAAACTTCAACCTAGGTTAATTTACTTTGCACGCCTCTCTCTTTGGTGAAATGTACCAGTTATCTTGTTCTCTCCACTTGTCTGTTTCTTGTTTCTTCTCTTCTTTGTTGTGCAGGACTCATGTAATGAAGTATATGGAGAGGCTGACAGATTGGCGATGATGGCAATAACCTGTGGGTCATCCTCCTTATTTACAAGGCACACCACTACTGAGTTTAAGGTGGAGAATGTTATGTCTATTAGGCACAACCCATTAGACTGTCTAGCTTGTTAGCTTTTGGAGGCCCAGCCCAATTGTTTTCTTACCCTACATTGTTGTTGCCCTAATTATATATAGAGGCAACTATGTGTTCTGGGTAGAGTGTGTGCGCAGTCGAGGATTTCTCTACTAATGTATCTCTTCATCTCTCTCTATGAGTAGTTGATTAAGTGTGTATAGAAACTGTATGTGAGTGCCGCCAAGCTCTCTAGGCCGACAGTCTGTTGAGTTCATCTGTGGTGTGAAAGGAACCTGATATCCACGATGTCTGAACCATACTGAAGACTTGACTTCGATGCCTAAGACGAAGCATATACCTAACAGTAATAAAGAGGATATTCATCTATCTATTACTTCTTAAAAGCTCATACTAATAAAAACACTGTTCTACCACGTCCCATCGTGCTACAGTTTTTTTTTTCTTCCCCGGTTTTCAACAGTCGCCTACCTCTATCTACCCGACATAGGGCATGGCGTATATTTACGGCTTATGATGTGAACTGGGCTTATGAGAAATAAGAGAAGAAGAAATGGTGAGGCAGACTTTCGATTTCCTCTTCGGTAAGTTTCCTACATCGCCGAAGAAATCCTCCCGCCGCCAATCCACCGACAACAAAAAATCCGGCGATGGCAAATCACGGCAAAGCAGAAGGAACCAAGCCAAAGATTCATGAGAAGGCGGCTCTGAAGAAAACTCATCGAAAGAAGGCGGTTTCAAACGAGGGTTTTGATCGTCTGCTTTACAGAATTTCTGTAAATCTCACCCCTTCGGCAATACTTCGGTAAGTTTCCTAAAATCGGCTTTAAGTTTCCTAAGTTTCCTAAAATCGGTGATACTCATCGAAGGATGACTCTCGTGATTTCGTCTTCAGCAAGTTTGCAATAATCAATACAGCGAATCTCGGTTCCTTCTTGTTGCGTTAATCCAATTCCAGTTTCTCTTAGTCGCGCCTCTGTAACTCATCAATTCATCTCTCGCAGTGTCTTCTCCTTCCCGTACACCTTCCGCGGTGCAAGGTACACCTCTTCTCCCCTCACTTTCCGCCTTCTTCAATGGAACCGACGGTCCCTCGCGCATCCGATCACAACGGCTCTCCGGGGATTACAGGTCAATTGGTCTGCGAACTGAATTTATTTTCGTATTTCTACTACTGGACCGAATATCACTGTATAAAATGCAGGAGGGAGGAGGTGGAGCGGCTCGAGAGGCTCCAGAGGAGATTGTTCTTCGGTCCAGGCATATTTAGTTTTTTGTTTAGGGACGATTTTGATTTAATTATTTTTTCGAGATTGTGAGAGTTGTTTTATTCCTAGATCTCGATTTCTTATGGTAGCGGTCATTAATTTTGTATACCGTTCCATATTCTTATGGAAGCTGCAAGAAACTATGTGTTTTTTTAATTTTGCCTTCGCCTTATAATTCTAAAGGCTTTGGCTTTCTGTTCTTTGGGGTTTTGGTTCTAAGTTTCCAACTTAAAACTGATTATTAGTCTGTTTACCAACTTAAAACAAGAAAACCCGGGGAGAGTTTGTAGTTGTGTCTCTTATTGGAGTTTTCTACTTTTATGAAGGGATTTTCTCACTTTTGCTTGATTTTTTTTATAGATAGGTTTTGAGTGGTCTTTCTTATACAGCTGGTATAATTGGTGGCAAAGGCTGCTTCGTTTATACGATTAGAAGTGAATGGCCTCTGTTAGTGTAGCTCCTGCAACTGATGTAAGAGATCCTGGTCGAAAACCCGGTGAAATGGACAGTTGCCGGATGAGATGAACGAGATGAAGCTCAGGGATGACAAGGTACGGGAACTTATCCTAAGAACTTCAATCTGTTTTTATTATATGCCATTTCTTATAGATGTGCTAACTGTTATCTTTCATCATAGGATATGGAACCTGCAGTTGTAGATGGTAATGGAACGGAACCGGGTCATATTATTGTGACAACAATTGGGGGAAGAAATGGTCAGCCAAAACAGGTTAAATTCGTCCCTCCGAATTTGCATTATAAAAAATTTATTATTTTCTTATTCGTAGTCTTCAACCCTTGTTCTATCGGACAATCAGCCCACATGGCCGAGCGTATTGTGGGCCGGCATCTTTCGGAGTAGTATTTCAGTATTGTTCTTTGTCCCTGCCTTCTCTTTGGTGGTGTAAGGAAAAATACTAGCTTCACCACTTTCACACCTCGAATTTCTTATATCTCCTAATGTTATCTTCAGGCCAAATGTCTAGAAACAGCGAAACCATTGCCATTAAAAAGGTTCTTCAAGATAAGAGGTACAAGAACCGCGAGCCGCAAACCATGCGTCTCCTAGACCACCCTAATGTTGTGTCTTTGAATCATTGTTTCTTCTCAACAACCGAGAAGGATGAGCTCTTCCCTTAACTTGGTTTTGGAGTATGTTCCCGAGACTGTTCATAGGGTGATTAGACATTATAACAAGATGAGTCGAGGATGCCGATGATACATGTTAAACTTTACGCTTATCATGTATACTTTATCTCATTTGTATTCTATGGTTTTCTAGAGCTACTGCATTTCAATTCAAAATTTGTCAGTTGACTTGTTTTTACCAATGAGACTTTTTTCTAAGTGAAGTGCCTTTCTCTCGGCAGATTTTCGAGCACCGGCATATATACATGGCGTATTGGAGTGTGCCACGGGGACATTAAACCACAAAACTTATTGGTAATCTTATGTTCAATTCAATCGTCATTCTAGCAAATATCAAATGACTAACTTATTACCACACTGTTTGCAGGTTAATCCACACACCCATCAGGTGAAGTTATGTGATTTTGGAAGTGCAAAAGTACTGGTGAGTATCCCCCCCCTGCGATCTCGGTTCATCAGATTTTGACTTTGTTATGTTACTATCTTTTTATCAATTGTATGTCAAAGGAGAGCCAAACATTTCATATATATGTTCGAGGTATTATCGTGCTCCGGAACTCATATTTGGTGCAACAGAATACACCACTGCCATTGACATCAGTCTGCTTTGGATGTGTTATGGCTGAATTATTGCTTGGACAGAGTTGGTGAATCAACCGCCTCTCTCTTCAACTCGTTATCTTATTGGAGTTCTTATCTTGCTAAAGTGAAGTTCAATTTGATTATTTCAGCCACTTTTCCCTGCTGAAAGTGGAGTAGATCAACTCGTTGAAATCATTAAGGTAAGCATGATCTATCTATACTTTGTTTATAGCATATTTATGATTTCAAGCACTTTACCATTTCTTTATGATTATGGTTTATGGAATGTAAGCAATTGAATGAATAGTCACACCTCTTTATACTTAGGTTCTGGGAACTCCAACAAGGGACCATACTTGTAGTTTAAGTTGCTTTGGAAGATCTTTTGTGTGAATTTAGTTTTCTGCAGTTGCTCTCCAACAGTGTTGAAATACTACTGTCTATGTTTCACAGATTTGATGGTTGAATCAGAAGGGACAGAGAATATGGCGTTTTTCTTCTCTAAGAAATTTCTTTCTTGTATTTACTGCATTCTGAACTTCTAACTCCCCTCCTTTTACTCTCTCTGTTATTCTTAATGAATCTATAGATAACTGGGCATTGATATGCAACTATTACGAATAATTCTCATTGTCATTGTTGTATTGGACTTTTCTTAATGTTTCTGCTGATCAGAGCTGAAGGTTACTTGTGAACAGTACTACTGATGAATGGTACTCAGTAGATGAACAGTACTAATTCGATGTAGATGAACTTTCCTGTTCATGCTACTGATGGTGAATTCTCCTACTGATGAACAGTTTATGACGCTCCTGCATCAATAATTGTGAATAATTCTTCATATAAGTCCGTCTCTTTCACTCCGAATCCTAAGTTATATCTATGATTAAATTTATATTCATTGCTATATTATTTAGGTTCAATCTATATGAAGTACAATCTATATGAAGTAAAATGTGGGATAATTGGTTTCTAAAAAGTAAAAAATTTGCTTGTAAGTACAATGTAACAGCCGTGTAGGTATGTATTATTCTATCCGTAGACCTTTCAACTGCTTCATAAAGTCGCGGATTTGATACCTAAAATCGCGGAAAGCGTAGCACGGGTGTTTGCCCAAGTGGTAAATAAAAGGAAATAAACTCTCCTACTGATGATACTGATGACCTCTCCCACTGATGAACAGTAGATGACCTCTCCTACTGATGAACATTACTCGTGAACAGTACTACTGATTAAGGGCACTCAGTAGAAGAACAGTACTCATTCGATGTAGATGAACTCTCCTGTTTTATGGATTATTCCCTTTTTATTTGTGATTTTCTACCTTTTATGGTAAAGGGTGGAATTTCCTGATGAATGTCTTTCTTTGTTTTCCTTCCACATAACTGAAAATACTGCATCAATATAATTTGAATTAATGAATGTGTGGCACATGATTTTTTTGCTCTTCTCTCACATTGAATTGATACTATCCAGATTCTAAATTTGTCAAAGCTCATAGGTGGTTGAAGCAAGGAAACTATTAGTTATCTTTCCCAGTAAAATAGAAGATGCATTTTGGTATCAGACCCCTTTTATTTTTTTTTTCTCTAAGATTTCGCCCGAAATTGGGTCAACTCGAATGTGCTGGCCTTTTACCCATCCAGCAAGATCATCATCGTCAGTGTCGGCAACGAGGTCGTGACGTTGCCGGATCTGGGTTTCGCATCACACCTTGTGCCCGCGATGCAAAATGTCAAAAACGCCCTCAATGCAGTTAACTTTTTCTTGCTCTTTCGGTTAATTATGCAATCATTTATGAGTTTTTCTTTTTAGAAGTGAATTATGGAATTATTTGAGATTCAATCCAGTCCAAAGTTTCTAAACATCTAAGACTTGACCTATATGATTTGCTAGCATAATGTGATTGATATTGCACTCAGTAAGGTAGGAATATGATATTGTCCCTTCGTATTATTTGTTTTGTTTCATTACTTTATATATCCTCAAAAGGTTTATCTTATTTGATTTGATATATGTTGCAGATTCTTCTTAAGCCCTACCATTGAAATTTCAGAGGAGACAATTTCCCCTCATTGTTTCTTATGCAATGACTATTAACAAGAGTCGGGGACGATCGTTACGGATCGGTTGATTTATATTTGAAAAATCCAGTTTTCACTCATGGACAATTGTATGTGGCTATGTCACGTGTTACTAAGCAACCTGGCTTGAAAATCTTGGTCGTGAGGGAAGATGGTGGAGATTGTTATGTCACTAGAAATGTTGTTTTCAGAAAAGTATATCAAATTTTATAGTTGTACTTTCTGTGGATTTTTTCTATTGGTTTCATGAACTGCTTATTTTTTCATGTCGCAGACTTGTTTTTGACATGATAGACTTGTGATGAATTTTAGTTGTTCTTCATTGAAATTATGCTTTATTTTTTTATGTTTGTTGATGATCTGACTGAAAAATAGCATTTAAGAATAAAACAGACTTTTAAGAGGATAATATATATATATATATATATATATATATATATATATATATAAAAAGCATTCCAAATCATGTGAAAAATCAATTGAATTAATAAGAAATACTAAATATAAATTGATGCTTTAAAAATACTTAAATTAATTTCATACCTAAAATTCACCCGTGCGTTAGCACGGGTGTTTGCCCTATATAAAAGCATTCCAAATCATGTGAAAAATCAATTGAATTAATAAGAAATACTAAATATAAATTGATGCTTTAAAAATACTTAAATTAATTTCATACCTAAAATTCACCCGTGCTGTTTGCCCTAGTGAAAATAATACTAGTATGAAATCGAAATGTAAATTATATGAAAAGTTGAATTATATACAGCATTTTTAATGTTTTTACTCTTCATCAGTAGTGATTTGTATGTATCTGCGGCGCGTCTGTAATAGCTGATATGAAAGCGCCTACCTCCGCCGTCCAACAGGTTCATGAATCATGATTGCTCCCAGTCTAGCATACGAAATCAACTTAGCCACGGCCCACCATTCCGGAAATGTTTGATAAACGGAATCGATTATGCTTTTATAAACTGATTCAGCCGGTTTTCCTCTCGGTTAATTTGATTTCCATCCGATTACTAGGTCTTAGTTGTCATTATTGGATCTTCGTAGTTTTCTTGTCATTTCAAATTTTAGGTTATGAAATCTTTTTTGCTACCTATATTGCCTAGAACACATTCTGTTCTTGTCCTTTATACCAATTTTATATGGTGCATCGATGGCGCATTTGATTAAATGTTTAGATCTCGGGAGAAATATATGTAAGATATATTTTTCTGATTCGATTTGAGGAAAATCATCGCGTTAGAGGTCCGTCCAACTAGGTTAGAACTTTCAGCATATTGGAAAACTCATTGTTTGTCATTCTTAATTTAATAATTAGTGTGTTTGCGTGTAATGTGATTGATACTGAGGTTTGTACAATGTTCGATCTCATTCTGCAGGATAAGAAACAGAGTTTCTGCAGTCTACTGTGTCTTTTATACGAATAGTAGAAATAGGGGGCCTAGAAAACTCTATGGGAAGATGGGGTTTAGTTGTAGGAACTAGAACGCGGTTGCTGATTTAGTGTTTGATTTTCAATGTGAGTGATTTTGAGGGATGGATAGTGTTTTGCAGAGTATAAAAATGCGAAGGTCCGCTTCCAGTTGTTAAAAACTCGTTTCATCATTCTGCACTATTGAAGTTGAAGCAAATTTTCCCTTTCATATGTCTACCCTTTTCCTTCACTGCACAAAATCATCATTGGAACGTGCTTTTCCCATTGACCGTTTCTTCTTCCTTGTCTCATAACTGAGCCTGTTCCTCAACTCCATACCCAAACTCAAACTCTGTTTTAGGCCGGAAAAATAAAGATTGATGTTAAACCATTCCAGTCCCTTCTTCAGAACTTGTGAAACTGCTAGAAGATGTATTGATTATCAAGTGCCGTATTACTGTTCTTTGATTTAGTGTTATGGATTTTCATTTCCAGCTTGATAGGTTGTTGAGAGTTGAATTCTTTCATTTTTGGGCTGCAGGAAAAAGAATGTAAATCAATTTCCCAACATCAACTACCTACTTCAGCAATCTGCTGCTGGGGGAATTAATGTCGAAAGTGATGCGGGCTTTCCTATTCGAATCTCATGCCTTACAGAATTGTATCTTTAACTTCAGAAAACCACTTCTCTCTTTAATACTAGCTTCTTATTCCAGATTCTCACATGAAAGAGCCTTTTCCTCAACTCCTGACCTAAATGCAAAGAACTCTGTTTTGACTGACTACCTCATTGACTCCTAAAAATCCTCCAAGTATAAAGCACTTAAAGTCTCCAGCAGATTTTCACGCACTAAATCCCTTGAAAAGCCTCAAGAAGTGGTTCTTTTCTTTAAAGGTCTTGGTTTCTCACATGATCGTATCCAGTCCATGGCCCGTGCTGCACCTTCCATTCTTTTTTATGATGTTGAGAAGATTCTGTAACCAAAAGTTGTTTTTTTGCAGGAACTTGATCTGTCTGATCTCATTTTCCGAATCCCCTCTGTTCTTAGAATCAGCCTAGAAAGAACCCTGAAGCCTTCGATTCCTCTCATAAAAGAAGTGATTGAAAGAGATGGAAGATGTAGAAATAAGGAGCAAGTCAATCATGATTTGTTGCGGGTACTGGTAAGTTGTAATAGTATTCTCTACATGACTGGCAGACTGGAAGCAAACATTCTCTATCTGCAGAGATGTGGGGTTGTCGGATGGCAGTTGTCAAATCTGTTTTTGAAACGCCCTAGGCTCTTTGTTCTTCCTAGAGAGGGAGCTTGTTTCGAGAGCAGTAGATATGGATTTTGATATGGGTTCAAGAATGTTAGTCCATGCTGTTATCGTTCTTAGTTGTGCAAGCACCACAACGTTGAATGGTAGATTTGAAGTGTTTGAGATGTTTGGTTTCTCCAAAACTGAGCTCGCCTCAATGTTTAGGAAGTCACCGCCCACCTTTGGACTTTCTGAAGCCAACTTAAGGAAGAACCTCGAATTTTTCCTGAACAATATTAAGATCAACAGATTGGTGCTTGTTGGGTATCCGGTAATATTCTGCTGTAGCTTAGAAAAGAGAAGTAATCCCTCGGTACCTTGGTCTCCAACAGGCAATGGCCTTGTCGGACGAGCCTTCTTGGAGAATTTCATCATTCCATCTGAAAATGATGTCAAAGAGTTGGTGGCTGGCTTGTAAAGCTAAATTTTCCAAATAAGCCAAGATTGGGAGTTGGCTTATGAAGGCAAGTTTGTTGATACAACCTGAAATTAGAAGAGATGCCGTGTTTATTTCTAGTGTTTCATCTTCCTTATTTTGGGCCAATGATTGGCATTGCTGTTGCTAACTTGCTACTATTTGTTAATACTTCTTTCATGTGCATTCTCCCAAAACAGAGCAAGTTCCTTAACTCCAAATGCTACGGCCCTTCCAGTTTCCAGCCATTCTCCACTTTATTAAAGATCTTGCCATTTATATTCTTACATTTTATATGGTGATGGAAACTTACACTGCTACTTGAGGTGTATTGTAACTTGCTTCATATGTAATAAATTGTATATTAATATTAGGTTAGCTATGTGTGACGTATCGAGTTATTAAAATAGTGCTCCGAATCTCGGAGTCCCAAAAAAATTGGGCCTAAATTTTTACCTGATTTGCCAGAGCTACCGAAAAAGGAGCGAATTGCTAAAATAACATTCCCTAAAAAAATTATTCACAAAATAACATCTTTTCAAAAATAATTCTCAAACTAACACTCTTTTTGCTACCTATTTAATTCCTTACTAAATAAATATCTATATGGACAATATATTTTTATTTTTTGCATTACTAAAAAACAATAAAATATACTTTGTTGTAATTAAGTCGTATTTTAAAATAAAATAAATAAATATATTTGTTAGTTTTTATATTTATCTTGTAGTTTATGTGTCGTATTTTCTAAATTAAAAAAATATTTTTTATTTGTTTACTACAGTTAATTTTATTTCAAACAAACAGAAGTATTATTATTTTTTATATGAAAAATGGAATATTTTTTATTATTATAATTACAAAATAAATAAATAAAAAATAAAAACAATTGTTGAAATTAGGTTGGAATGAAATTTTTCCCGTATAAAAATATATATTTTATTTGATTTATTGTAATATTTTTCGTATTTTTTAAATAAATATAAAGTATTGTATTTTTTTATTCCTTAAAATGCTACTATAGTAAAATTAACTTTAAAAATATAAATTATTTTTTATGTACATATACATTTGGTAAATAAGTGCATAGGTGGCAAAAAGAATGTTAATTTCTGAATTATTTTTTAAAGAATATTATTTTAGAAATTATTTTTTTAGAAAATGATATTTTGACAATTGACTCAAAAAGAATACATAGATACTAAAGTGGTTAAATAGAATTGAGCCTTTCTTATATTATCTCAACAAAATAAGAGATAAAATCTCTAAATTAAGAAAATTTAATGAAATTATAAAGTGCTATATGGGCTGGTTGGGGCTAGACTATATTGAATTTTATGCAGCCCAATTCATTTTGGGGCCAGCTAAACACTTCGATGGTCCTAATGACAAACTCCACGAAGAGATATCGAATAAAATTCAAACAATAATTGTTCATGAAATTCATTATCCGTTCCAAGTTTGTAAGATTTTGAATTTTATATGAGTAAAAGCAAATTTGGTACTTATGGGTGTTTACAAATGCTTATCATAAGTATTTTTTATTTGTTTTTGTTTAAAGTTGAAAATAATTGATTGTAAACAAAAGCGGATAATTTTTGGTATTAATGATAAAAAGCAGATATATTTTGTAGTTTTGAAAATTATGGTTCTTTAAGCAAAAAAAAATCTCAATAGATGCTTTAAAAAAAATCTGCTTAATTAAGCAATTTAGTGGCTTAATTTTAGAGAAGCTGCTGCCGTAAGCAGATTTTTCAAACATTGAGAGGGTGTTTGCAAATGCTTATTTTAAGCATTTATCTGCTTATTGATAGCATAAGCAATTTTTTGGTGTTTGGAAAATCTGCTTAGTGCAACAGTTTCTCTAAAATTAAACAACTAATATATATATATATATATATATATATATATATATATATATATATATATTAGTTCTCTATCATTTAATCGTATATCTTTGTACTAAACATAGACCAGTATAAAACATCTTTTACGGAGATATAAACTTTCCTACTATTAGTAGAGAATCTAGTATGTATTAAAAAATTATATCTATTCATAAAGATACGAAGGTCTCCAATTATATTATATTAATATAGCATTTAAAATAAAATATATTAATACATTCAAATATATTTAAATCTGCAATAATATATTTTAATAATTGATACCAACAAGAGCAGGATCGGTGCATACCCTTACAGTCCACACAGCCAATAGAGAGGATGTGACAATGTTGACACATATTACATGGTATGAGGTCCGTCAACAATACCAAAGCTTTAGACCAAACAACTGCTCAACACTACAATACTAAGCCCCACACCAGACATCCATTTCAACGGCTTGCGGACACAGGGGCGAAACGAGCAATGTAAAATGGTCTTATAAGCCTTAGATCGGCCAGAAACTCATAACCAAAACCTCTTTGGTGTTTAAGACTGTAAAAATAAACACTTAGCCTATCTTATTTGCACATAGCCTTGAAGGAAGAATAATTTGTATGAACTTAGATATGATTTATCATACTTAATGATTTAGCCTATTAGGCTAATCATAATTATCTAATAATTTAATTACTAGAACAAAGAAAAAGGAAAGTAATTTAACTATTAAAATAAAGAAAGGAAAGAAAACTTACAATAAATGTAGACCACCAATATTAAGCAACACTTTTATTATGATGGAATATTTTTACAAGGGAGAGAGAGAATGATCGAGAGAAGAGAGAGAGAAAGGCTTCTCCAAAAGCTTGTTACAAATGAGAAACAAACTCCCTTTTATAGACAAGTAAAGGGAGAAAAAACAAAATATAAACATTACATATATTTACATAGTCAAAAGGCTATATAATAGCCTACTAGGTCTATTTTTTTTTTTTCGTATTACGATCAGAACAAATTTATCGTAATACAGCTGTCCATTTCAGCTGTCTTCTACTCCTTTTCTTCAAATACCATTAGATCTTTGGTTGATGACGAGGATGACGCTCCTTTGTTGTTGAATTTCTCCGTAATCATTTCGGTCATTGAATCAAAAATATCAGCAATTGATGGCTCCTCATTTGGATCTTGTGCATCTTGTAACTCCATTGAGGCATCGGATTTTTGAGACATTGTCTCTTCTTTAAAGGATAATAAATCCTTTTTCATTTCCTCAAAATAAGCTGCTAATAATTTTTCTTGAGACATAGTCTCAGATTTCAATTTCAACCTTCTTGAAATTTGCTCAAAAGCAGAAGGAATTTCCTTCCTTTGTTGGAGCTTCTTTTGCTCACTATAAATTTTTATTTTTAAATCAATATCATTTATCGTATTAGATCCAAACAAAGATTTAGTTTCAGGATCTATTTTCATCATTTTATCCCAAAATTTTGAATAAAAAATTCTTTTTAGACAAGGGATTTTTTCTTGGGTATAACCCACTTGTGGACTCCATCTAATAATCCACGGAATTGAAAATTCAATAAAAAAGTAGAAGGCAAATATTCCTTCGATCAAGATTTCTGACTTTTGAATTTCATGTACCTTGGGAGAAATTTCTACCCATTGATCAAATCTGTGTTTAAATAGTTCAGGCAAAATTGATACATTTGTTCCATAAGTTTGCCACCATTTACAAAACCAAATTGGTATTTCTGAGTTATAAACTTCAGAACATACCTTGATAAACCAAGAATGTTTCCTATTAGGATTTTGGTATAAAAATGCTTTGCAAAAGGCATCTTGATAATCCCAAAAATTATATTTCAAGGGAATCTTATTTGATGGTGAATATAAATCCTTTTGCTTTGATGGAGAAATTCCCCATTCTTCAATAGATATAATCTTTTTAATAATAATTTTTGAGAAGTTATGAACCTCTGAAACCTCCTTTGGAGGAAAATGCTGGATTTCACATCCATTTTCTGCTAAAATTCCTTCATAAAATTCTCTGAACTTATAAGTTCGTGTAGCATATGATGCTTTATCAAAATATCTTTCCATAAGATACCAGAGATCATTTTCCCATTTTAAATCTTTCTTTTCCAATAACAGAATATTTTATGTTTTCTCATTAGTGATATAATCACTATTTTCTTCCTTACTCACAATTGTTAAGTAAGAAGGAATATCATCCTGAGCTGAAGAAGAAGGATTATTACCTTCTAATTTTCTTTTATATTCCAAAAATTCTTGGAATTCTTTATTGCTCGATAAATCTTCAGCTATTAGCTTTTTCTTTCCATGCTGAGCCAGAATTTCTGGCTGATTTCTGCCTCGACCCCTTCCTCTATAAGAGGAGAGTCCTCTACCACGTTGGTACATTCCCCGCAAAATTATTCATTGAATATATTCTCCGGTTAAAAAATCGGGAAGACTATTAGTTTCTCCTTTCTTATAAACAATTTCAAAATCAAATGGGGCTAAATGAGCTCGCCATCTTGCAAACATTTGTTTTGAAACATCATGTTTAAAGTCTTTATTAAACATAAATCTTGCGATTTACAATCGGTTTTTATAATAAATTTCGATTATATAAATCATCTTGGAATTTTAAAACACATTTAACAATAGCGAGAATTTCTCTTTGCAACCGTAGAATAATTCTTTTTGTGAATTATTCCATTTTCCCGAATAAAACCTAACAAGATATTCCCGTTTATTATGAGGATTAATTTGTTTAAGAATACCCCCATATCCTATATCTGATGCATCTGTTTCAACAATTTTTTCCCAATTAGGATTACTCAGCATTAAGCAAGGAAGAGATTTAACTCTTTCTTTTATTTTCTTGACAAATCCAGTATGCTTTTCAGTCCATTGCTTAGGATTTTTCTTAAGCCTATCATATAAAATAGTCGTATCTTTAGCTAAATCCTTAATATAAGGAGATATATAATTTAGACTACCTAAAAATCTTTGAAGTTGAGTTTTATCAAGGATTTCATCGGAAATTTTTCCGCAAAATCAATACTTCTATTAATAGGAATAATATTTCCTTTTTCAATATTATGGCCTAAAAATCTAACATTTGTTTGAAATAAATTCATTTTGGGTTTAGATATAACTAACCCGTTTTGTATAATAATATTCTTAAACATATTTAAATGCTTAAAATGCATTTCAATATTTTTTGAGAAAACTAAGATATCATCAATATAAACAATAATAAACTCACTATAAGGAGTAAAAATATCATTCATGATTTTTTGAAATTCGAAGGAGCATTTTTCAATCCAAATGGCATTACATTCCATTCAAACTGTCCTATTGGAACATTAAAGGCGAGTTTATACACCGTCGAACTTATCAATCCGAATTTGCCAATATCCTGACTTTAAATCAAATTTTGAAAATATAATAGAATCATATAATCTATCCAATAAATCTTTTTTATTAGGAATAGGATATCTAATCTATTTTAACACCTTATTCGGGAGGCTTATAATTTATAACTAATCTAGGTGCCCCTCTTTCTTGCTCACTATGTTTATTAACATAGAAAGCAATGACATGACCAGGGTGATTTTGAAGGATTTATTAATCCCTTTTGCAATAATGATTCAATTTCTTTTTTACACAACTCTAAATATTCAGAATTCATTTGACACGGCCTAGCCTTTGTTGGAATTTTTGATTCATCAAAATTTTCTTCATAAGGGAGTGAAACTATATGTTTTTTCCTATCCCAAAATGCATTAGGATGATCATTACAAATTTCTATTGAAAATTGATTTTTAACCGACTCAATTTTATCCTTTAATTTAGGATTTTGAAGTTTTTCTTCAATAGTAAAAAAATTTAATTCTTGTTTAAGAAAATATAATTGATTTTCTTTTTGAGAAATATTATCATAAATTTCATGTAAAACCTTTGTGAAAGGTTCGGTAACAAATTTTAAGAAAATATCATTTCCTTGGAATGTACCTATAATTCCTTCTTTATCAACTCTTTTAAAAGGATAATTTTTTGTAATAAATGGTGTTCCAAGTATAACTTGATTAGCAATATCCTTAGCAAGCAAAAAACTTGTTTGTATGCATTTTTTATTAATACATACATTTGCTATTGGCAATTTATAATTTATATTTAATCTACTACCCCCTGCATGAGATAATTTTTGGGTAGTTTTTTCAAAATACCTAGTAGGGATAAGACCTTCTTGTATAACATTCATATCTGCTCCACTATCAACTAAAGCAATAAATTCTTTCGAATAATAATTATCAATTAAAAGGGTAATTTTTGTATACCATTTTTGTGATATAACCATTTCTAATGTAGAAAGAAAATTGCATTTTAAATTGTCTTCAAATTCTTGTGTCTGAGGTCTAATTTTATCAGTCACATATTCTAATTTAGAGACTCTATAATCTAAATTTTTATTTTCTTTTTTTAATAATTTTATTTCTTCTTTAAGATTATTAATTTCAATAATTAAATCTTTTGTAGAAGTAGGATTTTCTTCTAATTTTTTCTGTCTCATTCGGTTATAAACTTCAGACATCATATAGGGGCCTTCTGGATTCTTAGGCTTCTCATATATTTTATCTTCCTCATATATATTATTCTGAGAAGTGCTAGGTGTATTTTCCACTAGATCTATTATTTTAGATCTTAATTTTGGATCTTTAACTAATTTTAATAATTCCATAATATTATCATGATTTAAAACATTTATATTTAAATTTTGAAATTGTGAAAGAATATTATAAAATTCTTTTCCCTCAATATCACTCTTTTGTTCATCTTCTTTTCAATATACATGGTTGTCCTAATTGACAGGACAAACATTCTGACTCTGAGTTTGACATTATGGACTCATTTCCTAGTGCATCTAATTCTGTATTAGATTCTGTATCTATACTAGTATCACTAGTATCTTCATATTCTGATTCTGAATTTAATAATATTTTTGAAAGAATATCTTTCATATTTTCGTCTAAATTAAGATTATTAATTTTTCTTTTAGTCCAACAATTTCTAGCATAATGACCATATTTGCCACATTTCCTACAGATTATTTTCTGCATCTTTTCCCATTTATTTTGGGCTCTATTATACTTCTTTTGCCTATTTTCTTCATATTTCTTTTTAGAAATTTTTCTCTTCTTATATCGAGGTTTATTATCTTTCCAAACTTTCTTATTTTTATTATTAGTAGAAGGGATTTTTTCAATTGCAAATTGATCACAAAAATGACCTAATTGTCTTTTTTCAACTAGATTTTGACGTTTCATTTGCTGATTGAGTTTAATTTCATTACAAAGATTTAATCCTTCTTGTACACATGTTCCTATTAGTTTTCCATATGAGTAATTTTCATAAGGTATATTATTATAATTTTGTCTTAATACTTTTTTAACTCTTTCGGCAAATAAACCTGGAAGACCATCTATAAACTTAGATTTCCAATGAGTGTTATTACATTCAGGAAGTTCCATGACTCTACTAAGAAAGGTGTCTTTAGACCACCTAAAATCATCGATGTTTTACACCTAAGATTTTGTAATAGTGTCCTAATATTTTCACTATTTTCTGTATATCTTCCCGTAAAATGTTCTACAATATTAATAACCAGTGTATAAACTGCATCTTCTCTAGTAATATTATTTTCAACTTTTATTGTGTTAAGAATATTATCTCTATCTGTTTGAGATAAATAATTATCCCACCAGCCTTTTAGTTGGCCAGTAAATCCTGCTATTATCATTTTAGCAATTTGCTTATCCGTGTTTCCATTATTTTTACATATTGTACAATACATTAACATCCTATGGATTGTATTATGAATTTGTTGATTAACAAATCCATCAATATTCCACTCATATATATGATTGCCACTATAACTATTAGATATAATATCATTTTGTTCTTCTATTAAAACATCTGCTAGGAGTTGGTCTAGGATAATAATATTTACTTGTAGTTGGCTTATCTGCCCATTTTGAAATTTTATTAATCTCTTCCTGATAAACTTGTCTATGATTTGGATTATCAACTAATTTTTCTTTTAATCTTTTATCAAGCGTACTAATTTTTAAATTTTTAAACTTTTCTTCTAAAAATTCTTCAAATTCTTTCATAGGTTTTAATTTAAAACCTACTATTTCTGGCGGAGGTTGAATTGTAGGATTCGCTATTTGAGCCTCTTTTTTCTTTTTCGGGTTTTTCTATTATAACCTTATTAGTTATTATTTCTAATATATTTTTAACTCTATCTTGAAGAGTTATTAACTCATTCCCCTAAAATATTAAAATAAAGACTTAAATAATTATTTTGCTCTATTAAAATATTTATTTCTTTACAAGTTATTGGAAGTGTATTATCTTCTAATAATTTTGCAAAAGCTAAGAAATTATGAATTTTTCCATTCTTTTCTATTTGAAAAGATTGTTGTGGTGGATATACTTGACTAAGTACTTCACCATTTTTTAATTTATAATTTCTTTCTAAAATTGAGATATATTGTTCTACATATGTGGATACAAACCATGGAACAAAAAAGATAATTTTATTTTCTTTTTTACAGAATTTATAAAATTCTTCTTGTATATTTATTATTTCTTTAGGACTAAAATTTTCAAAAAACCATTTTTTAAACGGTTTCCATCTGGGAGTATTGAATTCTGCTTTTATTAGTTGTCTTTCCTGGGATCCAGGATTAAAATCTATTTTTTCTTCTAAATTCATTATATATGAAAATTCATTTCTGATTCGGTTATTTCCTCATCTTTAATACAATTTGTATTTCTTAATCCTTTAACAATATTGTTCTTATCTATTATTATTTTTTTTATTTTATTTTCATCAATAGATTCATTGAATCTTTCACCTATTTGAGACGTAGAGGCTCTATGTGGAATACTCAATTGCTCTAGTTTTTAATCAAGAGGCGATATGTATGAATGACTAGAATAACTAGACCTATGTCTACTTAAAGACTGTCTAGTTGGACTTTTATTGTCCTCGAACTCTAAAGTTACTTCTCCTTCTGGAGTTTGTATTACCTTTATTAAATTATTTGTTGCTTGAGGTTGTGAATCTACAGCCTTTTCTATTGTCCAATTTAATGGAAAATCTATTTCTTCTCATTTAATTCTTCTTCTAGTTGTAACATTAGATTTACTAAAATTACTTTCTATAAGAATTGTTTCATTTAAAGGTTTATTTACCTTTTTACATTGTGGATTTAATGTAAATAACGGTTTATAATAAACTCTGTAACATATAGCTATTACTTCTGAACCTGGTTTATAATTATAACCATGAGTTTTAACATTTAATGTTAAAGCATCTAAGATATTATTATCAGTTAATGATAATTGTAAATTTGGATAAACATCAAAATATACTGGACCGTTTGCCACACTTGTTTGTATTATACCCATTAAAGATTGTTTCCAATTTAAATTTCTTCCATCTCTTAAAGCTGCTATGAAGCTTTCTGGAAGTCCTTCTAATGTTAAAGGCTTAAAAGCAATTTGTACAAGCCCTATATGTAAAAATTTATGCGTACTCCTATGAGATAGTATATCACTATCTTCTAACAATTTAATCGTCATTTCATTTCCATTTAGAGGAATTGTTTCTTCAGTAGTTTTAACTACTTGTTTTAAACCTATTTTTCAAAAGTACCTAGTTTATATATAACACTGTTGGGTGATGATTCAATCCTCAGCATGATCATACTTATGGGAAATGACTCTTATCTTCTATACTGGATCACGCTCAGTAGCCTCGTGCTCTGAACTATTGAGAAGATTTGAAGATCCCAAAACCCTATCTGATTGGTGAACCATTCCTTTGTATTTGTATTTGTCTCCGAGGTTTCGGACTCGGTAGACACTCGTTCAGGTCAAGGCGCTCGGTAGCTTATTTGCCTCGGCACCGGTCATGAAGACTCACGATGATCTTGGACTCGGCGGGAGCAAGATATCGAAAGACTCGATATCGTGATACTTGGACTCAGCAGAGCAAGATATCGAAAGACTCGGTGATCTTGGACTCGGCAGAGCAAGATATCGAGAGAGTCAGTCAAACTAAACTCAGCAGGAGTAGTTCACTGGACTCAGAGCTGATCATCAGTAGACTTATCTTCAGCAGTCTATCTACCGAATACGAGGTCGACTCAAGAACGGCGGATAGTCTTCGGGACTTGTCGGAATCTTTTGAAAGACAATCGGCAGTCATGTACGAGGAAGAGAGAAGTCGGCTTCGCCTATCTCGAAGTTTGTCTTTGTCTCAACCACTACATCCACCTCAACGAATGACAAGCATACACGTGTCTTCTCACCTCGCTAAAGCCGCAAGTCAACACTTTCCGAAAAAGGAGGAAAAGGCACTTGCCTGCCTACACCAAAAGAGCCGTTTGCTACCAAAAAGAGAGAGAGAGAAGAAGATCGTCTCCAACGGATCTATTTCAATCTCTGCTCTATAAATAGAGGGATTATTCAAGAAGAATAAACGGAATGCACGTATCTAGAGCAAAAATCAAGAAAGCATTCAACGAGCAAAGAACCCAAAGAACTATGTCTTAGCAAAAAACTCGAAGAACAATCTCCGGCGAAAGACTACATTCTAGCTCATAGGGAATCAAGCTAAACCAACATATAAAGCCTCTAGTATCCAATCGACGTTACACGAACTTATAGCTTACCTTCACTGTTCGTCGATCTAGAAGCTACTCTTTCATATTCCCTATCCCTCTAACCCTAAGCTCAACCGTTCTTATCTATAGCTTAGACGAAGGAGTTCACATCTGAACCCAATCCTTATTGTATAAGGACTCCTTCACTGTTGGAGAAGTTTGTCAAACACTTTAAGTTTGATAGTGTTGTAAACTGAGACTTGGATCAGTATAAAAACCAAGACGCGGCTTTGCCCAGTGTGCAAGCTGACTGAGACTAACTCAGGATAATAAATAGCCTCCTGATCATTCGGGACAGTGGATGTAGGATTTGAGCGATATCCGAACCACTTTAAAAATCCTGTCTCTTACTGCTTTCTTAACTGTTGCATTGATTTTACCATTCATACTGAGCTCTATATCTACTGAACTGAGACAACGTTTTCTCACAAAAACTGATTTGGGCCTACACTATTCCGCACACTGAACTCTTACTGTAGATACTGAATTCTGACCTAGTCAGTTAGCAGATCTCAGCTGAGTCAGTACTTTTCTAGCCTTTAACACGATTCGGAACATGCATGCAGTGGTCCCGAACTAGTTCAGTACGGCACCTTCCTGAATAGGACTGTTCGTGTTCGAAAGTTGAGAAAACGAATCAGGTGTATTCACCCCCCCCCCCCTCTACACCTGACCGTACACTCGGGACCAACAAACACTATGTTCAATTTTAGGAATTGTCCATTTATTTAGTGATTCAAGATTTTGAGGTAAATCATATTCTTCTTTTGTACTGTTTTTAACAGTACCAGATTTTCTTATTATATTCATAAAAAACAACTAAGTATGATAAATCACACAATAAAATTCATACAGCCTATCCCCCTGGCTTTGATACCAACAAAAAAAAAAGAAAAAAAAAAGAAAAAAAAATATATTAATACATTCAAATATATTGATGCATTATTATATATTTTAATATTTAAATTTGTATAATTATATTTAAATATATTATATTAATAAATATCAATTTAAAATAAAATATATCAATTCATTCAAATATATAAATGCATTATATTGATATATATTTAAATAAAATACATTAATACATTATGATATATAAGATTATTTCATATATTTTACTATTTAACTTTGTATTAATATAATTAAATGTATTATATTATATTAATATAAATTTAAAATAAAATAAAATAAATTAATACATTAAAATATATAAATGCATTTTTATATTTTAATATATAAACCTGTACTAATATATTTAAAGGTATTATATTATATTAATATAAATTTAAAATAAAATATATTAATACAATCAAATATATAGATGCATTTTTATGTATGCATTAATTTATTTAAATGTATTATATTATATTAATTTACATTCAAATTTAAAATATTAATAAATTCAAATTATGTATACTATTTTATATATTTTCATATTTTATATTAATATATTTAAATGTATTGTATTATTTTAATATACATTTAAAATAAAATATATGATTACATTCAAATTATATAGATACTATTTTAAATATTTTAAAATTTTAATAAGATTTTTAATTACTGTTAATAAGTAAATAAATATATACTGAGATTAGATATTCTAATCATCAAAATCACTTTGTTCTCTATTTAAAGTCCGGATATCTCTGTATAATTAATATATTGTATATCTGACATTTTATACAAAGATATAACAATTTGAAAGACATACATACATAAATTATTCATAATATGTGAATTATCATATACAATATTAACAATAAATACGTAACCTACTTTATAAAAAAAATTACATACGAGAACCGATCATTAGCCTTAAAAAAATCAAATATTTTGAACCCATGAGCCTTAAAAAATCAATAAAGTGCAGAAGCTTGAGATGAGATTATCATAAGAGCACTGATCATTACTACACGATAAGAACCCTAGTTTTCAATTACAAAAGATCAGACTCTAGGTCTACCATAAAATTCAGGAACTCAGTTCCTCTGTCTGAACGTATTTTGATGATCTTGGTGTTCTTCTCGTTACTGAGCCTTTTCAGAAGCTTTGGTAACTCTGTTTTGACGTCAGACTTGTTGGCAATAAATATGACTCATGTGTAGCGCGAGTAGTCATCAATGACCACTAAAGCATACTTCTTGCCTCTGATCGTCACCGGAGAGACTGGGCCGAACAAATCCATATGTAGTAGCTGAAGGATTCCATCAGTGGAAGGAGATGGAACAGGAGGATTTTGATTCCCTGTTTGCTTTCCCTTCAGACATGCTTCACACTGAGTGTCTTTGCTGAATACTTCATTCGGCAGTCCTCTTGCTAGAGTGTTTCTAGCTAATTTGTTGAGCGTCTTGAAGTTGAGATGACTGAGTCTTCTGTGCCAGAGCCATCCCGTTCTGTTGTCATTCTTCGCCAACAAACAAGCTTCAGGTTCAACTTGCGCGAACTTGACAAAATTGTTTTCCCTGTAGATTTATCAATGACATCACAGAAACCAACGTAAAAAATCACTCTATTCGAGTTATCATAAAATTGACTAACAGAGAGAAGATTATGCTGAAGTCCTTCAACATATGATACTCTTGGAATTGTTAATGTTCCAATGCTGAGTGTTCCATAGCCTCTGGTATAGCCTTTTGCGTTGTCTCCAAACTCGATTCGGGGTCCTTCTTCAGTAGTATAATTCTTCAGTAGGTTCTTTTGGTATATCATGTGTCTTGAGCATCCGCTGTCCACATACCAAGGGTCCTTGTGCACCTGCAAAACATAATTATATATAGGTACCCTTTATTTTTGATTTTGGGTCCTTAGATGTTAGTTTTGGAAACCCAAATCTGTCTTACGACCCTGGTGGTCTCAGACAGTTTCTTTCCACTTTTGTCAACATATTTGACCACCGGACTGGTCGAAGCTGACTTCTTTCAGGTTCAGGAGTCCTGATCTTCTGAGTTGGTGGACTGCTGACCTTCGCCTTCTGTACGGCTTTCTTCTTCTTCTTCTGACTTTTGGATCCTCTTCTGACTATAGGATCATAGTAGTATGACCCATACTGAGCTAGATGAGTCAGCTGTGGAGGTCCATACTGATCAACCCATTTTGCTTTGCTGGTTCCCCCTTGATTGAACTTGGGTGATTTGGTGCTGATCTTCTTGTCAGAGTGCTGATAACTGGGATGAGGTACCTTCATCTTCTGTTTGTTCTTGGCTAGGGGGTTCAGTATTTCTACATTGATGGTCTCCCCTTGAACAAACCTATCAGCTAGCCGGTTTTCTGAGCGTACGGGGGCAGATGAGGAGGCTCCATGGCTGAATCCAAGTCCCTCCTTACAATGCTTGGGCTTGTTGCTTGCTAGCATAGCTTCAAGCTTCTTTTCAGCGCCCATGTACCGCTATGTCATCAGGTTCCTCCAGACATCATCGCTTTTCTTCAGCAGTTCATGCTCGGTCTGAAGTCCTGACAACTCTTGCTTCAGTAGACTCAATTTAGTATCTTTCTGAGTCAAGTCATTGGTCAGTACTGAGATCTGATCTTCTTGATGCTGAGACTTGGCCATCAGAGAGTTTATCTCCTCCTTGAGTCTCAACACAAGTCCTTCTGACTTAGTAGCATCCTGACTCTCCTGAAAAAGTCTCTGATTCTCCACTTCCAGGGTATCCAACTCCTGAAGAGTCTTACTGAGCTGCAGACTCATCTGAATCTGCTCGTCGAGTAGTTCTTCGTATGCAATCGCGACGTCCAGATTCTCATCTGCACCTGAAACAGTGTCGTGTGTGCAGTGTGAAGAGGAATTAAATGGTTCATGAGAGTTTACCTCATCCTCTTCTCCTGCCATGAGACGCTTTTCAGCGTCTTCCTCAGCTTCAAGCTCTATGGCCATGAAAGCTGCTTCATCATGAATCCATGAAGGAGTCGACTTCATCTGAGTCGTCTGAGAGTTCACCAGCAATATATGCTTGTCGCTTATTGATGAACTTCTCCCTTCGTGCTTTTCGTCTTTGCTCTTTCGCGATGCATCGAGCTCAGGACAGTCATACTGATAGTGTCCTGGCTTCTTGCAGTTATAGCAGGTTGTGACTCTTTCTTCTTGCAGTCTTCCTGTTTCCTGCATTCAGAAGTATGTGAGTCAGGAGTGCGCTTGGGTGTATATTCAGTCTTACCCTTAGAGTCTCTGACGACTCTCGAGATCTTTCTGCGCCGCTCTTTCTCCTTCTGATACTTCACGGCAAGCAGTGCGTACTTCTTGGCTAGATTTCCTTCTTGTATGTCAGTGAGTGAAGGTTCAGCCTTGCTAGACACCGGAGCTGTTGTGCTGACTGATGCTTTAAAGGCATGGTCGACTTGGGTGTCAGCTTCAGCTCGCTGCTTCCTTTGAGGTAAAGCTAAACTCGAACTCCTCCGCTTTAAGTTCTGAAAAGATATGGTCAGGAGTAACAATATCTAAATCAGAATGACACAATAAAGTAGCAAAGGGAGTCCAGTGACCGTCTGGCAGTGCCCTCAAAATTTTGAGATTCATCTCTCGGTTGAAGAATGTCTTCCCAGCCCGTTGATAGAGTTCATCAGATCCGTGAATCTGACGTTGAGATCTTCAATAGAGTCACCAGGCATGAGAGACAGTCTCTCCAGTTTCTGAAGTTCCAGCGTGAGTTTGTTCGCTTTGATCTTCTGAGTCCCCCGACTCAATAGCGCTAGAGCATCCCAGAGTTCTTTCGCGGACTTGCAGTCCTGAACTCTTCCGAGATAAGAATCACTCAGAGTGGTCAGTATGGAGTTTCTGGCGACGCGGTCTAAGTTGTGAAGCTTCTTCTCCTCAGGGGTGAAGAGACTTTTGTCTTTGGGGATCTTCTTCCCTGTCACCATTCCTCCTCCTTGTGCTGGGTCCTGAGCTACGACGCTATCTACCATTGGAACGATAGGTCCTTCCTCTAGAACCTCTGTCATGCTGTCGTGGAGAGAGGTCAGATGTGCCTCCATTCTGACCCGCCATACACCATAGTTCTCTACTGAGAACATGGGTACCATTCTGATTCCTGACATATCAGACATGATAGATAATGATATGCAGTGAAAACGTTTTCTGGATCCGTTCAAGTAGACCAGTTTCAGAATAACAAGAGTCTTAGAGAACTCCTACTCTGATACCAATTGTTGGTCCCGAGAGTACGTTCAGGTGTAGAGGGGGGGGGTGAATACACCTGAACACCGATTTCTCAACTTAAAACGCGAACAATCCTTTTCAGGAGAGTGTCGTGCTGAACGAGTTCAGCAGACCAGATAAGTTGTTCTGAATCGCGTGGCAGAGTGACTAACTTTACTGAGGCCTGCTAGCTGACTAGAGTCAGAATTCAGTACCGTTCAGATAGAGTTCAGTAGTGCGGAAATGTGTAGGCCCAAATTTAGTTGAGTTAGGAAAACGTTTTTATCAAAACAGTTTCAGTATATTAGTGATGTCGATTAAGTTTGTTGAAACTCAGTTGAATGATTTAAAAGATATTTTCACTATGCACAGTAAATCAATGCAACAGTAAATAAAGAACACAGAACACAAAAGATTTTTAAAGTGGTTCGGATCCAACAATCCTACGTCCACTGTCCCGGAAGATCAGGAAGCTATGTATTATACTGATATAGTCTCAGTCGGTTTGTACACTGGACAAACATTGATCTTGAGATTTATACCGAGCAAGTCTCAGTTTACAGGGTATCAAACTAAGTGTTTGAAAAACTCTCCAACAATGAAGGAGTCCTTTACAATAAGAATCAGTTCGACTATGAACTCCTTCGTCTAAGCTACAGATATGAATGATTGAGCTTAGGTTAGAGGGATAGGGAACGAGAATGTGGCTTCTAGAGCGATGAACGGCTAAGTATAAACTTTGGGTTCGTGTTCAGTCGCTTAGATACTAGAGGCTGTATGATTCTGATTCAGCTTGGTTCCCTATGAGCAGGTATGTAGTCTTTCGCCGAAGATTATCTCTTCGAATTACTTGCGGAAGACTTAGGACATTTATGAGTTGCTCTTTGAGTGCTCTGAGTTCGTTTGTGTTCTCGTTCGCTCGTGAGCTTCAATTTGATTTTATCCCTCTATTTATAGAGCAGAGATTAGGATAGATCCGTTGGAGACGACGATCCTTTGTCTCTCTCTTTTGGGTAGCTATCGGCTCTTTCAAAGTATGGTTGCAGTGTCTTTTCCCTCCATTTCTGGAAAGTTGTTGACTTGCAGCTTTAACATATATAGGACATGTGGCTGCTTGTCATTGGTCGAGGTTCAGGAAAGTGGTTGAGACAGAACAGACTTCAAGGAGATCTGAACCTGACTTCTCTCTTCCTCGTATTGACTCTGCTGATTTGACTTTTAGAGAATCTGACAGTCAGAAGACTGTCCACCAGCACGAGTCCGATCGATCTGCGTTCGCTAACATGCTCTCGCCGAGTCGGCTCTACTAAAGATCAGCTCTGAGTTCAGTGAACAACTCATGCTGAGTTCAGTTCGACTGACTCCTTTCAGTATACTGCTCCTGCTGAGTCGGCTCTACTGAAGATCAACTCTAAGTTCAGTGAACAACTCTCGCCGAGTTCGGTTCGATCGACTCCTTTCGATATCTTGCTCTCGCCGAGTCCAAGATATGCGAGTCTTCTACTGCACGCGAGGCAGGTAATCTACTGAGTGCCTGAACCAGATGCAGAGTGTCTACTGAGTCTGAAACCTCAGAGACAGAACAAAACAAGTTACAACTAAATGGCTCATCAGTCAAGATAGGGTTTTGGGATCTTCAAATCTTCAGTAAGTCTTCAGAGCACAAGGCTACTGAGTTAGTTCTCAATGATTGTGAGAAGACTGAATCATCTCCCAACAGCCATTACACTTAATCCATGAGATTTCATGAGAGTTTTCCACAACCTCAGAGAAGAAGGCCTCTTCTTTGGAGCCAAATGTACAAAACTCTGTTTTAGCTGACTATCTGGCTGGTTCTTTAAAATTCTCCAAAGATAAAGCCCTTTCAGTCTCCAGCAAGTACTCACACCACAAACATCTTGAAAAGCCTATTCATTTCTTGGTTTTTCTGATGCACACACATCCAGTCCATAGCCACGTATGAGTTCAAGATTGGTTCAATTTTTAGGAAGTGCGCATTCATCTTTGAGCTTTCGGTTACAAAGTTGAGATGTAAACTTGAATTGGTGCTGAACAATCTTAAGATCAACAATTTAGTGGTTGTTCAGATTCCCTGGATCCTGACACAAAGTGGTGGAGATTTTGAACAAGGATTCAAGCGCCTGCGAGAGGTTAGATTATTGCAGAGTTATGTTCTACCATTTAAAACTGATGCTGAAGAATTGATGTTGGCTTACTATGATAATTATGCACTTTCCCAAATATAGAAATTGAAGTCTTGTCATTGTATCAAGACTATGGCATTTAGTAGAATTCAACTTCTTGATAAAGATTGAACCTTTTTTCTCCTCAAAGGGTGCAAGTGGTTTCGCTCCGAACCGCGAAACCGATCGGACCGAACCGAACCAAACCGAAAAATACGGTTCGGTTCGGTTTCGCGGTTTGGTTCGGTTTATTTTTTTAGAAACCGTTTACATTCGATTCGGTTCGCGGTTTCAAGAATTTTTGAACGGTTCGAACCGAACCGAACCGAACCAATATCTTATTTTTTAATTTTTTATTTAATATTTGTCTTTCTTATATGAGAATATTATTTGATTTAGATATTAGATTTAAGTTAAAATCAGTTCTAATCAATATAAATGAAGAGAAAGGAGTAACAACTCTATACTTATGAGTTCGGAATGAGTGACATCCTACAAACTATTATTCTTGCATTATTTAGGATTTAAAAATAAATAAAAAAATAAAAAGGTGAACCGACGAACCGAACCGAATCAAACCATTTATAAGCGGTTCGGGATCGGTTCGGTTCCGATATTGAAAAACTCATCAAACCGAACCATTTCTATGTGTTTGGTTCGGTTCCTAAAATACATAAAAACCGAACCAAACCGTTACACCCCTACCTCAAATTGAAGTTAACTCAAGATATATATTGCCAGGTGATTTGTTTGTTCCTTAGAAAAGTAGTCTTTTAACTGGAAACAACATTATCAATTGAGTCACTTTCAATGTATTGAATCATCTCTTAATTCTTGGATAATATTCATCTAATGCACCAACTCTTGGTCTTCTAAAAGACGCGAATGCACATACATTTATCATACTCCCTCCGACCCATGTTATATATTCATGGTAATTTAGGTAGATTGATTTTATATAATAAAAGTGTTAGACTCATACAATGAATTAATTATTTAAATTTGGTTTGCGTGATAATGGTGTGGAAAATATATAATTATTTAATTATTTAAAGTTCATTTGAGTTGATAAATGTGTAAGATTCGTTTCTTTATTTAGAAATTGGACAAGTTAGATAAGATAACCCGAAAAAATTTAGTGGACAAATGTAATAGATAGAAAGGGAGTATTTTATATAAAAACTTTTTCTAAAATAATAAATATTTAACTATTGATAAATTAATAAATTATTTATTTATCAAAAAATAAAATAGAGGTGCAAAAATATACATGTACTCACTCTAAATACATAAATATGCAAAAAAAAAATCCATAAAATATCCACTTTAGCCCTAAAATAGTTATTCCATCACATAGTTTTCACCCTTCTCTTTTTAGCCGAAAATTGAGCAGAAAGGATCGTCTGCCTCAAAAGTTGGTATTCCATTCAGTGGCCCACCAATCACGCGGCGCCACGCGTGCATTAGTGGACCATGTTTTTATCACCTGCCGACATATGTCATCACCTTATTGATGGGACATGTAGTGGGGCATGTAATGGTACAAAAGATCCTCAGTCAAAATTGAGCTGCTGTAGTACTAAAGTATATGGTACTTATTTCTTTGTCAGATTCTAGTATCAATTTTTTGCTTCTTTGTCGGAGTTGAATAACTTTCGGCAGAAAAAAACAAAAAATAGAAGCATATGATGTAGAGTTTTGTAATTAAAAATGTATTGCATACAATATATTTTTGTATTTTTTAATTGATTGTGAATATTTTTGACATTGTAGTCATAAATAAATATGGGAAGCAATTGCAATTTCATTCTCAAAATTTAAAATGAACTATATACACTTCGTTATAACAAAATTACAAACTTTCAAAAGATTTTAAAAATTAAATAAATAAACTCCCATTAAGTTGCCGCGGCATATGGACGAAAAAAAAAGTCAAAATTAATCCGTTATGTTGACACCTTTTTTAGTTTTGATCCTTGATATTGTTCTAAACCGATTTCAGTCTTTTAGGTTGGCGAAAAGTCCGATTTGAGTCCCATTTTAAAATTTACACCAACTTTTTCAATTTTGGCCCGTTGGTGTGTATACACGCATTCACATCAACATCATCATCATCGCGAGGCAATTGGTCATAAATCTGACCAACTTCTCATTCATGGGAAGTTCCGACTCGCCATTAACAACATTGCCGTAGTGCCATTAACAACATTGCCGTAGTTGAAGAAGATCGTCTACGCAGCCAAACCAAGGAGCGACAACAAGTTACAAAGACCATCATAAATCACCATCTGCAAAGCCACCAAGCCACCCCATCCGCTTTTCTTCGTCGCCGCCAAACTCGAGTACCATGCAGCCAAAATCAAACTCAGGTGGTGTTTGAAATAATTTTCAGCTGCAGCTAGAGTGTTTGGAATACACAGTTTTCTGCTTACCTACCAAATATAGTTAAAATAGAGAAGTTGCTTAAGTTGTTATGACCTAGTTTTCGGCTGCAGCTTACAGCTTATCTAATTTATTGGACTACTTTATCATTTAAATATTTCTATAATTCTTAAAAATTATTAATTTAAAAATTAATATTTTTCTTAGTTACAAATTTAATTATAATTATAATTTAATATATTAGTTAGTAATTTGATAAAAAAATATTTTATATTTATTATTTATAAATTCTTCAAGTTTAATAAAGTAATTATTATTAAAATTAAATATATATTAATTAAAATAGTGGGTTAAGAAAATTTTGAATTTTAAATTAATATTTTTCCTATTTTTATTTAATGATAATTATTTCTTAGCTATATAATTATTAAAATTCTATAAAAATACTGTTATTATTATTAATTTAAGCAAATAAATTATACTTAAAATATAATAGTATGATATGTTTATGCTAATATGATACTACCTCTATCCCGTTATTTCTGTCACACTTTCCCGAAATGGACGTTCCGCTATTTCTGACACACTTCCTAATTTAGAAATAACTATCATCTCTCTCATACTTTACCATCTTATCTCTCTTATTTTTTCTTACTTTATCATCTTATTTTTCTTACTTTACCATCTTCTCTCTCTTACTTTATCATCTACTCCCACTCATCTTCTCTCTCCTACTTTATCATCTACCCATATCTCATTCTTAATCATCTACTTTCTTAATTTATGTGCCCAAATGAAGTGTGCCGGAAATAGCGAGACGAAGGGGAGGTAGTATATTGAAAATTTATATAATATATAAATTAATTTAAATTAATATTTATTTATTTATTATGAATTATAATTATTTAATAACATTGAGGGTAAAATGATTTATTTAAAAACTTAAAATAAGCTAAGTAGTTTTTCAAACACTATTTTCTCCACTTTCAACAGCTTTCAACACTTATTTTCAAACAATTATAAATTTTCAAATCAATCATTTTCGATAGTTTTCAGCATTTATCAATAATATTCAAATATTCCAAACAGCGACCCTTTTTTTTTTCCTGTAAATGCGTATAAGTCTCTTTGTCGAAGGCAGTCTAGGCGGGTCGTGAATGATCGAAGATATGATGTCACATTTGACGTCGTCACCCTTTAGAATAATCTCGATTTGCGTCAAACTCGAATAATCTCGATTTGACGTCGTCACCCTTTAGAATAATCCAACTATTCCAAACAGCAACACTTATGTCACATTTGACGTCGTCACCCTTTAGAATAATCTCGATTTGCGGCTAAGCCCTTGCCTTGCTTTTTCTCCGTCACCTCTGGCTTCGCTATCTGCCTTTCCGACCAACTCCAGAAACCCAAGCAACAACATAATCAAGAACGCGCCGCCTCTCTTCCCCTCCATCAAACTCGAATTCCTCCAAAACGGCGCAAACCAAAACTTCGATTCCACGACGAATAACAAAATCATAATGACGAAAACAACACCCATAGAAACCCTAGAAAAGCCATTAAGAAGAAGACGAAACCTATCACAAATCCGGAGCCGAAGAGAATAGCTATGATGATTAAGAGGTAGGCGAGCTTGGTCGCGAGGAGAGGGAAGAACGACGAGAGGATTGATTTGAGGGAGCAGGCGAGTTTCAAGGGCTTGTTGTGGAATCCATTGAAGATGTTGGTTCACCTTTGGTGGTGATTGAAGAGACGGAGTAGAGGTTGAAAACGAGTAAGAGAAGGCCGTAGAGGATTTGGAAGATGATGAAACTTGTCGATTGGGGGGATTTTGGGATCGGAAATGTTATTTGAAACGGCGTAGAGGAATCGGCCATAGTGGGTCGACTTATCAGTTGGGGTTGGTGGCCGAGTGAGAGTGTAGATGATGTTGAAAAGTGAGTGAAGTGAGTGGGGAGGATGAAGAGAAGCGAGAGATACAACAAATGGATTTCATATAAAAATAAAAATAAAAATAACGTGTATTTTAAAGTGTACACGCGCCCGACCGGCCGAAATTAAAAAACTAAATTCAATTTTGAAAATCGGGTCAAAATCGAATATTTTGCCGACCTGTAGGATTGAAATTGGATTGGATTGATTTTTTTGTCTTTTTGACTCTTCGTAATCTGTGGATTACTGCGGTTGCCCTCTTCTGCCACCTCCCGTGCGGCGGCGCTTCTCATCTTCGGCAGGAAACAGGTCTGCCAATGTCCACTCACGCTCAGTTTCTAACTTTTCACTGCGATTCTCTCGTGAATATTCATGCTTAGGAAAATTAACCATTGTGCAACTGTTGAATAACAGTTCAAAATTTGTTTCTATCGATTTAGGGATTTAAGTATCAACTTTTTCGGGGAAGCTTCAAATAGTTCTTTAGATTTTGCAGAATCTGCTCCGTATTTGTTATATTATCTCTTTTAGCTACGAATTTGTTCACGGTTGCTGAAATCCTGAGTGATGATATCAATAACAAAACTATCTTGAAGGTGCTTTATCTGCTATAATCATTGAATGGGTTCATGCATTTTTAATTTATTTTTTTTGTTTGTTTTAAGATTCACAGGGCGAATCCATGTTTGTATTAGCTTGATCATTTCAGTTTCTGGAAAACCATTTCAGGACCCTCGTGTTTGCTCTTTACGGTTCGAATTAGTACGAATGGTGAAGTTAGCATAATGTGTTTTTCGCATATTTTGAATTGATTATTTGTATTCTTGAGTTTCTCTGGCACCAAGCATCAAAATTGCTCCAATGGAAAGCAGGAGCTTGTGTGCAACTTTCACTTTATATAGATTGGCATATTGATTTCTTAATCAGTTCCATGTATCTGTAATTATAGGTTTACAGTGTTTTTAGAAAAAGAGTAATGAACAGAAAAAACTCCACCTTGTTTTTCCATTTAATTGTTCGAGCTGTACTTCTTACCAATTTGCTAGGATCTCTTCCGGTTGAGAGAGAGTGTGAGACCAGTTTTGATTGACTTTGATATTTGAACTAGTTTTTATGTACATGCAGGTAGTAGAATCCCATTTTGACAATTTGCTTTTCTGAAGAAATGATGCAAAAACTGAAACAGGCTTTTCCTTTTAAATCTGTTCTCTTACCTTCACTCTCAGAAAATTATCACTCCATTCCTAGTAAGGCACGCATCTCATGGATTACGACTTATTCCACGCTCTCTCAGGACAAGGCCTTTTCTCCCGGGCCAAACAATCAAAACTCTGTTTTAGCTGACTATCTGGTTGGCTCGTTAAAATTCTCCAAAGATAAAGCCCTTTCAGTCTCCTGCAACTTCTCACACGACAGATATCTTGAAAAGCCTGAACAAGTGGTGCATTTCTTTAGAGGTCTTGGTTTTTCTGATATACACATCCAATCCATAGCCCATCCACTACCCCGGGTTCTATTTACTGATGTTGAGAAAACTTTGAAACCCAAATTCATATTCTTTCAAGAACTTGGTCTCTCCGGACCTGATCTAGGTTCTTTCATTTCCAAAAACCCCCATATCTTACGCTGCAGTGTGGATGGAACTCTGAAGCCTATTTTTGGTCTCATAAGAAAAGTCTTAGCCAGTGATGGAAAAAATAGAAGTATTGAGATGGTTAATGATGATCTGATTCGCATCCTTAGAAGGTGCAACAGAATTATCATTACAAAACACTCATTGGAGGCAAATATTCTATACCTGGAGAGTTGTGGAGTAGTTGGATCACAGTTGTCGTCCTTGTTGTCTCGACTGCCCAGGATCTTTACCCTGAAACCAGATAAGCTTGCAGAACTTGTTTCGAGAGCTCTAGATATGAATTTCACTCTTGGTTCAAGAATGCTGGTTCATGGTATTCATTCCCTTAGTTGTATGAGCATCGACACGTTAAATGGTAAGTTTGATGTGTTCCGGGAGTTTGGGTTCTCTGAGGAAGATGTTGGTTCAATGTTTAGGAAGTCCCCGTATATCTTTGGGCTTTCTGCTGCAACGTTGAAATGTAAACTTGAATTGTTGCTGAACAATCTTAAGATCAACAAATTGGTGGTTGTTCAGGTTCCCGGAATTCTATCAATGAACATTGAAGAACGAGTAATTCCGCGATACAAAGTCCTGGAGATTATAAAGTCAAGAGGGCTTTTGAATAAGGATCCAAGCTTCAGCAGGGCAATGTGCTTGCCGGAAGGTACATTCTTGCGTAGTTATGTGCTGCCATTTAAAACTGATGCTGAAGAATTACTGTTGGCTTACTATGGCAATTCCTCTGCACTTCCGAAGAAGTATAAATTGTAAGCATTGGCATCTGGCTCTTACTACTGCATCTCAAGAATGATTGTTTTACGAAGAATGCGTGAATGAAATTGAAGTCTTGTCATTTGTATCAAGACTATGGCATTGTGTGATGGTTTTCCGAGAAACTCTTAAATTTGATGGTCAAACCAGTCGCCTACTGCTGGCTACTTTGTCATGAGAAATCGAGGGGAGTCTTTGCAGAAATTTCGATGCAACAAGTGAACGCTCACCGGATCCAGAGTTGTTGATGAGGGTCTGATTATGGGAATTCAACTTGCAACTCACTTGTTGACAGAGATTGAAGAACATAAATTTGTTTCTCCTCAAATTGAAGTGAAGGCTCAAGATATGGTAGGTGATTTTGATTGTTCCCTGGAAAATGATCCGTCTTTAACATGATATTTCTTCTAACATGAGACTTGTAATCTATTTAATACATTTTCTTTTCCGTGAAGAAATTATTTTATGTTAGTGTTGATATTGCATCAATTTTGCTGTAGTATTACATTGTATGCGGTTAGGGAATGAATGCATCATACCTAGTAAGTTTACATGAAACTTTAATTTCAGATTAAAAGTAGTCATTAGTATTACATTGTATGCGGTTAGGGAAGGAATTAAGGTCGCATGATGTTCACGTGTGTGTTGTGGTGGGTTAATTCTCTTTACACATCACCACATTAATTGTATGGCCCACCACATCACACGCATGACACCACCTGATTGATGGGTCATGTAGTGGTATTCTAAAAATGGGCCAGAAGATCCACATCACTTAAAATCCGTGTAATTCTTGAACATTGTTTTTTAAGTGTTTTCTTATTAATTTCCGAACACTAAAAGTTTTGCTTATACTAAGCTACTGGCTGACAGCATACATTATAATTAACAAGTACCACAATGAAGTTACATTCTCAACTTGATACTTAAATTAAGTTTGTGACATAATAACAACCACTTTGGAGGAATTTTAATTATGTATTCTATTAACAATAATAATAATTTACACGAACTTGTCTCCTTCACATTAATTAATTTTGAATTAAAAAATTATTACTGCTTTTCAGCTATATATTGACCATGATATTTAATTTTTCCTGGAGAGTGATTGAACTAAATAATTTTGTAACGCCACAAAAATAAATATGTAAATTAATTCAGTCTCCGGAGACAGAAAATATATAATTGCAATTTGTTCCGATCGGCGATCTCTTTATTACATATAAGTAGTGCAAAATTAAAAACTATCAACTAAAGTGAAGGAAGGTTTGGTCATGTGGGCGGAGGCGGCAATCTCAACAGTGGTGCAACTTCTGGGCGATCTGCTGATCCAGAAGGTCAATTTCCTTGGAGGGGTTGAGGATGAGGTCCAGTTGCTGAAAGACGAGCTAAACAGGATGCAAACCTTTCTCAGAGACGCAAACAAGATGAAGGGGTTCGCAACTGGATATCAGATATCAGAGAGGTGACTCTAGACACCGAAGATGCCATCGAGGACCCGAGGAAGAGCAGGAAGCTAAAAGAACTGCATGCTTCACAAAAGGCTGAAGGGAAAAACATATGAAAAAAGAAGATTGGGACTCGCTCTTGGCCTTTTTCCCCAAGGAACAAGGTATAGCATCATATCGGATACTCTATTTCAAATTGCATTTGATTTTCTACTACAAGTAAACTTTTTAGCCATTTATTGTGATATGGTAGAAAGTCATGTCCTAAATTAGTGACTCTTTTGCTATGTTTTGAGTTGGAACTCCTGCACTAATGTGTTTCTGATTTTTTCGCAGATAAAACAAGTAGATTATTGCTGACAACTCGCGACAATGATATTGTAAATCACTGTCAAAGTTTGCATAAGATGAAGCTCTTAGATCCCGAGAAGAGCTGGGAGTTGTTCTTGAAAAAGGGCCTCAATGGCAATAGCTATGGAGAATTTCCAAAAATAGGGAGACATTGTGGAAAAGTGTGAAGGTCTTCCATTATCAATTACCGTGATGGGAGGTTTACTTGTTGAAGCACGGTCCAAAAGAGAGTGGAAAGAAGCACTGAATGAATTAAACATTCATATGAGAAGAGCTGAAAGCACCGTCTCAAGAATTTTGGAACTAAGTTACAAGAATTTGTCTCCGAAATTGAAATCTTGCTTCTTGTGCCTTGCCTTCTTCAAAGAAAATGCCACTATTCTCATGAAAAGGTTGGTAAAATATAATGATTGGACAAGGCTTGATCCAACAGACAGGAACCGTCACGACAGAGGAGATAGCAAGAGGCTATCTCGACGAGCTGATCAACGGGAACGTGGTTTTGGTCAAGGATCTGTCGTTGGATAATCGGGTTAAAAGTTGTCACCTCCATGATTCTCTTCGTAACATATGCTTAAAAAAAGCTAAGGAAGAAATAGGTCTCGCGATTCATAAGGGGGATCATGATATTTCCTTGCATAAACCTCGTCATTGCATCGTGCAGTGTGATGATCTTCGGTCTTTCTCGACGGTTCATAAAAAGCATATCCGCTCTCTTTTCCTGCTTAATGTGGGGAAGGATTTCAAGTCTAGTGATTGGAAGAGCTTTCAACACCTTAAGACTCTTGATTTTGGGTATGATTATCGCCTACGGAGATTGCCTCACTCTTTTTTATTACGGCTTGGATTGAAGGAGTTGAGAATCCGTTCAGAATATACTAGTATCATAGAGATTCCCACCTGGCTGAATACCTTTAAAAAGCTTGACATACTAGACATGGGGGCTCTGGATGTCGAATTCCCAAATATTGCAATGGAAATGGATATTCTACGTTATATTTACGGAAATTGTCAAGAATAGACACTCTTACTTCAAAATTGCAGTAGCTGCCACTCCAAAAATTTAATTGCAGGATTACCCACACGGACATTTTTGTCCCTATTCTGCTGCGCTGACACGCAGCAGTGTACTTACCTGCCGACCGAGAAGGTTGGCTTTCGCTGCGCAGTGGAGCCGGACGGCATCAGGGTGTCAATGCTGCTGATGGCCGTTTGACTGGAGTGCTGCTACTGGTGAAGGCTGCTGCTGCTGATGAGATGGATGTTTGACTCTCTTGAACGGCGTGTCTGCAACAGTGCAGATTCCCACGCCACCCTGCCGCACGTCAAATCCTTGTCTTTGTTTTTTTGCAACGAGACATCCTGCTTTTTTTTTTCGGGGTTTGTAATTAGGGCTTGTAATTAGGGTTTGAAATTAGGGTTTGTAATTTTAGGGTTTGTATTACGAGGCAAGAGTTTGAATTGCGATGTAATTAAGAATTGCGAGTTTGTATTACGAGAAATTATACTCTTGCTGTTTAAATTAGGATTTGTAATTTTATGTATAAATAGAAAATTAGAATTTGTAATTTTATGTATATATATATGTCATGCATTTACGAGATTAGAGTTTGTAAATTAGGGTATGTATAAAATTCGAAATTAATTGTTTTACGAAATTAGGTATGTAAATTAGGGTTTGTAAATAAGGGCATGTATAAAATCGAAATTACGAGAATATAAATATGAAATTAGGGTTTGTATAAATTAGTTGAAGTGATTGTTATATATTTTGGTACTAATAAACGAGAATATTTTGGTACTAAAATATTTCAATTAAATCATCATGGACATTACATATTTCAATTAAATCATCATTCCAATTAAATATTTTTTTGTCACGCATGCAAGAATATTTTAAAGCCATTTGTTGAGGGATTCGATTTATTTTTGGATAGAGAAACTCTGCATCAAATAATTCAACAAAATAGGTTTGTAGGTTTGGAAAAACATTATTTAAAACCTTCAACTTCCCCACTTATTTCCCCATTCATTTCCCTCCCCACGTCCACGTTTTTTAGTTTTTTTCCCCATTTACTCAACCTTTAAAACCCACGCTGTATTTCAGTTTTATTCTCCCCTCTTCGGCTTTGTAGTTTTTCTCCCCACTTCAACTTCAACTTCAGCTTTGTACTTCAACTTCGGCTTTGTACTTCAACTTCGGCTTTGTACTTCAACTTCAGCTGCAACTTCAGCTTCAAACTTCAAGTGCGTTGTGAAGATTTTCTGAATCGTCGAAATGGACGAATATGATGCCGCCTCGCAGGTTAGTAGACGAGAATCTGTTAGTTATGCGTATATATCGTATTTTATATTTAGTGTATGCGTATATAGTGTATGCGTACATTTCGATATATATTTAGGGTTTAGTGTATATATTTAGTGTATGCGTATATATGCGTACATTATATTTAGTGTATGCGTATATATGCGTACATTATATTTAGTGTATGTATATCGTATTTTATATTTAGTGTATGCGTATATATTTTATATTTAGTGTATGCGTATTTTATATTTAGTGTATGCGTACATTTCAATTTTTTGAAGCTGTTAGTTATGCGTATATATCGTATTTTATATTTAGTGTTTGAAAAATTAGGGTTGGTAATTATTGTAAATAAAATATTACGTAGTATAGATCTCAGGAAATTATTGTAAATAAGATAGGGTTGGTAATATAGATGTATATATTGTATAGAATATCTGTTATAAAATATCTGTTCATAAATAAAATAGCGTATATATTGTATAGATGTTCAAAAAAACTGTCGTTGGTAATTATTGTAAATATATATCTGTTATAGTATATAAAAATAATACCGAGATATACGAAAGTTATACGGAGGACTAACTCTGTATTAGGATTTCTTGGTATATGTATTATTTATATTATTAATATTATAGTCTGTTTTAAATTAAATTAGTATTTATGTATTTTAAAGTATTAATATTATAGTATTTATATGTTGATATATTCATATCGTGTATTTTAAAGTATTAATATTGTAATATTAATATCGTGATATTATCGTATATTTTAAAGTATTAATATCGTGATATTAACATATTATATATTGTGATATATATATATTGTATAATAGTAAGGATTTAAATATTTAATATATAATTTTGCCGTTAATTAGTCTGTGGATTACATATTAAATGTCCGTTGATATATAATTATGTATTAACATATTAAATATTATATATATATATATATATAATATATATTAAATATTATATATAATATAATAAATATTAAAATATCTGTTCATAAATAAAATAACGTATGTATTGTATAGTCTATTTTAAATAAAATAGGGTTGGTAATTAAATTAGTATTTATGTATTTTACAGTATTAATACATAAGGATATTAACATATTACTCCATATTTAATATATAATATATTATTATATAACTGCATATTATAAAATATATATAATTAAAACTGCGTATTATTAAAAATATATAACTGCGTATTATAAAATCCGTATAACTGCGTAATAAAATCCCTATAACTGCGTATTATAAAATATATTATTATATAACTACGTATTATAAAATATATTATTATATAACTGCGTATTATATATATATATATATAATATATAACATTTTATTAAATAACTGCGTATTAATATATAATATATTATTATATAACTGCGAATATCAATTTCTCTCAATTTCTCTCAGTTATCAGATCAAGCCAATCGGTTCTGTGTCCTCTAAGTCGGTAAACAGAGCTATCAGGAGATAGGGAGACAAAAATCGTCTCCTTGCAAAAGACGTACACCTCAAATGGGCTCAGACCAAAGCCCAGACTGAGGGCGTCAACCGACTTGCCGACGGGGTTAGTAAGGTCTCAGCTCCTACTCAAATCAATATCAAGGATATAGTCGAGGCCGCCCTCGAAGCTCAGAAGGCGGACTTAGCCGCTCAGAGTCAACAGCTCCTTATCTTTCAGCAGAAATCTTTCTCTAAGCAGCTGACTCAGGGTCTTGCGGCAGTCCAAGCCACAATGGATGAGAGGAACAGAGTGGCCACCTCCAGTCTTCAATCTGCCATCAAACAACAGGCTGAGGCCCTGAAGCTCATCCAGAAAGAGATCACAGAATCTCATGATCAATCTCTGCTTGAAACTCCGACAGGAGTCGGCCGCTCAACTCCGAAGATTCGGAGATGATCGGGAAACAAAATGGGACGAATCTTTGCGATGCGGTCAAGGATTTCGACTCCACCGCCAACCTTATCAAAAATCTTGTATTTAATCTGGATAAGGAAGTCACTGCCATCCGCACTCGCCTCTCCCTGGCTGATGATGCCAAAAAGGGGGAAGAGGTTGAGAAAGAAGGCAAGGTACATGAACAGGCTGAGGCGGAGCAGAATGTGGTGGAGAAAGTCTCAGAAGTCCAATAGACTAGCAAGGGGGAAGCTAATCAAAAAGAAGGTTCAGCTACTCAAGCTGGAACCAGTTCAGCAGTACCTCTCCTCCAACTTGTCCCAGTCCCTGAAGTCCAAGTCCAACCTACTGCGACTGAGCCAGCAGCTGTTTCAACTGCTCAACTCATTGAAGACATTGCTCAGTTTGTGGATGCAGAGGATGAGCCACTGCCACTGCAAAGGCCGGGGAAGGAGATCACAACTGAAGTCACTCCATCTTCCCCGTCGCCTAAATTCAAATCAAAAGCGGAGCAGGAGGCGTATGATCAAGAAGTTGCTCGAAGCTTCAAGATCAACTCGGATCGGGAACATCGAGATTGAGGAAGCGAAAAAGGCTAAGAAGCCTAGAAAACTAACTGGCAAGATCGCCAAAGGAAAGGCTAAGCAGATACTGGATGAACAACAGAAGAAAGCTCAGGACAAGCTAGCCAAAGCATCCACTCCTGCAGTCCAGTCCCTAGCTCAGAGTTCTTATTTTCCTACTCAAACACCTGAGCAAGAGGCCGAGGACAAAGACATCTGGGAAGCCATGCTGAAGGGACTAAATCTCCGAAGAGGAGATGCTAGATCAGCGGCTCTCAAAGAGAAGAAAAGATTGGATGACCTGGCTAAGATCATTCAAATGACAGATAAGATAGCCAGTGAGCCAACTGTAGACTGGAAGAGGCAAATCCCAAGGTCCTACAGGAAAGGAGCGCTCAGAGCACCTTACATCAAGAAGGCTCCTATTCCTCATGTAGACAAGTAGGTGCCAATCGAACTAAACGAGCAGTGGGAGGAACTTAAAGCAGATTTTATCAAGGGATATTACGTATGGGGCTTCTATCCTTCTGATAGACCAGCTGATCAACTTTTCAATGAGTTTATTTGTTGATTCGATGCAGAACTCAGAGATCAGCTCCGTCAGATTATGGAAAAGGAGAAGATACCCTTCAAAGCTCCAAACTTCAGACGCATCCCTCCTCCCAGAACTACTCGCGGCGTGCTATGCACGAAAGAGATTGAAGATGAGATCGAAGCAGCTGCTTACCATCTAGGCCTAAGTATCCATCAGCCTGCGGATCATGAGGAAGTCCAGATTCTGCGTGCAAGAATCTACAAGTATTATTGTCACGAGGAAGTCCAGATTCTGCTGCAGTTTAGATAAGAAGTGGCTTGTCTTAGCTGCGTGTCTAGATAAAATTAATTATCCCAAATTGATTAAAGCTGCAAGTTAAAGATGGACCTCAAATTAATTAATTATTCATGCTCAGCCCAGAGCAAAATTAATTAATAAACACAGATTCATTCCACTAGAGAATCCGTGATGACTTACCCCTTTATCCCAAATTGAGCAAGGGCTTGTATTTTAGACTTAATCGATCTCCGTATTTAAGATAGAAATATCCGTTAATTAATTAAGCTCACTGACAGCATAAATTAATTAACATCTTATATTCCTAAGTAGTACCACTTGGCCTTATTAACACACCTGAACTTAATCAACCGGCCGGGTTTAGTGTGCTAATCCTTTCGAGTTCCTCAGGGGATATTATCAACCCATTTTACTAGGATACGGCTGCAAGATACAGACAACCAGCCTGAGCCACAAATAACTACTAACACCCAAGATACGTAGATCCGGTCGCGATGACGTTCACCATAGTAGGTCAAAGTGATAGATAGCCAAATGCACTCAGCTGAAGTCTTACCAAGCTTAAGACCAGCTAAGTCACCGAGATCTTGGTTCTCTACTAAGGTCATGTTGGGTTATGAGTCAGTAGATGATACTCAGCATGTTATCGGGTTAAAATAATATTGGGGGAAATCATAGTAGTACTATGGAATTGAAGATCCCAAAACCCAGCTGATATCAGTAGTGTAGTGTCTCGATAGGATTAGCTGATGTATAGGTTAGACTTTTTGTATTCGTTTATCTTTTCGTCTAAGTCCTGTACGGGGTAAATTGTTGGATTGATCTTCTGTCGAAGTTACTCTCCAGAACCCCACGTCATCAGTGTAATCGCTTGCATTCTTCGATCGTAGGCCGATCTTTACCTTCGCAGAAGACGGCTCATCAGCGATAAACATCGGCGAGAAGAACCCAATGCAAAGCTTCGCACCTTCGCAGTCATCGGCGACCCACTAAAGCCATATCCTTTGTCAGCAGACTCAGACGAAGAAGACAAAGACTGTCCTAAGTCTACTGTATCCGACAGAAAATGACCCAGTCGTAAAAGTCATTTCGAAGTTCAGCAGAAGATCATACGAGGTTGAAGAATAGTCAACTCTGACCACTGACACATTCTCACCTACCACAAACCTCGACCAATGAGAAGCCGACAACGCTTTATCTGCTCTGACCAACTAAAGCTGCTCTCATGTACAGTGTCCAACAACTCTGCTACAACAATTCGAAAATATGGCCGTTTTCTTTGGAAGCTTGTGACACGTGGCATCGTCTTCTCCAACAGACACATGCCTGCTCACAATTATAAATAGAGAAGAAAACCGAGCTCCACGCACGGGATACACAAGGGAAAAACGCTCAAGCTCAACAACAAACTCTAGCAAACTTAAAGACCATTCCAGCGAAGAACTTGCCTTCATAGAATATTTCTAGTTCTTCTCTCTAGAGTTCTTTAGATCCCTTCTTCTCTAGCTAAGCTCATTGCAAAATCTATAGCTTAGAAATTTCGAAGGAGTTCACTTTCTCTGAATTGTTCTTATTGTAAGAACTCCTTCTTAGTTGGAGATTATCCCCTCCCCTTCAAACTTAAGTTTGAATTGTAAAGTCGCTAAGGACTATAACTTAGAAGGGTCTGTCCAGTGCACAGATTCCTTGCTGAGGCTTGCTCAGATAAATCAACGAGTTCTCCTGTTTCATCAAGACCGTGGATGTAGGATCTTGAGTATCCGAACCACGTTAAATTGCTTGTGTTATTTACTGTTTTATTGCATTGCATACAAACTGATTAAAAATCATATCTTTGCATAAAACGTATTTTCAAAGCGCACTAGCTAAAAGACTTTAACTTGCAAAAATGCATTTTCAAACTGAGACGAATCTCCGGGCCCTACACTCTTATCCGCACAACGTCTCCGACTGAGTTTCAAGTACTGACTAAAGTCAGTAGGAGAGCTCAGTAGTTGGCACACTTCTGACCCGTGATCGAAGGTTAGTATCTGGCACTGTTCATCAGTCGCAACCTACAGCTCAGCTGTCTTTCACGTTCTGAGAAAAGAAACTATGATCAGGTGTATTCACCCCCCCCCTCTACACCTGACTATCGTCTCCGGACCAACAGGTCAGTTAGGAGAACACATCTCACTGTGATCCGTCAATACACCACCTTAAGTGTACCAGTAAAGACAAACCACTTCTTATCTAAAATGCAGCTTAAACCGACAACTTATCCTTAAGTTGTCTCAGCTGTGATAACTGTTTATATCTTGTCAGTTCAACCAATTTGTGTTGTCTTCTATGATACCTGACACACCACACAAATCTAACTTTTATACAAGATAAATGATAACATGTGCAAATATACATATTTATTAGATAAGAGAATAAAATAGTGATAAGGACAAAAACACATTGTATACAAGCATAAAAAGTTCTTACAGTATACAAAATCCCAACAATCTATGTGTCTATGGGTTTTGCCAAACCTAAGTAAATACTTGGGTTTCAAGAATGAAACCCATAAGGGTATCGATTAACAAAGAAGAGGGAGGAAATTTCCTCTGCTCTCTCCATTTCTATTTTGCTCCAAACTACCCCACGCACCGTCGATCTCCGCCGGCACCGCCGCCATCGCCGGGAGAAATTGTCTGGCTTTTTCATCCAAGAATCTCGAACCAGGTAAATACTTGGGTTTTGGGTTTGTTTCTGTTTTCTGTATGAATTTGCTTTGTGATTTCGTTTTCAATGGTTGAAAGCATGCTGATCTTCTTGCTGAATTGTCAAGAAATCTATGAGGTAGCTACTTGTTTGCTTCCTCCTTTCATCTTTTGTGCGTGCTGGAATGGCAGCTTCAGCCTCTATCTCTAGCACTTTCTCTCTCTACAATCCTCAAAGGATCTTCCTTCCCTCTGCCAAGCCCTCTCACCATTTGTCTCTTCAACCCAAGAGTAGTAAACGGTTTGTTAATCCCAGAAAACTTATTTTGAGAAGGCATGCTTCTTCCTTTCCTGTTTCGAATGTATATAGGAGATTTGGGAATTCTAGAATTGTTAACGATGGGTTTAGAGATGATAGGCATTCTTCTCTCAAGCCTTCAGATTCACCCCAGCAGGTACATCGACCTTCAGATTCCTTTCATGTTTCGAATGTGTAAAGGATTGAGAAATGAAGGAGGAGTGTGGATCTAGGCTTATATGGGACTTCTTGTAATAGAACAGAAATAGAGAAAATCGAGTGAAGTTTTGATCTTTTGAAAATTTAATTTGATATCCCTTTTGCTTACATTGATAACTATCCTCTTTGCTTCTTAACTTGTTTCATGACAACTTTTTTCTGACGTCTTGATTATCCGAGATTGATATCTGCATGGTTTGTTGCTCTGTTCTTGCTAAGATTAATGTAGTTTCCGTTTGGAAATGAGTCTATTTTGCTAAGTTATGGAATGTATAGTTTGATTTTGAAAATTTGCTATGTTGTTCTGGTGATAATAAGAGAATGTGCATATATCATCAAACGAGTTGTATATCTCAAGTTCATCTCCTTGTTCTTTATAATGTTTTTGCTTGTTCCTTATATTGTGCTTGTTCTTCATTTATATTCAGATGACTCACTCGCCTCTTACCCGTAGAAGACAAAGACGTATTAGAATCTTAGTAACACTTGTCGCTTCTATGGCTAATATTTTAGCTATGTGGTATCAACTCACTCTTTTGTATTTAACTAACAAGAATCAAGTAATAACAAGTAGTTATGATCAAAGAGTGACAAGAATGATATCCATCTATAGAATTGTTAGTGAAAGTGATATAGCTTGTAGAAGTCAACTTCGTATGGATAGAAACACGTTCTACATTTTGTGTGAGATGTTGAGAGACATAAGAGGTTTGAGTGGCACTAGTAATATGAATTTGACTGAAATTGTAGCAATGTTTGTATACACCTTAGCACATCATCAAAAAAATAGGACCATTGTCGTAGAGTTTTTGAGGAGTCAAGAAACAGTTAGTAGACACTTCAATTTGTGTCTAGTAGCCGTATTGAAATTATAGAGAGTGTTGCTTAAAGCACCCGAACCAATCAACAATGGAAATGATGATGATAGATGGAGTTGTTTTGAGGTAATTTCTCTTGTTATTCACATTTATCTTTTATTCAATATTAAGCATATGAAATGTTTACTTGGTTGTTGGTATTGTAGAATTGTCTAGGCACTCTAGATGGTACCATAGTTAAGGTGACCCCACCTAAAGAAGAAAGGGCAACATATAGAACCCGAAAAGAGGATCTTTGCATGAATGTGCTAGGTGTTTGTGCACCGACATGCGGAGTCATATATGTGTTACCCGGTTGGTAGGGTTTGACTTATGATGGGCGTGTCTTAAGAGATGCAATAAATAGACCTAATGGTTTAAAAGTTCTTGAAGGTAATATACATTATACATTATACATGCTTAGATCTTAGGTGTTTAATTAAAGAATAAACTAACTACATACTTCTTCTATATAGGTTGTTACTACTTGGTTGACTCTGGGTATTGCAACTCAAAGGGCTTTTTTGCTCCTTATCGAGGTTAAAGATACCATCTCAATCAATTTGAAGAGAAGGTGCCACAAATTAGAGAAGAATATTTCAATATGAAACATACTAAAGCCAGAAATGTAATTGAAAGAGCTTTTGGAGTACTAAAGAGAAAATGGAAGATTTTTGCATCTCCGTCATTTTTTCTCATTCTAACACAAGGGGGAATAGTTTTAACTTGTCTACTCCATAACTTATGTAGGAGACAAGGGCTAATACATGAAGATGAAGATTATGATGAATACAATGGTTATGCAAACTTTAATGACTCGGATTCTGATGAAGAAATTTCGCGAGTCGAATATATCACTACTATCCAATCCACTGATGAGTGGGCAAATTTTAGAAATGAACTAGCCCAAGGGATGTTTAATGAAAGGAGGAGTATTCGTTGATACACTATGTACTCGTTTTCTACATTCTTATCTTGTAATAGCTTTTTAGATTCAACAATGAATTTGAGCGGTTTTGTGCCACTTTGTATGAATTTATGAGGTGTAATCTTTGAGATCGTAGAATATTTGGGATTGAGAATGTGAAAATTGTAATCTATAACATATTCAACCTCACATTTGTCTGATTACAAAATTAATTACATACCCATTGAGGTCTAAATACAACCAAACACCATATTTGGTTATCATTCACATTCACTAGTAAATACTAAACATCATTAAAGGAATAAGTCATACTCATACCCAATCATCCTACTATCATACCCATTACCATTGAATTTGTATCAAACGGCACTTATTTTAGTTGTTTTCCGAAACGAATTTGTCCTCGAATTTCACTTTTCCACAGACAACTGACATGGATTGATAGCGTGTTTGTTGAAAGTAGCGCTTTGTGTTTATGGTTTGCCTAGAGAAATTTGGATAAAAAGTACACGGCGGCGAAGCCACCTGCAAAACCATCCGAAGACCGCTACCACCGGCAATCCCACAGTTCACCGAAATGACGACGACCCCTCCTCTTCCATTCACGTCCGCCTCTTTTCATCTCTCCTCCGCGCCAAAATTCACCTATGTTTGTGCCCCAATCCACTCTTCAACCCCTCGGTCAGCCCCAATTTCAAGAATCCGAATGTGCGGCGTTTCGGCCTTACCCAACAAGAAACCGGGTCCCAGAAAAACCCGCAAGAGAATCGGCCCCGCTCCCTCAGAAGCTGAAGACTTAGTTCGATCAATCATGATGAATATCACCGATAAGCAGCCGTTAGTCAACACTCTCAATAAGTATGTCAAGTTAGTGCGGTCCGAGCACTGCTTCTTGCTGTTTGATGAGCTTGGGAGGAGCTCTAGGTGGCTTCAATGCCTTGAGGTATACTCTCTCTCTCTCTCTCTCTCTCTCTCTCTCTCTCTCTCTCTCACACACACACACACACACACACACACACACACACACACACAAATTGAGTATACTATAATTTATGTTTAGAGTTGTTTGAATTATGTTATATGTTTTGGTTTCTTTCACATTGAACTAGATTCAGTTTAAAGGATGTATTTTTATGCTTAAAAATTATGTTTTTAGGTATTCAGATAGATGCAGGAGAGAGGGTATATAGCTGATAATGGGTTTTAATTGTGTGGAAAATTGGGTATTTATGTGGAGGGTTGTTTCAATACTATTACATGTTTCCTTTCTTTCACATTGAATCAGATTCAGTTTAAAGGATGCATTTTTATGCTTAAAGATTATGTCTTTAGGTATTCAGATGGATGCAGAAGCAGAGATGGTATATAGCTGATAATGGGGTTTATTCGAAGTTGATATCAGTGATGGGAAAGAAAGGGCAAACTCGGATGGCAATGTGGCTTTTCTCCGAGATGCGAAATAGCGGTTGTAAGCCGGATACATCGGTTTACAATTCTCTGATCACAGCCCATCTCCATTCCCGGGATAAATCCAAGGCCTTGGCCAAGGCCCTTTCTTATTTCGAGAAGATGAAGGAGATGGAGCGGTGTAAGCCGAGTGTTGTCACGTACAACATTCTCCTGAGAGCTTTTGCTCAGGCCAAAAATGTTGATCAGGTTAATGCTTTGTTTAAGGATCTTGATGAGAGTATTATTACTGCTGATATCTTCACGTTTAACGGAGTGATGGATGCGTACGGGAAAGTAGGGTTGATGAGGGAAATGGAGTTGGTTCTTGCTAGAATGAAGAGCAAAAAGATCAAGCCGGATATCATCACGTTTAATCTCTTGATTGATTCTTATGGGAGAAAGCAAGAGTTTGATAAGATGGAGCAAGTGTTTAAGAGCTTGTTGCGTTCCAAAGAGAAACCGACACTTCCTACATTTAACTCCATGATTACAAACTACGGGAAAGCACGGCTAAGGGAGAAAGCCGATTTGACCTTTCAGAAAATGATAGAGATGGGCTACAAACCAAGCTTCATTACTTATGAGTGTCTTATTATGATGTACGGATACTGTGATTGTGTCTCGAGGGCTAGGGATATATTTGACCAGATGATTGAGTCTGAAATGGAGAAGAAAGTATCAACTTTCAATGCTATGCTTGACGTGTATTGCAGGAATGGTTTGCCTACGGAAGCAGACTTACTCTTTGAGAGTGCACGCACTAGTCGAATGCTTCCTGTTGATTCAACAACTTATAAGCTCCTATACAAGGCTTATACTAAAGCTGATATGAAGGAGCTAATAGAGAAACTACTCAAGCATATGGATAACGACGGTATCCTTCCTAATAAAAGATTCTTTCTTGATGCTCTTGGATCGCTTGGATCATCATCTGGTAGCAAGAAGTCCAACATCCGCAAAGATAGGTTACCTCGAGAAGCTCCCATTGGAAAGTTGGAGTTGAAAATATGATCATTTCATTCTTCTACCTGGGGGTAAGAGGAGCTTTCGTTGTGAAACGCACGGTTGGTGAACATGTGGTAGTAACATCATTTAGTTTCATCTTCTGCTACTTCTGTGATATTTTTTGATATCTTCAAAAAAGTTTATCTCTGTAATAGGAAACATGATGTTCCATTTCTTGCCAAGCAGGGTAGCACATATTCTATCTTCACTAGGAACTTGTTTGAATCGATAACTTAGTGAATTTGTATAAATATATTACGGTAGTTCATTGCAAATTGTAATTTCTGTTATCAAACATAATGTTGTGTTTCTGTTTGCAGCTCTTAAAGAGCCTCCCCTGTTCTGGTGATTTCATTTCTATATTTGCTTTGTCATGCTAAGGTAGGATGGTTAAAGCACGCTCTGTTTGTTGCGGGTGATGCAGCTTCATTTTGCTTAGATGTTCTGGAACTCCGATTAAGTGGTGTGTATGGTGGCGGATATGTGCTCATCAGGAATGCTTAAGCATTTGGCTCGAAAGAGATCACACCTAAGCGAGAATCTCAGGTATCAATTCATCTCATCTTGAATATAAATATCATGATCAAGTGCTGGCAAATATTCTTCAACTCATGGTTGCATTTAGGCATTCCTTATGCACATCCATCTACTTCTTATATAGAATATTTATGGTGCTTCAAATTCTATGCATGATCATAGTACTACGATATATGTGTTGTTCACTCTGCATCAAGGTTGTCAAACTCGCAATCCTAGGTAGGATCGTTAGGCCCTACTAGGATCGTGAATCGTAGACGATCCTACCAAAAATTAAATTATAAGTAAATTAACATTAATTGATAAAAATTTAGGATATAATGTCCATAAACAATATCTAAAAAGTCATTAAGTCTCTAAAAAACACAAAACTTCAATCAACGAATAAGCTATTCCATTCGGGGCTGGTCATATCAATAAATAATTAAATATAGAATTAGCATGTGCATTGTGTGGTTTATTTCTTGAACAAACATCCTACTAGGAATAAAAACTGTAAACTGTAAAGATACTCCATATCAAATTTGGTAAGGGAAGAAACCAGACATCTCTCATATTTTTAGTATAACTTATGTCTATAGAAATACACTTTTCAGCTTTATCATCATCTAGTTTCTTTTGAAAAATTCTTTTTAGAAATCAAACAAAATTCTGAATCATAAAACATATAAGAAAAATTTAACAGTACAATAAACTCAAAAAGGCAAGGAATTACTTCGAGAAGTCAAAAATTTCGAATCTTGAGGCAGATCGAGAAAACAATTAACATTACATATGGTCCATACATTTAGTAACATATCCTTTCTTCAGCAATCGAAGCTCTTCGAGAGATGAAGTCGTCAAGTCACAATTGATTGGGAACTCGAATCAATTGATTGGGCTTTTTTTAAGAATGAAGATTGAAAAGGTGATTTAGGGAAAAACAATAAATATTTTTTTTTTGAAAAAAATAAAATAAAATAAAAAATCTGATCTTGTAGGCTCGTGCTGACTCGCACGATCCCACGAGTCTACGTGCTGACTTGCGATCCCACCCGATCCTATCACACAAGCGATCCTACACCGATCCGGCTCGTTTGAGCCTCGCGACTCGTAAACTCGGACGAGTCTACATGTTGACTCGCGAGTTTGACAACATTGCTCTGCATGAATGTTAGCACGGGCACTACCCCGATAATACTATCGAGCAACTGGAAAGGACATCATCGTCTATGAGATCTATTTATACTCTGAAGTAATCCTCATGATTGAAGTTTGACCTACAAGAGCATCTACAAGAACTACAATTCTGATTTTCTGGAATCTGATCATAGCATTGCATTACTGCTATTGTTGATTAATGTTCTTGGATTCATCATTCATGCCTTTTCCAACAAATTCATTGAAGAAAACTCTCACAAGATTGTGTTGCTGGAAGTATGATGAGCTAATGTTTAGTGGCGGTTTCTTAAGTAATAAAAAGACCTAATAAATTGGGTCTATCAGTTTCACTCTAATAATTAGTATCCCATGATTTTAGGAGCTATTGTCAACTTTCTCTATTTGAATTCCTGTAAAAGCCATTCTTCACAAGCTCTTGCTTACTTTCTTGTAAAGGATTTTTTTCTTGTTTTGCAGTTGACCCATATGCTTTTGGCAAAGCTATCAGTACGAGCACCACCGCGAAGCCTTAAACTAGGGCGATTAGCGCGTTGCTAGTGACAACAGCTGAGTAATATCTGCTATTAGTTTGTAGTTCAAATGCTGGATGGTTAGTAGAACTCTGGTATGCTTCACGGAACTGGCTAAAACTGATTATTTTTGGAAAGAATGAATATTTGATAATATTTTCTTTGTTACTGTGTTTATAGACACACTGCTTCTCTTTTTGTATTTCAAGAATTTTTATTTTGCAGCATGATAATTTCGTGATAAGGACTATTCCCTCCGTCCCACTCATCTTGCAACGTATTCCTTTTCGGTAGTCCCCACTCATCTTGCAACGTTTCTTTTCGGAAAATTTTTAAGTTTTAAACATAAATCTAACTCTCCTAATTACATTACTAGAACTAATTAATCTAACTAATTAATCTTCCTAATTAATTCCTATCCCGTTCATTCTTCCTACCTACTCTTCATCAAAATCATTTTTCTCTCTCTCTTGACTCAAACCCTAGATCTATCTCTTTCTCTCTTGCTAGAACACCGCCGCTCGATCTCTCATCTCCCTCTCTCTCGACTGAAAATCCTAGATCTATCCTTTCTGTCGCTCAATCTACGCCTCCCACCAAAGATCTGATGAAGATCGAGCCTTGGAAAAGCCTCACGGCTGCCGATTTCTTCCACAATGATTAGAAATCCTCCCCCAATCTTGTTAACGAGGGCTGGATCAAAGTGAATAAACCTTCACCGTGTGGTCTGAGCAACGGGAGGGCGGTCAAGTTTCTTCCAAAAGCAGATGTCGCGATGATGAAAGCCGCCAAGAGGGTTGCTGATTCCGAGCCGAAAGCTGTGAAATCAAGAGAAGGTACTACTGAATTCCACTCCTCTTTGACGAAACGACGACGTCTGAGCGACTTACCTGTCGCCGACAGTGAAGAGGGCCACTTCGGGCCGGCTTTCGTAATTGGGGTGAGCATCGCGATTCCAGCCCCCTTATTGATGTCTTCGGTGACGATTGGGTGGAGCGATGGCTGCGAATGTCCGAATTGGAAAAATTAACGGATTCCATGCTCCGGATCTTGGTCCCTGATTATACCCGCGGTGAGATCTGTCCTTATCTTTTACTACTACTATTGATTTCAATTTTATTTGGAATTAAGCATGTATGTATATGGTGATGGGAGTGATGGTTCTAAAATGATAAAATTGTTACTCACATTTTGCTCGCCAATATGACTTGCCCTTGTTTGAGTTGCATGTATTAACTGTGATATAATATGCTAAGTTAACTCATGGCAGCCGTGCTGCTTTGTTGTATGTATTCATAGTTGTTTTGTTGTTTATTGAGTATGCTGAAGGCTAAAATATGTGATGTAATATGTTGAGTTAATTCATGGCAGTCGTGCTTCTTTGTTGCATGTATTCATAGTTGCTTTGTTGTTTATTGCGTATGTTGAAGGTTGAAATATGTGATGTAAACTCGAATACAATAAGGTTGCCTTATAAGAAGAACAAGTTGATGATTAGTGTTGAGTTCTTAGTTTCTTGTATTGCTACATTGGTTTGTGATGCCTTAAACTTCATTATGATGGTATTTGAAGGTTGTCTTATATAACTGTAATGTTATTTGGTGGCTTATTTGTCTATCTTGTCCATGTTAGTTGTCTAGTTACATTGTGTTGCCTTAAACTTCATTATGATGGTATTTAAAGGTTGTCTTGTGCAACTGTGATGCTATTTCGTGGCTTATAATTTGTCTCTCTTGTCCATGTTAGTTGTCTAATTTCCTTGTGCTGCCTTAAACTTCATTATGATGGTATTTAAAGGCTGCCTTGTGCAACTGTGATGCTATTTCTTGGCTTATTTATCTCTCTTGTCCATGTTAGTTGTCTAGTTTCATTTGTTGTCTTAAACTTCATTATGATGGTATTTAAAGGCTGCTTTGTGCAACTGTGATGCTATTTCCTAGCTTATTTGTCTCTCTTGTCCATGTTATTTGTCTAGTTACCTTGTGCTGTCTTAAACTTCATTTAAATTTGTATCTGAAGGCTGCCTTGTGCAACTGTGATGCTATTTTTTGGCCATTTAACAAAAATTATTATCAGCCAATAATTTACAGTCCGTACCAAAATAGACCTAGACTAATTACATGCCTTAAACCTAAATAACGAAATAATACTATAGTGACAACTTCTATCTTAAAACCCCAAACTAGACCTCAGCACATTAACATTCTCTACCATGCAATTTTCCATGATATAAGTCAAGCATTCCATAACTAATTCCATAGGCACTTACAAATCAGTAGGTAGCAATCATTGCCTAATTAGCCCTTCTTTGTTCATATGTGGGATTTTGTAGCTATTTTGCCCTTTTACTCGCATGATTTCATCATGCATGTTTGCAAACTCACAAACACTTTATTTAGTGTATGTGGTGACAATTCCTCTAATGAACTGCAAACTGCAGTTACTAGTTGATCAACTGTATAGGAATCAGTCTCTATTTGTATGCTCTGAATGGCTCGAAACCACCCAAGATCCAGCACATTAGTATTCGGGGAATTCGGTGGTTGGTACACTAGCCTTATATCAAACCCTCCTTCAGTAGCAGCCCTTCTAAAACCTGGATCACTGTCTTTTATGTGAGGTCTTGCATTATCTTGCTGTATGAAAATATGTTTGGATGCATGTTCTGGCCATTTCTCTCTAACATAATTTATAAGTGCAGTAGAGAATGATGATGATTTTAAAATCTGAATTCTACTATAAGTGCAGATAATTACTTACCTTTGAAATCAAGCAGTCTTTAATCACATCCTTAGTAATTGAATCAATTGGTTTAGTAATGAGTGTTCCAGCCCTTCTGTTCTTGTTGTTTCTCAGTGTTGGCTCTTGTTTTGTGAAAGGGAAAATGCCTATTTTCCCATCAAATATAATTGTGCCATCTGGTGCAAATAGAGGCCTACACACAGCTGCCATAAACATGATTTTTGTTATGAACTTCTTGTTTTGGCTTGTTCTGTGTGGTTCAACTTCACTAGGTGTAAGATACATTTTCTTATTTGACTTTGTCATGTAGAACCACTTCTCGTCAATGTGAATTGTGTTGTACATGCTCTTGAACTTCAACCTATTTAGTATTCTATCAAACTCTAAAGCTTCTAGAGAAAACTGCAATCTTAGGAACTTACATTGGGCAGTGAGTGAGGGCTTGATTGCATTACTGTGAGATTTGATTAGACCATCTCTTACCCTTCGCCAAACTGTGATCTTACTTGTTTTTATTCCGGTTGCTACTCTCCGAATGGTTCCTCTTTTCAAAACGGGAAGACTCTCCATTAATTGGAGATCTATTTGAACTCTTTTTGGTCAGAATCCAGTTTTCTGCCCAGATATAAGATGAATTACTTCACCTTTATTCATTTGTTCTTGTGCAGCTTTCCAAAGCCTTCGGATAGTGTGCAAACTGCTAGCCCAACTGCACGATCTTGCCATGTACCGGTCTGCCGTTGGTGTTGTCTTGAAGTAGAAGATTGACTATTCAATTTCGCTCGTTGGTTGTGAGATCTTTGTTACAAGGTTGTAGCATTTTCTATGTAGAAGATGTAAAATTGAAATTTGTGTTTCAATTTCTTTGTGTAAGGGTATAAGTAGATGTGAGTAGGAGGTAATTTGAATTTGTATTTGTAACGCTCCAAAATTTTCAATATAAAATGCGCTGCATATTTATTCATGCATGTTATCAAGTGTTTTAGTTCTGTAAGTCGCGTCCTAGAAATTTAAATGAAAATTAAAGCATATATTTTATTTGTCATTAAATTATTTTTATTATATAAATTTATTTTGAACTCTGAATGTGTTCATTTATATCATATTATGGTTATATTGTTTATTGTTGAGATATAAATAATTTTAGAATTATGAGGCTAGAATAATATTTATTTATTACGGATTTTCTAATGAAAAGATATAATATTTTTTATTATATTAAGTTATTAGGAGATAATTTAAAATTATGTTTTGTGAATAAAATAGATATTATATTTTATGTGTGATATTCAGGTTTAGGATCAATTTTAATTGTGTCTATATCCTAATCCTTGAATCTCTTATATGGTAGGTGATAGACTAAATTCTATCTAAATTATATTGGTACGAAAATAATTATGGATAAAATAAAAATATATTTGATACCTTATATGCTTAGGGATCTTTAGATAATTATTTCTAGGGCTATAAATACCCCTTAGTCGCTCACAATATAACATCCCATAAAATTTTCGAAAATCTGTCAGCATATCTGCAAACTGTTTCAAGAATTATTTAAACATCTTCCCATCGTCATATCTTCGTGAAGATTTAGGATCGTCTTCCTAGGTATGTCTATTATACTATATTATTTTGTAGAATTTTTCAAGCATGCTACATATTTGTTTAAAATTGTTATTCGTAACTTGCCAGTTTTTGACAGCATGTTCTTGAGCTTGAAAGGAAAATTATTTTTCATGTTTTCTTTACATTGTTTTCGACCAGGTTGAATTTTAATGGGGTATAATAAATGTTAGGTCATTCATGTTAAAAATATAGAATTTTTAGGATACGTTTTCTTTGTGTGCCAGATTCTTTTGTCAATGTACATATATATTCAAAAATAAAAGTATTGAGGTTACTATTAAATGAATAATTGATCATGATAAATTTTATTATGATGAAATAGGTAATATGTTGTTCATGTTAGAGGTCTATAATTTTTAGGACAAAACTATTACGATTTCATTAATTTATTCCATGAATTGTCGAATTACTAAATGTACGAATGAATTGTCAATAGAAGTAAGATTATGTTTAATAAATAGATTATCTATAATACAGATTATTTGATTATTCTGAACTATGTCCATTTATGAGTTATATGAATTATTGATTCATACATAACATTCTTTGCACAAGTCATTAAGATAATTTTTCATGTTAGGATTGACGCGCAGGATTTAATCATTTGATATCCATAGTTTTTCATTCAAAATCAAGGTTAAGGTGGGGAATTATTCTTACACTACATTTATCCTTATTATATTTTATGCTCGATATTTATGAGTTAATGTCAGTTATGATAAGGAAGGATCGAAGTTGATCGGTATAAAGGTTTATGGTCGAAGTTGACCGGGATCGAAGTTGATCCGCGATCGAAGTTGATCGGTACACATGTTTATGGTCGTAGTTGACCGGGATCGAAGTTGATCTGTTTTTAAATGTTAGAGTCGAAGTTGACTCGGTGGTCTGTGTGACTACGTAATTGTTACATGATCTAATTTTCCATAATATATTGGTATATTATATAGTTTGGATAAGTGTGTTCTCCACTGAGTAGCCGTACTCATCCCTATTATTTTAACATATTTCAGGAAATGGCTCGGCCGATGCGTAGAGGTGTTGGTGGTGATGGTCACGAGGATAATTCATCGTATTTAAATTACTGCTTTTAGTTTATGAACTTTTTGTTATTTATTTTGAAATGTTAGACTTGGTAAATTTTTATTTAAGACTTCCGTTGAGTATGAAAATAAATTGAGTTTTTCAATGATTCATTTTCATGAAAATGTTTTGAAAGAGTTGAAATATTTATGTTAAGTATGAAATAGCGTCCATAGTTAAGTATATGAAAATTTGGGGCGTTTCAGTATTACTTCATGTTTTGGATGTATTTTGGCAGCAAAATTTGTTTTCGATCACATCAATTTGTATTGGTATTAGTGATTCTTATTATCTCTAAATTATTTTTACCTTTTTGCTGCCTAATAATTTCAGAATATGAACTTTGCCTTTTTCGTCTATGGAATCGAATAAGTGACAGAAATTCGACGAAGTAACATAAATTCGAAAATGAATGTACGTATTCAAATTAGTCTCGATTTTCGATAAATAAAAAAATGAAACAAATAATGAAAAGACAAATTATTAGAGAAGAGAGAAAGAATTAATTGGTAGAGGAGAGAGAAAGATTAATTGGTAAATTAAGAAACGGGAACCATACAAAAAGTTAAATTAACACTTCGTCTTAAACTCTGCGTCCACAACAAATGTTGCAGATGAGTAGGACGGGGAGTATGTTATAAGCACAAAAAAGACAAGACTAAAATTCAAGTACTTGCATTGTTCACAATAGCAATGATCATGTGAGATTTAAGGATTTGTTTGCTAAAAGCCTATAAGATAGCAAAGTGGGTTTTGCAATAAGTTGAGTTTGACCCTTCATTGACTCGATAAATTAAGAGTAATACAAGTTCTGTCACAAATTAATTAGCAATTCGGCAACCCACCATCAGTCGTTTGCAATTTGCATTTGCCATAAATGTTGTTATCCCCTCAACCCCACCGGCCACCACCAAGAAAAAAAATCCGAAACGTTTAACCCATTCTATTTAGCCATTATAGTAAAAAGTCATAATCAGAATCCAATCCGCCGTCCCAAGGAAAAATGCACCAAGCAAGACAATTTCAATTATTCGTCCTCCAAACACTACTTTTCCCATTTTTTAGCAAGAGAAAGAAAAGATAAATAAAAGCTTCTCACAAAATCCAATATTTTAATTCAGCGTTACTCCTAACTATCTTCAAAAACTCCTTGTGAGAAGAATTGTTAATTTCAACATACATGGTGGTCTGAATTTGTTTCTGGTACGGATTTCAACAAAATCTCAGTTTTGTAGAAATTCAATGATTGTGTTTACTGTTTCACTGCAGCTGCAAAAATGTGGTGGATTACTTCTTTATGGTTGTTGTCTTCCTTCTTCTCGATCACAAGCGTTAATGCCAGACACCATCGGATCATTGCAGAGCACGCGGTTGTGGCTACTGACCACGGCCTCTGCTCCACCATCGGAAGGGACGTCTTGCGCGGAGGCGGCCATGCAGTTGACGCCGCCGTGGCTGCCGCCCTCTGCCTAGGCGTCGTCAACCCCGCCTCTAGCGGCATTGGGGGCGGCGCATTTATGCTCGTCTACTCAGCCGGCGGCGAAACAGAGGCGTATGATATGAGAGAAACCGCCCCACAACATGCTTCAAAAGTAATTGTTTTTCACTTGTAAGAACTCAAATCAATAATAGGAGTGGGTCGATACTATATACCGTACTGTCTAGAAATCTCGGTACGAATATTTATCATATCGTTGTCTTTTTATGTCCTTTTGGTATTTACCTTTTTGAAATTTGATATACTTTTAGGGCTTAAGATATATGATTTCATGATAGAATATGCAGATATACCTGAAATTATAACGGATTTATAGTATGCATCCGTATATTGTGGTATATGAGAATTTGATAGTTATCGTACCCAAGTCTTCTTGTATGGTATCATACCGTACTAAAAATTATGGGATATAGCTAATTTCAATATTTTCGGTGTTCTTTCAATACGGTAAGTGCAATGTACTGAATTTTCAGTATTTTTTTCCACTCAGAATCAATAGCCTATAAAATTTGATGATGTTTGCAGGATATGTATAGAGGAAATGCTACTCTAAAAGCTAGTGGGGCGCTGTCCGTAGCGGTCCCCGGCGAGCTCGCCGGCCTCGAGATGGCGTGGAGAAAACACGGCAAGCTTCCATGGAAGCGCCTTGTGACACCAGCTGCTCGAATTGCCAAGAATGGATTCAAGATCTCTCCATATCTCCATATGCAGATGATTACTTCAGAATCCGGCATAATGCACGACAAGGGACTCCGGTCCGTGTTTGCACCCAACGGGAGTCTCTTGAAATCGGGCCATCTTTGCCGTAACAAGCGATTAGCCAAGACACTTGATGCGATTTCAAGAACCGGGATCAGTGCGTTGTACAACGGATCAATCGGGTCAGCTCTAGTTAATGATGCGAAGAGAGCAGGAGGTATACTAAGAATGGAGGACTTGCAGCATTATAGTGTGGGGATGAGGAAGCCAGTGAGAAAGGGTGTGATGGGAGTTGATATAGTAAGCATGCCTCCACCTTCCTCCGGTGGCCCATCTTTGATTCTTGTATGCATTTTCTATATTTGTCTACCTAACAAGACTCCATTCTTGATATGTATAATTATCTTGTTTTGTGCTACCTTAGATGATGTCTATTCTTGCTTGGTATGAAGACTTGGAGGAGATTTCAAGGTCCCTTATGATCCACCGCCAAATAGAAGCACTAAAGCATGCTTTTGCAGTGAAGATGAATCTAGGAGATCCAGATTTCGTTGACATTCAAGATGTTCTAAAAGATATGTTGTCTGAAAACTTCTCTTTCGATCTACATAAAACCATCCTCGACAACACAACCTTCAACTCCAGCTACTATGGTGGAAGGTGAGATATTCCTACAAACCAATCCCATTCCTCGCCTCAATTTTGATATTGAAAAGAGTTTATATTAGAGGAGGACTAAAATTGATATTTTCTCGATTGAATGCAGATGGAAGCAAATGGAAGATCATGGCACTAGCCATATCTCAATTGTAGATAAACAAGGCAATGCAGTATCCATGACCACCACCGTTAACTCATATTTTGGTTCAAAGTTTCTCTCTCCCTCCACCGGCATCCTCCTCAACAACGAGATGGATGATTTCTCCATCCCGGGGACGGATGCGCCGCCGGCGAACTTCATCCAACCGGGGAAGCGGCCTTTATCCTCCATGACACCAACAATCATCCTCCTAGTAATTAACTACTACTCTTACAATTCATTCCGCCCAACAGTATGATATAATCAAACGTTTAATTTCTCGAGTTTTGAAACAGAATGGGCGGATTAAGGCGGTGGTGGGTGCGAGCGGTGGGGCGATGATAATCGCGGCGACGACTGAAGTTCTGATTAATCATTTCGTGAGAGGGATGGATCCGCTGTCGTCGGTTCTAGCTCCGAGATTTTACCATAAGCTGATTCCTAATGTGGTGCAGTACGAGAATTGGACGGTGCCGAACGGCGGGCATTTTGAGGTGGCGGCGGGGACGAGGGCGGCTCTGGCGAAGAAGGGGCATGTTCTTCAGAGCCTCGCCGGTGGGACGATAAGCCAATTTGTGGTTCAAGAAGAGAAGGGATCTGATGCGACGCGGCTTATTGGTGTAAGTGATCCCAGAAAGGGTGGATTTCCAGCTGGTTTTTGAAAGGGTAATACTTCCAGCGTCCCATTAGAAACGACACGTTTCTTTTGGACACGAGAATCAAGAAAGTGGTGTTATGTGGTGTAGATTGTTTGATTTTTTAATAGTTAAATGTGGTCCACACAATCTTTACCATTTTAGGTAACGCGTCGTTTCCAGTGGGACGGCTCAATAAGGGAAATGAGTCGTTTTCAATGGGACGGAGGGAGTATGAAAATTGAGCTACAATTTATGTTATTTTAATGTTTTTTTTCTTATATATATAAAAAGAAAGAGATTATTTCATCACTGTGTAAGTAAACAATTCAGAGCATCTCCAAGGGAGATGCTATTGTGGCGTTCAACGCCTTTATCCAGTGTTGAATTTCTCCAACAGCACACTTTAATTTATTCTACTCCAACGTTGGCAGGTTTCCATACGGCAACACTACCGTGTTACTGTTCACACGGTAGTGTTGCAATTGTTGTTTTTTTTTTTGATTAATATTATTTTCTTGGTATTTCTTTTGTTAAGGTAATATTAATCAACTTTTATTTATTCATATATTTAAGATAATTAGTATTTTTATTTGTTTTAAGAATATTAATTATTATGTTACACTAAAAAAATACAATAATATAAAAAGACGAAAAAGTTTAACATAAATTGAAGATGCAATAATATTAAAATTACACTTGCATAAAAATACGACAACACTAAATTAAAGAGACAAAACGATCTAGTAAGCTCCAAAACCGCTACCCAAGCCTCCAAAATCGCTCTCGGATCCTCCGAAGTCACTTCCAGATCCTCCAAGATCTGGAAAATCACCTCCAAGGCTTGACTGTACTTCTCTTTTCATAATTATTTTTTCTTGTTCATTCTTGAAGTAATTTCGCCGAATAGGATTAGAAATGTTGTCGGTGTCTATCATTAAAATCTTATTATCTGATTCCCACCTTTGATGAGTACATCAATATCGGTGAGTCCACGGCAATAAAATGTGTCAAGAAATTTTGTCGTTCCATTGTGGAAATATATTCGGATCAGTATCTTAGATCTCCTACTGCTAGTGATGTTGTTAGGCTACTTTATATTGGTCAACAACGTGGCTTTCCAGGAATGTTAGGTAGTCTAGATTGTATGCATTGAAAGTGGAAAAATTACCCAACTGGTTGGGCAGGCTCGTACGCAGGTCGGAGTGGATCTCCATCAATAATTCTTGAAGTTGTCGCTGATTACGACCTTTGGATATGGCATGCATTTTTTGGTATGCCAGGATCCAATAATGATATTAATGTGTTGGAAAGATCTTCTCTTTTCAGGGACCTGGCTAGAGGTATTACTCCACCCGCACATTATGTTATAAAAGGTAAAGAGTATAATGTGGGGTATTATTTAGCTGATTGAATATATCCAAAGTGGTCCACACTTGTGCAAACTCTTCAAGAACCGCGTGCATCGCAAAAAAAAGCATTTTGCAAAGCAACAAGAATCGTGTAGGAAAGACGTGGAACGCGCATTTGGAGTTCTTCAAAGCCGATTTGCAATTGTTGCAAATCCAGCTCGATATTGGAAGAAGAAACATTTGGATCATATAATGAAAGCATGCATTATAATGCACAATATGATTATTGAGAATGAACGAGATTTGTCTGCACCAATTGAAGATACAAGAGAAGTGCCAACTCCGGATATTGAAATAATATCATCTGAAACATGTCGTTATCAATCTTATTTTGCACGTTATAAGAAAATGAAAGACATAACGGCACATCTTGCTCTTCGTGATGCATTAATTGATCATATGTGGGAGGAGTATTCAAATTCTGAAAATTATGATATGTAATATTAGTTTTTCTATTATATCATGTAATTGTTGGATTTGTGCTTTTAAAAGTGTTGTGTATTCTTAGTTTTATTATTGTGGAAATAAATTATTTGTTTTATATTTATTTAAATATATTTTTACTTATTTAATTTTTATTTAAAATTTTATTTAGTGAGATTAATATAAAAAGAAATATATAATATTATATAATTGATCAAATATTAATAAACATATTAAATTAATAAATAAAAGAATCAAAATAGAATATTCAATTGTAGAGTTAAATGTAGAGTTGACGATTGAAGATGAATTCAGAAAAACTGTACATTCAACTCTACAATAGTGTGGAGGGAACTCTACAATAGAGTTCCCTCTTTGGAGATGCTCTCAGGCCTCCTACTTGATTGCGTGAAAATTCCTGTAAAGTCCCTCCTTTTTGTGTATTCGCGATTCTGCCACCATCCCATAAAAAAGTACTCCAATTTACTAAATAATTTGCTCTGATGGCATTACCGTAATTTTTACTCATATATGTAGGGGTGGACAAACAATTCGGGTTCCCGCGCCCGTATCCGTCCCGTTCGGGTATTTTCCGTTCGGGTCGGGAAAAATGGGTATGGGTACCCGTTACGCGGGTACCCGCAAAAAATCAAGCGGGTCGGGAATGAGAACGAATTTTATTCTTAGATACCCGTTCCCGAACGGGTACCCGCATTAATATACAATTTTTTTTTACATGAGGTCCTCTTGCGTAGAGGTGGGCACGGGACGGCGCGGGTACCCGTTTGTATGTTTTGTGCTAGCACTGGAGTGTGACTAAACAGTTTTCCACGGTAATTTTAATTATAAGAATCTATGGTTTCATAGTTGATAATCATATGGTTGGTTTTATAATTATGATTTATGGTGAAACACCATTGGAACATAGTTTATAAAACAGATTATCTACTCCTATAGTCCTATTTAGTGGTTTAAATATATTTGTATTTTTTAATTTTAATTTATGTTTTTAAAATTTCATTTATTGGTATTTTTTAATTTTTATTTATGAATTTAAATATATTATAAATAGGTGGTAATATTTGCGAGTAAACCCGTACCCGTACCGTATCCGTGCGGGTACCCGCATGCTGGTATCCGTGCGGATACCCGCATGCGGGTACCCGCTCTATGCGAGAACGGGAATGGGTATTAAAATCAATTACCCGCAGGCGCGGGTATCCGCAAACGGGTACCCGCGCGGGTACCCGTCCCGCGCCCACCCCTACATATATGTGGTTAATTAATAAGGGCACTCCTAAGGAGCCGCCTCCCCCTTTATTATTTTATATATTTTTTTTAATTAACTTGCCCAATAAAATTGGTGGGGTTTTCCCCATTGGTTGGAGAAGGGACATCCAAGATGGGATAAATTTGCAATTAAAAGTTCAAATAAGCAACTTCAAAAGGGTACAAACCTTCAATTTCGAAGGATGATATACCAAATTCTCAATAATCTAAAGGAAGTCTGTGCATAGAATTTGTAGGCGGTGATTGATAGTATGGTTGATAGTCTAGCACAATTCTCAATTAATCTCGGATTATTGCGAATTACTCCATCCGTCCGATTATTTGTGACTTAATTGATTTCGACACGGGAATTTAGGAATTAGTAGTATGTGGTGTATATTTTTTTACTTTTTAATAATTAATTTTAGGCCATACAATTTTTACTTTTTAAAAGTGAGCCACAAATATTGGGACATCCATTCCGTGAAAGTGAACCACAAATAACGGGACGGAAGGAGTACTCATTAATTGCCTAAATTTATTTTAGAGTTACAAAATAAGTTCAAAATCTCATTTAATAAACAATTAAATTTGAAATCATTTTTTTTCAAATGGGCAAATATAGTCCTCAATCTTCACTATGTTGCGACATTTGTTCTCAAATTATTTATTTTTGTTTTTTGACCCCAAACTATTAGTTTTTGCAATTTTGGTTCCACCGTAAATACTTCCGTCAACTCGACCGTTAATTAAATTTTTAATTAAAAATAGAAAGGACAAAATTGAAATTTTGAAATGACAAATTGACAAATCCCATCCTCAAACTTTTTTCGATTTTGTGTAATTAGTCCCCAATCTTTTTTTTGTTTTGTTTTTTTTTCCCCAAACTTCTTTTTTTTTTTTCCCGCCGTTAAATTTTTCATGAACTTGAGCGTCAATCAAACTTTTATTAAATAAAAAATAAAAACATAAAATTGAGATATTAATCAAACTTCCATATTCTCGACAATTGTGTTTCTCTCTCTCTTTCGTCGCAGCCCCAACACAGAACTCTACCGCTAATCACAAAAACTCTGCACGAAAAAATCATAACCCGGATGAAATCATGCAGAGGAAGAAATATTGCATTTTCATAGCCGTAGGCGGCGAGAGAATAGGGCAAGAGGATTAGTATGGTGACAATGATGAATGTTGAAAAGATCATTGTTATTAATGTGGAATAGTACGGTGCACCTCATTTTGGAAAAATAGGTCTCCAAAAATTATTGTCATCAATGCGGAAGCGCAATATGCTAGCGCGGAAATAACGCTTTGTCCACTCAACCTGCATGATTTCATCTAGTTAAAATTTGATGCATTTGCTAAACTAACCAAATCTACTAATATAAATACAAAAATACCAAGTATTATAACTATAGTCAAAATTTTACAAAATTAACCCCACTTTTTCTTCTATGGCGGCTGCTCTCTATTTATTGAGCTATTTTTTAGCCAAGTGGAGGCTATGGTGCCTAAGGATGGGTGGCGGCTGCCTGTCGGCCTCAGCACTTGTTTAATTTTTTTTATTATTATTTTTTAACACTACAAAATATCTTTTGTCAAGTATAAAAAAATGGCAGTCAATCCTAACAAATAAAAAAAGAAAAAGTAAGGGTAATTTGGTAACATTGGGTAGATTGTAAACTAAATTTTAATGAATGGGTAGATTTGTGTTATTTTAATTGAATTTGGTCGTATTCATATATTACCACTTAAAATTTTCATGCAGAGTTGTTGAGATAAGCAGTAGAGTTCTATATTGGGCGACTTCGGAGGAGATAGGGAACAATCGCCGAGAAGATGTAAGTTTGATTAATATCCCAATGTTATGCTTTTATTTTTATTTAATAAAAGTTTGAATAAAACTCGATTCATAGAAAATTTAACGGTGGGACAAAATCCAAAAAAAAAGTTTGGGGAAAAAAAAGATTGGGGACTAATTATACAAAACTGAAAAGTTTGAGGACGAGATTTGTCAATTTGTCATTTCAAAATTTCAATTTTACCCTTTTAATTTTTTATTTATTTATAATTAAAGTTTAATTGACAGTTGAATTGACGGAATTAACAGTGGGACTAAAATCGCAAAAACTTATAGTTTGGGGAGGGGGGAATAGTTTGAAGACAAAAATCGCAGAATTGCAAAAATTGAACACTATATTTACTAATTTGCGTTTTTTATTTTTTAAATCTCAGGTTGATATCACTCTTTATATAAATGACGCGTAACACGTACGTACCTATTAATGTTATTATAACAAACAAGGATTGTGGAATATGTCCCCTTGGGATGGCGTAGTGGTGAAGGTGGGTGGTTCGGGACCGATAGGTCTTGGGTTCAAATCCCGCTGGAACCACTATGTGTTGCCTGTCACCTATGGTTAGCCTAGGGTGGTTGAACTCTCCTGTGTGTGTTTGCAAGCTACTGCACAAGGAGCGAGGTTTACCCAGTGCGTGACTCTCCTGTGTGTTTTGCAGGCTACTGCACAAGGAGCGAGGTTTACCCAATGCGTGCGCACCGAAGGTAGCTGCTGCGGGTTCCACGAATCAAAAAAAAAGAATTGTGGAATATAATGAATTATGGAATATAGATTTTTTTTGGCAAATTGACAAATTTAGTCCCCAATGTTTGTCACTTTGGATGAATTGGTTCCTAATTTTTTTTTTAGTTTATTGGTTTCCAATGTTTGCTAATTTGGATAAATTGGTCCTTCTGTCAAATTTTAAGTTAATTAAGTGTTAATCATAGGGGTATTTATGGAATAAAAGTTTCAGGGACCAATTCATCCAATTTTTAAATAAAACTTTAATTTTTTTTTAAATTATGATTTTTTTTTCGGAAAAAAATTAATTTTTCAAATAATTGCTTATTTTAAAAATTACTTTTTTTCAACTAATTTTTTTTTCTTTTTTTTTCAAATAATTTTTTTGGTAAACGAAAAAAATTAATTAATAATAATTTTAGGGACCAATTCATCTAAATAATTTTTGGAATTAATTTTTTTTCAAATTTTTTTATTTAAATAAAAATTAAGTAAATTTAGATTAACTAATAATTTTGCATTTCACGGTGAAGGAGGGGAGCGGGTCAACACAACGGTTGGAGAATGTGTTATGTTCTTCGAGGAGAGGAGCAGCTGGACGACCCGCTCCTAGTCGTCCAGTTATGGCCTCCCACCTCCTAGTCGTCCATCTGCTCTTCTCCTCGAAGAACATAACACATTCCCCAACCGTTGTGTTGACCCGCTCCCCTCCTTCACCGTGAAATGCAAAATTATTAGTTAATCTTAATTTACTTAATTTTTATTTAAATAAAAAAAATTGAAAAAAAGTTAATTTAAAAAATTATTTAAATGAATTGGTCCCTAAAATTATTATTAATTAATTTTTTTCGTTTACCAAAAAAATTATTTGAAAAAAAAGAAAGAAAATTAGTTGAAAAAAAGTAATTTTTAAAATAAAAAATTATTTGAAAAATTAATTTTTTTCTGAAAAAAATCATAATTTTAAAAAAAATTAAAAAAATTAAAATTTTATTTAAAAATTGGATGAATTGGTCCCTGAAACTTTTATTTCATAAATACCCCTATGATTAAAACTTAATTAACTTAAAATTTGACAGAAGGACCAATTTATTCAAATTAGCAAACATTGGGGATCAATAAACTAAAAAAAAAATTAGGGACCAATTCATCCAAAATGGCGAAATTTGCCAATTTGCCATTTTTTTTTCAAAATTAAATACTCTTCAAGCCTCCAGATTTGATTTGATAGTGAACCAGTAAATAATGGCAACCAAAATATATATTTTACTCCAAAATCAGTAATCGCCTAATAGGTTTGTTTGCGTAATCTACATTAAATATTGAAACCATGATCATGTAACCGTATGGCCATAATCCAGATTATTAATTACTGACACTGATATGATTCCATCATCAATTCCACAGAATTTTAAAGGAAATTATAATTCACGGAAATGTTCATTTATGTTATCCAATTGAAGATTAATTAAATAAAATGGACATAAAATCAAAATCACAAAAATATAGGAAAATTTAGTTAAACTCGTATGATTTAAAAAAGTTGTGTATTTTGAGATTATTAGTACTAAAATAGTATTATCTCGTGATTTAAATAAACAGAGCCCAGAAAATCGGAATCTTCACCTACTGCTGAGTGCTGACGGCTATAAAGTACAAAGATTCCACCTCACCATTTTGAAAAAAAAAAGAACAAAGAAAAAAAACTCCCTACAAGATCGAAAGAAGTGTATAATTGTGTGAACTAATTGCTAGAAATCTTGTAAAAATGGGTTTCGAGAGGAGCCTCACCCGTAGAAATCTCGTGGGAGCATTGATCAAGAGTCAGAGCCTTCGATTTTGCAGCAGTAATGGAGGTTTCAACCGCCGCTTCTCTGCTTCCCCTTCGCCGCCGGAACTGCCGGCGTTCGACTACGCGCCGAAGCCGTACAACGGGCCGTCGGCCGACGAGGTTTTCGAGAAGCGGAAGAAATACTTGGGGCCGTCTCTTTTCCACTACTACCAGAAGCCCGTAAGCCAGCAAACTCAAATCCGATTAATTCTCTTTTCACACTATCTTAACTGATTTATTTTGGTAATCGTACAGTTGAATATTGTGGAGGGGAAGATGCAGTATTTGTTTGATGAGAGCGGGAGGCGTTATCTCGATGCTTTCGCCGGAATCGTTACAGTTTCGTGTGGGCATTGCCACCCTGATATATTGAATGCTGTGATTGAACAGAATAAGCTTCTTCAGCATGCAACCACCATATATTTGCACCACGCCATTGGTGATTTTGCAGAAGCTTTGGCCTCCAAAATGCCAGGGGATCTTAAGGTTTGTTTCATTTGATTTATTTGAGAATCACTGTTTCAGGGCTAGTAATTTGTTGTTTGAAATGATTATGTAATGTTTGGAAAGTGGAAGGTTTAATCTGTGTGGTAGATTTTATTACTTGTTATAGCTTGAAGATTGACTGGTGATTTTGAAGGAATTAGAGTTGCATTCCCTTTTAATTCGAGTGAATTTATATGTAATGTTGTGATTGTATATGCTATGGAATGTTGATGAAGTGAGTGTTTATTCAAGTCTTTCTTGGAATGTAGGTTGTGTATTTTGTGAACTCTGGGACAGAAGCTAATGAGCTAGCTATGTTGATGGCAAGATTGTATAGTGGTAATCTTGGCATGATTGCGTTGAGGAACGCGTATCATGGAGGAAGTTCGAATACAATTGGACTCACTGCTCTTAACACATGGAAGTATCCAATTCCTCAGGTTTATCTTTGAGTTTCTCTATACTTTAAAGTGAAATTATTTCATCAAGTTTCTCAACTATATCTGCCTGCAAGTTGTTTGATTCGTTGTGAATTACATAGGGTGAAATTCATCATGTTTTGAATCCCAATCCATACCGTGGAGTTTTTGGTTCGGATGCCAAGCGTTATGCTGAAGATGTTCAAGATCACATTGACCATGGCACTTCAGGAAAAGTTGCTGGATTCATTGCTGAGACTATTCAGGTTAAGTCTCAGATTTCTTGACTCCTAATGTATTTCTTAATACTGAAAGTTCATTTATTTCTCATGGTTGAAACCTTAATCTACAGGGAGTTGGGGGGACAGTTGAATTAGCACCGGGATACTTGAAATCTGTTTATGAAATTGTTCGTAAAGCGGGTGGTGTCTGCATTGCTGATGAAGTGCAAACTGGCTTTGGTCGAACGGGGAGCCACTATTGGGGCTTCCAGACACAAGGAGTTGTTCCAGATATAGTCACCATGGCTAAGGTGCTGTTAAACTCCGTCTTTTCATTCTCATGTTCATTTAAATCTTACACCCTTAATTCATGTATTCATGAAATTTTAATGTACAGGGTATAGGCAATGGTTTGCCTCTAGGAGCAGTGGTGACAACTCCGGAAATAGCAAGCGTTTTGTCTCAGAAAATACAGTTCAACACTTTTGGAGGCAACCCGGTTTGCTCGGCTGGTGGGCTAGCTGTTCTTAAGGTTCTTGATAAAGAGAAGCGCCAACAACATTGTGCTGATGTTGGCTCTCACATAATCGGGCGCCTAAACAACCTTCAGCAAAAATATGATAGTATTTCTCTTTACAACTCACTCATAAAGATTTCCTATTCAATGCCTAAATACTTCTTTATAATTATCTAAATAGTCTATGACTGCCTAGAATGCTTTTCAATTCAAAATCATTATTTGTGAATGGAAATTCTATTCTTTTTCCAGTAATTGGTGATGTGAGAGGAAGGGGATTAATGATTGGAGTAGAACTTGTGACCGAGAGAGTTCAAAAGACACCGGCTAAGGCAGAAACTGCAGTGTTATTTGAGAGACTTAGAGGTTTGCAAAACCTTTGAAAATCCCTTTAGGCCTACTTATACTCATTTTTCTTATATTCTTGAACTATAATTAGATGGTATGATTGCAGAACTTGGAGTTTTAGTTGGGAAAGGTGGACTTCATGGGAATGTTTTCAGGATAAAGCCCCCTATGTGTTTCTCAAAAGACGACGCAGGTAAACTTTTGAACTAGCATGAGTGATCTTATATAAGGGCATCCGTAGCCTGTTTTGATTATTTGTGTTTGTGCAGACTTCCTAGTGGATGCATTGGACTATGCCATGTCAAAGCTGTGAAAAGCTCAAGATTTGTCTTCAAAAAATCGTCCAAGAAGTTTTCCATTTACTTGTGTAAGAAGTTGGATCTTTTTTTCTTCTCCTTTTGGTAGGAGCTGATGAAAGTTATCCAAATGTTTGAGTTTTACAGAATCTTTTCAATTATAAGATGGATTCTTCTCATTCTGCGTTCTGCATATCTTATCTAAAAGCATGCATTGTACATCTCTACATCCTTGGCTATTCAAAGCTCGTTAAAATGGAGACAACCAAATAGAAAGAGAGAATCAAAGTCTAGGTCTCAACTCTCAAGTTCAACTCGGAAAGTCTTTCAAGTCAATAAAGCTCAAATTCATATGTATCTCGTAAAATTCCTATTCGCTTATTTGTAGACAAAATTTGCAGTTTTTGGAGAGCGTTTAAATTTGCAACTTGAGAGGATGAAATGACATATGTTTAAAGAAATATATAGAAAGTTCGAAAAATTCAGAATTATGCACAATTTAGTGGCAGACTCCATCTTAATTCCGGTCCTAGTAGTTTAGGAAATACCACCTTAGCATGAACTTTTAAAAAACATTAAACGCCATTTTCACAACTTTCCTTTGCAACTCTTTTCTCTTTTTGGGGCTCCTCCTAAGCATATTTCAACAGCACTGATTTGAAAAATCAGCTCTACACCATAAAAAAATTCTATTCTGCCTAGTCCAAAACTTAAGTTGTAGAAAGAGAAAAGGTAATAAAACAATAAAATTTTAAACTATTTCTAAAATCTGGACGTAGTTAGTATCACAAAATCTTAGTTGTAGACTTTGTCTAGAATAGGAATCTCTTCTACACCTAGTCTAATAGACCTTGTAGTATTGAATAATATTACATCATATTTTCCACTTTAAAAGTTTTTACAATTTTAAAAACATGCATGAATAATTCTAAAATATAGGGCACACAAATATAGACCCGACCCATTATAGAATTTTACACTAGAACATGGACCTTCGGTTATAACTAAAAAATCACTTACTCTAAGTCTCTAATTAAATCTCACATATTTTTCCACGTAGCATATTGTGGGCTTTATATGAGTTCGGCCAAATATAAACTCCAAAAAAAGGCTCAGCCCAACAAAATTGTATTTTTCTCTGAAATTGATCAATCGATTAAACTCATGGCACTTGGAAGCAAATTAATTACTATTACTACATCATAATTCATAATTACAACAATTAATGAAATTTGTTATAAAATAAATATAATACGAGAATAATAGAGAGAACGGGAATAAAATATGTATTATTATAAGTATCAATGACCTCTATTTATAGAGTTACGAGATGGGTCCTGTGAACTTTTGGGGTTTACATAGTTATCACAATATCTGGTAAGTATATATATAAAATATATTTACAACACTTTCCGTTTATTGACTATCCCAAAAGAAACTATTGCCTCGTTAAAACTTTGCCAGAAAAATCAATTGGGATAAAAACTGGTTGAAGGAAAAAGAGTACAGTTGCTCCACCTCAATATTGTCATTGTTGATCCTTGAGTCGGCGCATATAGATCTTGTCTACCAACTTCTTGAATATTGACGTTGGTAATGCCTTCGTAAAATAATCCGCTAGATTGTTACTTGAGTGAATTTGTTGGACGTTGATGCCGCCATTCTTTTGGAGATCATGTGTTGCATTGACTCTTTTGTGAATCAATCTCAATGACCCATTTACTCATGTGTTGCATAGGATGCCTCGTTAAAAATCTTAACTAAGAAAACCCTTTGGAAAAACTTTGCATAGGATGCCTCGTTAGAAAGGAAAACGAGTACAACCATTTGACCTTCAGGGCCATTTGACCTTTAGGAGTCAGTCTAATCTTCAGAATTATTTACAATTCGTTACTCTCCTTCAAGATAACAATCTTCAAGGTTATCTTCAAAGTCTAAACTAATATGTGCAACACAAGTTTAACTATCTTCATAGAGAATAGAATGTTTGTCTCGAAGATAACAAAGGATGGTCAATACCATTTCAAATTCTCAAATTACACATAAGTAAGGAACTTCTGGTCCTAAACATCTTTGTATCTTCTATAGGTCTAAATGAGTCTCCATCCATTTCAAGTGATTGAAGCAACCATTAGATAGCTATGTGGATACGATACAATAAAATCTCTTTAAAGACCTTTCGGTAGGTCGACTAGCGTAACTCCATCAGGGAGATGCTCGATCTATATGTCGAGACAATTATTAGTTCAACCCAAGTCTTTTGGTTCTAACTCCGTCTTTAGGCATTCGTTGATTTCCTCAAGTACTTTTGTACATAATGATTCACATATCCTCTTCATGATGAATTTAGAGTGATGTGTTCTAATTTTCTACATCCATAAGGCGCATATTAAGCATTTGTGACATAAGTAGATTAATCAAACTCTAAAATGTAATGGCGTCTATTACAGGAGAGTACATAATCAATTTTCGGTCTTTGAGAGAAGCCTTGTGTTACGAGTATTGCCATATATCTCGTAATTCTCATTTCTTTTTTCAGCAAAGACACATTTTCCGGATTAGGAACCACAGATCCTAATATTTTTCGGCTTTTAAAGGAATTTTAATTAACCTTATAAGACTTCGTTCCTCTTTGACCAACTATTTCAATCTTGACAATCTCTTATTGATCATCGTTGCGGATCCTCTTTTTTCATTTCAAGAGTCATATTAAAGGCGAATATATCGTCATGCGTTCACGACGATATTTGATCTCTCCAATATATTGAGATCTCATTAATTTCAGACGCTTGTAGTTCTTCAAGAACTTTCATTTGATTGATTAATCATTTTCGTCATGGCTTGGTTTATATCTTGTACCCCTTTATCTTAGGCACAAAATTGCTTTGAGAACCAATTAGTCGACCATATTTTTGACGACCTTTATATTCATTTGCTATCTTTTGTACTTGTCCTTCAGGGACATTTATTCTTGCGGGGTATTTACAACAAATGTATCACTGTCACTTTTTTATATACAAAAGCATCAAGTAGTTGGTTTGCAATCTTTTGCAAGTTAGTCTTTCGACTTCTCGTTCACATCGATTCTTCGGGAATCCAAATGTGACTAGTTTTTTCTTGTGTTTTTTGTTGGATATAAATTTCACATTGATTACTTCAGGAATCCAAATGTGACATATGTTCCAACTAATGTTGGAACTCTATTTCATCATAATAACAATTTTAATATGAGACTCGTTTTTATACGTACAAAACCATTTTGATCATGGACATGAGCAATTAGGTGTTGAATTTCAATTCCAAAGCAATATAATTTTAAATCATCTTCAGGAGAAACTTGGAGTTTAATAAACTCACTAGCATGATCAGGACAAATATTCTTGAGGGAATTGAGCTCTTTATTATTTGAACTTGTAGTTCTAGCAATTGCTTCATTTCTTATAAAAATCAAGCATTCATGAAAATGCATTTAAAGATTCTTTAGGATCTCTATATTGCGCTTATATAAATTCTTAATTATGTTGCGCATGATAATTGCTTGCAGATGTCCAAACTTATTATGTCAAAGCATAAAGTTCTTTTGAACTTCCGGTTCATGACATGTTTTGTCTCACTTGTTTTTATGAATGTGTAATACATTTAAAATGGTAGTATGATAAGTTTTCTTTTGTTAGCTTCTGACTAAATACAAACGAATTACTATCTTCTTATATTATTTCAATATGGTATCCATTGCAGTGGATATCCTTGAAACTTTGTAAGTGTCTTCTAGACTTACTAGAGTAAAGAGCATGCTCAATAGTTAATTTAGTATCATTTGATAGAATGATACAAGCTATTCGGGAGCCTTCAATAATTTTAATGCACTAGACTCGTATCGAGCTTTAGGGAGGACAACCAAGTATATCTTTACGCAATCCTGCGAGAATGCTCCGTTTTATTCTATTATTGTCTCCCTCGTGCCCCTTATTGGCAGATGAACATCGATATCAAGAGTGCATTAATGCCAACAAGACATAAATAATATTTTTTTTCATTCAGGAATAACATATATCATCGAAAGTACGAGTTGCTCTTTAAGAACATTTAATATTCTTCTAGAATATAAATGATGCTACTTTAGGAGCAAAAGTTAAATAGTATATAAAAATACTATATTTGAGGCATTTCCATAATATGATCATTCTTCAAGAATGTAATTGTGTTATTTCCAAAGCAAACAATTTAGTTCTATTCAAGATAAATAAAATCAATAAATTGCAAATTTTGAGATCTATCCGATCTCACATTTATTCTTAAAAAGAAATTAAGTCATAATAGGATATTGGAAATGCAGTTGTCTAGCATATAGGAGCTTTTGCTACCACTCCATGTAATTAGGTAATACTTTAAATTATAACATATCTTTAAATATGCATTGTTCTTTAGGAACATGTAACATTCTTCTAAAATATCAATTGTACTACTTCAGGAGCAACAATTAAAGTAAGATTTCAAAATGATAAGTTTTAGTTTTTTCAAAGAACATGTAGAGTTAATTGTGCTAGTTCAGGAGCAGCAATTAAAGTCATGAACATATAGCATTTGTCAAAATCAAGAGCTTGAATTATTCTTCAAGAACATATAGTATTATTCGGGAATACAAATTGTGCTATTTCAGGAGCACCAATTTTAGTCTATATTAAACTATTTCAAACGAAAGACTAATATTTTCGAGAGACCCAATTGCTCTTCAGGAACATGTAGTGTTATTTGAGGATATCAATTGTGCTACTTCGGGAGCAACAACAATAACAATTCAAGAACCAAGATTCGTCCATCAATAAGACATATTATATGAATTGCTCATCAAAAGTGCTAATATTCTTCGGAAATATTAATTGTGTGTTACTTCAGGATTAACAAATTAAGATTTAACATTAAATAAATAAAAAAACTAATAAATAAATAAATAAATAAAAGCGTATGTAGAGTAAATGTTCTTCAAGAGCATGTAATATTCTTCAAGAATATTGATTGTGCTACTTCTGGAGCAACAATTCAAATTGAAAATAGATTTTAGAATTGATCTTCAAGAGCATATAATATTCTTCAGGAATATTAATGGTGCTACTTCATGAGCAACAATTTAGGGTAATATAATCATAAAAATAAATGAACTTGAAGTGCTCTTCTGGAGCATGTAATTTTCTTCAAAAATACCAGTGTATTGTGCTACTTCAGCAACAACAGTAATAACAATATAATAAGAGTACTCAACCAAAATTAAATCATAACTTCAATTCTCTGACATTTCAAAATATAAATATAAATTCATAAAATAAAACTAACATCTATGCACATACAAAATAAATTGACAAACATTATAAGTTCCCTCCTTTGAGAAACGTGCAAGAACATGATATGAGAATTGTTAATTTGTTTTCAAGCCTTCATCATAATCGAACTAATTTTCTTATATTTATGTGATATAGAACTTGTGCAAAAATAATTGGCCGCCATATTGAAAATTAAAGCAATGCCAACTAAGGGCTAATCAATAATATGATACGTATCAATAGAATTTTGAAACCTCCTTCATTGATCGACGATAATCCTTATCTTACTAAAAGATTTGAGTAGAACAATCGTGTTGATAATGTATTACTCCCTCCGTCCCACTCATACTGTCTTGTATACCATATCGGGGCGTCCCACTCATATTGTCCTCTTTCCATTTTTGGAAATAATAAGGGAAACAAATGACTTCTTAATGCAATCTAATTACACCATTAACTCACTAATGGTGCACAATATACTTACGCCTTTTTTTTTGTTCCCCTATCATTCTCTCTCATTATTTCCCCCAAACCCTAGATCCGCCACTTCCTCTCTCAAATCCAACTCTACCTCGAATATCCTTGCGCGATGATGAAAAAAAACACCGTTCATCGCCGCCTCCCCCTCGATGATGGAAGCCCTCCTCTCGAATCTACCTTCTCCGAAAGTTTGGGAATCGCTGATGATCTTTCTGAGTCCTTCTATTCATCTGAGACGATGGACGAAGACTCTGAAAGGGTGGAAGAAACACTTCTTGGTGACCAGTTTTGTGTCGCCGATGGGCTTTCTGAATCCAACTATTCCTCTGAAACGGTGGACTACGGCTCTGAGAGGGTGGAAGAAACTCCTCCGACTGACCAGTCTCGTGTAGTCGATTTCGATGAGAATGGCAGTGAAATGGCAAAGAGATCCCGTCTGAGCGCAATGGTGTCCAAAAAGAGCGAGCTTGGTCGCGATTTGGAAAGGATGACTGAAAAGGAGTTCATGGAGAACTTGATGCGGATTTGGTGCCCTGCCTACTTTAATTTGGTGATATCTTCTCCGAATGAACTTCCTTAATTGATAACTTGGATTCTAATTTATGTCAATAACGTGTTGGGGTATGGGCTTTGAGATGATGGAATTATGCTCATATTGGTGCCATTCCATACTCATATAGTACTTATTGTTTGTTGCCTCCTTGCTGCATTTAAAAACTGATTACTAATGAATTTTGAAGCTGCATAGTTTGTGCTTTTTTGATTTTAAAGTTGCATTTTACGGTTCATACATAAACATCTTTACATAAACATCTTTACAAAAGACTTGGCCACTACTGCTATTTAAATCTACAAAAGATTTGGCTGATACTGCTATTTAAATCTACAAAAGACTTGCACACTATTGCTATTTAAGTCTAATTAGGCCTTTTAAATAACAGTCCAGTCTTCAACAACTAAACCTAGTCCGTTTTGAAGTTGTTCAAGTTCTAGAGCAGTGTCATTCTCAAGCATATAATGAATGCACTCTTTAACAAGTTCAGTTGGGACTTCCAAGTCTGTTGGAAGTCTTGCTTCTCTAATTAGGGCATCCTTCCTCATATGAGGGAGTTTGTAACAGTTTTGGCCCTTCACCCTCATGATCTCCATCATGCAAGTTTGTAGGCTTATGAACACCTTATTTAGTCATAGGAGATAACTCTTCATAAGAAGAAATAACTGCATTGACAAGCTGCTCTCTAAACCATCCCAAATCGTTCACATTTGTGTCTGGGGAATTTGGGGGTTGATTTATCAATCTGATGTCATAGCCATTTGCACTAGCAGCCCTTCTAAAATCCTCATCACAGTCTTTAATATGAGGCATAGCGTTGTCTTGCTGAATAAATATCATTTTTCTTTCTGTTGAGGGCCATTTTGCCTTGATGGCTGGTACAATCTGGGAGTGAAAAAATGGATTAGAATTTGTTATGTATCATATAAACTGCATTATGATTTGATATAGTAGGTTTTTTTTGGTAAACTGCATTCTGTATAAACTGCATTCTGAAAAAACTGCATTATATTAAAAACTGCATTTTGCACAATAGTAAAAACTGCATACTACTCCATAGTAAAAACTGCATACTCATACTAGTTACAGTATCAAGTCACTCATGTAATGTACATAGTTGAATTGCATATAAGGGTAAATTGCAGTGAGTACATAACTTGTTCCATCTCCTTACCTGGTTGATCAAGCATGTTTTCACGACTTCTTTTGTTATAGATTGAATCGGCTTAGTCTCCAAAGTGTCTTTAGGTCTATTTTTGCTGCCTCTAACTGTTGGGATTTGTTGTGTGAATGGAAAAATACCAATTTTGTCATCAAATACAACACATCCATTTGCATCGAAAATAGGACGACATACTGCGCACATAAACATCACCTTTGTGATGAATCTCTTGCTTTTACATGTGCGGTGTGGTTCGGCCTCGCCGGGAGTAAGGTAGAATCGATGCAATGCACGAGTAATGTAGAACAATTTCTCGTCTATGTGGATGGTATTGTGCATGCTCTTAAACTTCAATATGTTAAGTACTCTATCAAACTCTAGAGCCTCTATAGAATGTAGAACCATTTCTCGTCTATGTAGAACCATTTCTCGTCCTAATATTGTGCACGAATAATGTAGAACCATTTTTCGTCTATGTGGATGGTATTGTGCATGCTCTTAAACTTCAATATGTTAAGTACTCTATCAAACTCTAGAACCTCTATAGAAAATCTAAGTCTAAGAAGTTTATTTGGAGCAGTTAGATTAGGGTGAATGGCACTAGTATGAGCTTTGATCAAGTCTCGAGTTGCCCACCTTCCTACTGTGCTTTTGCTTACCTTAATACCATCTGCAAGATTTCTTATTGTACTTCTTTTATGCAATTCCAAGCTTTGAATGAGCTCCAAGTCGACGTGAATTCTGGTTTTGCTTACTCTATCAACTTTACCGCTTTTAAGCCGGATAATTTGCCCTTGTTCTTGTTGTTTTTTTGCTTTAGCCCAAAGACAGCTGACGGTTCGTGGCGAGACTGCGTAGAGGGCAGCTGCTTCGGTGATCTTCCCTTTCAACAGTTTCCCCTCATTGAAGTTTCGTAGAAGAAATTGGATAATGACATTCATCTCGTCGGTTGAGAAGTTTTTGCTTCGCATAACTCTCATCTTAATTTTAGTGTAGATTTTGTAATGAATGTTTGTAAAGACCCTATATATAGATAAGTAAAGGTGTGAAATTTGAAATTTAATTTGATTTCACTTGGATTTGGTGTAAACTTCTTTTGGAGGGAATTATAATTTTGGCGTAGTTCCTTTCGATTAAAAGCAAATTTGATGGCTCGATTTTTAAAACATCAATTGCCTCCAAAAATTTTAAGTACCATTCACAACAAAAAAAAATGCATGACAGCAAAAAAAAAAGTTGTCGAAAAATTTAAAAAAACAAAAACAGTACTCCAGTTCACACAATAGCAATTAGTTGGAGTCTCATTATTAAGAAAATTAATTATATTGTGGGCCACAATAATTAACAACACAATACTCACTTTCTTAAATTCCGTGCCGAATTTTAACATGACAAAATGAGTGGAACGGAGGGAGTATAAATTAAATAGAATACGAGAATAATAAAAAGAATGGGAATAAGATGTGTAGTACGTAGAGTTAACTCACGGACTTTTAGAGTTTACATGATTATCACAATATCGGCTAAGTATATATATATATAAAATATACTCCCTCTGTCCCAACGAGCTGTGCTCGTTTTCCTTTTTAGTTTGTCTCATTCATCTGTTCCTGTTTTCAAAAAAGACAAATTTTTACACACAATTACTCACTCTCTTTTTATGGGACCCACCACTTCACTCACATCTAACAACTCTCCTTAATCTACGTGCAAAAAAGAAATGAGCACAGCTCAATCGGACGGTGGGAGTATATTACAACAAAATCAACTTTGACTAAACACATTTCCAATCGAATCATCGGGCAGCACTGACCAGATATTTTTGGGTTGATCAGAAGCTGCCCGCTCTGCCCGAGCCCTCTCTGGGGAAGATTACGGTCAGCTCCCTCAAGAATCATCATCACCAGTCACCACTCTTTTCTGCTTCTATTTTCATGCAATTATATTTACATCCTACTGTCTCTATAGATTTCTCTGCTCGATCGGACGGTCCTGAATGAAAGTTGCCTCAGATCTCTGCTCCTCCGCCTTTTAGAGCTGTAGATTCTCAGATCTCCTCCATCCAGCCTCGGATCTGTAATAGTAAGTTTTCTCTTACAAATTTTTTCCGATTCTAAGTTTTGTTGATTTGATTTTTCTGCTTCGGCTGAAGATGTTTTCACTTATTTTTTCATATTTCTCGACTGATCTTACAGATTTCGGTTTGTTGACGTCAGATCTGGATCTACGATTTTTGCTTTCAACTTTCTGATCATCTCTGATCTCTGAATTGGTTAATTTAATTCTTAAAGATTTGATGTTTTCAAATTTGATGTTATTTTTCTCCGAAAAACAAAGATCACTTGTACTGTATTTGGCTGTGCTTAGTTCCTGATTTTTGTGATTCAATTTTTAATTTATTAGCAGATTTAGGTTTCGGTCTTCTTCTTCTATCTATTTTTTTCTCGTTAGAAATTAGAATCTCTACTTCTCAGTCCTTCGTGAATGAAATTAATAGATATTTCCAGATCTGACGGTCCATGTGTTTTGCAGTTACGAGGAAAAGATGGAAATCAAATACGGTTCGGTTAAGCTAACCACAGTTCAGCCGAGCATGCTAATATACGCCGGCGGCGAAACAGCTTTGGCGGCGGCTTCTCTGCTTTCTGCGCTGGTCAAAGCTCAGCAGCTTGCAGTATTCTCTGTCCTCTCTCAGGTAATTAACAATTAAATAAAACTTGGTGGCGATATTATTTATTGTTATTATTATTATTATTATTTTGCAGTAATATTGTTGGAATTTTGAGTTTGTGGTTCCGATTTTGTCCTTTATTTATGGGAGCTGAGTTTTGTTGTCTGTGTTACTTTTTAAATAGATTCTAAACCATGAATTTCACTAAATTGCGTCGTTGATTTGATTTATTAAATAAATAGTTGAATTTAGTAAAAGGAAAGAAGTATGTAATTAAATACTTTATACATTTGTCATAATACTGCAAATTTAGAGATGTGAACAACATTAGTATGATATACTCTATTTTCAGGAATACATGAAACTACTAACAAACCAACCTAAGCATAGAGGAGACCACAATTGCCCCTGCAAGCCAGCAGATGCTGAAGATGAAGATGGGGATAGTGATGAAGAGGATGAGGATGAGGATGAGGATGAGGATGATGTCGATGAAGAGGAAGACGCGAACCCTACTAACGGCGACAAGCCCAGTGCCAAAGAAAATGGTCCAGGTGGCGGGGCAGGCATTCCCGGAGAGAATGGTGAAGATGAAGATGATGAAGAACAAGGGGATCCTAATGATGAAGAAGAAGATGATGACGATGAGGAGGATGACGACGACGATGAAGATGAGGGTGAGGAGGAAGACGAGGAAGAGGACGAGGAGGAGGAAGCCCTACAGCCTCCAAAGAAAAGGAAGAAGTGAATCTCGACGATGTTAACCATATCATGTGGCTAGTGCCTTGTAGTAGTTTAATTATGGTTTCGAATTTGCGACATTTCGACCATTTATGTGTGGCAACACAGGTTTATTTAGAAATACTATCTCATGCGTCACTTTGTAGTTTGTACCGTTGGTGGTTCCTTTTCAATCAAGAAATATATACATAAAGAATCAACTTTTTTCTCTTAGCAACCGTGATACAGATTTTCCCTCGTCATTAAGAAAATCAAATTTAAACAGTACTCAATCTTGCCCCGTAACTTTGATATTTCACATGAATTGAGCTTTAAAAGATTCAAACCGGTCTCCCCACACCTCTCCAGTAATTTCTCATTGGGAGATCTTCTATCAAACCAAGGCCCAAAGCTTAATATCAAGTATTATAATAATCTTTATACCTGATTCTGTATTCTACCACTCGTACCTATATGCATTATAAACTTAATGCATCAAAATCATAACATTAGTCTATCTCACATTATACACCCCCAACATGTCACATTAGTCTATCTCACATTATATACCCCTACATATCACACTTTTTATTTGAATGATATGTAATACTTATAAACCTGTTATAATTACGAAACATAACTAGTACAAATTATGGATACATGAACTTTCTGGTGTAATTTAGGATAAAGAAACCTTTATCATGTTTGAATGCTCACTTTTTATTTCTTCCAACGACATATAGCAAACACGTCAAGCTTAAGAGACTTACATTCATCTCACATTCATGATCAAAATTCCTGAAACTAGAAACAATATAATGTGACCCTCATACAAGAAAAATATTCAATATATAAGTCACAGGTAGCTCATTGTGCTGGAGTTCATTTGTCTTTTACTCGGTAAATTTTGAAGCATTTTATTTTTATGGCTCCGTACAACAGTATAGAACGCAAAAAGATTCACTGGTTTTCAATTAGGCCGGAAACAAACCTTGGTGGCTTCACAAAATTGAGCTCGAGGTTGATTAATGTGCGGTGGTTCATGTAAGGCTGATAGAAGTGGCGTAGGACTGCAAGATGGTCAAAGCTTGCTCTGTGATGGCTCTGTTCCTAGCTCGCCTTACCCAGTCGGTGACGACTTCTGCTGCCTGGCTGCCTTGAACCCCATTCTCAAGACTGTCTGCAGCTTCGCAAAGCTTTCCTTGAGCTAACAGATTCTCAACTCTGTTTATGAGAGATTCGACTGTTTCTCCTGATTGATCAACCTCCTTGACCTGAAATAGGGATGGAATTGTTTTCAGAAACATGAAATTGTATTGTATAGTCTGGTTTGGAGTGATGAGCTGCAAGGAAGGGAAACTCACCTTCAACCAAGAAGCAACTTGAGCTAATGAATGTGATAACATCCCACCACCGGTGGGTGGTATCAGACTGAAGTGTCTCAGTGTTCCCTTCATGGCATCAAACTGTAAAGATATGAAATGCTGTGTAAATCTCTTCGCAGAGAAACGGATAGTCATAGCTCAAAGAGAGAGAGAGAGAGAGAGAGAGAGAGAGAGAGATAAATGCTAATACACATATTACAATGAATGCAGCCAGATACAAGTTTGAAGGAACACTAACATCCTTCATACTAACTGACTTTGATATTTTCCTCAAGTTTCTATTGTTCGAAGAAGAAATCTGTTTCAGCATATAGTCTCTTCATTTGCAAATATAATGTTGTTCAGGATGTAAAAAAAATCACACCAGTTTCTAAATGTCTTCCTGTATTATTCTTTTTTAAACCCCTTCAAATGACTGCAGCGAAACAGAAAACAGAAAACAAATAACATTAAGGAAACATCCTTTTACCATAATCTAAAACATAAGCCATTATAAACCAGAAAACTTGAATCTATGTATACCCTTATTTGCATAAAGTAATTATAACAAGTCTAATCTCTGATTTCTACACAGAGTTATTACTAACATAGACATAACTGACTCAGGAAGAGAGCAAACACAGTACTAGGCAAGGAAACTAGGGAAAGAAAAATTAAAGTTGAATTGTCAAACACCAAGGATCATGTTAATTAGGCCAAATGGTAAAACTGGATCATCAAAAATCAAGTTAAAAAGGAGACACAAATCCAAAATATCATTAGGATTGGTTATATAGACATAAATTCAACTTGCCTTGTGAGTCAATTGGGACAGGGTATCTGTTCCATATTTTTGGGTGTCTTTGGGAAGTGAAGATAGAACAAGAGGTATTAGCGAGTCTTTGTCAAGGCCTTCAAGATGATTGCGGACACCCTCTATTTCCTTTTCAATTGGCAGCCCTTTGGATAGCGCATCCTCCAATGCCAATGCACCCTGCAACATGGGTCATTAGAGGCAATTCAGTCACAAAGACTTCATTATGTCTGTGGCAGTCAATAATCATGGAAACCATGTTGCGGCTTCTACTGAATCAACAAACACTGGAATCACAACTACACAATGACAATACACTCTACTCAAATACTCAGCTCTTCCTGTTCCGATTCTATTTTTATTTCAGATTTTCTACAAATCAGCTCCTATACATATACTCTACTAAAAAATCTTACTTTTATCTTGAGTGATTGGCAAAGAGATGAAGCATGAGTTATTCGATGTTCAGCTATGGAAATATCAGTCAATAACAATAAGCTTGTAAAGGTAGGCTGCAGGGCCACATCTAGGACCAAGCAACAGCTATTACAGAAGTGAACATGTACCAGGGCAAGCTTGTGAACAGAATGACTCTGGCGTGCTTCTTCAGAACGTGCATAAAATGCCATACACAAGGCATCTATCTGCAAAGAACGACAATGGGTCATTGACTTGTGCAAACCAACCAAAGAGCAGATAAATCAAAAACATTAAGACCACTTTTTTCATGGGTGAACGGAGTAAAAAAGAAATTAGAAGCTAAAGCGAATGGAAAGTATCCCTCCATTTCTATTATAAAAAGCACACTTCTTTAGACCGCATCATATGGAACTGCTAGATTCCTACACTATGGAAAATAAAAAATATGAGCAACAACAGTGTGGGAAGAAGTTCAAAAGAGGATGGACATGAGAGCATGCTACACTGCATTAATTTTGATAGAAAACCAAACGACTTTTGCCGCTAGTGCTCATGAGCAGCATCCTTTCTTTCGAACAGAGAAGATAACATTTTGGAAGTGAGGTTCCGTATTCTTCTACTTTCCCTTTTCTATACCAAATTTAAGATCACAATACTGGTCAAGTACTATAGAAGATAAACATCTCTGATGTTAACTCTCCTAGATTTGATAAAAACTGTTACTTCTTCCACTCTAAGTTTGAGCTTCCTCTAGCAAAAAGATTGTTATAGAACTATTAATTTGTCTTGTTATCAAAATTTCATAGTTGGTTGTCCTTGAGCCAAATAGTGAGAATTTTGGAAAGTAATTTAAAGTTTTTGGCCTAGGGCTAATGCCTTCCTTGGCTCACAAAGAAATCAACATTAGCAGGTAATCATACATGAAGATTGGCTTCAGCCATTTTCTCAATCTGGGATGCCTTCTCACTCGCAATTGCTGCAGCCAGTTCAGCTTTAGCTATATCTTGCATTTCCTTTAATCTTTGTTCCACTTCCCTTTCCTGTATAAAGAAATTCCAGATATTGAGCTGGTAAATTAATATCGTTAAATGAGAAACAGAAAAACTTTGGCTATAACGTTATATTACTACCTTCTGTTCAAGTTCTGTTTTGAGTTCCTCTTCGAGTTTTTCTTGAAGTGCTTTGAGAGCAGCAGCTGCTTTAACTCGTTCTTTGGTTAATTCCTGAGGATATTTCGAAAAGAAACTTCAGGGAGCAGATAACTATTTCTGCTCCATATACAACTGAGAAGTAGAACCCATACTTTCTTTCCAGGTGATATAAAATTTTCCACTTCCAGAAGTGACAACTTTCTTCCAAAGTAAACCTCAGATAATTAAGGATTTGAAATACTTTGATTTTCAAGCACTACCTTTGAGCAAAACAAGATACGCAAAGTTTCATTTTTAAGTGATAAGAGATCCCATGACAATTGTGGACATAGTTGATTGAAAAAATAGAAAAACCATATTACAATTGTACATGTGTATTTATCTACAACAAATGGATGAGGAAGAAAAGAAAATCTGAAACATTTTTACCACCAGGTTGCTGGTGAGATAATATGCACTGGCGCATGGATATCAGGCAAAACTAAGTAACATTCCAGTGGAAGCCCAAAGGAAGAAGTTCAAACCTTATCCAAAAGGGCTTCCCTCTTGGCATACATGAGTTCCCTGACATTTGCATCCTTAAGTTCCTTTTCATATTTCTCCTGAAGAGATGATGAACATATTATGCAAAACTTATAAGCATGATATTCAACTTCTGTCATGACATGTTATTAAAGAGAAATTCTCCTACAAAGGAACAAACCGCAACAGAACCGGAAAGTGAGGCTTTCATCTATAAAAGAGCCACCTAGACTTTTTTTGATAGCTTTAATTAACAAGAGAGTGTGAGTGGTTTGTCTCCTGACCTTCATTGCTCTCGTTTCTTCTGTGAAAGTTCGAATATCCATCTCCGCTTGTCTTTCCTCAGCAGCATGTATGGCTTGCAAGAAGTCAAGAACCAGTTTACCATCCTTTGTTATATAACCATCATGGACATCTTCTACAATCGAACTAGTATCCTTCAATATCAAGAGAAAATAATTCAGAAAACAGATCATTCATCTGATAATGATGAGTGGTTAATTTAAAATATCTAAGTTCTCATAGTAAATATGTCAGGAAATACCAACCTTATGGTCTTTGGATGAAGATGTAGCAAATTCTTCAGGATTTTCTTTTATATAATAATCGCCGAGGAGGGAATCAGATTTTTGCGTTCCACTGCCCTGGACAACCTAGCAAAAGTTGCTTCACGAAGAATCTTGAATGATTGGCCCAGAAAATAATGAGCTGAAACTGAGGGAAATTTAACTTTACGGCAGACACCAAAATTTACCTCTCGTGTGTCCTGAGTTGTGGTTTGATAACTCTCTACAGGCTTTATCTCGATTTCAGCAGGATTAGTGTCAGCAGAAGTAATAGTTGGTGCGGTTTCGATTGCCTCGTGTTGCTGCTCATCAGCTTCCACAGATGGGCCCTTCATATGGGAACTTTCTTCAGCTGGTCTACCAGTTTCATCATCTAGTGAAGTGTTGCTTTGAGGAATATTAGGAATATCTCTCTCTTCAAAATGAATGACACTCTCAGGCATCTCAACTGTAGCATCTTTTTCCTGAAAAGTTTTCTCCTCTTCAGCTCTAACTGAATCCTCCAAAACTTGCGGCTCCGGTTGTGTTCCAGTATCTTCCTTGGCAAGGTATGCATCGAGACTTGATACGCCTGATTCCTCTGAGCTGTTCAACCCCTTAACTTGATCATGTTCATCTTTTTGTTCTACAGGCGCCTCCATATCCCTATCACCAATACCGGCATTGGTGTATTCTCTGATGCTCTGCTGCTGTTTCCCTATATACTCATCAAAAGCCCCGGTATAGTAAGCAGCCAGGAGAGCAGAACCCAATGCAAGCCCAGTGAGAATCTTTGGTACACTACTCTGTGGTTCAGGGGCATTGCTTCCTGAATCAAGCTTCTTGGGACCATTCTTTGGAGAAACGGAATACGCCCTTCTGGAAGAAAGGTATGAAGGTATCTGCATATTATACCAAAGTTCAGAATACAACAATTTAAATGATCTGATTAGTAAAAACAAGATGTAAGCACTGCCAAACACATATAATGAGTAACTTAAGTAGCATCTACACAACACCCATTTATAACTTGCTTTTCTTTCTTTCCCACACAAAAATAGAAGATCACCATTTCCCTAATCCTAGTCGATAATCTGAAGCATACTCAAGTTCTGATAAAATGCACAACGATGCAGCGTAAATCAATCAAAAAATATAACCCCATTTTCTAACTCAAACACAACGATTTAGGAACATAAACATACTAATAAAGCAAAATGGTTGAATACCTGAGTCGTAGTCCCCAGTGGAACCCTACTGACTGAACTACGAGATGCGAGCTGCAAAACGGACCTGAAAAATTGGTTGAGCAATAGAAATCAAATTAAATACAGAAAAAAAAACCTTGATTCAATCAAATTAAATAGAACGTCAATTTCTATGTAGAGAAAACAATGCGCATCAGTATGTATTGAATCATATGATACCTGCGTAACATCGTGAAATTGGCTTCTGAAATATAGCAGCGCGTTGAATAGGATTTATTTTGTATTTATATTCTGAAGAGAACAGCAGAGCGCAGGGAGGAGATGAAATACAAAGGGCAAAGATTAGTCGGGAAGCGACGAGTTGAGTTAGAATAATCTCCAACTATCATTAAAAAGAAAAATTAAAAAGTCTCGTTTTAGTTGTTTAGGCACTTCTTTTAAGGTAGTATTTGAAATAATATAAATAAACTCTTTTGGACTTTTTGACTGTAAAAATATATTTTTTAATATTTAGAATAAGTGTTTTTGCTTTTTTGTGTTTAAAATAAGCTAGAATAAGCCATAAACTGGTCATTAATACTTAAAAGTCAGAAGCCAAAAGAAACTGAAAAGTAGCTTATAACAGTATTTGCAAAACTTTTTTTTTCTAAAATTAAACTATTTTTTTCTACTATTTCAAATACTAACAACAACTACTAAAAGTTGTTTATAAAAGCTCTTCCAAACACTACCTTAGTCCCTCACATTATCATACATAATTACATTAGTGGAATAATATTAACATATATACTATGAGTGAATTGCCAAAACATCTTTTAAAAACTTTATTCTCAAAATAACACTTTTCAAAATTTATTCCCAAACTAACTTCACTTTTGCCACCTATACACTATATTGCCACATAATGATCCACATGGAAATATATTTTATTTTTTGCATTTTATTTTATTAGATTTAGTATTATGATGAATTTTGTTTATTTAAAAAGTTAAATCTACAATAAATTAATAAATTAAAGTATAAAAATGAAATAAATTATAAATACTAAATAAATAAAAATACAATTTACACATTATATCTACAAACTAAGTGCCCTAATTCCCAAATTTAAAAAAAAAAAAAAAAAACCCATTGTCCACCACCCTAATTCCCAAATTAAAAACCCACATGCCACCGCTACCGGCACCTCCACCTCGATTGGCCTCGCCGCTGTTGTTGCTTCCGTCATCACCCTCGCCGCTGCCGTGGCGCACAGTTTGTCCAACCATGTCTGCATCCAGAAGCCAAAAACATAGATTGATGTTCTCTAGTTTCTTAATGAATACTTTTAGAGAATTCGATTTTTATCATCTTGATGGTTGATGTATGGTGTGGTATTGTGTATTCAATTACTTCATTTGTCCAGTGCAGTTGAATTTGACGTCGTACGATTGGAAGTTAGTTCTAGTATATTCTTCCTGTCATTTATTTGGCATGCGAGTTTCATTTGTATTGTTCCAACTAGTTCAATCAATATTATCTATTTGTAACCACATTTGTCCTGGTACCTATAGATTTTTGTTGCAACTCTGGAGAAGGAAATTGATTTCCATGGTATTGCATCCGAAAAAAAAAGCTCCATATCATTAAATTTGGTAGGAATCTGGCAGCTACCCTTATTTTTTAATTTTTTTTTTGCAGATTTTCGGAGTTGATGATATTGAAACAAGAGGATACTTCATCAGCTCTTGTTTCATTCATGATTTCCTTCCTTATGATAAAAACTGGCAAGGAAGACCTACCCTAGACAATCAGGTAACTATTCTCTTTAATTTTGCCGACAGTTGCAGAAGCCATTTCCAACTGGTATCTCGACAGAAATGATGTTAGGTTGATAGACGGGTAGACCATCCATTAAGGGGTGTTTGGAATGACTTATGTTAAACAGTCTATAAGTTTCAGTTATATTTTTAGTGTTTGGAATTCTAGCTTTCAGCTAGAGCTTCTCTGTTTCTTACCATATTTTAGAGAAGCTGTTTAAGTTGCATCACCTCAACTTACAGCTTATAGAATTTATTGGATAAATTTATCCTTTAAAAATTAATTCCAAAAAAATTCTCTATAAGACTTAAATATAATTCCATAATTAATAAACCATTATTATGTTTTAATATAAATTAAATTATAATTAAAAAACAATCAAACATTTTATATAATATATAAATTAATTTTATATTTTATAATATTGAGATGACAATTATAAAGAAAAAAATAAACATAAAATAGAAACAACTTATCAATTTTATTTTTTATTATAAATTATAATTATGTAATAACATTATGGATAAAACCGTCATTAAATTTTAAAAAGTGAAAATAAACTACTACTATGGGCAAGATTTCCAAACATTATTTTCTCAACTTTCAACAGCTTAAAGCATTTCATTCCAAACACATGCAAATTCTCAAATCAGTAACTTTCAGCTGCTTTAAGCAGCTTCAACTACTTCAAACACCCTCTAAATCGATTTGGGACATTGATTTCTACTCTCTCTCTCGCGCGATATATATCTATATATATATATATATATATATTCCATCCGTCACTATTTTATATGAGCATTTGACTTTTCACACATATTAAGAAAATATTTAATAGTTACAAAAGTTTCATTCTTCCATAATATTAATATAAATGTTGGTATTGTAAGTTATTAAAAAGTTACGTAACATAATTATGTTTGTTTATTAGAAAAGTTGTATAAAATAATTTTTTACATATTATCACATTAATTAGGCTTATTAAAGTTAGTATAAAACATTTAATTAGCCACAAAAATGGGCAATAGACATATAAAACATATAACTTGGACCGATGAAAAAGGAAATCAGGTATATAAAATAGGGACTAGGAAGTATATATCATTTGTTGTTAGTAATATCAGAAATACAGGATGAAATCACCTGTCCAATAAGCCTCTATCCAATTACTGTCCAAATCAAAACTACGTAGTTTTGGTTTATACTTCACTTATCTTTTTTAATTACACACAATTATTATCTTATCTGAAACTCTCTCAGCCTCGCCTTTCTCCACCACCAGCCAAAACTTGCTTTTGCGCCGTGCAGCTCTCCCTTCTTTCATTTGTTTTGAAATTTTTATTAAGCATCCAGTAACTTTTCAATGATTTCTATTAGTTTCCAACTATATAAATTGTGAATTGTTAATTCCCACAGCTCAAGAAATTGATCGACTCCGCCGACGGGAGAGACTTTGACTCCAACAACCGCAGAGGTCTTTTTCTTAATCATCTCCAGCGCGGCTCCAAGCAAATTGACGGAGAGAAAGGAATGGATCATGTTATGATTTTAGGAAAGGAATGTTAGCGGGACGGCAGCGAGGATAAAACTAGAATTAATTTGTAGTTGTAATTGAGAGAGATGAAGTAGAATAACCGTTTTGATTTGGACATTAATCGAACAGAGGCTGGATAGGTGATCTCATCCCCAAAATACATACTTCTAATTTTTGGCCGAATAGCAACATTCAATTTATGCAACTAAATTAATTGTATTAACTCAACTTTAATTGTATTAGTAAGTTTCAACTTTCAAAAACTTAATCTCCTTACCGAAAAGAAACTAGACAAGTCAGGTGGAACGGATGAAGTATGTACTTTGCAACAATATCACTATTAATGATAAAGTTCTAATAAGAAGTTGTACAAAAGTGGCAGTTTAATTTTTTCGAGATTACATTAAATCGGAGTTAAAATAGTTAAAAGTTTTGAGTGATGAAATAAATTGCCTATTTGATAATCTTTTTAATTATCAAGATTGGAATCATTATTATTCCTAAAAAATGGTTTAGTGGTGAGGATAATTATCTTACAAGTTACAACCAAACGAAAGTTGAAATTACTCCACATCCATGCGCTCTTCAAGTGTCAATTGCTGATTTTTCTGATTCTAAACTAATAATTAAAATCAACTTTGGCTTGAGAAAAAGAACTGTAATTGGTGGGTCCCGGAATGACCTTGAAAACTTGTACCAAAGCGCTTGTTGGGCCCCTATTTTCGGATTCAACGACATTCTTTGGGCCCCTGTGTTGCTCGCTTTGGACACAGATTCTTCTTAAAATTATGTTGTTTTCCAGTCTCAAGTTCAGAAACATTGTCCCAAGATAATTTTCATATATTTTTTATTATTAAATCTTGAGCATAATGCAATATGACTTGTAATTTAATGATGACAGAAAGTATGAGATTAATTAAAAAAGTCTTCCCCTCCCTCAATGATTTAAATTTAATTCTTTACATGACATGACCTCATTCATTAGTACTAACTTCAATAGATTTTCCACAATATTATTTTATGTAGAGATGTTAAAATTGGCCTAAAATAGCCGAATTTGAAAAGCTGACCTGACCTTCCCCTATTTATTTAATAATTTCTCTTTATTTATTTGTTGATTAGATTTTATGGTTTATCTCTTTCTAATTTATTCATCATTAATTAAGGTTAATTTAGGAATAATTTTTTTATTAATTAGTGTGCAAAATATAGAAAATCATACAATAAAAATAGGAGGGAGTACTAACCTAATATTGTACTGCTATCTTGTATATTTGATTTAGATTTTTGGGTGCAGGTCTTTCATGTTACATCTTTCATCTATGTTGTTAGTAAATACAACGATCATTTCTCAATAACGTTAATATTTTTAATGACTATATATTTTCAACGGTTATTTTTGTGTTAAATGGAGAAATGAATATTAATTTTTTGCTATTCATGCTTGGATTTGATTAAATGTAGCAACTATTAATAAATGTAAAACTATAATTACATGCGAGACTAAGGAATAAATGTTACTACTAACTTCTTTCAACAACTTTTCACACGCTCATCAAGCCTCCATCCAATCACATGCGCGAATGTAGCCAGCCCTCTCCACGCGCCCGGAGACTCATTTACAAAAAAGTCAGCTTCTTGCAAGAGAAGTTGTTCAACTTCTAACCGTGTCTTTCAATGCCAAAAGTTGAGATGTATACTTTTAGCCCCCAAAAGTCCTATTAGAATCATCCTAATACTAGAGACTTACTCAAATTAGTTATCTTTTTTGCACAAAGGTTTAGCTATACCACAATTGTGTATCCTTGTGTGTACAACACCACAAAGATGTCGACATCGACATGTGACACTTTTCATTCAAAATAGTGGGGCACATACGTCACATGTCGACACCCTTGTAGTGTGGTACACACAAGGGCACACACAAGCCGCTTTCCCTTTTTTGGATTCTGAGTTAATTAATCTATAGCTCCATATTGTAAACAAGATTTTCTTCAAAATAAATACTCCCTCCGTCCCATTATTTATGTCCCATTGTGACTGAGCACAATAATTAAGATGGTGGAGGTAAATGTGTAAAGTTGTGGTATAAAAGTATAAAGGGATGATGTCCACTTGCTTACATTGATTGTGGTCCACTCATTTATTTCTTTATTTGGTATGATACATAAATAATGGGACAAAAAAAGGCAAGTGAGACATTAATAATGGGACGAAGGGAGTATAATCAATCGTTAGTACACCCTTAATTAATTGTATCCGTAAGTTTTAACTCCATCCGATCATTAATTCCTTCCAAAAGCTTATACAAAAATCGGCAAGGGAACATGGAATTAAACCACCAAAGTTTCAAAGGACTAATTTCATCATGAATTTCAAACTTGTAATTCAAATTGTATAAGTGGCATTAATGACACATACGCGATTGCGACAACGGACTTGAGTCGTGTAGGAATGAGGTTTACGATAAGTTATGCAAACTATTTTTCAGTCCATTAAAGTGTATATCCGACAACTGCTGCTTACAGATGTAAAAGCAATTGGGCCGGGATGCGTCTGGCAAATAACCACTTCGAAGTTGCAGTAGATTAATAGTTTTATATTGGTGAAAGGGCTCAACACATTTGGTATTATTAATTTCAAACTGCCCCAAATATGACAACCGGATCTCCTACTACCAATCGTGTTTTCTTGTTTCAATTGTTCATAAAACGCAACGTTATCTCATTTATTTATAACGCAACTAAAGGTATTTGCAAATGTTTATTTTAACTAGTTCTTTAGTGTTTTGATTATTAGTTTACTAATATTATAAGCAGTTTTTTAGTGTTTAGAAAATTTACTTATAATTTTCTTAAAATTAAACAGTTTTTTTTAAACATCTATTGAAATACTTTTAGTGCTTAAACATCATAATTTTCAAAACTATCAAATGACTTTTAATTATTTAATATTATCCCAATTTTATCCTTAGCCTTCTCTCTCCTAGGGCTATTAGTTTGTGCCATCTTTTCATGCATGTTTTCTCTAAGTGTCTGAAGTCTTATTTTATTTACCCTAAGTTTCTATTACCTTTAGGGGCCGTTTGGTTCGCGAAGGGAAATGAAAAGGAATCAAGAAAGGGAAAGAAAAGGCAAGGCTTAGAATGATTACCTATATGGCCTCCTTTTTGGTTCGATTGTAGAAAGGGAATCGATTCCCCATGTTTCCCTTTGTGGGTTTTGGTTCAAGTAGGGGGATGCTTTTTTTTTTTTCAATGTAATTTATACTTCAATATTATAATATATACAAAATTACATAAAAAACATTATTAACATAAATAATACAAATATAGCATAGCAAAATCCAACAATCATCCAAAATTAACATATCAAAATAATAGCATAGCAAAATCTAACATCATCCAAAGTTAACATAACAAAATCCAACACTAAAATATCCAAAGCCAAAAGAACAAATATTATCAGTGCACATTATCATTGTTACCGGAGGTACGGTCACGAAGTAAATCTTTAACAAAATCCGCTTTCATTTCTGGAGGATAGCTGAAAAAGAGTTTGAGGTCAAGTGGTCGAGCTATAAGAGCCCTTGATACAGCAACCACCTCTTCACGTGATAGACCATCTACTTGTAGTAGTTCACTCAACACTTTATCTGTTTTGTCTTCGGTGTCTTTCTCACGGTTATCAGCTCGAATCCAAACACTAGCCATAGATGCAAGATGCTCATTCATGTCTTTCATGAAATGTTCTAAGCGTTCAAAATCGGAGCTAGAACTCCCAACCTTAGCCTTTGCCTTAGAAGTCTTCTCTCTTTTACTCTTCTTTGACGGAGGAGCAAAGGAGATGGAATGACTTCCATCATCATCATCATCATCTCCCAAATTAATGTGAGGTTCAACTTCTTTCTCCTTTTCCATATTCCGAACAGCATCCTCAAACTCCTCAGCAGACTTTCCGGTTGCATAGTCTTTTCCATAGATCTCCATCATAACATTCAAGTGAGGAAAAAACACTCCATACAAATTTCTGCAAGCAGTGTGAACCTACGATCATAAGAAGATATGAGTATATAAAAAAAGAAATTTTTAGTGAATGAAGAATGGCTATAATTTTTACCTTACAATATTCATCATATACCGACCTCTCCACAGATATCATATGTCTTTCATCATCCCATTTGAACCCACTTGTTCCCAACATCTGAAGAATGGCTCTAAATTTGCTTGCAAGAGTTTTCAATCGAGAATCAATGTGGGTGAAGCTTTCAACCCACATCCTGGAATTGTCTTTTCTAGTTTCCCCTCTAGCTGAAGCATATAACCATTTCTAAACCCATTGTCACATTTTCAATGCGGATCAAGGGATAACTCATGCAATGCTCCTATTAGGACTTTGTCTTCATCAATAGTCCAATATCGCTTAAACCTACCCCTTCCTTGGCTAACATTCGAACTCATTTGCAAAACTGAAAGAGATCATGTCAAACCAAAATTCCAAAATGCAGATTCCAAAATGCGCACATTTAATCTTAATAAACATCACATGGTTTGAACCAATTCCAAAATGCAGATTCCAAAATGCAGAACACCTATTGAACCAATTAACAAAGAAAAACTATTTCGTGCAGCACACCTATCGAACCAATTCCAAAATGCAGATTCTTCTTAACAAAATTGTTCGTATTTCAAAACTAGAAATTAACAGCAGTAGCTCACAAATGGAAATTCACAAGACAGCAGTAGCTCACAAATCGAAAAGACCTGCGGCGCCGTTCGGCGGCGATTGAAGCGGACGACGGTGGTGAAGCAGCGTCGGCGAGCAGTGCGACGTAGGGACGGCGGCAGTGGTGGTGAAGCGTCGACGGCGACTGATAGAGGGAGAGGCGAGATAGAAGGGGGACGGAGGGAGACGGGGGGAAAGGGGAGAGCAGGGACGACGACAGTTTTTTTTTTTTTTTGAGAAGTGAAGGGGAGAGAAGGGGGAAAGGGAAAAGAAATCCCAAGGGGGAGGCGGGGAATAAAAAATGCTTTGACTAGGGTTTTCGATTCCTCAAAGTGGGGGAATCAATTTTCGAAAAAAATCGAATCAAACATTATTTAACGGAGTCAACCCTCCTATTTCCCTTTTCGTTTCCAGATATTTTCTTGTTTGGAAAAAAAAAATGTATTAACTCAACCGCGATAACTAATTGTATTAGTAACTGATAAGTTTCAACTTTCAAGACATGAGAAAATGTCATTCCAACCGTCAACAAGAGGTTTAATTTAATTTCGAACTTGGAACTTCGATCATAGGTTTGGTGACAATAATCCTCCTACATAAATCGGGAACGTGTCTGAATGCTAGAAATTAGAAAGGTAGTGATCTTCAATTCTTAATAATATTAAACTAAACGGTCTTGATTAAATTGAAAAGAAGAGGGGAAGGAAATACATGGATATGCATAGAAAAGAAATGGCATATAAATCTTTGTCTAAGCAGAGAAAAGGCTGACGCTAGCAGCAGCAGTCATCTCTGATCTCGGCTTCACCATTTTCTTCTCCATCACCACCAACACTCTCTCTTTCATCTTCTGCCCCACTTCTGCCACACAAGAAAACAACTCAATCTCTTCTTCCCCCCTCTTCCTTGAGCTCTTCGCCCTCCTCTCGTACTCCTCTGCTACCAGGATTGCAATATCCGCCATTTTCAAGAATCCCTTTTCTTCTCTTCTAGACCTTTCTGCACTTACTTATGCTTTCTCGCTCTTGTTGATGATGGAGAAATGGTGGGTTTTTGTGGGTATTTAAAGGGTTTGATGGAACAGAGAACTGGATAACAACGTTATTGCAGTATTTTATTCAAGGATTCGGAATTATGTCTCTGTATTTAATTCATATTTTACCATGAGCCAGTTTCTATGGTTAAAGGGAATGAATGTAATACCGCCGAACAAAGTGCAATAATAATTAAATTAATCTTTGACAATTTGACTGCCGTCGTTAGATAGTAATCATAATAATGTAATTAAACTTTTTACTAATCAACATTGCAATCAATAGATCCCCTATGGAAAACTAATGGTAGATAATGTTATTATAGGATAAAAAATTTTAATATTTGAATTTCTTGTTACTATTATCGAGATCGTCACAATATAATTAATCTAATTTATTTTCTACATTATTTAGTGACCTAAGAATTACTACTTCCGAAACCACATTGCAACTCGCGTCCGGGTCGGCCGAAAAGGTACAACTAGTTTCTGCGGCTCCACCGGTTGTACCTTCTATAATTTCTCATCACAATGGTTGTTGGGTCCCACCGACAATTGGGTGGGGCCACATAAGACATTTTCTGCTGGCCTGTACTGTACACAGATTTCTTCTTTGGTTGTAGATCCAAATTTCTTGATACCCTGTTTTTCTACCTAAATTTTACAAACATTTTCCTACGTAGTAATTATTTATATTAGATTCAGTACACAATATTATCTAATTTGTAATTATACTATGAAATGAAATACGTATAATACACGCTCTGTATAAGTATTGATGCTTTCACGGGCTATTTGGTTCTGAATAATAATCTTGTCACATTTATATATAAAATTCATATAATTTGCTTTAAACAAATTATCATTTCTAGTGGTTTTGAAGAACAACCTTCTAAAAAGATTCGGGTTAAGACCAACAAGAACAAGATTCTTATTGTTGCATTCTTTCAATTACCGAAAGACATCCCGGCCCAAGAAAATATTTTGGGCTGGATTACTTTATGGAGTGTTAAATTATTGTATTTACTTTGGGCTAAAAATAAAGGTGGGTTGGGCAGAAAGAATTCAAAATTAACACTAACAAAATACAAAATTTGGGGATCCCTTTGGTTAATTAAATGTTGGAACTTAACATTTCAAAAAGAGAAAACAGAGATATACAACATTCCATATGTTGGTTGGTTTTAATATCTCCGTCCAGATATTAGTGGCTCAAGACTTTTTGATACAAAAATTAAGAAAGTTGTGTATTATGTACGAAGTAGTGTAAAAATAGTATGACCACTAGATTATACTATCCTAGTATTATTTTAGACATGAGTCACTTTAATGGGATGATACAAAAGAAAATGCGAGCCACTTATAATGCGACGACGAGTGTATAATATATCAACCATTTTTGCAATTGTCGCTACTAGATTCCCTCTCTCTTTTGTAACTTCATCTCCAGCATTCCTTACAGTTTGGTTAATATTTGGATAACCAAACCTATCAATCTGTAACATCTATTATTGCACTTTTGCTAGTTGAACTGCAAAGTCTTGCACTTTTATGCATATTTTTGGGGAAATTTATTGAAAACTATATGAAATGATGAGTATCATATGGGTATGTAACTTAGCATTGTACATCAATAGGTAGCCTCAGAGTTAGAGGTTAGGCTTCTCTCAAATCATATTGACTGAACTCAACTTAGCTGTAAGCCAGAGAAACCTTATCTGTTTCTTCATGTTGATTTGTGCAGCAAAATTCAAACTCAGAAAGATTCTTCTTTACCTAACAAGCTTGGTCTTGACTCTTCATGCAGGTGTGTCCTCAATCTAAGGAAGCATTTATATTTTCTATTTTGTTTTATGTCACAAGCTTTTATTATTCTATATATATGTGTGCATATTAGTCCAAGTTGCAGCTTGAATGCTCATACTTGTCTTGTAATTGGGACATTTTTTATGATTTTTGTACTTGTATTTGTTTTATGAATTTAATAGCATGGTGATATCTAGCAATACAAAATTATAGACAATTTGTTGTGTGTTGTTGGGTGGGGGAGTTGGAGGTTTTTGTCCTATGTTTGGAGTGGATGGTTGCAAATGAAGACAATAAGAAAAAAAGAATGAATAAACTATCAAGATTGGATGAGGAGCTTTTCAGAAATTGGCATTTGGTTGGCACCACCCTAACAACTCCAATCCTAAAATTTATTACTTTCATAATGCCATTTTACGACGACATCCTCAACAACTAATTAAGATATATAATGAATAAATTTCACTCTAATATAATAGCCTAATAATTAAGAGATAAAAAACCTAGGTTAGCACTTTAGGAACATCTTCTCCATGTATCCAAGGGCGGGTGGGAGCTGCCCCAAAATTCATGTAGATCACGGATTTCTGTATATGTTTTAAAAAGATTCGCATCCATAACTGTTGGGTGATGATTCTGTCCTCAACAATGTTGGAAAATATTGGGAAATGATTCAGTCTTCTCAGCTGATAGGTTAACTCAGTAGCCTTGTGCTCTGAACGTTTACTGAAGATTTGAAGATCCCAAAATTCTATATTGATTGGTGAACCTTTTCGCTGTAATCTGTTTCTGTCTCTGAGGTTTCAGACTCAGCAGACACTCTGCTCTGGTTCAGGCACTCAGTTGATTATCTGCCTCAACACCAGAAGTAGAAGACTCAGTAATACTGGACTCAGCAGGAGCAAGATATGCGAAAGGAGTCGGTAGAACCGAACTCGGCAGGAGTAGTTCACCGAACTCGTAGCCGATCTTCGGAGAGCCGACTCGGCGGGAGCATGCTATCGAATCGAGATCGACTCAAGAACGGCCGCACGATCTTTTGACTGTCAGGATCTTTAAAGGTCAAATCAGCAGAGTCAATACGAGGAAGAGAGAAGTCAGCTTCAGATCTCCTTGAAGTATGTTCTGTCTCAACCACTTTCTGAACCTCGACCAATGACAGACAGCCACGTATCCTATATCTATTAAAGCTGCAAGTCAACAACTTTCCAGAAATGGAGGGAAAGGACACTGCCACCATACTTCAAAAGAGCCGTTAGCTACCCAAAAGAGAGAGACAAAGGATCGTCGTCTCCAACGGATCTATCCTAATCTCTGCTCTATAAATAGAGGGATAAATCAAATTTGAAGCTCACGAGAATACGAGAACCTAACCGAACCTTCGCATACACGAGAGAACACTCAGAGCATTCAAACGAGCAAATTCGAAAAAGCCTAAGTCTTCTGCAAGAAGTTCGAAGAAACAATCTCCGGTGAAAGACTACACTTATGCTCTTAGGGAACCAAGCTGAACTACTTAATACAACCTCTAATATCTAAACGACGTTACACGAACCCAAAGCTTACACTCAGTTGTTCGTCGTTCTAGAAGCCACATCCTTGTTCCCTATCCCTCTAACCTAAGCTCAATAGACTAAATCCATAGCTTAGACGAAAGAGTTCACTTCTGAACTGATCCTTATTGTAAAGGACTCCTTCACTGTTGGAGAGTTTTTCAAACACTTAGTTTGATAACCTTGTAAACTGACACTTGCTCAGTATAAATCTCAAGACCAATGTTTGTCCAGCGTACAAACCAACTGAGACTATCTCAGTATAATACATAGCTTCCTGATCTTTCGGGACAGTGGACGTAGGATTGTTGGATCCGAACCACTTTAAAAACCTTTGTGTCTTGTGTTCTATTTTTACTGTTACATTAATTTATTGTTCATACTGAAAATATTCTTTAAATCATTCAACTGAGTTTCAACAAACTTAACAGACTGTACTAATATACTGAAACTGTTTTGTTAAAAAATGTTTTCCTAACTCAACTGAATTTGGGCCTACACTATTCCGCACTACAGAACTCTATTTGGAAGATACTTAATTCTGACTCTAAGTCAGCTAGCAGGTCTCAGTAGAGTCAGTCACTCTGCCACACGATTCAAAACAACTTATCTGGTCTGCTGAACTTGTTCAGTACGACACTATCCTGAAAAGGACTGTTCATGTTTAAATTGAGAAATCGGTTTTCAGGTGTATTCACCCCCTCCCTCTACACCTGAACGTACTCTCGGGACCAACAATTGGTATCAGAGCGGGAGCTCTATAAGACTCTTGTTATTATGAAACTGGTCTACTTGAACGGATCCAGAAAACGTTTTCACTGCATATTATTCTTCATTCATATAATTATTTATCATGTCTGAGATGTCAGAGATCAGGATGGTACCCATGTTCTCAGTAGAGAACTATGGCGTATGGCGGGTCAGAATGGAAGCACATCTGACCTCCCTCCACGATAGGATGACAGAGGTTCTGGAGGAAGGACCTATCATTCCTATGATTGATAGCGTCATAGCTCAGGATCCAGCAGATGAAGGAGGAATGGTGACCGGGAAGAAGATCCCCAAGGACAGAAGTCTCTTCACCCATGAGGAGAAGAAACTTCACAACTTAGACTGCGTCGCCAGAAACGCCATACTGACCACCCTGAGTGATTCCTATCTCGGAAGAGTTCAGGACTGTAAGTCCGCGAATGAACTCTGGGATGCTCTAGAGCTACTGAGTCGGGGGACTAAGAAGATTAAAGCGAACAAACTTGCGCTGGAACATCAGAAGCTGGAGAGACTTTCCCTCATGCCTGGTGACACCATTGAAGATCTCAACGTCAGATTAACGAATCTGATGAACTCTATCAACGGGCTGGGAAAGACATTCTCCAATCGAGAGATAAATCTCAAGATTTTGAGGGCACTACCAGACGGAAACTGGACCCCCTTTGCTACTTTATTACGTCATTCTGATTTAGATATTGTTACTCCTGACCATATCTTTTTAGAACTTAAAGCAGAGGAGTTCGAGTTTGTCTTACCTCAAAGGAAGCAGCGAGCTGAAGCTGACACCCAAGTCGATCATGCCTTTAAAGCATCAGTCAGCACATCAGCTCCAGCGTCTAGCAAGGCTGAACCTTCCCTCAGTGACATATAAGAAGGAAATCTAGCCAAGAAGTACGCACTGCTTGCCATGAAGTACCAGAAGGAAAAGGAGAGGCGCATAAAAGTGACTAAAGCCCTCAGAGAATCCAAGGGTAAGTCTGAATATACACCTAAGCGCACTCCTGACTCGAATACTTCTGAATGCAGGAAACAAGAGGACTCAGCTCAGTCGAAAGACAGTGAGAGCAAGGAAGAAAGAGTCACAACCTGCTATAATTGTAAGAAGCCATGACATTATCGCATGACAAGCCCCGAGCTCAAGATCGGCTTGAAAGAGCAAAGACGCAAAGCAAGAAGGGAGAAGTTCATCAAGAAGAGACAAGCATACATTGCCGGTGAACTCTCAGACGACTCAGATGAAGTCGATTCCTTCATGGATTCATTTGACGATGAAGCAGCTTTCATGGCCTTAGAGCTTGAAGCTGAAGAAGATGCTGAAAAGTATCCCATGGCAGGAGAAGAGGATGAGGTAAACTCACATGCACCACCTAATTCCTCTTCACACTGCACACACGACACTCTTTCAGGTGCAGACGAGAATCTGGACGTCACAATCGCATATGAAGAACTACTCGACGAGCAGATTCAGATGAGGCTGCAGCTCAGTAAGACTCTTCAGGAATTAGATACCCTGAAAGTGGAGAATCAGAGACTTTCTCAGGAGATTCAGGTTGCTACTGAGTCAGAAGGACTTGTGTTGAGACTCAGGGAGGAGATAAACTCTCTGATGGCCAAGTCTCAGCATCAAGAAGTTCAGATCTCAGTTTTGACCAAATACTTGACTCAGAAAGATACTGAACTGAGTCTACTGAAGCAAGAATTGTCAGGACTTCAGACCGAGCATGAAATGCTGAAGAAGAGTGATGATGTCTGGAGTAACCTGATGACAGAGCGTTACATGGGCGCTGAAAAGAAGCTAGAGGCTATGCTAGCAAGCAACAAGCCCAAGCATTGCAAGGAAGGACTTGGATTCAGCCAGGGAGCCTCCTCATCTGCCCCCGTATGCTCAGAAAACCGGCTAGCTGATAGGTTTGTTCAAGGGGAGACCATCAATGCAGATATACTGAACCCCCTAGCCAAGAACAAACAGAAGATGAAGGCACCTCATCCTAGTTATCAACATTCTGACAAGAAGATCAGCACCAGATCACCCAAGTTCAGTCAAGGGGAACCAGCAAAGTAAAATGGACTGATCAGTATGGACCTCCGCAACTGACTCATCCAGCTCAGTATGGGTCATATTACTATGATCCTATAGTCAGGAGAGGATCCAAAAGTCAGAAGAAGAAGAAGAAAGTCGTGCAGAAGGCAAAGGTCAGCAGTCCACCCACTTAGAAGATCAGGACTCCTGAACCTGAAAAGCCTCAAAAGTCAGCATCGACCAGTCCGGTGGTCAAATATGTTGACAAAAGTGGAAAGAAACTGTCTAAGACCACCAGGGTCGTAAGACAGATATGGGTTACCAAAACTAACATTTAAGGACCCAAAATAAAAAATAAAGGGTACCTGAATATAATTCTGTTTTGTAGATGCACAAGGACCCTTGGTATGTGGACAGCGGATGCTCAAGACATATGACGTACCAAAAGGACTTACTGAAGAATTATACTACTGAAGAAGGACCCGAATCGAGTTTGGAGACAACGTAAAAGGCTACACCAGAGGCTATGGAACACTCAGCATTGGAATAGCAACAGTTCCAAGAGTATCATATGTTGAAGGACTTCAGCATAATCTTCTCTTTGTTAGTCAATTTTGTGATAACTCGAATAGAGTAATCTTTGACGCTGGTTTCTGTGATGTTATTGATAAATCTACAGGGAAAACAATGTTATCAGGTTCGCGCAAAAAGAATATTTATGTAGCTGACTGGAACTCAGCTGAACCTGAAGCTTGTTTGTTGGCGAAGAATGACAACAGAACGGGGTGGCTCTTGCACAGGAGACTCAACCATCTCAACTTCAAAACGCTCAAAAAATTGGCTAGAAACACTCTAGCAAGAGGACTGCCGAATGAAGTATTCAGCAAAGACACTCAGTGTGAAGCATGCTTGAAGGGAAAGCAAACAAGGAATCAAAATCCGCCTGTTCCATCTCCTTCCACTGATGGAATCCTTCAGCTGCTACATATGGATTTGTTCGGTCCAGTCTCTCCAGTGACGATCAGAGGCAAGAAGTATGCATTAGTGGTCATTGATGACTACTCGCGCTACACATGGGTCATATTTATTGCCAACAAGCCTGATGTCAAAATAGAGTTACCAACGCTTCTGAAATGGCTCAGTGTTGAGAAGAACACCAAGATCGTCAAGATACGTTTAGACAGAGGAATTGAGTTCCTGAATTTCATGGTGGAGGAGTTCTGCAAAACAAAAGGTATAGAGCATGAGACGTCTGCCGCGCGCACGCCTCAACAAAATGGGGTTGCTGAGAGGAAGAATCGAACACTCAAAGAAGCAGCAAGAACCCTGCTCGCAGACTCAGGACTCCCAACCAAATTATGGGCAGAAGCAACTGATATTGCATGTTACACTCAGAACCGATCTCTACTGGCAAAGCAACATAAGAAGACACCATATGAACTATGGAACGACAGGAAGCCTTCTTTATCTTATTTCCATATTTTTGGGTGTTCGTGCTTTATTCACAATAATGGGAAAGATCAGCTGAAGACTTTTGATAGCAAGTCAGATCAGGGAGTGTTCTTAGGATACTCCCGGGTCAGCAAAGCTTTCAGAGTATTTAACTATCGAACCTTTTGCGTGGAGAAAATCCCTCATGTTGTTTTTAATGAGTTTGCTACTGAAGACAGGAGCAGAAACTCTAAACCTGAATCTGAGGACATCGCAAACGACTACGGGATCTCGAGCTTAAAAGATAAAGTTGAAAAGATCCAGCTATGTTGGGATGATGATTCAGATGAAGAAACTGAAGACAAGTCTACTGAATATCAATCAGCAACAGAAGTAGCTGAACAGATTGACTCTCCTGAACAGAGTTAATCCCAGGTAACTCAGGTCGATGAAGAAACCCCAGTGGTAACTGAGACCTCTATTGAGAATAATAATTCAGGGGGAACTAATGATGTTCCTGAGCTAAATGCCCCTGAACCTGGTGACTCAGTAGATCACACTCTTGTAACTGAATTGCTTCAATCTCAGAATAGTACAACTGAAATGCCTAACTCACCTACTATCTGTGTTGAACAAATTTCAGATGAAGAGTTGAAACATCGTAGATCGTGGATGAATGCTCACACTTCTGATTTAATTATTGGAGATCCTTCAGCAAGAGTAAAGATAAGATCCAGATTCTGTTAGGGAGAAAGCGCCTTATATTCCTGCTTCTTGTCTACTGAAGAACCTCAGTCAGTTGAGGACGCACTGAAAGATGCTGACTGGATCATAGCCATGCAGGAGGAGCTGAATCAGTTCACGAGAAACGAAGTTTGGGAGCTTGTTGATAGACCCCGACATCAACATGTGATCGGAACCAAATGGGTCTTCAAAAACAAGCGAGATGAAAACAATGTCATAGTAAGGAATAAAGCAAAACTCGTGGCAAAAGGCTACTGTCAAGCTGAAGGGATAGATTTCGATGAAACATTCGCTCCAGTTGCAAGATTGGAGGTAATCAGACTATTCCTAGCCTACGCAACACATCAAAGATTCATAGTATATCAAATGAATGTGAAGTCAGCTTTCCTGAACGACGTACTGAAAGAAGAAGTCTATGTAGAACAGCCTCCCGGCTTTCAGCAGGGACATCAAGTTTATAGACTCAGAAAGGCTCTGTATGGGTTAAAACAAGCACCCAAGGCTTGGTACGATACCCTGTCTGAGTTTCTTCTTCAGAAAGGTTTTCAGAAGGGCATAGTAGACCGCACATTATTCAGCATTCGATTGGAAGACGACTTATTACTTGTGCAGATCAACGTAGATGACATCATCTTCGGCTTGAAGAACGTCATCATGTGTCAGCAGTTTGAGAAAATGATGAAGGACAAATTCGAGATGTCAATAATGGGAGAGATGAACTATTTCCTCGGCTTTCAAGTCAAACAATCTGAGAAGAGAACGTTCATCAATCAAGGCAAATACACTCGAGACCTCATCAAAAGATTCGGTTGCACATCCTGCAAACCAATCAAGATCCCGATGAACAAGAATATGAAAATTGATCTTGATAAAAAGGGAGTATTAGTAGATCAAACTGAATTTCGTGCTATAATTGGTTCTTTATTATACTTAACAGCTACTCGTCCTGACATAACTTATGCTGTAGGTGTCAGCGCTCGATTCAGGTGAATCCGAAGCAGAGTCACATGGACTCAGCAAAGAAGATTCTCCGCTATCTCAGAGGAACACCTGACGTGGGTTTATGGTATCCAGCTGATGATAATATTGAACTAACTGGTTATTCTGATGCTGACTATGCAGGATGTAGAATTGACCGAAAGTCAACTTCTGGAACGTGTCAATTCCTCGGCAGTAAGCTGATCTCGTAGTTCTCAAAGAAACAGCATTCAGTAGCGACGTCAACTACTGAAGCTGAATACATGGTTGCCGAAAGTTACTGCGTCCAAATCCTTTGGCTGAGACAGCAGCTACGCGACTATGATGTCATTCAGAATGAAGTGCCGATCTTCTGCGACAGTACCAGTGCCATTGCAATCACTCAGAATCCAGTACTTCATACGAGATGCAAGCACGTGGACATCAGACACCACTTCATTCATGACCATGTCGAAAAGAAGGATATCAGGATGGAAAAGATCCCTACTGACCATCAAAGGGCTGATATACTGACCAAGCCTCTAGCTGAAGCCAGATTCAGAGAACTTTCAGTAAAGCTAGGTATGCTGGATCCTACTGACTCCAGTCAGTAAGAGGATTCAGGAGAGGAGCATTTAGTAAGGGGGAATGCTCACTCTCAGTACTGAGTAAAATCAGTACGTAGAGACTCAGCAACCATCTACACGAGGTATCAGCTGACTACGATGTTCAGCTGACTACGATGTTCAGCTGACAGGTTTGCGTATCTCTACTCAGTAGCCTATAGAACAACTCTGTGCATTTATGAATCAGATTCAGCATCGTATTCAATGCCTTAAAAAATGTCATTTAATTTTTAATGGGCTACATTTAATACACGACATTCTATGTGAAAGCATGCTGAACTCTGCAATGCATTAAATGCATGTCGTATCAAGTTACTACTTAGGTTATATAGAACTGGCTTTTGACTTAGGCGGCTAATATGATCATTACCTATTTTATAAAACTTAATCCTAGCCGTCCATCTCAAAAAGCGCGTTCAAACTGAACCCTTGATATTTAACTGTTTATTTTCTCCTAGATATATATAAGCGTTCAAATGTTTGAAACCGCCATTTCATCTCTGCAAATATCTTAAGTGCCCTAGATTTTCTGAGACTATCACTTGTTTAGTTACATATATTCTATCCATTAAAACCTCTCAGAAAATCCTTTGGTAATTTTTTGATCTTTCAGTATCGTATGATCTTTCTATGATTTTTTTTTCGAATACTGACTAGCTATATGTTTTCAGATTATTAAAATGACAGGAACACATGTAGTTGCTCCTGCCGATATGGAAGAAATCCTGGAAAAGGGTCGTGTATGGTGCAAGCCAGTCATGGAGTTCGACGAGTGTGATCTCGACTTTTTGGAGGAGATCTTCTACGCCCTCCGCGAGACCGAACTGGAAGGATTCCTGACAAGGAAGCCAACCTTCTTCCTCTCTCGTCAAGTTGTAGAAATCTATCTGAACTCCGATTCAGTAGACGGAGACATCAGAGGCCGATTCGTTGTTCACTTAGTAGGCGATCTGTCACGCACAGATATCGAAGTAAAGCAGATGTCAATCCATGAAGCTCTACAGAAAAGCTTCAACCTGCCAAATGAAGGACTCACAACCGTCGCATACAAGGACGACCTGATGGATGAGTACCTCACTGAATTCTGCGGGAAGCCAACAGTCTTCAGAGCCGCTTTTTCCAAGTACGCAATGCTCCCTCAGTACAGAGCATTGGCTTACATAGTGACTCAGCTTCTGACGAGTCAAGCAGGCTCATTCGACCAAGTATCCAGGCCCAAGCTACAACTGATGATGTCCATCTATGATCGGGCCAAGATAAACTGGACTGAGTTCTTCCTTAGAGAGTTCATGATGCAATCAGCCAAATTCGATAAAACATCCAAGAGGCTGAGCGTCAAAGGGAAGCTCCTATATGGACTGAAGCTCTCCGTTATGATTGAAGACTTCTGCGCGTCTGACAACATCACCTTCGCCGACAAGCAATGTTGTAGTGTGAAGAAGGTCAGATTCCAGAACAGGGCAACGGCCCTTCAGCAAATCGGCTCAGGGCCCGCTGTACCAAAGGCGGGGACTCAGCAGACCTCCACGCCAAAGAAGAAGAGGTCCCCTCCCAAATCAACGCCTAAGGCACCAACCTAAAAGCTGAAGAAGGTTAGCGAGGTTGTGCCTACTGAGACTGAGGCTGAGCCAGAGGTCGTAATTGCTGAGCCGCCTCTCCAGCTGAGAGACGAGCCAGAGTCTTTCTAGATACAGTTAGTGGAGAAAGCCGTCTCCACTGAGCATGGTGAAACCGTGGACCAAGGGGTCCAGGCTGAAGATGTCCAGACTGAAGAAATTCAGACCTTAGAAAGCCCCTTGGACGTCCCACCACTCAGCAGCATCCCATCTGCTGAGAAACAGGTGTCTCGTATTGATGTTGAGGATTCGGAGACCGCCTCAGAGTCAGAGTCTATCGGGATGGAGGACACAACTCTCAAATCTAGAGCCTCCCGGGAGATTGCTCAATTTATTCCGGAGATCGCTAGCCACAGCGACCTTGTCCTACTTGCAAGGCAGGCGAGGCTCCACATGCTGATAAGGTTCTAGGAGTGGCACAACCTGAAGTGACTCATTATCCACCACTCATGCGAGCAGCTTCACGAAGAAGAGCTGTTGATCAGAGGGAAGATCGGCTATTCTGAGCCATCTGACCTCGGCACGCTCGAAGACTTGAGGGCGGCCATGCTCGCAATGCTAAATGACAGACAATCTGTCTCAGCACCTGCGCCCTCAGATGGGTCTGACCCCGATGGTCAGGACCCACCCCGTGATTCAGACCCTAAGAAGCCTGATGAGGGAACTCAACCGGCCAAGGATGTTCCTACATCTACTGTTGACCCTCCACTCAGCATCTTTGGACCCGGGCAGTCGGCGGCTGGTACTTCGAAGGCAGCTGATCTTTCTCAGCTCCTTCTCGAATCTTCTTTCGAAGTAGCGCCCAGTCCGAGAAGCCGATTTTCGAAATCAGTGGCCAGGGCACTGAGGAACCAAGGCACTTAGAATCGCCTACTCGCCCGAACCATCCACAAAACATGGCGGCAAACCACTAAGGCACAGAGTGCAGAGTTGCAGGGACTCAGAACCGCAATCTCAACATCTCCAGTCCCTGACTTTTCCAGCATTCTGACGAATGCCCTAGCTGCACAGCGAGCTGAATTCGAAGAACAGCTTAAGATGATTCAGGAAGGCCAAGTCAAATTGCTGAATGATTACAAGGTCGCTCAAACCGCTCGCACTTAATCCGTCACCGCCATCTCTCAAGCCACTGACCTCAGATTGGACAATATTCAGAAGGCCATTGAAGAGAAGGTGGAAAAGCAGCTGAAAGAATTTCAGGCTGTAGCTGATCTCTCACATAAGAAGTACAACGCTTGTTGGGTGATGATTCTATCCTCAGCGGTATTAGATATAGTGGGAAATGACTCAGTCTTCTGTGTTGACATTTACTCAGTAGCCTTGTGCTCTGAAATAGTTTGAAGATTTGAAGATCCCAAAACCCTATATTTATTGGTGAACCTTTAAGTTGTAATATGTTTTTATCTCTGAGGTTTCAGACTCAGCAGATCTTCTGCTCTGGCTCAGGCATTCAGTAGCTTATCCGCCTCAGCACCAGAAGTAGAAGACTCAGTAATACTAGACTCAGCAGGAGCAGTATACTGAAAGTCAGTTGAACTGAACTCAGCAGGAGTAGTTCACTGCACTCAGAATTGATCTTCAGTAGAGCCGACTCAGCAGGAGTTCACTACTGAGTCGAGATCGATCAAGAACGGCACGGCCGGCAGTCTTACGAACGTCGATCTTTGAAAGACAATCAGCATAGTCAAGTACGAGGAAAAGAGAAGTCAACTTCAAATCTCCTTGAAGTCTGTTCTGTCTCAACCACCTTCTGAACCTTGGCCAATGACAAGTAGACACCTGTCCTACACCTACTAAAGCTGCAAGTCAACAACTTTCCAGAAATGGAGGGAAAGGACACTGCCACCATACTACAAAAGAGTCGTTAGCTGAGTTTTTCAAACGCTTCAGTTGGAGAGTTTTTCAAACGCCACCATGCCACCACTGCCACCATGTACTTCATACAAGATGTACTTCATACAAGATGCAAGCACGTGGACATCAGACACCACTTCATTCGTGACCATGTCGAGAAGAAGGATATCAGGATGGAGAAGATCCATACTGACCATCAAAGGGCTGGTATACTAACCAAGCCTCTAGCTGAAGCCAGATTCAGAGAACTTTCAGTAGAGCTAGGTATACTGGATCCTACTGACTCCAGTCAGTAAGAGGATTCAGGAGAGGAGCATTTGGTAAGGGGGAATGCTCACTCTCAGTACTGAGTAAAATCAGTACGTAGAGACTCAGCAACCATCTACATGAGGTATCAGCTGACTACGATGTTCAGCTGACAGGTTTGTGTATCTCTACTCAGTAGCCTATAGAACGATTCTCTGCATTTATGATCAGATTCAGCATCGTATTCAATGCCTTAAGAAATGTCATTAAATTTTAATGGATCACATTTAATACACGACATTCTATGTACAAGCATGCTGAACTCTGCCACGCATTTAATGCATGTCGTATCAAGTTACTACTTAGGCTAGTTACAACTGGCTTTTGACTTAGGCGGCTAATTTGATCATTGCTTATTTTATAAAACTTAATCCTAGCCGTCCATCTGAAAGGCGCGTTCAAACTGAACCATCGATATTTAACTGTTTATCTTCTCTAAGATATATATCTGTGTTCAAATCCTTGAAAACCGCCATTTCGTATATGCAATTCTAAGTACCCGAGATTTTTTGAAATATTCTTGACCTTCTATCTAAACTCTTTTCAAATCTTCAGGAAATCTTTCGGTAATTCTTAAATGATATTTACATATCGTATATCTTTATCTTTTTATATCCTTAATCGGTACTGACTTATACGATATATGCAGATTATCAAAATGTCAGGAAATGTTGTTTTTGGTCCAGAGAATATGCAAGAGATTTTGGAGAAAGACCGTGTCTGGTGCGAGCCAGTCATGGAGTTTGATATCTGCGATCTCGATTTCATGAATGAGATATTCTCAACTCTCCGCGAAACCGGGCTCGAAGGATTTCTAACGAGGAAGCCCACCTTCTTCCTCCCGCATCAGATTGCTGAAATCTATCTGAATGCCGAATCAGTAGATGGAGATGTCAGAGGGAGATTCATCGTCCACACAGTAGGTGATCCCTCACGTACGGACATAGAAGTTAAACAGATGTCAATCCGAGAAGCTCTTCGGAGAAGCTTTGATTTGCCAAGCAAAGGCATCACTACAGTTGGGTACAACGATGATCTGATGGATGACTACTTGTCCATTTTTTGCGGGAAGCCAACAGTCTTCAGAGCCGCGTTTCCCAAGAACACCATGCTCCTTCAGTATAGAGCCTTAGCATACATTGTAACTCAGCTAGTGACGAGTCAAGCAGGCTCCTTCGATCAGGTGTCCAGACCAAAGCTGCAACTTATGATGGCCATCTATGATAGGGCCAAGATCAACTGGACAGAGTTTTTCTTAAGGGAATTTATGATGTAGTCCGCAAAATTCGACAAAGCATCCAATAGGCTGAGCGCCAAAGGAAAGCTATTATACGGACTGAAGATCTCATTCATGATCGAAGACCTCTGCACCTCTGACCGAATCACCTTCACAGATAAGCAGTATTTCAATGTGAAAAAGGTTAGATTTTAGAACAGGGTAGCGGCCCTTCAGTAGATCGCCACCGGGCCTGCCGCTCCTAAAACCACGTCTCAGAAGACCACTCCAATGAAGAAGAGGTCCCCTCAAATTCTAACACCTAAGGCACCAGCCAAGCGACTGAAGAAGGTCAGCACAGCCGTGCCTACTGAAACCCTGGCAGAGCCAGAGGCAGTAGTTGTTAAACAACCTCTGCAGCTCAGGGACGAGCTAAAGTCTTCTGAGAAGACCGAGTCAATGGAGAAAGCTGTCTCCACTGAACGTGATGAAGCAGTGGACCAAGGGGTCCCACCTGAAGATATCCAGGGTGAGAACGTTCAGCCCCTGGAAAGCCCCTTGGATATCCCACCTCTCAGCAGTCTTCCTTCTGCTGAGAAACAGGCATCTCCAATCGAGATAGAGGAATATGAGACCGCCTCAGAAAAAGAATCAATCGGGATGGAAGCTTCAGCTCTCCAATCCAGAGCATCCCAAGAGATTACGGAGCACATTCCCGAGATCGCCGGCCACAGCGACCTTGTCATAATTGCAAGGCAGGCGAGGCTCCATATGCTGCTCAGGTTCCAGGAGTGGCACAACCTGAAACGACTGATTATCCATCACTCCTGTTGTTGGTCCGGAGACGATAGTCAGGTGTAGAGGGGGGGGGGGTGAATACACCTGATCACAATTTCTTCTTCTCAAATCGAAGGACAGCTGAGCTGTTTAGTGCAACTGATGAACAGTGCCAAGATGTCCCGCAGTAGCGAACTGAACGCTGTCAATCATGGGAATGATGGGTCCAGTCTCCAGGACGTCCGTCATGCTGTCGTGCAGCGATGTGAGGTGTGCCTCCATTCTCACGCGCCATACCGTGAAGTTCTCTATTAAGAACATCGGCACCATCCTGATACCTGACATGTCAGACATTATGCAAACGGGTATAAGGATGAAAGAAGAGATGCTTGTGCAGAGAAAACGTTTTCAAGGATCTGTTCGAGAGAACCAGTAGTACAGAGCCGGCAATCAGAAGAACACCGATGCTCTGATACCAATTGTTGGTCTGGAGACGATAGTCGTGTGTAGGGGGGGTGAATACACCCGATCACGGTTTCTTCTTCTCAAACCGAAGGACAGCTGAGTTGTTTAGTGCAACTGATGAACAGTGCCAAATAGTAACCTTCGATCACTGGGTCAGAGTGGGTCAGCTACTGAGTTCTTCTACTGACTTTTGTCAGTCGTTGAAACTCAGTCGGAGACGTTGTGCGGATAAGTGTGAGGCCCGGAGATTCGTCTCAGTTTTGAAAAACGCTTTTCACAAATCAAGTTCTTTTGGCTGTGCGTTTTAGAAACACGTTTTATGCAAACATATGATTTCGAACAGTTATGATATGCAATAAAATAGTAAAGAACACAAGCGATTTAACGTGGTTCGGATACGCAAGATCCTACGTCCACGGTCCTGACAATGGCAGGATAACTTGTTGATTAAACTGAGCAAGCCTTAGCAGGTATCTATGCACTGGACAGATCCTTCTAAGTTATAGTCCTTAGCGAGTTTACAATTCAAACCGAAGTTTGAAAGGGAAGGAATAATCTCCAACTAAGAAGGAGTTCTTACAATAAGAACAATTCACAGAAAGTGAACTCCTTCGAATCTAAGCTATAAATATGGCAATGAGCTTAGTCTAGAGAAGAGAGGGATCTAAGTACTCTAGAGTGAAGAACTAAGAATATTCTAAGAAAGCAAGTTCTTCTCTGGATAATCTTTGAGTATGCTAGAGTGTTCAAAGCTTGAGCGTTTTTCCCTTTTTATTCCGTTGCGTGGAGCTTCGAATTTCTTCTCTATTTATAGTTGTGAGCTATGGCATATGTCCGTTGGAGACGACGATGCCACGTGTCACAAGCTTCCAAAGAAAACGGCCATAAATTCGAATTTGTTGCAGTAGGGTAGTTAATTATTGTACATGAGAGCAGCTTTACTGTATAGAGCAGATATGGTGCTGTCGGCTTCTCATTGGTCGAGGTTTGTGGTTGGTGAGAATGTGTCAGAGTCAAAGTTGACTATTCAAACAACCTCGTAAGATCTTCTGCTGAACTTTGAAAAGACTTGTGCGACTGGGTCGTTTTCTGTCGGACACAGTAGACTAGATAAGTCTCTGTCTTCTTCGACTGAGTCGGCTGATAAGGAATACATCTACTGAGTAGGTCAGGTGGCGACTGCGAAGGTACTGGGCTTTGCATATGTTCTTCTACTTATGGCTTATCAGCTGATGGGTTGTCTCCTACTGAGGTGAAGATCAGCTGCTGGCTGAAGAACGCAAGCTCTTACAAGGATGCCGTGGGGTTCTGGAAAGTAACTTCGTCAGAAGATCAGTCCAACAATTTACCCCGTACAGGACTTAGACAAAAGATAATCAAACAAAACAAGTCTAACCTCTACATCATTTAATCCTATAGACACACAGCACGACTGATATCAGCTGGGTTTTGGAATCTTCAATTCCATAGTACTACTATGATTTCCCCCAATATTCTTTTAACCACTAGACAACTGAGTACCATCTACTGACTCATAACCCAACACCTGTGAACAACTTTATGAAGAGGAACTAAAGCTCAGAGAGACGATCGACTACTCAGAGCGATCTGATCTCGGTACCTTAGAAGATCTAAGGGATGTCATGCTGGCAATGCTGAATGACCGTCAGCCAGTCTCAGCATCAGCACCCTCTGATGGGTCTGATCCCGATGGTCAGGACCCACCCCATGATTCAGGCCCTAAGAAGCCTGATGAGGGAACTCAACAGGACAAGGATGCCACTGCATCTACTGCTGACCCTCCACTCAGCATCCTTGGTCCTGGACAGACGGTGGCTGGTACTTCGAAGGCAGCTGATCCTGCTCAGCTTCTTCTCAAATTTGCTTTCGAAGTAGCTCCCAGCCCAAAGATCCGTCGCTCAAAAATAGTGGCCAGGGCACTGAAGGATCAAGGCACACATAATCGCCTTCTTGCCCGTGCCGTCCACAAAACTTGGCGGCAAACCACTGAGGCACAGAGTACAGAGCTGCAGGGACTCCGTTCAGCCATTTCTTCATCTCAGGTCCCTGACTTCTCCAGCATTTTGACGAATACCTTAGCTGCTCAGAGAGCTGACTTCGACGCTCAGCTTTAGACGATTCAAGAAGGCCAAGCTAAATTGCTTAATGATTTCAAGGCTGCCCAAACCATCCACACTGAATCCGTCAACACAATCTCTCAGGCCAATGAGCTCAGGATGGAAACTATACAGAAGGTCATAGAAGAGACTGTGGAGAAGCAACTGAAGGAATTCAAAGCTGCGTCTGATCTCTCACATAAGCTATACAACGATCAACTGATCAATGAGAGAAACGAGCTGCATGAGGCCCCGACAAAGCTGCAGACGACGCTGGATGATCTGTCAGCCTCCTACAAAAGCTTGAACAAGAAGGTATCTGCTCCAACCCCAACCCTACTTGCTGATGCCAAAAAGGGGGAAAGTTTGGCCAAGGGGGAAAGTCTAATAGAAAAATCAATTTCCAAGGAGACAATATTGAAGACTCTGAAGAGAGCAAGGTCAGTAGCAAGGGCAACAACTCAGTCATCCGCCCCTACTGCACCTACTGAAACTGGCGAGGCCCAGTTTATCTCAGCTGCAGCTGCAGCATCAACTGAGACAGACCCAAGTGGCTCAGGAGCCAGAGAAGTCGCTACTCAGGCAACACAGACTCCCCTTGACATTATTAAGGAAGTTGCCGAGTATGCTGACGAGGAGGACTCAGAAGAGGAAGAAGCTCCTCTTCCACCTCCAGTTGCCGAAAAAGGTAAAAAGGCACTGAAACTCCCAACCCCTCCCAATAAGAAAGGATCATGGAGATATGTTACTCCAGAGGAGGAGGCTCAGATAGCAGCTGATGAAAAGCTTGCTAGGGAGATTGCTGAAGCTGCGAGTAAGCCAAAGAAGAAGCCTGCTAAAGGCAAGACCAAGGCTCCGGCTGGAAGCAAAAAATCAGCAATGCTGCCTCCGAGAAAGCTCATACTCAGCGACGAGGATGATAAAGAAAAGGAGAAGGAGCAAGAATAACAACAACGATCAAGCAGGCGGCAGGAAACCACCAAAGAAAAATCTTCAACCCCTGCTGACTCAGACGACCAACCACCTCACAAGCCCTCCTACACTACCTCTAAGGCACAGGATCAAGAGATGGAGGAAATCTGGGCTCAGTTAGACAGATACTTATACAGAGGTGAAGAGGCCAGGCAAATAGAAGCAGCCAGAGAGAGGATATAGAAAGTTGATCTTGAAGCTCTCAGACTGCGAACTGAAAAAGAAGCGAGTCAGAGGATTCCTGCCAAGGCTGACATCCCATACAAATACAGAAAATTCAGGAAGCTTAAAGATCTGAAGACTCATAGATGGCCTAGAGTGGACGATTGGATCCCGTGGGAACAGACTCAGAGATGGGAAAATCTGAAAGCTGAATTCATCAAAAGGAACTACTTCTGGAGATTCTCGTCTGAAAAGCCCAAGGCAATGGCATATACTGAATAGATTATGCGAGCTGACTTAGAAATGTATGCCAGGCTGCAGAAACCCATTAATGAGAATGTTGAAGTAAGAGTTCCAGATCCTAGAATTCTGCCTCCCCCACAAAGACTTGATGGATCCATCCACTACGGTGCGATAGAGAAAGAAGTGAAGGATGCTGCTGAAGCCAAGTTTCTTGATGAAGAAGACCCAACAGTATTTGTAGAGATTCTGAAGCTGAGGAAGATCACATATCGGATGTATGGAGTGCCCCTTCCTGAATCTCAATCTCAGAATTTCAAAGACAGGATTAGGCAATTCAAATAGCTTATGCTTCTGATTTCTCAGTGTATCTTTCTTTCATAGCCTAGCAGAGATGTAATTGTACTGATTTTCTTACATATATAATATCTCTGTTTGGCTTTGACAATTCCTTATTGTCTGAATAGCCGTGTTTATTTATGCTTAACACTCAGAATCACTGAAGTGATTACTGACTCACACACTCACGCTTTGTTATTTACTGTCAGTTGTTGCTTAACTAGATTCTGATAGACTTGCTGTGTTTTCGGGGGAAAATGTTGTTAAGACAGGGGGAAAATGTTTAGTCTCTGTATATGTTCTGACTTTCTGCCTTGATCCCCTCAGTAGTCTAGGACTTGAAGAACAACTCCACTGATCCTACTTGTAATATTTTGTAAGGAGCTCTGTTTCTGATAAGTCATTGTGTTAGGTTGTTTAGATGATAGTTTAGGTTTTGGCATCATCAAATAGGGGTAAAATGTTGGGTGATGATTCTATCCTCAGCGGTATTAGATGTAGTGGGAAATGACTCAGTCTTCTGTGTTGACATTTACTCAGTAGCCTTGTGCTCTGAAATAGTTTGAAGATTTGAAGATCCCAAAAACCTATATTGATTGGTGAACCTTTAAGTTGTAATCTGTTTTTGTCTCTAAGGTTTCAGACTCAACAGACCCTCTGCTCTGGCTCAGGCATTCAGTAGCTTATCCGCCTCAGCACCATAAGTAGAAGACTCGAATATCTTTGGACTCAGCGAGAGCAAGATATGCGAAAGTCAATCAACCGAACTCGCTAGGAGTAGTTCACTGCACTCAGAGTTGATCTTCAGTCGAGCCGACTCAACAGGAGTTTACTGCCGAATCGAGATCGAGCTCAAGAACGGCCGTACATGTCTTCCGAACGCCGGATCTTTGAAAGACAATCAGCATAGTCAAGTACGAGGAAAAGAGAAGTCAGCTTCAAATCTCCTTGAAGTCTGTTCTGTCTCAACCACCTTCTGAACCTCGGCCAATGACATGTAGACACCTGTCCTACACCTACTAAAGCTGCAAGTCAACAACTTTCCAGAAATGGAGGGAAAGGACACTGCCACCATGCTACAAAAGAGTCGTTAGCTACCCAAAAGAGAGAGACAAAGGATCATCGTCTCCAACGGATCTATCTTAATCTCTTCTCTATAAATAGAGGGATAAATCAAATTTGAAGCTCACGGGAAGAACACGAGAGAACATACAGAGCATTCAAACGAGCAAATTCGAAAAGCCTAAGTTCTCCGTAAGAAGTTTGAAGAATTCATCTCCGGCGAAGAACTACATTCTAGCTCTTAGGGAACCAAGCTGAACTGATAAATACAGCCTCTAGTATCCAAACGACGATACACAAACCCATAGCTTTACTCAGTTGTTCGTCGTTCTAGAAGCCACCTTCTTGTTCCCTATCCCTCTAACCTAAGCTCAATAGAATATATCCATAGCTTAGACGAAGGAGTTCATCTTTGAATTAATCCTTATTGTAAAGGACTCCTTCACAGTTGGAGAGTTTTTCAAACGCTTCAGTTTGATAACCTTGTAAACTGAGACTTGCTCAGTATAAATCTCAAGACCAGTGTTTGTCCAGCGTACAAACCAACTGAGACTACCTCAGTATAATAAATAGCTTCCTGATCTTTCGGGACAGTGGACGTAGGATTTTTGTGTCCGAACCACTTTAAAAATCTATGTGTCTTGTGTTCTGTTCTTAACTGTTGCATTGATTTACTGTTCATACTGAAAAACCTTCTTTAAATCATTCAACTGAGTTTCAGCAAACTTAACAGACTGCACTAATCTACTGAAACTGTTTTGATAAAAACGTTTTTCTCACTCAACTGAATTTGAGCCTACACTATTCCGCACCACTGAACTCTATCTGCAAGATACTGAATTCTGACTCTCAGTCAGCTAGCAGATCTCAGTAGAGTCAGTCACTCTGCCAACACGATTCAGAACAGCTTATCTGGTCTGCTGAATTTGTTTAGTACGACATCATCCTGAAAAGGACTGTTCGTGTTTAAGTTGAGAAATCGAGTTTCAGGTGTATTCACCCCCCCCCCTCTACACCTGAACGTGCTCTCGGGACCAACAACGCTCAGCTCACAAATGAGAGAAACGAGCTGCATGAGAAGCTGACAAAGCTCCACAATTCTCTGGATGATCTATCCGACTCATACAAGAGCCTGAACAGCAAGGTATCTGCTCCGTCCCCTACCCGATTTGTTGATGCCAAAAAGGGGGAAGGATTTATTGAGAAAGGATCTAAGGAGTTGATACTGAAAGCTCCAAAGAGAGCAAGGACAGTGGCAGGGGCATCTCAGACTCAGACATCTGCCCCCACTAGACCTTCACATACTGGCGAAGCCCAGGGTGTCTCAGCAGCAGGAGCTGCAGTATCTCCTGAGATTGGCCCAAGTGGCTCAGGAGCCAAAGATGTCACTACTCAGGAAACTCAAACTCCTTCAGATATTATAAAAAAAGTTGCTGAGTATGCTGACGAGGAGTCAGAAGAGGAAGAAGCTCCTCTCCCTCCTCCAGTTGCCGGCAAAGGCAAAAAGGTACTGAACCCCTCCAAGAAGAAAGGACCCAGGAGGTTCATAACTCCGGAGGAGGAGGCTCAGATAGCAGCCGACGAAAAACTGGCTAGGGAGATAGCCGAAGCTGAAGCCGCAAATAAACCCAAGAAGAAGCCTGCTAAAGGCAAAACTAAGGCTCCAGCTGGAGGCAAGAAGACAGGAGCTAGGCTGCCTCCTAAAACCCTTAAGCTCAGCGACGAGGCTGACAAAGAAAAAGAAAAGGAGCAGCAGCAACAACAGTCAACTGGGCAGTAGGGAACTTCTAAAGAAAAATCATCCACACCTGCTGACTCAGAAGAAGAGCCACCTCATAAGCCCTCCTACACTACCTCGAAGGCACAGGAACAAGAAATGGAAGAGATCTGGGCTCAGTTGGATAGGTATCTATATAGAGGTGAAGAGGCCAGACCATTAGAAGCAGCCAGAGAGAGGATAAGAATGGCTGATCTTGAAGCTCTCAGGCTGAGGACTGAAAAGGAAGCGAGTCAGAGGATCCCTGCAAAGGCTGACATTCCCTACAAATATTGGAAATTCAGGAAGCCTACTGATCTGAAGACTCACAGATGGCCTAGAGTGGATGAATGGATTCCGTGGGAAGTTACTCAGAGGTGGGAGACGCTGAAAGTCGAATTTATAAAGAGGAACTACTTACGGAGATTCACGGTCCGAGAAGCACAAGACAGTGGCTTATACTGAATGGATAATGAGAGCTGATCTGGAAATGTATGTCAGGCTCCAAAAAGCTGTCAAGGAAAATGTTGAAGTCAGAGTTCCTGATCCCAGAATCCTGCCACCCCCACAAAGACTAGACGGATCCATCCACTATGGAGTGATAGAGAAAGAAGTGAAGGACGCTGTTGAAGCCAAATTTCTTGATGAAGAAGATCCAGCGGACTTTGCTGAGATACTGAAGCTGAGAAAGATCACATACCGCATGTATGGAGTGCCTCTTCCTGAAACTCAATCACAAGATTTCAAACACAGGATCAAGCAGTTCAAATGATTCTTGCTTCTGTATTCTCCCTATATCTTTCATTCTTCCTTTTAGTCTACCAGAGATGTATCTATACTGAATTCCTCATATATATATAACATCTCTGTTTGGCTTTGACAATTCCTTATTGTCTGAATAGTTGTGTTTGTTTATGCTTAACACTCAGAATCACTGAAGTGATTACTGACTCACACACTCACTGTTGTTGTTTACTGTCAGTTTTTGTTTAGCTAGATTTTGAATGTTGATTAGACTCTGTATAGGTTCTGACTTTCTGCCCTGATCCCTTCAGTAGTCTAGGACTTGAAGAACAACTCCACTGATCCTACTTGTAATATTTTGTAAGGAGCTCTGTTTCTGATAAGTCATAGTGTTAGGTTGATTAGTTATTAGGTTTTGGCATCATCAAATAGGGGGAAAATGTTGGGTGATGATTTTGTCCTCAGCAATGTTGGAAAATATTGGGAAATGATTCAGTCTTCTCAGCTGATAAGTTAACTCAATAGCCTTGTGCTCTGAACGTTTACTGAAGATTTGAAGATCCCAAAACCCTATATTGATTGGTGAACCTTTTCACTGTAATCTGTTTCTGTCTCTGAGGTTTCAGACTCAGCAGACACTCTGCTCTGGTTCAGGCACTCAGTGGATTATCTGCCTCAACACCAGAAGTAGAAGACTCGTAATCTTGGACTCGGCGGGAGCAAGATATGCGAAAGGAGTCGATGGAACTGAACTCAGCAGGAGTAGTTCACTGAACTCAGAGCTGATCTTCAGTAGAGCCGACTCAGCAGGAGCATGCTACTGAATCAGAGATCAGACTCAACAACGGCCAGACAGTCTTTTGACTGTCAGGATCTTTAAAAGTTAAATCAGCAGAGTCAATACGAGGAAGAGAGAAGTCAGCTTCAGATCTCCTTGAAGTCTGTTCTGCCTCAATCACTTTCGGAACCTCGACCAATGACAGACATCCACGTATCCTATATCTATTAAAGCTACAAGTCAACAACTTTCCAGAAATGGAGGGAAAGGACACTGCCACCATACTTCAAAAGAGTCGTTAGCTACCCAAAAGAGAGAGACAAAGGATCGTCGTCTCCAACGGATCTTCCTAATCTCTGCTCTATAAATAGAGGGAAAAATCAAATCTAAAGCTCACGAGAATACGAGAACCTAACCGAACCTTCGCATACATGAGAGAACACTCAGAGCATTCAAACAAGCAAATTCGAAAAAGCCTAAGTCTTTCGCAAGAAGTTCGAAGAAATAATCTCCGGCGAAAGACTACACTTCTGCTCTTAGGGAACCAAGCAGAACTGCTTAATACAACCTCTAGTATCCAAACGACGTTACACGAACCCAAAGCTTACACTCAACTGTTCGTCGTTCTAGAAGCCACATCCTTGTTCCCTATCCCTCTAACCTAAGCTCAATAGACTAAATCCATAGCTTAGACGAAGGAGTTCACTTCTGAACTGATCCTTATTGTAAAGGACTTCTTCACTGTTGGAGAGTTTTTCAAACACTTAGTTTGATAACCTTGTAAACTGAGACTTGCTCAGTATAAATCTCAAGACCAGTGTTTGTCCAGCGTACAAACCAACTGAGACTATCTAAGTATAATACATAGCTTCCTGGTATTTCGGGACATTGGACGTAGGATTGTTGGATCCGAACCACTTTAAAAATCTTTGTGTCTTGTGTTCTGTTTTTACTGTTGCATTGATTTACTGTTCATACTGAAAATATTCTTTAAATCATTCAACTGAGTTTCAGCAAACTTAACAGACTGCACTAATCTACTGAAACTGTTTTGTTAAAAAACGTTTTCCTAACTCAACTGAATTTGGGCCTACGTTATTCCGCGCTACAGAACTCTATCTGGAAGATACTGGATTCTGACTCTAAGTCAGCTAGCAGGTCTCAGTAGAGTCAGTCACTCTGCCACACAATTCATAACAACTTATCTGGTCTGCTGAACTTGTTCAGTACGACACTATCCTGAAAAGGAATGTTTATGTTTAAATTGATAAATCGGTTTTTAGGTGTATTCACCCCCCTCCCCCCCCCCCCCCCTCTACACCTGAACGTACTCTCGGGACCAACAATAACAAATTTCACTTTATTCGTCACTTTATCTATCTTGGATCTATCCGTAAATGTATCTAACTAATTAATCTTCTGTGCATTTCTTTTTAATTGTTTGATGGTAGTTGCAATTGGGGTTAAATATAAAGATAAAAGGACTGATACATCAACTCATTTTAATAATACATTTCATTGGAAAAGTTAAGAACTCAATAATTGATGTTTGAACTTGCTAACGTGTCACAAAAATTAATGAATTTGATTGGAAATAAGTTCTATAATTGTTCAATTCTATGGCAATATAGATTATCTAGAGAAATAGTTTTAATTTTATATGGTTTGCATGGTCTATTAGGATTGAATTAGATTCAATGATGTGACTAGCTAAGTTTAGGGAACCAGATTTGTTCATGAACAGGGATAAGAATATGTACAAGTCCGTATCTGTAGTCATAATTACAAACATTATAATTATATACTGTTAAATGTTGACCTATTTATTCCAGCTGTGTCCCCAACCACGTCTAACTTAGGACCATTTTTTAAATTTTTGTTACAAAGTTTTTTCAAATATATTTCCTAAAATATCTTGTTATGTTTGCTAGGAAGATCTCCTAGCTCTGAATTTAATGAAGGGTGAATTGTTCGAATTTTATTATAATACACCGTAATAATTTTTAATTATGTGCTGTTTTTCACTTGCTCATCATTCTAATTAACAACCTTTAGAATTAAATATATTATTTAAAGAATAGTTAATAAAATTATAAACCGCGTTTGTAAGGGTTGGCAAAAGTTAAGCAATTTTGCTGTATCCCTTTCATGAAACGCTCCTTTGGACCCATACATAAATAATCAGAGAGAGAGAGAGATGAAACAACTCACTAAACCCAAACCACAATATATATCAATACAACATATTGATTCGCTCGTTTTCGACCGTCGGATTCCACCCCATCGTCTGTGATCAAGCCACGTATCATGTCTTGGGAATTGAATGCTATTCCCTCTATTATTGGTGGTTGCAATTTTGTTTATGGTGCACCATTATCATGTTATTAACCACCTTTCTTTTTCTTAATTTCCAAATTTCAACCTACTCTCTCTCTAGTCTCTTCCCGAGTTGGGCATAGTATTTTTTTTAACAATTGATGCTGATTATACATTTTAGGGTATTTTAATTTTATTATAGATCTTTTCTAGTGTTTATATCTATTATTGTAATCAATTATTACTTCATATGATCATCGTGGTGAAGCACTTCTAAAATTAGATAGTATAGTCACAAATTCAAATATTTGAAATCTTTTTTTCAAAATCGTGAATTCTTTTTTACCATCAGACTTCCAAAAAAAAATCAACAGTTGACAAAGAACAAAGTATGTCCCTTTCTTAGGAGAATTTGGGTCTAAATTTAAATTTCCCACTTTAAAGTTTAAACCATTCAACTTTAATATACTTTAGTTTCTCTCACTTTCTGTCACTTTCTCCCTCATACAGTAAACAACCCTTCATTTTCCATAAACACATAAAACTAAAATTAAAAAAATCCAAGAATATAGTTTAATTAAAAAACATCTTAAATTAATCCCATGTTAAAAAAGTGCTGTGTTCTTGGAGGGGGGCCCACCGCCCCTTTCATCTGCAGTTGTTTGCATTATTGCATAATGGATGTCTATATAAACAAGTGAGTTGTGTGAACAAATATTTCAAAACTCAAAAAACCAAGCAAGAAAAAAAATCCATTTTCCTTGTGGTTTTCTGCTAAATTCAAGAATTAGAGGCCGAGTGGAGATATTAAGAGAAGTAGAAGAAATGGGTGTTTCTGGAACTTTGGAATATATTTCTGATCTGATGAGCAGCAGCCATAAACACAAAAAGAAGAAGCAGTATCAAACTGTAAACCTCAAGATCAGAATGGACTGTGATGGCTGCGAACTTAAAGTCAGGAAAGCCTTAACTTCTCTCTCTGGTATTCCCTCTCTCTCTCTCTCTCTCTCTCTCTCTCTCTCACGCACACACACACACACACACATTATGTGTGTGTTCGTTCAATTTTATTTTTTATTTTTTCCAAGAAGACCCTTTGAATGTGAAAATTTGAATAAGCCATGCAGCTTAAAGAGTGATAGATAGTGCATTTTTACTTCAATATCGATACACATCTAATTTATGTTAATTTGAATAATGTAGGAGTGAAATCTGTGGAGATAAATAGGAAGCAGCAGAAGGTGACGGTGGCGGGGTACGTAGAGCAAAGCAAGGTGTTGAAGAAGGCGAAGGCGACGGGGAAGAAGGCAGAGATATGGCCGTATGTGCCGTACAATCTGGTGGCGCAGCCGTATGCTCCGCAGGCGTACGACAAGAAGGCGCCGCCGGGTTTTGTCCGAAAAGTCGAAAACCCGGCTGCCAACGCCGCCGTAACGAAGTTTGAGGACCCCTACATTGCTATGTTCAGCGATGAGAATCCAAATGCATGCTCAATTATGTAATAAGATGATGAGTTGAATGATGATGATGATTATAGTTTTTTTGTTATTGGGAGTAGTAAATAATTTTATAGTGTCTGTATTTGTTCTAATTTATGTAGAATTAATTAGTTCATGCATTAATGTTTGAATTTTTGTTGTGGTTTGGATGTTTGGTGGAGATGTGCATAGATTAGTAATGGTTTAATCAAGAATAGGGATTATTTGTCCCTTTGGGATAACAAAGTTGGTGAAGGTGGTTGGCCCGGGACTGATAGGTCCTGGGTTCGAATCCCACTGGAAGCAACTTTGTGGAGCCTGTCACCTATGGTTAGCCTAGGGTGGTTGAACTCTCCTGTGTGGCAGGCTACTGCACAAGGAGCGGGGTTTACCCAGTGCGCACCGAAGGTAGCGGCTGCGGGTTCCACGTATCAAAAAAAAAGAAAAAAGAATAGGGATTATTTGTTATTGATTAATGTTTCTGATGTGTTCATTTTTGTAATATACATTTATCGTTTATTAGATGTGTTTTTAGCCATATATATACTTCACATTTATAGTAGTTGCTTCAATAATTGTGAACTAATTGAATTGGAGTTCACAATCAAAAAAGCCGATTTTTTACAAATTTGTTATGTCCTTTTCGTTGGGAAATCATTTCGGACCATCACTTTTCAATTTTAATTTTTTGATGCACCAAGTAAGCACGCTAATTCTGGTAAACTATTTTACTCTTAGCGGATTGGAGTCTCGTTGATAAATAGACAAGTTTCTATTTGAAGAGAGATCGAAGCAAGCCAAAATGTAGAACAGCCAACATGATCTTATGTCCCATATTGTCGTGTCTTATTCGTGTTCCACTACTATTTTCAACTATAAATATTTAAGTATTTATAATTTGAATTTTAAAATTATCGTAAACACTTAAATATTTACAATTGAAATATTTGTGGGATAGATGATCCGAACTGGTAGAACAGACTTTGCATAGGTATATGTTCCACATACAAATATTCGTTAAGACAAACAACGTTGTAGTTGAATCCCGCGTGGGATCATCTGTCCCATTTCAGGTGGATCACTCGGTGGCCCACCAATCAAGCGGTGCCACGCGTGCATTGGTGGGCCATATTTTTATAAATAAAATATTTATTTATTAATAATGTGGCCCACCAATACACACGTGGCACTGCGTGATTGGTGGGCCACCGAGTGATCCACCGGAAATGGGCCAGAAGATCCGACTTGGTTGAATCCTTAAGCTCCAAAAGTGTGGCAAAAAACTCAAAGCTATATACATGCAAATAAAGTAACCCACTTTCTTGTTGGAAGAGTATTTGAATAAGAAATTAAAGTAGCAAAAAGAAGTAGAGAAAAAATTTCTTCATGCCCACCTCTTTCTTCCTACATTACATGAATTTCAATTTTTCTCTCTGTATAACTGAATTTAGATATGATGACGTCATTAAATATAATTATGGAATAAAGGTCAATAATGTAATTTGAGTGACAAATTAACGAAGTGAAAACGTGAAGAACGTTTGAGATTTATGCCCAATTAGATTCAACCGGAGCGGTCCGGATCTTCTGGCCCATTTCCGGTGGATCACTTGGTGGCCCACCAATCACGCAGCGCCACGCGTGCATTGGTGGCCCCCAAGCCAATAAATTAATATTAGAGTGTAAAAAAAAGGTGGCCCACCAATGCACGCGTGGCGCCGCGTGATTGGTGGGCCACCAAGTGGTCCATCGGAAATGGGCCAGAAGATCCCCAGCGCAACCGGAGCTCTTGTAACATTTTTAAAAAACCTTGTTATTGCAAAAAAAAAAAAATCGACATATAATACTTTTGCTTATTTTTACCAAAACACGTGATACTTTTTATCATTTCCTCGTCGTGTTAAAACATTGTCCCCTTCAAAAGTGTGTAAAGGTGAGGTTAAGAGGGAGAGATCGCAGAATGAATCTCGTATAATTAATCAAATCATTGTTAATTAATTATAACAACCTCTCCACTCTTTACTCTTTATGCTGAGGTTAAGAGAGAGATTGGTTTTGACCAAACAAACTTATATCCATCCATTTACCTCTTCTTTATACCAACCTCTCATTTCCCTAACTATAAATTAATTTTACCATTTTCACAGCTCACTTTCCCATTTGCCTCACCCTCCCAAAACCTCTACCATTCCACACCTTACGAAGCTCGAATGTACGTACGTGCATCGGTGATAGTGAAACATGGGACGGAGCAAACTCCCGATCAAGAAAATAGAAAACACGACGAATCTTCAGGTTACGTTCTCCAAACGACGATATGGGCTCATAAAGAAGGCCTATGAGATTGCAGTCTTATGTGACATTGATCTAACTTTGATCATGCTCTCCCCTTCCGGTCGCCTCAGCCATTTCTCTGGTCGGAAAAGGTAAATTATATGCCCCACATTTTATTTATAAATAAATAATCCAATTTATTTAATTATCTAAATGACTGATTCTGATTGATTCTTGCTCGTAGAGTTGAAGATGTGATTTATCGTTATATTAATCTCTCTGATCGTGATAGAGGAGGAGGGTAAGCTCTGGTAATTTTAATTTAATCTTATTTCACCTAAAAGTAATTTATATATTTTTATGAAAAATGCAGGATTATTTCAAACAGAGAGGTAAATTTAGCTAGATATTGTATACAATTAAGTATTGTTTTTTAGTTTTCATTTTAATGTATTAACTTGTTCTCTATAATGATGTAGCAAATAGTGAACACGTTAGCCAAAATAAAAACTGAGAAGGAGCGTGCCATGCAAAGGTTTTCTTTTTCTGGAAATTTCATATTTGTAAAGTTTAATTTTATTTTAAAAAGTATGTTAATTCAATAATAACACTAGTAATATTCTTTAACCAGTGCTGCAACTCCTGGCTCCAATACTGAGGTAAAACATCTTTAATTCTTTAAACCTCAAAATAAAAAGGATATTTTTATTTATAATCATCATGCATAACATAATTACTTTCTCCTTCTTTTTTCAGGAAATACAAAAGGAGATTCTAGATTTGCAACATCAACTTGAGATAGGTGAAAAGGAACTTAGGTACACTTGAAACGAACTTTATACTATTCAACTTTTATGTTATATTTTCATGATATATTCTCGTGATATATAATAAGCTCGTCGTATGTTAATTGACAGAGTGTTTGAACCAGATTTAGACAAGTTCACATGTATTGAAGACTTCAACTCATGCGAAGTGCGAATGAGGGAAGCCCTTAGGCGTGTTGCACAAAGAAAGGCAAGAAAATTACAATCAACATAACTTTAATTATTTTGGATAGTAAAATTGCTACAAAATATGAAGAGAATTTATAAAATGAATTGTGTGTTTTATGTAAAATTTAATCACCCCTATTTATTTTATTGATAGGAAGTCCTCCTCAGCAAAGAGGTCCAGCAGCAATCAAGTTATCAAGACACCATACAGGTAGAAATAAAAAAGACATATATACTCCAGTCACGGCTCGATTTCTCTATTACATCCTATATCTATTGTACAGAAATTGATTTATTTAATGTGTTTCAAAAAGCAAATAAATACAGTGGTTCAGTACATCACTGAAGCACAAGCCCATGGAGCAAAACCCTTGCTCGAAAACGACGATGAACAAGGAATCAAGTTGAGCAATATCGATCATATGAATTTTGGATCGGATGCATGCTCCGGCACTCTAAGGTTCGACTCGATAAACCTAATTTCATCTCTAGATCAAGCTATTCAAAACGTACCATACTAATCTAAATTTCGATTTGGTCTTAATTTTAGGAAGCATCCATCACCAACGATGTATGACACGGTTTCGCAAACAAGTGGAAACGACAAAGCTCAAACTATCGAAGGATGTTCCAACAACAATTTAAGTGATGATGCGTTTAACCAATTCCATTCCTCAAAGAATATCTACACTTCCTTAATGCAGCCCTCCACTTCTTTTAAGGTATAGTTTTTGCCACGAGATTCTCTATTTCAAAATGATATTAATCGACTGTATTTTGGTCGTGCAAAATGCAGGATGTTCTTGAAGGTTCAACGGAAACCCTAGCTGCACTAGACCAACATGCCATGTTCTTACCACTACAATGTCACCAACTACCATCAAGTGAACTTCACCTATGATTCATTTAATACTTGTCAACATAAATAAATAGGTTGTGGTATTAAATTACACACTATAATTTTTTTCAAAAGTTTTTTTACCCTGCAATATTTAATTTTTTTTCCACTTATATATTTTTTCTAATCTAATCTCATCTTTCTCCTAGTGAATAAATTGTAATTTGAAAATGATTACTAGCATAACAAAAAGTTGAGGTTTTGATCACATCGTTCCATTTTAATGTTACATCTCTTATAATAAAACTAGTATATTATGCCTAGTAGAGGACGAAATTGAAAAGGAAGCATAAAAGACATGCAATGAATATTTGTATAAAAATCTCTTTAGAAATAACTTGCAAATTTAAATTATACAAATTCATGAGAATATGTTGAACAAGTAAAATAGTCTAGTTCATATCCATACACTCTTTGTATGGGTCTTGTGATGTGGTTTATCATACTTGTTCTTTCTTTTCATGAATATAATAAAAAAATCAGCTGCTGTTAAAAACAGTATCAAAGAAGAATATGATTTGCCTCAAAATCTTGAATTACTTAATAAATGGACAATTCCTAAAATTGAACCTAGTGTTATATATAAACTAGGTACTTTTGAAAAAATAGGTTTAAAACAAGTAGTTAAAACTACTGAAGAAACAATTCCTCTAAATGGAGATGAAATGACGATTAATTGCTAGAAGATAGTGATATACTATCTTTTAGGAATACGCATAAATTCTTACATATAGGGCTCGTACAAATTGCTTTTAAGCCTTTAACTTTAGAATGACTTCCAGAAAGCTTCATAGCAGCTTTAAGAGATGGAAGAAATTTAAATTGGAAACAATCTTTAATGGGTATAATACAAACTAGTGTGGCAAATGGTCCAGTATATTTTGATGTTTATCCAAATTTATAGTTATCATTAGCTGATAATAATATTTTAGATGCTTTAACATTAAGTGTTAAAACTCATGGTTATATGTTATTGAGTTTATTATAAACCATTATTTACATTAAATCCACAATGTAAAAAGATAAATAAACCTTTAAATGAAACTATTCTTATAGAAAGTAATTTTAGTAAATCTAATGTTACAACTAGAAGAAGAATTAAATGGGAAGAAATAGATTTTCCATTAAATTGGACAATAGAAAAGGCTGTAGATTCACAATCTCAAACAACAAATAATTTAATAAAGGTAATACAAACTCCAGAAGAAGAAGTAACTTTAGAATTTGAGGACAATAAAAGTCCAACTAGACAATCTTTAAGTAGACATAGGTCGAGTTATTCTAGTCTTTCATACATATCGCCTCTAGATTATAAACTAGAGCAATTTAGTATTCCACATAGAACATCTACGTCTCAAATATGTGAAAGATTAAGTGAATCTATTGATGAGAATAAAATAGAAAAAATAATAATAAATAAGAACAATATTGTTAAAGGATTAAGAAATACAAATTGTATTAAAGATGATGAAATAATCGAATCAGAAATGAATTTTCATATATAATGAATTTAGAAGAAAAAATAGATTTTAGTCCTGGATCCCAAGAAAGACAAATAATAAAAGCAGAATTCAATACTCCCAGATGGGAACCGTTTAAAAATTGGTTTTTTGAAAATTTTAGTCCTAAAGAAAGACTCCCTCCGTCCCACAATTCTTGTTCTATATCTTTTGGGCGTAGTATTTTAGGGGAGTTGTTGGTTGTGAGTAGAGATGTGGGGCCCTCAAATAAAGTGTTTGTAATAATTTTCTATTTTAGGAAATGGAACAAGAATTGTTGGACGGCCCGAAAAGGAAAATGGAACAAGAATTGTGGGATGGAGGGAGTAATAAATATACAAGAAGAATTTTATAAATTCTGTAAAAAAGAAAATAAAATTATCTTTTTTGTTCCATGGTTTGTATCTACATATGTAGAACAATATATCTCAATTTTAGAGAGAAATTATAAATTAAAAAATGGAGAGAAATTATAAATTAAAAAATGGTGAAGTACTTAGTCAAGTATATCCACCACAACGATCTTTTCAAATAGAAAAGAATGGAAAAATTCATAATTTTTTAGCTTTTGCAAAATTATTAGAAGATAATACACTTCCGATAACTTGTAAAGGAATAAATATTTTAATAGAACAAAATAATTATTTAAGTCTTTATTTTAATATTTTAGGGGAACAGTTAATAACTCTTCAAGATAGAGTTAAAAATATATTAGAAATTATAACTAATAAGGTTATAATAAAAAAATCTGAAAAAGAAAAAGAGGTCAAAATAGCAAATCCTACAATTCAACCTCCGCCAGAAATAGTAGGTTTTAAATTAAAACCTATGAAAGAATTTGAAGAATTTTTAGAAGAAAAGTTTAAAAATTTAAGAATTAGTACGCTTGATAAAAAATTAAAAGAAAAATTAGTTGATAATCCAAATCATAGACAAGTTTATCAGGAAGAGATTAATAGAATTTCAAAATGGGCAGATAAGCCAACTACAAGTAAATATTATTATCCTAGACCAACTCCAGCAGATGTTTTAATAGAAGAACAAAATGATATTATATCTAATAACTATAGTGGTAATCATATATATGAATGGAATATTGATGGATTTGTTAATCAACAAATTCATAATACAATTCATAGGATGTTAATGTATTGTACAATATGTAAAAATAATGGAAACACGGATAAACAAATTGCTAAAATGATAATAGCAGGATTTACTGGCCAACTAAAAGGCTGGTGGGATAATTATTTATCTCAAACAGATAGAGAAAATATTCTTAACACAATAAAAGTTGAAAATAATATTACTAGGAAGATGCAGTTTATACACTGGTTATTAATATTGTAGAATATTTTACGGGAAGATATACAGAAAATAGTGAAAATATTAGGACACTATTACAAAATCTGAGGTGTAAAACACTGTCAGATTTTAGGTGGTATAAAGATACCTTTCTTGTTAGAGTCATGTAACTTCCTGAATGTAATAGTACTCATTGGAAATCTAAGTTTATAGATGGTCTTCCAGGTTTATTTGCCGAAAGAGTTAGAAAAGTATTAATACAAAATTATAATAATATACCTTATGAAAATTACTCAAATGGAAAATTAATAGGAACATGTGTACAACAAGGATTAAATCTTTGTAATGAAATTAAACTAAATCAGCAAATGAAACGTCAAAATCTGGTTGAGAAAAGGCAATTAGGTCATTTTTGTGATCAATTTGCAATTGAAAAAATTCTTTCTAATAATAATAAAAATAAGAAAGTTTGGAAAGACAATAAACCTCGATATAAGAAGAGAAAAATTTCTAAAAAGAAATATGAAGAAAATAGGCAAAAGAAGTATAATAGAGCCCAAAATAAATGGGAAAAGATGCAGAAAATAATCTATAAGAAATGCGGTAAATATGGTCATTATGCTAGAAATTGTTGGACTAAAAGAAAGATTAATAATCTTAATTTAGACGATAATATGAAAGATATTCTTTCAAAAATTTTATTAAATTCAGAATCAGAATATGAAGATACTAGTGATACTAGTACAGATACAGAATCTAATACAGAATTAGATGCACTAGAAAATGAGTCCATAATGTCGGATTCAGAGTTAGAATGTTTGCCTTGTCAATTAGGACAATCATGTATTAGAAAAGACAATGAACAAAAGAGTGATATTGAAGGTAAAGAATTTTATAATATTCTTTCACAATTTCAAAATTTAAATATAAATGTTTTAAATCATGATAATATTATGGAATTATTAAAATTAGTTAAAGATCCAGAATTAGGATCTAAAATAATAGATCTGGTAGAAAATACACCTAGTACTTCTCAGTATGATATATCTAAGGAAGATAGGATATATGAGAAGCCTAAGAATCCAGAAGGCCCTTATATGATGTCTGAAGTTTATAACCGGATGAGACAGAAAAAATTAGAAGAAAATCCTACTTCTACAAAAGATTTAGTTATTGAAATTAATAATCTTAAAGAAGAAATAAAATTATTAAGAAAATAAAAAAAATTAAATTATAGAGTCTCTAAATTAGAAAATGTGACTAATAAAGTTATACCTCAGACACAAGAATTTGAAGATAATTTAAAAGGAAATTTTCTTTCTACATTAGAAATGGTTATATCACAAAAATGATATACAAAAATTACCCTTTTAATTGATAATTATTATTCGAAAGAATTTATTACTTTAGTTGATAGTGGATCTGATATGAATGTTATATAAGAAGGTCTTAGGTATTTTGAAAAAATTACCCAAAAATTATCTCATGCAGGGGGTAGTAGTAGGTTAAATATAAATTATAAATTGCCAATAACGAATGTATGTATTAATAAAAAATGTTTACAAATAAGTTTTTTGCTTGCTAAGGATATTGCTAACCAAGTTATACTTGGAACTCCATTTATTACAAAAATTTATCCTTTTAAAAGAGTTTATAAAGAAGGAATCATAGGTACATTCCAAGGAAATGATATTTTCTTAAAATTTGTTACTGAACCTTTCACAAAGGTTTTACACGAAATTTATGATAATATTTCTCAAAAAGAAAATCAATTAAATTTTCTTAAACAAGAATTAAATTTTCTTACTATTGAAGAAAAACTTCAAAATCCTAAATTAAATGATAAAATTGAGTTGGTTAAAAATCAATTTTCAATAGAAATTTGTAATGATCATCCAAATGCATTTTGGGATAGGAAAAAACATATAGTTTCACTCCCTTATGAAGAAAATTTTGATGAATCAAAAATTCCAACAAATGCTAGGTCTTGTCAAATGAATTCTGAATATTTAGAGTTGTGTAAAAAAAATTGAATCATTATTGCAAAAGGGATTAATAAATCCTTCAAAATCACCTTGGTCCTGTATGCTTTCTATGGTAATAAACATAGTGAGCAAGAAAGAGGGGCACCTAGATTAGTTATAAATTATAAGCCTCTCGATAAGGTTTTAAAATGGATTAGATATCATATTCCTAATAAAAAAGATTTATTGGATAGATTATATGATTCTGTTACATTTTCAAAATTTGATTTAAAGTCAGGATATTGGCAAATTCAGATTAATAAGTCTGACAGGTATAAAACTCCCTTTAATGTTCCAATAGGACAGTTCGTATGGAATGTAATGCCATTTGGATTGAAAAATGCTCCTTTTGAATTTCAAAAAATCATGAATGATATTTTTACTCCTTATAGTGAGTTTATTATTGTTTACATAGATGATATCTTAGTTTTCTCGAAAAATATTGAAATGCATTTTAAGCATTTAAACATATTTAAGGATATTATTATCAAAAATGGGTAACTTATATCTAAACTCAAAATGAATTTATTTCAGACAAATGTTAGATTTTTAGGCCATAATATTGAAAAAGAAAATATTATTCCAATTTATAGAAATATTGATTTTGCAGAAAAATTTCCTGATGAAATCCTTGATAAAACTCAACTTCAAAGATTTTTAGGTAATCTAAATTATATATCTCCTTATATTAAGGATTTAGCTAAAGATACAGCTATTTTATATGATAGACTTAAGAAAAACCATAAGCAATGGACTGAAAAGCATACTGAATCTGTCAAGAAAATAAAAGAAAGAGTTAAATCTCTTTCTTGCTTAATGCTGAGTAATCCCAATTGGGAAAAATTGTTGAAACAGATGCATCAGATATAGGACATGGGGGTGTTCTTAAACAAATTAATCCTCATAATAAACATGAATATCTTGTTAGATTTTATTCAGGAAAATGGAATAATTGACAAAAGAATTATTCTACACTTGCAAGAGAAATTCTCGCTATTGTTAAATGTGTTTTAAAATTCCAAGATGATTTATACAATCAGAAATTTATTATAAAAACTGATTGTAAATCTGCAATATTTATGTTTAATAAAGACTTTAAACATGATGTTTCAAAATAAATGTTTGCAAGTAGGGGTGGGCAAACAATTCGGGTTCCCGCGCCCGTACCGGTCCTGTTCGGGTATTTCCCGTTCGGGTCGGGAAAAACAGGTACGGGTACCCGTTACGCGGGTACCCGCAAAAAATCAAGCTGGTCGGGAACGGGAACGGGTTTTATTCTTAGGTACCCGTTCCCGAACGGGTACCCGCATTAATATACAATTTTTTTTTACATGAGGTCCTCTTACATAGAGGTGGGCGCGGGATGGCGCGGGTACCCGTTTGCATGTTTTGTGCTAGCACTAGTGTGTGACTAAACAATTTTCCACGGTAATTTTAATTATAAGAATCTATGGTTTCATAGTTGATAATCATATGGTCGGTTTTATAATTATAATTTATGGTGAGACACCATTGGAACATGGTCTATAAAACAGATTATCTACTCCTATAGTCATATTTAGTGGTTTAAATATATTGGTATTTTTTAATTTTAATTTATGTTTTTAAAATTTTATTTATTGGTATTTTTTAATTTTTATTTATGAATTTAAATATATTATAAATAGGTGGTAATATTTGCGGGTAAACCCGTACCCGTACCGTATCCGCGCGGATACCCGCATGCGGGTACCCGCTCTATGCGGGAACGTGAATGGGTATTAAAATTAATTACCCGCAGGCGCGGGTATCCGCAAATGGGTACCCGCAGCGCGGGTACCCGTCCCGCGCCCAGGCCTATTTGCAAGATGGCAGGCCTATTTAGCCTCATTTGATTTTGAAATTGTTTATAAGAAATGAGAAACTAATAGTCTTCCTAATTTTTTAACCAGAGAATATATTCAATGAATAATCTTACAGGAATGTACCAACGTGGTAGAGGACTCTCCTCTTATAGAGAAAGGGGTCGAGGCAGAAATCAACCAGAAGTTCTGGCCCAACATGGAAAGTGATAGGTCTATTTCGTACTCTCCATATTCCGTTTAATTTGGCATATGTTGTGGCGTTTGGGATTGTTTTGGTGTTTGTTTTGCAGTGTTTATTGATGATGTGGCATTTGACGAGGCGTTGAGGTGGCAATTGCAAAATCAAGGAAATATTTGCTCAATTGGAGAAATTATGTATAGAAAGAAAAGAATTTATTTTCTTCTATATTTAATTATCTTAATTGAGGAGGATTAGGAGGGGAATTAATGAATTCCATATGATATCACACGGCAAAGTGAGGAATTAAGGAGGAAATCATATCTTATCCTTAATTGGAGAACTCACGGCGGTTGCAAAAGGGAGAGATACACGTGTGTGATTGAGGGAGTATCGGTATCAGATTTTCATTCCTCACAATCCAGAGCCGAGAACTTCCACCACTCTGCATTCATCATCAACCATCTAACATCAATTCCGTCTGGACCAATCGCCGAGAGAGAGAGAGTCCGACGCCGCGAAGTAGAGATTTCCGATCACGAATTCGTCGATTGCGAGGGATCCGATCAAAGGGGCAGTTCGATTTTAAGTTTGCATTCTCTACTTTTGTTTCAAGAATTGTGTTTTGATTTGGAAGAAACAACATGCTATTGTTTTCGTTTTGCATTCCCGGATTTAAATTGTCTCCGTTTAATTAGCTTGTGGATGGATTCGTAGTCTTTAATTAATCAAGTTTTAATTTCTAGGATATTGTTTCGTGTTTCTTGATATTCTGATTTTTAGTAATTATTTAGAAATTTCGTGCAAATTGATTTATTGAATTTCATCATGTTTTGTGTTCTGTCCAGTAAACCGGTCCGTCTGGCTAGTCCGGCCGATATGCGTAGCTAAGTTTTTTTTAGGGGCCGGCAAGATGTGAAACACACACCACTTTAATTTCGTGAGACTAGGGCTTAAAATTAATCATTTGGGTTCTGAATTAATCTAGGTTTAATTAATTGAATTAATTGATTTAGGATTGATCACCCTAGTTAATTTAATTCATAGCTAATTTAGTACTTCCATCGTTTCTCGTGGGATTAGGCTAAATAAGTAGCAAATTGTTTTAGGGCAATTGGATTAATTTGGTAGGAGACTATTAGATGCCAACCATAGGAGTAGGCTCCTAAATTGGGTTCCCTTAGTTCTTAAAGCTGATTAGGTGTTAAATCTATTGATTGCCCACCAACGTAGGTTGCACCTAGTTTAGAGAAGTAGTCGTTTCAATGCCCACTATGGCGATTACCGATTAATTAAGGGGGAATAGAGGGTATGTCAGTTTAACTACGGTATCCTACAACCAATTGATTTAAGTGGATTAATTAATTATTAGCGTCTGTGATCGATTGTGTGTGTGTGTGAATCATCTTGCTGGACCCGCTTTATTTGCATTAGTCAATTTCATGTTAAATTCTTGCTTTAATTTTTCGTTATCTTAGGATAGTTATTCTCAAAACTTGCGTGGTTGCTAACCAAACTCTGATTGATAGGAATTTTAGGTCTAAAATACTCCGCTCCCTGTGTTCGATACCTGTTGATATACTAATTCTAGTTCTAGCAGTTTTGCAGGATTTATTTGGTGAAAACAATGATCACCAGAAAGAAAAAGCTAATAGGTTAAGATTTATCGAGCAATAAAGAATTCCAAGAATTTTTGGAATATAAAAGAAATTTAGAAGGTAATAATCCTTCTTCTTCAGCCCAGGATGATATTCCTTCTTACTTGACAATTGTGAGTAAGGAAGAAAATAGTGATTATATCACTAATGAGAAAACAGAAAATATTATGTTATTGGAAGAAAAATTATTGGAAGAAAAAGATTTAAAATGGGAAAATGATCCCTGGTATCTTATGGAAAGATATTTTGATAAAGCATCATATGCTACAGCAACTTATAAGTTCAGAGAGTTTTATGAAGCAATTTTAGCAGAAAACGGCTGTTAAATTCAACATTTTCCTCCAAATGAGGTTTCAGAGGTTTATAACTTCTCAAAAAATATTATTAAAAAGATTATATCTATTGAAGAATGGGGAATTTCTCCATCAAATCAAAAGGATTTATATTCATCATCAAATAAGATTCCCATTAAATATAATTTTTGGGATTATCAAGATGCCTTTTGTAAAGCAATTTTATATCAAAATCCTAATAGGAAACATTCTTGGTTTATTAAGGTGTGTTCTAAAGTTTATAAATCAGAAATACCAATTTGGTTTTTTTAAATGGTGGCAAATCTATGGTACAAATGTATCAATTTGCTTGAACCATTTAAACACAGATTTGATCAATGGGTAGAAATTTCTCCCAAGGTTCATGAAATTCAAAAATCAGAAATTCTGATCGAATGAATATTTGTCTTCCACTTTTTATTGCATTTTCAATTCCGTGGATTATTAGATGGAATCCACAAGTGGGTTATACCCAAGAAAAAATCTCTTGTCTTAAAAGAATTTTTTATTCAAAATTTTGGGATAAAATGATAAACATAGATCCTGAAACAAAATTTTTGTTTGGATCTGGTACGATAAATGATATTGATGTAAAAATAAAAATTTATAGTGAGCAAAAGAAGCTCCAACAAAGGAAGGAAATTCCTTCTCCTTTTGAGCAAATCTCAAGAATATTGAAGATGAAGTCTGAGACTATGTCTCAACAGAAATTATTAGCAGCTTATTTTGAGGAAATGAAAAATGATTTATTATCCTTCAAAGAAGAAACAATGTCTCAAAAATCTGATACCTCAATGGAATGTCTCAAAAATCTGATCCAAATGAGGAACCATCAATTGCTGATATTTTCGATTCAATTACCGAAATGATTGCTGAGAAATTCAACAACAATAAAGGAGCATCATCCTCTTCATCAACCAAAGATTTAATGATATTTGAAGAAAAGGAGTAGAAGACAACTGAAATGGACAGCTGTATTACGATAAATTTGTTCTGATCGTAATACGAAAACAAAAAATTAGACTTAGTAGGCTATTATATAGCCTTTTGACTATGAAAATAGGTGTAATGTTTATATTTTGTTTTTTCTCCCTTCTTTTGTCTATAAAAGGGAGTTTGTTTTTCATTTGTAGTAAGCTTTTGGAGAAGACTCTCTCTCTCTCGATTATTCCTCTCTCTCTCTCTTGTAAAAGTATTCCTTAGTAATAAAAGTCTTGCTTGATATTGGTGGTCTACAATTATTGTAAGTCTACTTTCCTTTCTTTGTTTTAATAATTAAATTACTTTCCTTTCTTTGTTTTAATAGTTAAATTATTAGATAATTATGATTAGCCTAATAGGCTAAATCTTTAAGTATGATAAATCATATCTAAGTTCATACAAATCATTCCTTCCAGGCTATATGCAAATAAGATAAGCTAAGTGTTTATTTTTACAGTCTTAAAACCCCAAAGAGGTTTTGGTTATGAGTTTCTGGCCGATCTAAGGCTTATAAGACATTTTTACATTGCTCGTTTTGCCCTGTGTCCGCAAGCCGTTGAACTGGCTGTCTGGTGTGGGGCTTAGCACTGTTGTGTTGAGCAGTTGTTTGGTGTAAGGCTTTGGTATTGTTGACGGATCTCATACCGTGTAATATGTGTTAACAAGGTCACATCCTCTCAATTGGTTGTGTAGACTGTAAGGGTATGCACTGATCACATCGTTCCATTTTAATGTTACATCTCGTATAATAAAACTAGTATATTATGCCTAGTAGAGGACGAAATTGAAAAGGAAGCATAAAAGACATGCAATGAATATTTGTATAAAAATCTCTTTAGAAATAACTTGCAAATTTAAATTATACAAATTCATGAGAATATGTTGAACAAGTAAAACAGTCTAGTTCATATCCGTACACTCTTTATTTTTTTTTATAATTACCTTGCATTTTCTTTACTTCATTTTTTCGCAATAATAAGAGAATTATCTTACTATTTTGAAAAACCTCCAAAGTTGAAATTCTCATCAACAAGCAAGTCTTCCCATTCCCATAAATTGCTCTTCTGAATCTTCGATGTCCACGACACGTTGTCGCTCGAAGAACCCTAAATTCAAAAACACAAAACTTGAATGTAATTTCATAGTAAAAATACCCAAATTAAGCATTAATCAGAGAAATATATATATATAAAGTCCGTAAAAACGAGTTTTCTTTCTTTCTTCTGTTAGAATTCTGTAGCCGCTTCCTATATTAGCAACTACTCGTGGATTTACCGTTGCCTGATCCGTCGGATGACTTGCAGTGTTGATCATATTATTACAGTCGATTTTGTTTGAATCTTGTTCATCGCCGCCATAGTTGTTGGTGAAGTTATTACCGTAATTCATGGTAACTTGGCTGCTCTCTTCTCCACTAGTGTTCACAAGTTGGCTGAAACTATAAATTGAGTTTTGAGCGCTACTCTGTGTCGTTTCAAGTTCAGGCATTTTCCCGTTGCTAGCATATCTATCAAAATAGAATACGCACGTATAATGTACAAGAACACATATAATTTCAACACAATCAATTAATATTCAAATAGTTAATTAATATAATATTCAAATTATTAAGGGATTTATCATTTACGTACCTTGGAGGTGGCATAGTGCTTAAGCTCAGGGTAGACTCGTAAATTGCATTTGAGAACGTTGCCTGAAAATATTTTTTCAACTTCTGGTCTAATTAATATTAATGATTATAAATAAGATATTATGTTGAGAGATTATTACCGATGAAACTTAATTACCGATGAGATATATATATAAGATATTATGAATAAGATGAAACTTAATTACCGATGAGAAATTATTATTCGGAGGACTAACTGTATTATGTTGAGAGAAATTCAGTAAGGTAGGATCCACCACAAGAGGTTGCTGACATGAATTAAATTGTCAATTATTTGTTAAGAAATTCAGAAAATTGGAAATAAATATATATCGTCTAGATGGTAAATATGTGTTTACCTGATGTGGAATTTGAAAAGAGGGAATTTGGGCATCAGGTGTAACCATAGGAAGGTTGGACATGTTAGATGTCGGTACGATATTTGCTTGATCGACTAGGTCATGAAGTATAGTCTCGTTCAATTTGACACTATTAAGAATCCCTCGTCATAAAAAGAAAATCATTCAAAATAAAAATCGGTAAAATTAATAAAACGAATTTACTTGTATTGTGGGCTTATCCAAGAATCATCCTTGGTGAGAATTTGTCCAGCCGTAGAGCTTTGTCCAGCTAAATTGAGTTCGTTAAGACCAGTAGAAAATGGAATACCATCTTGGTTCTGCAATAACGTACGAGATCCATCAAACCCTAATTATGTATGATATTTAAGATTGTCAAAAAGGGTAGACTTTAGCAAATTCTTGTATGAAGATAATCTGCCCATACTTGAAAAGTTGGTTGCACATTTGATGTCTGAGAATCACCAAGCAGCGAACTCTAAAACACAAAAATCGAAATTAGGGTCCGACTTGAAAAAAATATAGATGGGATTTAAATTAACGGCTTTTGATGAGGAGAACCAACTTTTCTGGCTAGGACTCTTTCAAGAGAATGATTAATGTTTCTCTCGCACCAAGAGAGGAGGTGTAATGAGGGCTCTTGCTCCGGATCCAATTCGTAATCTCTACAAAAATGAAAATAAATGTTTAGTTAACATGATATAAAGAGTGTAGGATCAGGAAGTTGATTTGTTAGAAATTTAGCATAAATTAGAATAATATTACCTCAGATTTGCTTCCAGAATTTGCAGCTCTAGGCCACTCTTTTTGATTTGCAATTCAAGATTCTGATAATTAGAAATTTATTTAATTAAATAATTAATTCACAATTTTGGTAAAGAGTATAACCTCGAAATAACATGAAAAGACGATCGTACCTCAATTCTTGAATCGGGTAGCCCCAAAAATCAAACACATTGCAGATGCACACAAACACATAAATTTTTATTGTCAGATACAGTGAACCTTAGAAATCAAAATCACTATGAGAGAGAGAGAGAGAGAGAGAGAGGGAGAGAGAGTACTGCTTTTCCAAATACTGCAACTTGCTAGTTTCACTCTTAATACGATGGAGATTCTGCAACTTCTCCATTTTTCGCTTCATGAAAATAAAAACAGAAAATAAGCGAAATTTAAGAAATTATTGCAGTGATAATAGTAAAATGAAACTTTTCGTATAGAATCTATATATATATAAATTATTTATATCACACACCTGAACATTACCCAAGTGACTGCATCTCATCGACAGGAAGAAATCAGAATCATTGACAAAATAAACAAACTAAAGGTAAGTACTTGAACAACAATAATTAAGAATTATTCAGTAAAATCAAAAAATTAAATAAGAATTATGCAAGATTAATTACTTCAGTCTACTTTCTGGTGGTAGATTAACATAACGATGGAGCAAATCTTCGATCCTGCAAAAAAAAAAGGAAAAATATTAAAAACAATTTCAATTAGTTTATTAGTTACTGTGATTAGATCCATGCAACAAAAAAAGCAACCTTCTTTTGTTGCAGAATTTGCTAACCCTTCCGGAAGGCGAAAATGCAACAAAGGCGACATCAACATCGCAGCAAACAGCGATTTCATTAGCTTTCTTCATCAGACTAGTACGACGCTTCGAAAATGTTACTTGACATTTCGTCACGTCCTCGATCTTTTTCATGTCGATTTTTCGACCCATCTTGTTCAGAATGTAGTTTGCTTTCCTCAATTTCAAATAAGTCGAGAGATTGTGGTGACTATGGTTGCACCTAAAGCCCTATATTTATAGGCCTCCACAACTTTGATTTAAGCATTTTTCGAGGACTTTAAAATCTTTTATTTAAAGATGTTGCGTCAATATTTCTACAATACTAAGTACTAAGTATAGTAATATCTCCCAATTTTACGTAGATTCGGCAACATAGTCTCCTACATTACTATTATTAGCTTATTTGAGAACTATATGTCATGTTAACTAGCAAAGCTTATATTTTCACTAGGACTTTCACAACTATATAGACTATAATCCGTATCGGTATTTCATACATATGTTCATCGATATTGTGACGCGTTTCGTAAATGGATTAACACGTATATCAATGAATCCACTCGTATGATAGAGTCTTAATCCGTCAAATAATGTGACACGAGTTATTGCGTTCACTTAAATTTGTATATCTGTATATAGTAAAGAATATCTCGCCTCATAGAAACTAACGTACAAGGAGTGATCCGTGGTAATTAAGCGATTCGCTCGAAATATTTTTTTCCGTCTCAGTTTCTTTACTATATTTATGTTACACTTCACTAATACATACAATTTAATGTTACAAAAACTAGGTAATTCTTTTTTTTTTCTCTGTTTGGAAAAACTTATCAATAATTTATTTAAATTTATATTAAAAATTAAATCAAAATAGCTTATTATAAGCCCTTCATAAGCTCATTGTAACTATTTTAATAAGTTGACGATAACAACTATGTAATAACTGCTTATTTAAGTTATTTTTCCTTTGTCCAACAAGACTTCAACAAATTTATTTGCAGTAATTATGAAGTTATGAAAATCCAAGGTTGCAGATTATGTACCTCTAGTACTAGAAAGTTGCCATGATTTTACACCATACTTTTATATGTCCACGTGAGCAAATTGGCTCGAAATTGGAAGAAATTAATTGTTTGAAAAACTATTGTAGCTTAAGCCAGATTGTAATGAGGATTAGTCCAAAATAAATTCTAGATATATCATGATAAGATTTTAGTCATCTTTATTTCTTTAGATGTGACTAGATTTATTTGGTGCGAATGAAAGTCATGGAACTACGCCGTTTCCCTTAAAATAGTTGTTGTGTTGCGATATCTAGATTTAGGTACGGAAAAAGTACAACACAAACGTCCAAAATGTAATAACACCAATAATATATGACATTAATTTATGACACGTGGAATGTACCATACGTAATAGTCTAAATTATGTACAACTCGAATTCAGTAATAATCGTTTATTCTTGGTATATTAGTATGTAAATATACGAAGTTTGGCCGGAATTTGTTGTTTTCACCAAATAAATTCCACAAAATGCTAGAAATTAGATCAGTATAGTAAACATGTATCGAACACAAGGAATGGAGATTTTAAACATTAAGTTTCTATTAATCTAAGGGTTTGGTTAGCGACCACGCAAATTTTGAGAGTTTCTAAACCTAAAACAAGATAGTAAATAGCAGAAAATGAATACGGAATAAACGTATGCAAAAAAAACGGGTTTAGCAAGAAGATTCACACACACACAATCGATCATCGGCACTAAAGATAAATTAATCTCTATAAATCAATCAGTTGTAGGACGCCGTAATTAAACTAACACATCCCCTATTCTCCCTTAATTATTCGGTAATCGTCATGGTGGGCATTGAAACGACTACTTCTCTAAATTAGATGTAACCTACGTTGGTGGACAATCAATAGATTTAACACTTAATCAGCTTTAAAAACTAAGGGAACCCAATTTAGGAGCCTACTCGTTTGGTGGGCATCTAATAGTCTCCTACCAAATTAATCATATTGTTCTAAGAACAGTTGTACTACTTATTTAACCTAATCACACGAGAAACAATGAGAGTACTAAATTAGCTATGAATTAAACTAATCTAGGGTGATCATGCCTAAATTAACTAATCCAATTAATTGACCTAGATTAATTCGGAACCTAAGTGATTAATTATTAAAGTCTAAGTTTCACGAATTCATAGAAGTGTGTATTTCACATCTTGCCGGCCCTAAAGGAATTAGCTACGCATAACGGCCCGGTTGGGCAGGCGGACGGTAAAACTGGGCAGAACAAGAATCATGCTGAAAATTCAGAATTAAATACTCGAAAATAGCAACAAATTTACGAACTGATTCAGAACATGAATATGAATGAAACTGAAACTGAAAGATTAGAAAATACCAATACGAGGAATCCTAAACATCCGAACAATAACAAAGTCACAAGCATCCAAATCCAACTACGAAATCAACATCAAGAAGTGTTTGTTTCTCCAGAATTGCACTTAACGAAAGTAGTAATATGAAAATCTGAACGGCTATGAACTCGAAAATCTGATCTCTCTCTCTAGGCGGCGTGATGGACGTGTAAATCTGATCTCTCTCTTGATGTACTCTCTCTCTCCCTTGCTGCGGCGTTATCATGATAAAGAAGATCCGATTCTCGTCCCTCTCTCAGCTCTTATATAGGGCTTCTTGTTTCCTTGTAGAAGTAGATATTTTATCCTAAGTATGGAAATATATTATTAGATATATTATATCTAAATCTTTCCATACTCCTTCTTTCCTTATCCTTCACTTTCCTTCTACGTAATTTCGTCCAAATTCAGCCATTTAAACCTTAATTTCATGCTTGCCACCTTAGCATCTAGTCATCGCCACATCAGCACAAAAATCTACAAAACAGCATAGAAATGCAATCCAACGGCCAAAGTGGCGCCAAAATAAATAGAATTTGAATAGCACGAATAAGATTCATCAATTTGATTTTGCACACGACCTTCAAAACGTTCTTCAAAGTACATGACTTTTGAGTTTGTTAAGTATTGCACATCGGCGAAAAACTCCGGCGAAGTTGAATCGGACAGGGCGGATGACATGACATTTTACTGCTTAGTTGGCAGAGAATTCATCCACATAGGAAATTTTGTAGTATTTGTCACCAATAAATACACGAAGTTTGAGTTTCATCTGATTTTGCACATGACTCGAACTTTAATAAAAATATGTTTAAATTTTATTTTATGCTTAGTGTTTAATAGAGTGTGAATCGAAAGTATAAATATTAGTAAGGAATTGAATACGAATCAAGTTTAATATATTATTTGTCACCAATAAATACACGAAGTATATACTTGAATATGTACGAATATTCGAATATTGCGATATTTGACTCGATTTGATTCATTTATAGATCTACAATAAATGAGATTTTGGAGAGTGAGATTTTAGATCTCTCGTATGACTATAAGGTTGCTCGTATTAATTACTCTTTTATTCACACTCTCTATTAAATACTTAGCATTAAATAAAATTTAAACATATTATTGTCAAAGTTCGAAAGTCATGTGCAAAATCAGATGAAACTTAAACTTGGTGTATTTATAGGTGACAAATACTATAGAATTTATTCACACACTCTGCCAACTAAGCCGTAAAATGCCACGTCGTCCGCTCCGTCAGATTCGATTTCGCCGGAATTTTTCGTTAGTATGCAATTTTTAACAAATTGAAAAGTCATGTATTTTAAATAGCGTTTTGAAGGTCGTGCGCAAAACTAAATTTCGGCTAAAGTTTGTTATTTACATGCTAATATCCATTTATTCTTTTATATGGTTTGGTATTCAAATATCAAAAGTAGATTTCTCTCTGTAATATAAAAAAATCAAATGTATATAGATATGCATGAGCATGCCTACACTCAGGCACGTTATACAAACATAAAAGAAAATATATTTATTGCGTTAATGAAAGAAGCAAATACTCCCTCCGTCTTATAAAAAGTGTCTAGTTTTCTTTTTTGGACTGTCCCATAAAAAAATGTATTATTTTATAAAAAAAAATAATATATAGATAAAATTAACAATCCAAAAGTCTATATAAAAGAGACAACTTTCTATGGGCGGATGTTGTTGAATTTAAGGATTTAGTTTATGTCAAGTTTTTTATTACAAGTCAATTTAATCTTAAAAAGGATTGAACAGTTTCAAAAATATTTTTGTGGGTCTAATTTAGACTATGGGCCTAACTTAGTTGTAGGCCCAATTTGGTCTCCATGGGAACTGAAGTCGCATAACTGTACATTATGACACCGGCGTAAGATAGATTTCCTCCGCCATGGATGCGCCTGAATTACCTCCACAGCCGGCGGACTCATCTCCGATAGTCGCCGCCGAAACGGAGAGCGATCCGCTTTCCAATTCCTACGCATCTCTGAACGCCCACTGCCATGATCTCTCCGCTCTGCAGGACCTCGCTTGCCGTGGCTCGTGGCGAACAATCCTCGACAAGGTGGCGCGCTCGCGCTCACTCTCTCTCCTGACGCAGCCTCACGAGCACCTGATTTACCTGACCTTCAACGTCCTCGCCCTTGTCAAGCTCCGCCGCTACGCCGACGCGCAGCAAGAGGTCGAAACCCTAGATGAGGACCTTGGGTCGAAGCAGTATTTGTTCGAGTCGTATCCGGAGCATTACCCCAACCATAAGCTGGGATCCATGATCCCGTTCGCGCTGCGTTGGTTGCACGCGCATTTGCCTTTTACCCTAGGTGATCGCCAATTATCCCTTGATCGGCTTTATACTCTTCTTTATTTCATACGCGATACGAAATTGTCGCAAGATTTTGATTCAATTACTGAAACTTCGTTGAATCTTTGGAAGAAGCGTGAGACTTTTGTGATTAATTCAATTGTGAGTCATCATTTGAGTCTAAAGGAGTTTAAGGTGTGTCTGTATTTGTTGAAGGCTGAGATCAGTAAAAATGAGGATCCTTTCATAGTGTCTAAATTAGGATACGTGCAGATGCAATACGGGGATCTTGAAGGGGCGAAGCGGAGTTTTGCATTGGTGGAGAAAATGGTGAAGGGGAGTGAGGATGGAGGTGTGAATTTGAAGAATTTGGTGGGTAGGAATAAGGCACTGATATATTTGGTTGGGAAGGATTATGTATCAGCTGTAAGGGAGTATGAAGAGTGTATGGAGAGGGATGGATCCGATGTTGTGGCGATTAATAATAAAGCTCTCTGTTTGATGTATTTGAGGGATTTGTCGGACTCGATTAAGGTGTTGGAGGGTGCTTTGGAGAGGGTTCCAACTGCTGCTTTGAACGAGACGCTTGTTGTGAATTTGTGTAGTATGTATGAGTTGGCTTATGTGAATCATGCTGATACAAAGAAGACTCTTAGCACTTGGATTGCAAGAGTTGCTCCTGATGACTTTGATACTTCTTGTACCAGGATTTGAGGTACCAACAGTTTTGAAATGTTAATGGTTTTCAGCATTTATCTTTAGCTATTCTTTGTGCTATGCTGTGACAAACGGACTCTTCTTGCCTGAGTTGCTAGTTCTTTTCTATGATAAAGATCGTTTTTTTTAAGTACTATCATGGTCTATTTGTTAAGAATACTAGTTCAAATTTATGGAAAACTGCGATACTTGTGCGATGCCTACGTGATTTTGCTCATTATCTTGAGGATTATGTATAATTTGGTAAACCGTTTGGAATTCAAGTTTCATGTGTTGTATTCTTATGCTGATGAGATTTGCTAGGGTAACAAGCGAGGTCAGTTATGGTACTAATTTTACATGCCTATTTATTTTGGAGTTATTATTTCAGATGTTTGAGATATTTACACATCGTTTTCAGTGTTTCTACAATATCACTTCCCCGTAATGCTTTAGTTTAAGAATATCATATAATTGCCATGTAGGTGTGCCTAATATTTTCGTTTCTGTTTCTTTGCATTTGATATCTCATCCTCTTTTCACTTCTTAAGCCTGATGTAGCAAGTTTCATTATAGCCATTTTCTGGATAAGTATATGATAACTAAGCATTTAGAAACCTGAAGGCTTTTAACGATTTACCTCTCTTTCTTTTTGTGGTAAATGCCAACTAATAATCTTACATTTTTCATCTTAATTTTCATAACCATATTATCTTATGAAAAACTTGAAGGATTGAAGGTGTACAGATTTATTACAAAAGTTGCTAGAGTTGCATGATGTACACCAATTATGACCACTTGTCTTCCGTGCTTTAAATCTTGATGCAATATTTCCTCTAAACTCTAGTTCTCATATGCTTTTGATTCAAAAATGCTATAAACTTTGACAGTTATGTTTGCCTATTTCATTCTAATTTGATATGCCTACAATGTGCAGGACTGATTGCTTGAACAAGAATATGAATGGTAACTGGTTCAACCCAATACGGACGATGGATACCTTACCTTGTGGCGCCAACTGGGGAAGATAACTGCAACTCTGCTACTGAAGATGAATATTGGCATCTTGATAGGATGGAAGGTGGTGGTCAAGATATGTTTTGATGGAGCTCGTTGCAGATGTTAGTAAATGTTCTGATTCCTGTGATTTGAATCTAAACTTGGGCATTCTTACAAGAGGTCTTATTTTTTGTTTCGGATCTATCTTAGAATATGTCTGTTTGTATACTCGTTGATTCAGTCTGATCTAATAGTACTTGTATTATCTTTGTGAGAGGAAATAGGGACCCCATTTTATTTTGAATTTACTGTTTCATTTAATTTGTGGTAAACTTTTAGAGTTTTACGTATTCAAATTGGCAACTTTCTTCTGGAAATAGTATATGGCCGTAGCGCTATTGGATTTGAATTTTAGTAAATGCCGAGATAGGAATGAAAGTCTCAATTTTTATTATTGGTTCATGAAATCTCGATTTTTGTTGTAAACTAAATAGAATGAGAGAATAATAGAGAGAAGGAGAAAATAGATGTATATTATTATGAGGGTGGAGATCTCTATTTATAGAGTACAAGATGGGCTCATGGACTTTTAGGGTTTACATGGTCATCACAATATATGATAAGTATATATATATGTATAATATTTATAACACTCTCCCTTGATTGACCATTCTTAAAAGAAACTGCTGACTCGTTAAAACCTTGACAGAAAAACCCATTGGGATAAAAACTGGACGAAAGAAAAAGAGTACAGCTGCTCCACCTCAATATAGTCATTCTTGATCCTTGAGTCGGCGCATATCGATCTTGTATAACAACTTCTTGAATGTTGGTAATGCCTTTGTAAAAGAATCTGCTAGATTGTCACTTGAGCGAATTTGCTGGATGTTGATGCCGTCACTCTTTTGGAGATCATATATTGCATTGACTCTTTTATGAATCAATCTCAATGACTCATTTTCTCGTGTGTTGCATTGGATGTCTCGTTAAAAACCTTAACTAAGAAAACCCTTTGGAAAAAACTTAGAAATGAAAAAAGAGTACAACAATTTGACCTTCAGGGTCATTTGACCTTTAGGAGTCAGTCTAATCTTCAGGATTATTTACAATTTGTTACTCCCCCTCAAGATAACAATCTTCAAGGTTATCTTTAAGGTCTACACTAATATGTGCAACACAAATTTAATTATTCTCATAGAGAATAACATGTTTGTCTCGAAGATAACAAATGATGGTCAATACCATTTCAAATTCTCCAATTGCATATAATTAAGGAACTTCTGGTCCTCATCTTTGTTATCTTCTATAGGTCTAAATGAGTCTCTATCTACTTTAAGAGATTGAATCAACCATTAGATAGACATGTGGATGAAATACAATAAATCTCTTTAAAGACCCTTCAGGTAGGTCGACTAGAGTAACCCATCAGGGAGATGCTCGATCTACAGGTCGAGATAATTATTAGTTCAACCCAAGTATTTTGATTCGAACTTCGTCTTTAGGCATGAATTGATTTCATCAAGTACTTTTGTACATAATAATTCACATATCCTCTTCAGGAGGAATTTGGAGTGTTGTGTTCTAATTTTGTATTCCGCGGACTTCTTATCTCTTAGCACTAATAACTCTCTCATGCTTCTGGCGCTAATGAGAATCAATTGATTTATATTTTCTATGAGGAACTTCAGTTCGTTCATGGTGCATTGTATATGAGATTTTAATCACTCCTTTTGCACTAAATAACTTTATGAACTTCTGGTTTATAGTGTGTGAATCTAAATAATTAATCCAACGAGATATTTGCGGCATTCAATCTTTATATTTCATATCTCCCCCTAATGCCGACGACGATGTGAGTTGGATTATCAATGAATAAAATAATTCATAATTACTTATTCTATGTAAGTCATTTTGACGGAGTATACATATAAGTATTATGTTCTTCAGGAGTTGCAATCAAACTCAAGTCATCATTTATGTATCCTTCTGTCAAGGAATTCTCGTCGTTATGATTATATCATATACGGTAGTACTATTTCAACCCCTTACAATGACTTTTTGCGGTCCTAATTGACAACATCTTTTTGACTTACATGCTTTGAGCAAGTTAAATCCTTCAAGGATCTTCATATATATGTCACTATCTAGTGAATCATATTGATAGATATTTACTACATCCATAAGGCGCATAACAAGCCTTTTGTGACATTAGTAGATTAATCAAATTCTAAATACAATGGCGTCTATTATGGGAGAGTACATAATTAATTCCCGGTCTTCGAAAAAAAACATTGTGTTACGAGTATTGCCCTATATCTCGTAATCTTTCATTTCTCTTTATAACAAAGACACATTTGTATCCTTCGGGGATATACTTTCCGAATTTTGGAACTACAGGTTCAAATATTTTCGGTTTTCTAGGGAATATTAATTCACCTTGTATGACTTCGTTCCTCTTTGGCCAATTATTTCACTCTTGACAATCTCTTATAGATCGTCAATGAGGATCCTCTTTTTCATTTCACGAGTCATATTAAAGGCGAATATATCGTCATGCGTCCACAACGATATTTGATATCTCATAATTTTCAGACGCTTGTAGTTCTTCAGAAACTTCATTTGATTGATTAATCATTTTCGTCATTGTTTGGTTCTTATATTGTGCCCCTTTTCTTAGACACAAAATTTCTTTCAGAACCAATTGGTCGACCATATTTTTGACGAATTTTAAATGCATTTGCTGTCATTTATGCTTGTCTTTCAGGGACATAAATTCTTGTTGGGGGTATTTTGCAGCAAATGTATGACATTGTCACTTCTTCTATATACATAAATTAAAGCATCAAGAAGTTGGTTTGCAATCTTTTGCAAGTGAGTCTTTTGACTTCTTGTTCACATTGATTACTTTTGTAATCCAAATGTGACTAGTTTGTTCTTGTGCTTTTTGTTGGATGTAGATTTCACATTGATTACTTCAGGAATCCAAATGTATATGTTCCACCTAATGTTGGGAACGTTATTTTATCATAATAACAATCTTCTTGTGAGACTCATTTTTATACGTACAAACCATTGATTATGCACACGGAGCAATTAAGTGTTGAATCTCAATTCCAAAGTAATATAATATGAGTCCTCTTTAGGAGGAACTTAGAGTTTAATAAACTCGCTAGCTTTCTCAAGACAATTTTTCTTGAGGGAATTGAGTTCTTTATTATTTGAACTATTAGTTCTAGCAATTGCTTCATTTCTTCTAGAAGTCAATTATTCATGAAAATCAATGTAAAGATTCTTAAGGATCTCTATTTGCGCTCAAATAAATTTTCAATTATATTGCGCATGATAGTTGTTCGTGAATGTCCAAACCTCTCATGTCAAAGCATAAAGCCCTTTGAACTTCCAGTTCATGACATGATTTGTCTCACTTGTTTTTATAAATGTGTAATACATTTAAAATGGTAGTGTGATAACTTTTCTTTTGTTAGCTTCTGACTAAATACAAAAATGATTTATACAATAATATGTATCACTATCTTCTTATATTATTTCAATATGGTATCCATTGCAGCGGATATCCTTAAAACTTAGTAAGTTTCTTCTAGACTTACTAAAGTAAGGGCAAACTTAATAGTTGATTTCGTATCATTTGATAAAATGACACATGCTCTTCTGGAGCCTTCAATAATTTTGATCCACTAGATTTTAAAATCTTGCAGTGAAGATGCAACTACTCATATCGAGCTTTAGGGAGGACAAACAATTAATATCTTGATGCAATCCTGCTGGGATGCTTTGTTTTATTCTATTATTATCTCCTCATGCCTCTTATTGACAGATGAGCATCGATATCAAGATTTCATTAATGTCAACTAGACATAAATAATGTTTTTCATTCAGTAATAAATATATATCACTCAAGATACGAGTTGCTCTTTAAGACCATTTAATATTCTTCTAAAATATAAATGATGCTACTTCAGGAGCAAAAGATAAATAGTATATAAAAATACTATATTTGAAGCATTTCCACAAACATGTGATAGTAATGTTACTATCACAATATGATCATTCTTCAGGAATGTAATTGTGCTACTTCCAAAGCAACAATTTAGTTTCACGATAAGCGAAATCAATAAATTGCAAATTTTGAGATATACCAGATCTCACATCTATTCTAGAAAAGAAATTAAGCACAATAGGATATTGGAAATACAATTGTCAATCAAAGAGGAGCTCTTGCTACCACCCTATATAATTAGGTAATACTTTAAATTATAACATACCTTTAAACATACATTGTTCTTTAGGAACATGTAATATTCTTCAGGAATATTAATTGTGCTACTTCAGGAGCAACAATCAAATATCGTTGTTGTGATATATGATTTCAAAATGATAAGTTTTAGTTCCAAGAACATGTAGAGTTAATTGTGCTACTTCAAGAGCAACAATTATATAATATTTGCCAAAATCAAAAGGTTAGAGTTGTTTTTCAAGAACATGTAGTATTCTTCAGGAATACAAATTGTGCTACTTCAAGAGCAACAATTTTAGTCTATATTAAACTACTTCAGGCGAAAAGTTAAAATTTTCTATAAACCCAGTTGTTCTTCAAGAACATATAGTATTCTTTGAGAATATCAATTGTGCTACTTCAGGAGCAACAATAACAACAATTCAAGAACCAAGATTCGCCATCATTAAGACAGAATATATGAATTGCACATCAAAAACATGTAATATTCTCCAGGAATATTAATTGTGTGCCACTTCAGGAGCAACAAATTGAGATTATATGTATATATATAGATATAAATATTATACAGTATGAAACAAAAAAAAACTGAGGTATATAGTAAATACATAGATAATATTAATAACTCTTTAAGAGTCTGTAATATTCTTCAGGAATATTAACTTATGCTACTTCTGGAACAACAATTAACTTATTTCAATAAATTTGAATTGCTCTTTAAGAGCATATGATATTCTTCAGAAATATGGATTGTGCTACTTCAGGAGCAACAATCTAGATTCAACATTAAATAAATAAATAATAAACAAATAAATAAGTAAAAACGTAAAATAAATGTTCTTCAAGAGTATGTAATATTCTTCGGGAATATTGATTGTGCTACTTCTGGAGCAACAATTTAAGTTAAAAATATGTTTTGGAATTGCTCTTCAAGAGCATATAATATTCTTCAATAATATTAAGTGTGCTGCTTCGGGAGCAACAATTTAAATGTATCTAATGATAACAATTTCAACTTAATAGGCCGAGATCCAATAAACAATAATGATTATCGTGAACTAAGATTCACGTTCTTGTCAGCCCTCAATTAGTAAGCAAATAGAAATAGTTGAATGAGGCAATATAATGGTTCGAAGCACAATGATAATTTAGTGGGAGCAGGAAAAATACATGCAAATATATGAACAGAAATATGCTCGTGTATAATTATCAAGGTTGCAACATACCTTGATACCCCAATCATATTCAGGACCACGAGAGTTGTGGCTTGCACTCATTATGAAACCCCCGTTAGCCTTTCACTTCCTTATTACTCTTCGCGAAATCCTCTCCGAACCAAACACATTTACTCGCCGGAAAATCGCCGTCGACGACGACGAGCTCCAATTTGATCGGGTGGGGGAGAGAATTGGGGACCTTGTCGTGATCGATTACAACGATTTGAAGAGGATTGCCGTCGGCGTCGGCGATTTTTGTTCCAGTGAAGATTGGGAGAGAGATGAGCTTCGCAAAAGCGAGGCGGGCAGGCGGCGGCGGCGCTTGCTGGATTAGTTTGAGTGAGGGAGACCGCTGCATTGAGCCCATGCATCGCCGCCTCAGTCCGTTCTCCACTTCCTTGCTCACCACTCGGCGAAGCATCGTTCCAAAGAGGAGCAAAAATTCTCGAAGAAATTCTCATCCTTGAATTAACATGGAAGAGTGAGAAAGTTTTCGGATACAAAAATGAGACTATCGTGGTGATAACGTGTTGTAAACTAAATAGAATGAGAGAATAATAGAGAGAATGAGAAAATAGATGTATATTATTATGAGGGTGAAGACCTCTATTTATAGAGTACAAGATGGACTCATGAGTTTTTAGGGTTTACATGGTCATCACAATATATGGTAAGTATATATATATATGTATAATATTTATAACAATTTTGGTATTATTATAATTTAGTCTCTGTCCCTTTTTTATCCAGTAATATTAGTGCGCGATGGGTAAATCCGACTCCTGTGCAATAGTGGTTCCAGTAGGATTTGAACACATGATCTATCGGTCCCGAGCCACCTACCTTTACCGCTACGCCATCCCAAGGGGACGTGTACTAGTTTTCTATCATATGAAAGTTGTTCGTCTACAGTTGTTTTATTGGTAATATTTTAAATTGTAAATTAGATGATATAAAAATGTTGTCTCTTCATTGAAGCACTAAAATGATCAAAATTGACTTTTTTTTTTCTAAGTTGTTGTTTTTTCTCTATGTAAAAAAGGACCGATCCGATCCACCAACCATCCTTGATTTATTTTTCTACTACATGCCTTCCCACCAATTCAGCCCCAACAAACACACACACCTACTCTTTCTTCCCAGTTCCCACCAACCGAAGTTGTGTTCTATTTAGGCACTACTTAAGATTGGCGAATCTTTATTAGTCCAAATTAGAATTTTATCACAAGCCCACCAAACTCTATTCGATGGCGGCAGCTGCCTCTTGTTCTATTCACCCCACATCAAGAATTGGGAGCCAGCTTCAGGCCGATGTTGCATTGACTTCAAAATCACTTTCTTTCTCCTCCCAATTGCACACATTCTCCGTCAAGTAAGCACCTTTTTCGTTGTTTTTACTGATGGGTCTTTTGTTTGAATTTGATTACTTGAGTTTGGATTCTCCCTTGTGTTGAATCTATGGGTTTTGCGGACTTTATTTTCGACATCTTAAAACGTGAGTGATAGCGTATTCTATTATTAGTCTAGGGTCGAATTCGTTGGTTCGTTTGTGCGAAAGAAACAAAATTCTTGATTTCTGGACATTGGATTATGTGTGAAGATCAGATTAGATGTTTTCCGTCAGATTGTTTTATATTTCACGTTTTGCAATGCTTGTAAACTCGCCAATAACTGTTACGGTGATACAGAACAAAGGGAATATGTTCAATCTTATATTGACATCTGGACTAACTGAAAGTTGCCGTTCAAAATTGAAATGTTGGATTGGAAAGATGAAGTTTCTGGCTGGAATCTTATTATGCTATGAGCTATGTTACTACAATCTTGAAAATGCAATGATTTAGTTGTTTTATTCTTAGTCTAGTTCGTCTATATTTTCTATGTAGACCATTACGTGCTACAAGAGAACTGCATCCCCAGGGAGTTAGCGCGTTGGTGAAAGCAGAGATGGAGGTTGATATCTCTCTGAGCCCTAGAGTAAACTCAGTGAAGCCTTCGAAAACAGTGGCTATCACAGACCAGGCAACTGCACTTGTACAAGCCGGTGTGCCTGTTATCCGACTAGCAGCTGGAGAACCTGATTTTGATACTCCAGCTCCAATTGCTGAGGTAATACCCTGAATTACTCAAATAGCCAATTTGTCTCATTCTTGAAATCTATGAAATTGTTGGGATTGTGATTGGGTTTTGTCTTGCTCCATATGGCCCCTTTAGGCTGGGATTAATGCAATTCGTGAAGGGTTCACTAGGTATACTCCCAATGCAGGCACGTTGGAACTCCGTAAAGCTATTTGTCACAAGCTAAAAGGTATTCATATGTCACTTCTATATTGATTTATTCTTGCATCGTAAGTATGAAAATTTTATTTAATTTTTTTACACAGAGGAGAATGGAATATCCTACACACCTGACCAGATTTTGGTGAGTAATGGTGCAAAACAGAGTATTGTTCAAGCACTTCTTGCCGTGTGTTCCCCGGGAGACGAGGTAAATATTATCTTTCTAATTGGTTTTTCGTGTTTAACTCTAATAACTGCATCAGTGCCTGTTGCTTGTGAGATTTATCAGTCATGCTTAAGTTATGGTAGAAGATCATGAAGTACATTTTTCTTACTTATCCTATCATGTTACTGGTGCATTACCAACTGAAGATTTTCCATCACTTTTCTTAAACTAGATTACTGCTTTGGATGCATTTTCTTTATACTGCATGAAGCTTTTCTATGAGTCTTTTGTTCTTCAACAAGAAATTTGTGTGATGAATCCTCAGTTTCTACCCAAGAGATAAAATGATGTTTTATTGGTGTATAAGAATTCATTTTCTTTTATCCTCTGCTTTATTACCTATCATCATTAATTTGATTACTGCTGTATTCAATTACTTTGAGTTGAGCCGAAAACCGATTGTTTGAATTATGAAGAAAATGTACAAGTTAAAGAAGCCAAAATTGGATATAGTGAAATCGAGTTCATTCTACTAGTTTCTGGACTCCTATTATGGTGGATTCATATGTTGCCAAATGGTTTCTGCTTAGTACTGCTAACTGCAAGTTTACTGCTTAGGGTGAATCATATTCTGTCAACCGAAAGCTTGTCTAGGATGAATCAGAATTAATTTACATGCAAAAAGATGACATTTGTTAGCTAAGATGTCTTATGCACACAGTGTTGGTATGATATGTGGGATTTTCGTTGGAAAATGCGGTTTATAGTCTACTTAAGTATCAACTACTACACCTTGCTATCTCAGAACTCAAGCATATACATGTGCAGGTGATTATTCCGGCTCCATTTTGGGTGAGCTACCCAGAAATGGCAAGGTTGGCTGATGCTACCCCTGTAATTCTCCCTACAACCATATCTGAAAACTTTCTTTTAGATCCAAAGCTTCTCGAATCTTCACTGACTGAGAAGTCAAGGCTGTTGATCCTTTGCTCTCCTTCCAACCCGACGGGGTCTGTATACCCCCGTAAATTGCTTGAACAGATTGCTGAGATCGTAGCAAAGCATCCCAGGCTTCTAGTATGTATTCCATCTCTACCTCCACATCATCCAGTCAACTTATTGCAAATTTATTTTTATTATAATTTCTCACTTTCTCATGTTTTTATCCCAGGTTCTGTCTGATGAAATTTACGAACATATCATTTACTCCCCGGCAACTCATACAAGCTTTGCATCATTGCCTGGCATGTGGGATAGAACCTTGACCGTCAATGGATTTTCAAAGGTAATCGAGCATAATGAAATACTTTTCGTTCTTCCTCACCTTGCTAGGCTTTTTTTATCTCAAAAAATACTGCAGTTATGATATAATTGTAATGTGATTTAGGCCTTTGCTATGACTGGTTGGAGACTCGGGTACATTGCTGGTCCGAAGCACTTCGTCTCGGCATGTGGGAAGATCCAAAGTCAGGTCAGTATGCTTCATCTTCGCATCCCACTTAAGACATTTAAATATTTCTGTAAACTTAATCACTGAAATGTATTGACAATTATATACTCATATATGAGTTGTTTATAACAGTCTACTTCAGGTGCCAGCAGCATATCTCAAAAGGCTGCAGTTGCTGCTTTAGGAATGGGCTATGCAGGTGGGGAAGCAGTCGCGGTAATGGTCAAAGCATTCCGTGAGAGGAGAGATTCCCTGGTCAAGAGCTTCGGAGAATTGGACGGAGTTAAAATTTCAGAGCCTCAGGTAACGGTTTCAACGCGGCTACAGAAGATTTTTCAGTTCCTTCTTGCTCAAGAGTTTGGTTTCATCATCTTGCAGGGAGCTTTCTATCTTTTCCTCGATTTCAGTTCCTACTACGGCTCAAAGGTCGATGGATTTGGGGTTATCGATGGCTCAGAGTCCCTATGCCGCTATTTGCTTGACAAGGCGCAAGTAAGAAACTCCATTCCTTTCATTACTCAGTGTTTTTTCTAGCAATCTTGAATTGAAAAACTTAAGCTCTCACTCTTTACTAATTTTTCTACTACTATTTCTTGAAACGAGTTCCTCATTTTTCAACCTGCATTCAAAGTTCTGCACGTGATAATGGTGAGACACGTCTAATAAGCAAAACTTTGGTGATCTGAACTGGTTGTTGTTTATTCGTAGGTTGCTCTTGTACCAGGAGATGCTTTTGGAGACGACACCTGCATCCGGATCTCCTATGCCGAGTCCATGGCCACTTTGCAGGCAGCCGTGGATAGAATCAAGGAAGCGTTGGTCGCCCTCAAGCCCGCCATACCCGTCTAAGCCGGGTAAAATATTTAGTTGCAGAATTTGTTAAAGGATGTGAAGTTTTAATCTAACTGTAGCCAGTTGCCCTGGCTGTTTGATTATCTGTTTCCAGAAATTTGTACTTGCATGTAGATTAGTGTTTCATTATCCAGAACTGGATTGTTGAAAAAATAAATGTTTTAATTATTGGTTGAATCTTGGATTTTCGAATGTTACTCTTCCATGTACTGTGTATCTCTTGTAGTGCAATTTGTAAAACTTCCATTGTGCTTGAAATAGGTTCTCAAGATATAAAAACTTGTTTTTTTTTTATGAATAGTGAAATTTGCAGTAACTGTTTAAGGTATAATAAATTTCGCTTCTCTATAATAGATTGCAAACCACGTAGAAGATATTAACTCCATTAATACTAGTTAAACAGAAATATGAAATCTCGAATTACATTTTGTGTTGCTAGCATATTAATTTACACCTCAAATTTGTCTATGATGTCATATCACAGACATAAGTCATAATCTCAATCATATCAAAGTATACAAATGTTAACAACTCATCACAACACTTAATTGACAGAAACAAATTAGAAAAATACTTGTTCTTATTTGCAGGCAGCAGCAGCAGCAGCAGCAGCAGCATCTCTTTTTGATTCTGTATTAGTCTTGTTCCATTTCTCAATCTCCTTCACCAGCAACCCTATATCTTCTCTCTCATCTTCATTCCATTTCCTGACTATGATCAGCTTTCCTTTCTTCAGTGTGTATGGCAAATTAAAACACATTTTTTTTCTTTTCGAGCTTTTCTCTCTGATAAGGCCTACCATATTGACAATAGGGACTTTATATACTGTAGAGAGAGGATAAATTTCATGAATAGTTTTTTTAAGAACGCCGTAGCGTAGGAGTTCATATTTCATGTAGTTTACTATACCCATAAAAAAGATACACAGATCTACTCTAATAATTTTTTATTTTTTAAACAAAAGTAAGTCACAGGTAGCTACTATCGACATTCAAATTGAATATTATCATTATGCAAATAGTATGATAATTATACAAATAATGATAACGTATTTTGTCCTGACTTGCAAAAATGTGGAACCCGTATGAATCGGGGATTTTGAACCCGACGTGAATCGAACACGCAACCTTCTGATCTGGAGTCAGACGCGCTACCATTGCGCCACGGATCCCGGTGGTGATATTTATTGGGACGAAATATTACAGATACCATTTCGATTCTTTAGTAGAAATGACAACCAATTAATGCGATGAGCTATATTGGCACACAATTAAAAGACTTCATTTCACTATAACTTAATTATTCAATCGATCATCCTAAAAACTAAAACAACTTGGTGATAACTTAGTTCAATTATCATCTTACATGAAGTACGGATTTAAATAACTAACATACAATTGGTGAAAAAACGTTTAGTGTATCTGACAAGATAAAATATTACTCCATCCAATTGTCCAATTTATCTTCGGCACGATTTTATAAATAATTATTAGTTGTGTATAGAGTTTTGTAAAGCTATTAGTCTCTCAAATAAAATGTGCCTAATTATTGCCAAAAAACAAAAAACTAAACAACTTCAATAAAAGGGCCCAAAAAAGTATGCTGGACAACATCAATTGGACGGACAGAGAAATTGATGAAAATGCTAATAGATGTTACTAATGTCATCTCCAACCGAATACTCTATTTTTAACACCATTTTTCAGTTTCTGTCACATCAAACAGTAATCTCACTCCAACCCACAACCTCAAATTCATCCTCTAAAAGAATATTCCCCATATATTCCATTTCATACTATTTTTTCTATTTTTACAACAATACCTATATATTTCTCAATATTATACATTAGACCCACATCAATTTCAAAAAATAATTATATATGAAATATTTTTTATTGTGTAACTGAAAAACAAATAAATAAATAAATAAAAATAAATTACTTGTGCATTAAATAATATAAAATTACATAACATGATAAAATAAAATTATAATAAAAAAGATAAATCCGTGCAAATTCTTTATTTTTACAACAATATAATAGTAATTTTCTATTATTGTTGTTTTTAATATAATATTTTATTTTCCGTTTCATTATTTTCTATTATTGTTGGTATAATTGTATTATATAACAAAAAATATTAATTAACTAAGATACAATTGTTATTATACACATTCATATTCTATGTAATATACTATAAGTACTAAATAGATAAATAAAAAATAGATTTCTATAACAAAAAATTAATTTATACAATCATAAAATTAAAAGTTAATTTTATACAATCATAAAACTAAAATAATAATAATTATTATATAATAGTAATTAATAAATGGCCCATTCATTAATAATTAATAGAGGCCCATTAATGAATAACTATAGATGGCCCAATATTCATGAATAATTTAAATAGTACTTGGCAACTCCATCATCGTCTTCCTCATTCTCCATCTTCTGGTTTGATTTTTTTTATTTCTCAATCTTCCATTAATATTAGATATTAGTTTTTCATTTTATCACCAAAAATAAAGGGACTTGAGAGCAATTTTTTGAAGTTAAAAAGTGAAATGGTGCCATGAACAGTAGCACACCATTTTTGCAGTTGAAGGAGAGAGAAAAACTGCATAACACCATTTTGGTGTTGAGAATCCAGTTCGGTTGGTGATTCTTTTCCTACTGCAAACACCATTTTAACACCGGTTGGAGATGCTCTAAAAGAGGGATTTGCTAGAATAACCAAATCCAATAAAAGAAAGGGTTAATCACACTAAACCCCCCCGACTATTGAATTTTTTCACTTTACCCCCTGAACTATAGAAAGTTGCACGTTCCCCCCTGAACTAAAGAATTCGTTGCAAATAGCAACTTTCCGGCCACCATTCTCACTACAAATACAACTTTAAGGGTAATTTAGTAAAAACACTAAATTTATTTATTATTTTATATCAACAATTAGGAAGATTCTGAACAACTTTAAGGGTTTTTTTATCATCACTTGCCGACAAGTAGAGAGAAGAGAGATGAGATCAAGCTTTGAAGTTGGTGGCTGAAAGAAAGTTGTTCGTGGCTGAAAGAAAGAAAGTTGTTCGAGAATTTCCACTTCCAGGTTTTTCCCTTTCTATTTCTACAATTATTCCACCCTTAAATACATTCCTTCCTTGTCTTGAATATTTATGGAGTTACTTTGGTTTTTGATCATCTTATTTGGATTCCGTCAAATATATTTGTGGGAATGGCTTTCTCTTTCTTATGAATTTGATTTTGCCTTGGTTATGTGACTAAGATGCTTTAGATCTTCTCTCTGTTTAGTATTTCCTCACAAACTGATGGTTCTTGATCTTTTCTACTGTGTTGCATCGATCTTTGTTCAAATTAATTATGAATTTGATTTTACCCTTTTCTTTTCCAGATTAATGATAACTAGTTAGGATGTGGTAAAGAGTTTTGTTTCTAGAGAATTAAAGAACTCAGATTTCTTTTTCCTCTTTCCAGAGTTAACTAATTACCCCTTTTCCTTCTTGTTTTAAAAATCTATTTTACATGCAGTTACTTAGATTAGAGAAAGAAGAATACATAGTGTTGATGTTAATAGTTCACCACCTAGAGAAATAGAGGTGGAAGGTGAACATGATTTTGATGCAGCTGATAAAGCATGGCTTGATGAAAATTTACTTGATGAATCGTGGCTTGATGAAGAGCTTGATAAAAATGAGCTAGAGTACAATTGTGATAGTTTGGTGGATAATAGGGAAACTGATGGTTATGATATTCAGTCCCTGGGTGAAGATTCTAATCACTCTGATATTCTAGTAGATAGTGATGGTGTTGGCAGTGAAGGTGAGGATGTGGTAGGTGATGGGTGTGGAATAGATATCAGAGCAAGGGGTTTACAAGAATTAATATTTACTTCATTTACTGGAACTCCTAATGAGCCGGAAGAGAGTGTACCCATTCAGTTTTATCAAGGAAATCCAGTTTTTAATCCTAAGGTTGACATGGATAAGCCTAAGTTTAAGAAGGGAATGTGTTTCCAAAGTGCCTCGATTTTCAGAGAAGCTGTGAGGCAGCACTCTATCATTCATTCTAGGGAAATTGTGTTCACTAAAAATGATAGGGATAGGATTCAGGTAAAATGCAAACATAAAGAGTGTCAATGGCAAATATTTGTTTCATCTTACCGTGACAATAAGACTTTGCAAATCAAGACTTTCTTTGGTCCTCACATGTGCAGTAGGTCTAGAAAGGTCAAAGCTGCTACTTCAACGTGGGTTGCAAAAAACTATCACCTGAACATTAGTACTAATCCCACATGGCCAATAGATTCAATGAGTAGAGTTTTGCAAAAGAACCATCAAATAGCCTTCAATAAATGTGATATCCCAAGTTTTGATAATCCAGTTCCTTAGCACAATTTAATTAGTTGTTGAAATAATTATAAAGAAAGGATTATTTTATCCGGTGTGTAGTTTCACATGAGAATTGGAAAAGAAATAGAGGTTGATATTTATTCATTCCACCTCATGCTAGATAATAAATACAAAGGAAGTAAAAATGGAATTGAATTACTCTATTTACGTGGGCTTCATATCAGTAGTATAGTATGACCATGCAAAGCTATACCTATACCTAGCTTTGTGACTCAGCAGCTTACCTAGCCTTGTGACTCGAGCAGCCTTAATTGCTTTATAAATAGTAGATGCTCCTGCTCATTTCCTCCAAAGCATTTTCATACAAAAATTCAGCAGACTCCGAAATAAGGTAGACTTTGGAAGAATTGAGAAGAAGGTTCAGCTAAAAAACTGAAAAGAGGACCGAAGAAATTCAGCATAGAAGAACAAGGTGGGTTATATTTTACTTACGAAATCTATGCTTGAGTTATTAAGCTCTGATATTTATGCAAGTTAAAGTTTATGAATGTTCATGAAAATTGCTTCGCTCACTATTGGAATTGTGCATCTACTTGAGTGAAAATGGGCTGTGCCCATAAGTATTGAATACGATCGGATCCCGAGCTAGATGTAGCCGGGGTTAGTGTACACCAAACGTCACGAAGTTAGCCTTGGGAGAATCTCGTTTTTCCCAAGCCTAATGAAGGAACGAGGTTACTCTCGGTGAATATGTTTCCCTGAGTTTAACGAGAAGTATGGAATGCACCAATAGCTGAGGAAGAAAAGTTGGCCAAGTGAAAGTTTTGGTATACATAGACTGCTTTCGATTTTAAAAACTGTCTATGTGATACCGGAGGTGCAGGAACATTTCATGGTTTTAAAAAGGATTTTCAGAGGTTTATTATCAGCTGCATTACCCATTGAGTACATTAGTACTCAGCCCAAATGTTTTCAAAAATGATTTTGCAGGCTGAAGATGGCAGTGTGGAGGTGACGGTGCTGAGTTGGTCTGTTTGTGTTATTCCGTCTATTTTGAGACGTTTCCGCTGTATCGATATGTACGTTATGCTCTACCTCTCTTGTTTCTACCGAGGTAGTTGGATCTTAATTATATAAATACAAGTACTACTGAATTTCACATGTTTCAATTTCTTCCCCTTTCTTTCCCGTTTCTTTCACCCCTCCTCAGTCGCGCCCCGACCCAGTTGTTTTCCTTCGGGAATTGGGGCGTGACAGAGTGGTATCAGAGCTGAATTTCTTGATTCTTTAAGGTCTCTATCAGAGCTGAAGTTCTTGGTCTTTTGACTTAAGGTCTTTGTTATATTTTGCCGTCTGTTTCAGCTACTGAGTTCAGCTGAACATGCTACTGAACTTTCTATCTACTGAGTTCAGCTGAACATACTACTGAACTTTCTATTATACTGAGTTCAGCTGAACATGCTACTGAACTTTTTATTCTACTGAGTTCAGCAAGCTACTGAACTTGTCTACTGAGTTCAGTAGATGAATCCGGAGATTGTTTCCAGGATATGCATTATCATTCAAGGAAGTCTAGATTTGATTCGCTAGACTTCAATGTTTCAAATGCAAATTATTATTCATAGAAAATCTAGATTCCGATGTTATTCAGTGACTCTCAGCACCCTCTCCGCTGCCATTGAAATTCAAAAAGGGATTTTCAAGTTGAAAATAGAAAATAAATGAGGAAATTTGAAATGTGAAATTATTGGTCGTGTTAGGGACCTGTGAGCCCTTACGACGTAATGAAGAATGATATGGAAAATACCTTGTTGAAGGTGTAATTTTTACGGGACTTGTGAGTCCGCATGATTAAAGTTTGAAATGTGAATTCAATATTTTTTTTAAGTCCTTTAGATGTGGTAAAGGACTGTCGGACCTCTGATGAGGCGAGCTTTTGGGTGTAGAGTACACCTGAATATGAATTTGGGTACTACTGAACCATAACTGAACTGCTGCTGAGTCGATACTGAGCTGATTATTGAGCGCTGAGTCGATCCTGAACTGATTATTGAGCCGTTACTATGCTGCCTACTAATGCTGGACGCTACTGAATGTACTGAACTGTTACTGGACACTACTGAACTGAACCCCTACTGAACTGCTTATCTACTGAACCATACTGATCTCCTCTACTGAAGTTGTCTACTGAACCCGAGTTTCACATAAACTCAGTAGATGTGCGCTATAAGAGTAATAACGCTGAGACGAAGCTGGAATTTGTAGAAATACTCAGTTACATACTCCTACGATTTATTTCGTATTTACCTACTGAACTGTTACTGAGTATTGCTGAACCACCCTACTGAGCTGAACTACTGAACCTTCCTACTGAATTTATCTACTGAACCTTTCCTACTGAACTTATCTACTGAACCTTTCCTACTGAACGTTTCCTACTGAACTGTTCTACTGAACTGTTCTACTGAATTTTTCTACTGAACTGTCCTACTGAACTGTTCTACTGAACTCTCCTACTGAACTATTCTACTGAACTCTCCTACTAAGCTTTCATACTGAATTTTCTACTGAGCTTTCCTACTGAACTTTTCTGAGCTCTCCTACTGAACGTTCCTACTGAGCTTTCATACTAAACTTTTCTACTGAGCTCTCCTACTAAATTTTTCTACTGAATCCCTCTACTGAACCTACTACTGAATCCGAACTCGCTATTTGATACGAGAGTAGCGCAGTGCAAACGCAGAATGGGCGTCCGGTGTCCGTTTTGGCTCCATAATACCTTTTCGGAAAGGGAATCGCGTTTCTGATTCAACTCACCGCTATGCGGTGATGTATGGGCTCGAAACAGCGTTTGAGATCATCTAAGGCCCGAAATCAGCATTTCAATATTTTTCGAATTTTCAATTTAGTTACGTTTTGCCATTTGGTCTTTGCTAGCAGCAATTGTACGTATTTGTAAGACTTCAGCCGCAAAATTTTTACCCTAATATCAATTTCGAGAACTTTCTCAATTCTCTGGTGGAGTCGGAATTAGCGTTAACTGTTGACGATTTCTCCGACTGCGTCACTACTAGACTTGAATTAGCTACTGAACCAATACTGAACTTACCAATAGCTTTATTATTTTCCTCCTTACAACAGATGTTTTTCCTTACTTGATGTTTGATACTGGTCCCCTTAAACCCTACTGAACTACTTGAGAAATTGATTCTCATTTTGTAGATGGCTGCGGGAAAGGTTACCGCTAGAAAAAGTATCCCCACACGCCGACCCAATCCTATACAACGATTTAGGAACTACATAAGAGATCCAATTCTCACCATTGGTGAATTCGTCACCATATACTTCCAACTGGCAGGAGGCCAAGATGGAGGTGAAGGACTTCGAGGCTTCTAATCGCCTCATTGAACAACTACCCTCGGAGTGGCATGCTTGGACACAATATCAACTAGATATTAGTGTCTATAGGGACCCGGTTACCTACCAACCTGTCTGCAGTTTTCCAGCACTGGTGTCCTTAGTTTTCGACAAATGGGTTATGGGTGACAAACTCTCGATATTAGAAACTGGAGCTTGTAGTGCGATCCCAACGGGATTCTCTGGCCATAACATACAGTTCCAATATGAAGGGTATGATCCGAATGACAACAACACTCTCTTGTTATTCACCATGGGCGAAAAAGTGTACGAGGCATGTTGGTCCCGAGTGTACGGTCAGGTGTAGAGGGGGGGTGAATACACCTGATTCGATTTCTCAACTTCGAACACGAACAATCCTATTCAGGATGGTGTCTCGATCAAAGCTGATTCGGCGGACCAAACAGTGATTCCGAATCGTGTGCGGCAAAGAGTCCGACTCTACCGAGACACCGCTAGGCGGATCGAGTCGAAATTCAGATACGAAGAGTTCAGCGTACGGAAATGTGTGTAGGCCCAAATCAGTTGAGTGGTGAAAACATTTTATGAAAGTCTCAGTTCAGCAGATATTCAGTTCAGTATGCTGAGACAGTTGATTGATTTTAAGAAATGATGTTCGGTATGAATAGTAAAATCAATGTAACAGTAAGTAAACGACACAGAGATTTTTAAAGTGGTTCGGATATCGCTCAAATCCTACGTCCACTGTCCCGAAAGATCAAGAGGCTATTATTTATCCTGAGTTAGTCTCAGTCAGCTTGCGCACTGGGCAAAGCCGCGTCTTGGTTTTTATACTGATCCAAGTCTCAGTTTACAACGATCAAACTTAGAAGTGTTTGACAAACTTTCTCCAACAGTGAAGGAGTCCTTATACAATAAGGATCAGGTTTAAAGATGAACTCCTTCGTCTAAGCTATAGATAAGAACAGTTGAGCTTAGGGTTAGAGGGATAGGGAATATGAGAGAGTAGCTTCTAGATCGACGAACAGCTGAAGGTAAGCTTTGAGTTCGTGTAACGTCGATTTGGATACTAGAGGCTTTATATGTCGGTTCATCTTGATTCCCAATGAGCTAGAATGTAGTCTTTCGCCGGAAGATTGTTCTTCAAGTTCTTGCTAAGACTTAGGCTTTTGGAATTCGCTCGCTTGAAAGTTCGTGTGTGTGTTCGTTTCTTCGTTAGCTCGTGAACTCTATCGTATTTCAAATCTTGAATGATCCCTCTATTTATAGAGAAGAGATTGAGAAAGATCCGTTGGAGACGATCTTCTTCTCTCTCTCTCTTTTTGGTAGCAAACGGCTCTTTTGGCGTAGGTAACAGTGTCTTTTCCTCCTTTTTTGGAAAGTGTTGACTTGCAGCTTTAGTAGGTAGGATGACACGTGTATGCTTGTCATTTGTCGAGGTGAATAAGGTGGTTGAGACAGAACAGACTTCAAGGCTAATTGAAGCTGACTTCTCTCATCCTCGTATATGACAATGCTGATTGTCTTTCAAAAGATTCTCGACAGATCCCGAAGACTATGCGCCGATTGCGAGTCCGACCTTGTATTCGGTAGATAGACAGTGCGATAAGTCTATCGAAGATCAGCTACGAGTCCGATAAACTACTCTCGCCGAGTTCGGTTCAATCGACTCTCTCGGTATCTTGTTCTGCTGAGTCCAAGATCACCGAGTCTTCTACACCGGTGCTGAGGCGGATAAGCTGCGGCGCGCTTGACCGGAGCAGAGTGTCTACCGAGTCCGAAACCTCGAGACAAACAACATATACAACGGAATGGTTCACCAATCAGATAGGGTTTTGGGATCTTCAAATCTTCAGACAAGTACAGAGCACAAGGCTACTGAGCTTAAGATCAGTGTCTAAGACCGAATCATTTCCCACTAAGAGTAACAGTGCTGAGGATGGAATCATCACCCAACAATTTCCCCCTATTTGATGATGCCAAAACCTATCATCTATGCTAAACACTAACTTACTCAGGAACAGAGCTCCTTACATAATTACAAGAAGGATCAGTGGAGTTTTCTGGTAAGTGCTAGACTACTGAGGGAGACAGAGCAGAACAATTTCCCCCTTTACAACAATTTCCCCCATGCAATAATTTCCCCCTATGAGAAATAATAACTCTATGAAAGTCTAGTCTATCAGAAATCTAACCGAGCAAAAACTGACAAGTAAATAAACAAAGTGTGTGTGTGTCAGTAATCACTTCAGTGATTCTGAGTGTTAAAGCATAAAGCAAACACGGCTATTTAGACAACAAGTAGTTGTCAAAGCCAAAAAGCAGATTGTATATATATGATAGTCAGTTAAGTACAATACAAATCTTGCTAAGCTAAGAAGAGAACTAAGGAGGAGAACCCTTAAACTGCTGAATCCTATTCATGAAACCTTGAGATTGATCTTCAGGCAGTGGGACTCCATACATTCTGAACGTGTTCTTCCTCAGCTTCAAGTATTCAGCGAAGTCTGCTGGATCATCTTGTTCTAGACCTCTGTTCATCGCAGCATTCTTCACTTCTTGTTCAATCACTCTGAGATGGACTGAGTCGTCTTGTCTTCTGGGTGGAGGAATGATTCTTGCTTCAGGAACGCTGACTACTACCCCTTCAGTTACGGCTCTGTGCAAATATGGGTAAAGATCAGGTTCAGTAACAGCCATCCACTCGACGTAGGCATCAGCCTTAGACATTTCAAGCCAGAATCTCCAGAAATAATTTCTCTTGATAAACTCAATCTTGGCCGATTCCCATCTCTGGATGGACCGGAATAGGCATCCATTCGTCGGATCTCGGCCATCTATGTGTTTTCGGATCGGTTGGCTTCCGGAACCTTCGTATTGGTAAGGAATGTCAGCTTTCGAAGGAACTCTCAGCCTGGCCTCTTGCTCAGTACGAATTCCGAGTGGCTCGAGGTCTGCCAAATGTATCCTCTGCCTGGCAGCCTCTAACTGTCTAGCTTCCTCTCCTCGGTAGAGATATCTCCCCATCTGAGCGAATATTGCTTCAATTTCTGCATCTTGCTCTTGAGGCTTCTGAGGAGCTTGTTCGTGAGTCGCAGAGGTACCGGATTTGTTTTTGGACGTACCTTGCTGCCGAGTGCCTTTTTTTTGTTGTTGTTGCCTCTCCCTATCTTCATCATCCTCGATTCCGAAGTTTTTTTGGGAGGCAACCTAGCAGGCGCTTTCTTCTTTCCACCGCGTGCTGGTGCCTTTGTCTTTCCTTTAGCAGGCTTAGACTTTGGCTTGTTGGCAGCTTCAGCATCGGCAATCTCCCTAGCGAGCTTCTCATCAACCGCTATCTGAGCCTCCTCCTCAGCAGAAATATATCTCTTGGTTTTCTTCTTTGCTGGAGGGGTCGGGAGATCCATTACTTTCTTACCTCTTCCCTGAACAGGTGGAGGTAGAGGAACCTCTTCTTCATCATCTGAGTCCTCTTTCTGTTCAGCATACTCTGCAACCTCCTTGATGATATCAGTAGGAGTCTGGGTTGCATGAGTAGCCTGGGATCCTGAGCCACTTGGGCCGGTCTCAGCGTGCTCGCAGGTTGGGACACCCCCGGGCCTCACCCGTCCGAGTCCGAGTCCGAGATGACTTCAGTGTAGCTTCCCCCTTAGAAGATTTTGTAGATTTTGTGGTTTTTGTAGGAGTAGGCTTCTCAGTACTCTGTTTCTTGCCTTTTGCTGGCTCGGTACTCTTTTTCTTCCCTCTTTTACTTTCCCCTTTTTGGCATCATCAATAGCAGCCGGGGTAGGGATAAGTACCTTTTTTCGAAGGCGTCGTTGAAGGAGGTTGACAAATGACGAATTTGATCCTTAAAGTGCCGTCGGTGCCTCATGCAGGCTCGTTCCTCTCGGAAGTCGAGCTTCATCGTATTGCTTGTAGGAGAGTTCAGTTTGCGACCTTAAAATCATTTAGCTTCTCAGAGATCTTATCCTCCAGGACCAATTGAATATTATCAAGTCTTATGTCTGTGGCCTGGGATTGTTCAGTAATAGCTTCAGTATGAGCCAATTTGGAAGCCTGAAATTCCTCAAGTAGTTTGGCTTGGCTCTCCTGAAAGATCCTGAGATGAGATTCAAAATTGTCTTGCTGCTGAGCCAGTGCTTTTGAAATAAGCGCAGAGACATCAGGGGCGACTGATTGAGATATAGAAGACTTCAGCCCTTGAAGCTCAGTAGCGGAGGCTTCAGCAGTCTTCTTCCACACGTTGTGGACTGCCTTGGCGAGGGCACGATTCTGAGTGCCTTGGCTTTTAATAGCCTTCGCCACATACTTGGAACGTTGACGATGCGGGCTGGGCTCTACCTCGAATGCAGACTTCAACAAGAGCTGAGCGGGCTCTGTGGATGCTGAGGTACCAGCCGTCGACTTCGCAGGTCCAAGGACACTGGGCGGACGCGGAGCTTCTTCAGAAGTGAGTGTATCCTTGTCCTGGGGATTTCCCTCATCAGGCTTTCCAGGGCCTGAATCACTGGGTGGGTCGTCATGGTCTGACCCATCTGAGGGTGCTGGGCCGGAGGCAAGCTGTCGATCATGTATCATAGCCAGCATCGCAGCCCTCAGATTGTCCATTGAACTGAGGTCTTCAGGCTCAGAATAGCCTATCTGTTCTCTCAGTCTCAGTTCTTCTTCATGAAGCTGCTGACAGGAGTAGTGAAGAACTAAGCGTTGTAGACGAGGCCACTCCTGATGTCGCAGCAACATGTGGAGCCTTGCTGATTTGGCAATTTGCAACAAGTCTGAGTAGTCAGCAAGCTCTGGAATTAGTTGAAGAATTTCTCGGGATGCTCTGGATAGAATCACTGACGCTTCCATCCCGATTGTTTCTTCTTCAGACGCCGTCTCGGATTCCAAGTCAATTGGAGATGTCTGAGTCTCAGCAGGTGGCGCACTGCTGAGTGGAGGAACTGCGAGGGGGCTGTCAAGGCGTTGAATTTCTTCACTGTGAGCTTCAGTAGCCTCCCCTTGTTCCATCTCTATTGGTTCTTCAGTGGAGACTCCCTTCTCCACTGATTGAGTCTTCTCAGAAGACTCAGATTCATCTATCAGCCTCTGGGGCTGAGTAGTTTGCTGAGTGGCCTGTTCAGCAGGGGCTTCAGGTTCAGCATGCACATCGCTGGCTTTCCTCAGTTTCTTAGCCGGTACCTTTGGGGTTTTTGCTGGAGGCGTTCTCCTTTTCGTTGGAGTAGCCTTCTGAGACTCAGTCTGCTGAGTCACGGCTGAGGGGCCTGACCCGATTTGCTGAAGGGCCGCATTCCTGTTGTGAAACCGAACTTTCTTTATGTTGAAGTACTCCTTGTCGTCATAGGTGATCTGCTCAGAGCCACAAAAGTCTTCAATCATAACTGACATCTTTAGCCCATAAAGTAATTTGCCTTTTGCGCTCAGCGTACGCGTGGGCTTGTCAAACTTGGCTGCTTGAGCCATAAATTCCCGGATGAAGAACTCGGTCCAGTTGACCTTGGCACAATCATAAATTGCCATCATCAAGTAGATCTTAGGTCGAGAGACCTGATCGAAGGAGCCAGCTTGGCTCGTCAGCAACTGCGTGACGATGTAGGCCAATGCTCTGAACTGTGGTAGCATTGCGTTCTTCGGGAAGGCTGCTCTGAAGGTTGTAGGCTTACCACAGAATACCGTCAGGTATTCGTCTACTGAGTCGTCGTTATAGCCTATAGTACTGATGCCTTCAGATGGAAGATTGAAGCTCTTCTTCAGTGCTTGCTTGATCGATATCCTCTTCAGAATCTTCGACGCATCGCCAATAGCGTGAACAGCGAATCTCGCCACAATATCTCCTCCGACGGAATCAGAGTTCAGATATATCTCTGCCACTTGTCGAGGAAGGAAGTAAGTGGGCTTCCTCGATAGAAATTCTTCCAGACCAGATCCTCTGAGGTATGTAAAGACTTCATCCATGTATTCGAGCTCGCAAGTATCGAATTCCATGACTGGTTCGCACCATACACGGCCTTTGCTGAGGATCTCCTCCATTTTGTCAGGGGCATCTACAAAAATACCCGCCATAGTACCTGTTACAAGAGATTTATCAGTATCGATTCTTAGTTAGAACAGTGCTTCTGTAGTGATACTGAAAAAAAAAATACAGAGAATACAGTAACAGTTCTCATAGGCATACCAATAAAATCGAGATAAGATATGAAGATGAAGTTGCAAGTAAGGATTGCTTTTGCAAATCTCGAATTTTTCGGATTTGAAAGATTTGAAGTATGCTAATGGCGGTTTGAGAAGATATGATCAAATATATATATATCAAACGTGAAGATGAACAGTTATTTGATCAAAGGTTGTGATTAAACTGCTTTATAGAATGGACGGTCAAGATTAGAAGATATATTATAGGTAATGATCACATATGCAACCTAATTCAAAGCCAGTTGTAAAATAGCCTAAGTAGTAACTGTGAAAAGACATGCATTAAATGCGCGCAGAGTTCAGCAAGCTTATGTATGGAATGTCGTGCATTAAATGAAATCCGTTAATAATAAAGACAAACCAAGAGATATTAATATCATGCTGAATCTTTGTCATAAATGCAAGGTTCTGTAATATAAATTACTACTGAGTAGAGATACGCAAACCTGTCAGCTGAACATAGTAGTCAGCTGATACCTCGTGTAGATGGTTTCTGAATCCTACGTACTGAATACATTCAGTACTGAGAGTGAACATTCCCCCTTACTGAAATGGTCCTCTCATGGAACCTTCTTACTGACTGGGGTCAGTAGGGTCCAACAGACCTAGCTCTACTGAAAGTTCTCTGAATCTGGATTCAGCTAGAGGCTTGGTCAGTATGTCAGCCCGTTGCTTGTCAGTATGGATCTTTTCCATCCTGATATCCTTCTTTTCGACATGGTCACGAATGAAGTGATGTCTGATGTCCACGTGCTTGCATCTCGTGTGTAGTACGGGATTCCCGAGTGATTGCAATGGTACTGGTACTATCGCGAAGATCGGCACTTCATTCCGAATGACGTCATAGTCTCTCATTGCTTGTCTCGGCCCAAAGGATTTGGGCGCAACAACTTCCGGCAGCCATGTATTCAGGCTTCGGTAGTCGACGTAGCTACCGAGTGCCTGTTTCTTTGAAAACCATGAGATCGCTTCTTGCCGCCAAGGAACCGACATGTTCCCGAAGTTGATTTTCGGTCAATTCTACATCCCGCAGTCGGCATCGAGAATAGCCGCTTAGTTCAATATTATCATCAGCTGGATACCATAAACCCATGTCAGGTGTTCCTCGGAGATAGCGGAGAATCTTCTTTGCTGAGTCCATATGGCTCTGCTTGGGATTCGCCTGAAATCGAGCACAGACACCTACAGCATATGTTATGTCAGGACGAGTAGCTGTTAAGTATAATAATGAACCAATTATAGCACGATATTCGGTTTGGTCTACTGATACTCCCTCTTTATCAAGATCTATCTTCATATTCGTATTCATCGGGATCTTGATAGATTTGCCGGATGTGCAGCCGAATCTTTTGATGAGGTCTCGAGTGTATTTGCCTTGGTTGATGAACGTTCCCTTTTTAGATTGCTTGACTTGAAAACCAAGGAAGTAGTTTATTTCTCCCATCATTGACATCTCGAACTTATCCTTCATCATCTTTTCAAATTGTTGACATATGATGACATTCTTTGATCCGAATATGATGTCATCCACGTAGATCTGCACAAGTAATAAGTCTTCTTCCGGTCGAATCTTTGAATAGAGTGCGGTCTCATCGTGCCTTTCGAAAACCTTTCTGAAGAAGAAACTCAGACAGGGTATCGTACCAAGCCCTGGGTGCTTGTTTTAACCCATACAGAGCCTTTCTGAGTCTATATACTTGATGTCCCTGCTGAAAGCCGGGCGGTTGTTCCACATAGACTTTTTCTTTCAGCACGCCATTCAGGAACGCAGACTTCACATCCATTTGATAAACTCTGAATCTTTGATGTGTTGCGTAGGCTAGGAATAGTCTAATTGCCTCCAATCTTGCAATTGGAGCGAAAGTTTCATCGAAATCTATTCCTTCACTTGACAAGTAGCCTTTAGCCACGAGCCTTGCTTTGTTCCTTACTATAACGTTGTTTTCATCTCGCTTGTTTTTGAAGACCCATTTGGTTCCAATGACATGTTGATGACGGGTCTCGTCTACAAGCTCCCACACTTCGTTTCTCGTAAACCGATTCAGCTCCTCTCGCATAGCTATGATCCGGTCGAGCATCCTTTAATGCATCCTCAATGGTCCGAGGCTCTTCGGTAGACAAGAAGCGGGGAAAATAATGCGCTTTCTCCTTGACGAATCTGGATCTTGTCTTGACATTGGGCCGAGGGATCTCCAATGATTAGATCAAGCGGTGTGAGCATCGAGCCACGATCTACGAAGTTTCAGCTCTTCATCCGAAATTTGTTCAACACGATAGTAGGTGAGTTAGGCATTTCGGTTGTATTATTCCGAGATTGAAGAATTTCGAGTGATAAGAGTATGGTCTACTCGAGTCACCGTGTTCGGGGGAATTCGGCTCGGGAACATTACTAGATGTTCCCCCCCGAGTTGTTATTCTTAGTAGTGGTCTCGGTTACCTCTTGGGTTTCTTCATCGACTCGAGTTACCCGGCATTGATTCCGTTCGGGAGAATCAATCGCTCGCCTACTTGCTCTGTGGTTGAGATTCGATAGATTTGTCTTCATTTTCTTCGTCCGAATCATCATCCCAACATAGCCGGATCTTTTCGAGTTTGTCCTTTAAGCTTAGATCCCGTAGCTGTCTCACCGATCTCCTCGGATTCGAATTTAAGTTATTGCTCCCGTCTTCGATAGCAAACTCGTTAAAAACAACATGAGGGCTTTCCTCCACGCAAAGAGTCCGATAGTTGAATACTCGAAAGCTTTGCTTGACCCGAGAGTATCCTAAGAATACTCCCCGATCCGACTTGCTATCAAAAGTCTTCACTGATCTTTCCCATTATTGTGGATAAAGCATGAACAACCAAAGATATGGAAATAAGATAGAGAAGGCTTCCTGTCGTTCCATAGTTCATATGGTGTCCTCTTATGCTGCTTTGTCAGTAGAGATCTATTCTGAGTGTAACACGCAGTATCCGTTGCTTCTGCCCAGAATTTGGATGGGAGTCCTGAATCTGCGAGTAGAGTTCTAGCTGCTTCTTTGAGAGTTCTGTTCTTTCGTTCAGCAACTCCATTCTGCTGAGGGTGCGTGCAGCTGAAGTCTCATGCTCTATGCCTTCTGCTTGGCAGAACTGTTCCACCATACAATTAAGGAACTCAGTTCCTCTGTCAGAACGGATTTTGACAATCTTGGTGTTCTTTTCGACACTGAGCTTTTTCAGAAGCTTTGGTAACTCTGTTTTGACGTCAGACTTGTTGGCAATGAATATGACCCATGTGTAGCGCGAGTAGTCATCTATGACCACTAAAGCATACTTCTTGCCTCTGATCATCACTGGAGAGACTGGACCGAACAAATCCATATGTAGCAGCTGAAGGATTCCATCAGTGGAAGGAGATGGAACTGTTGGATTTTGATTCTTTGTTTGCTTTCCCTTCAGACATGCTTCACACTGAGTGTCTTTGCTGAATATTTCATTCGGTAGTCCCCTTGCTAGAGTGTCTCTTGCTAGTTTGTTGAGCGTCTTGAAGTTGAGATGGCTGAGTCTTCTATGCCATAGCCACCCCATTCGATTATCATTCTTTGCCAACGACAAGCTTCGTGGTTCAATGAGTTCCGATCGGCAACATATATGTTCTCTCTCTGCGAACACGATAACACTTGTTTTCCCCTGTAGATTTATCAATAACATCACGAAACCGGCGTCAAATACCACTCTATTTGAGTTATCACAAAATTGACTAACAGAGAGAGAGGTTATGTTTGAAGTCCTTCAACATATGATACTCTTGGAACTTTGGCGGTTCCAATACCGAGTGTTCCATATCCTCTAGTATAGCCTTTTGCATTGTCTCCGAACTCAAGTCTGGGTCCTTCTTCGGTGATATAATTCTTCGAGACTCCTTTGGTATGTCATATGTCTTGAGCATCCGTCGTCCACATACCATGGGTCTCTGCGCACCCGCAAAACGAATTATATTCGGGTACCCTTTATTTTTGATTTTGGGTCCTTAGGTGTTAGTTTTAATAACCCAAATCTGTCTAACAACCCCGGTGGTTTCGGACATCTTCTTTCCACTAGAGTCAACATATCCGACCACCGGACCGGTCACAGGTGACTTCGAGGCTTCCGAGGTTCGGGAGTCCTAATCTTCTCGAGGCGGTGGATCGCCGACCTTTGCCTTCTCGTGCGGCTTTCTTGTTTCTTTTTCCGACCTTTGGATCCTCTTCGACTATAGGTTCATAATAATATGACCCATACCGAGCCGGATGTGTCGGTTTTGGAGGTCCATACTGATTGGCCAATTTTGATTTCTTTGGTTCCCCCTTGACCGAACCGGGGTACTTTGGCTTTGATCTTGTTGTCGAATGCTGCTTGAGTAGGATGAGGTGCTTTCATCTTTTGTTTGTTCTTTGCGAGGGGGTTCGGTATATCGGCATTGATGGTCTTTCCTCGAACAAACCTATCGGCAAGCCGTCCTTCCGAGTGTCTTGGGGCGACGAGGAAGCTCCCCGGCCGAATCCAAGTCCTTCCTTGCGGTGCTTTGGCTTGTTGCTTGCTAGCATAGCCTCCAATTTCTTTTCGCCGCCCATGTACCTCTCGGTCATCGTGGCTCCTCCGGACATCATCACTTTTCTTCATGCATCATGTTCTGGCCCGAAGTCCCGACGGTTTTGCTTGGCCAGACTCGGTTCGATATCTTTCTAAGTCAAGTCATTGGTCAAAACTGAAATTCGATCTTCTTGATGCTGAGACTTGGCCATCAGAGAGTTTATCTCCTCCCTGAGTCTCAACACAAGTCCTTCGGCCTCAGTAGCAACCTGACTCTCCTGAGAAAGTCTCTGATTCTCTACTTTCAGGGTATCCAACTCCTGAAGAGTCTTGCTGAGCTGCAGACTCATTTGAATTTGTTCATCTAGTAGATCTTCATATGCGGTTGTGATGTCCAAATTCCCATCTGCACCTGAAACAGTGTCGTATGTGCAGTGTGAAGAGGAGTTGACTGGTTCATGAGAATTTACCTCATCCTCTTCGCCTGCCATCATGCACATTTCAGTCGATTCATCTGCTTCATGCTCTAAGGCCATGAAGGCTGCTTCATCGTCAGATGAATCCATAAAGGAGTCGACCTCTTCTGAGTCATCTGAGATTTTGCCAGCTATGTAGGATTGTCTTTTCTGGGCGAATTTCTCTCTCCTTGCCTTACGTGCTGCACGTTCAACACTACTGAGCTCAGGACAATCATATTGATAATGTCCCGACTTTTTGCAGTTGTAGCAAGTGATGACTTTTTCTTCTTTGGTTGCACTATCCCTTGAGGGTGCTGAGTCATCTTTCTTTCTGCATTCAGAAGATTGTGAGTCAGGAGAGCGTTTTGGTGTATATTCTGACTTACCTTTTGTGTCTCGGTACGCTTTAGTCAACCTTCTACGCCTCTCTTTCTCCTTCTGATACTTTACAGCGAGCAGCGCATACTTCTGAGCGAGACTTCCTTCTTGTAGATCATTGAGTGAAGGCTCAGTCTTACTCGTCGTCTTGCTCGTCACGGGAGATGTTGTGCTGACTGTTTCTTTGAAAGCATGGTCGATCTTTGTGTCAGCTTTAGCTCTCAGCTTTCTTTGAGGTCTGTCGAACTCAAACTCCTCTGCCTGTAATTCTGAAAAGATATGGTCAGGAGAGACAACATCTAAATCAGAATGTCGCAATAGAGTGGCAAAAGGTGTCCAGTGTCCGTCCGGCAGTGCCCTCAGTATCTTTAGATTCATTTCTCGGTTGCTGAATGTCTTTCCCAGCCCGTTGATGGAGTTCATCAGATTCGTGAATCTGACATTTAGATCTTCAATTTTGTCACCAGGTATGAGAGAGAGGCTTTCCAGCTTTTGGAGTTCCAGCGCTAACTTGTTAGCTTTAATCTTCTGAGTCCCCCGACTCAGTAGCGCTAGGGCGTCCCAGAGTTCTTTTGCAGTCTTGCATTCCTGAACCCTGCCAAGATAAGAATGACTAAGGGTGGTCAGTATAGCGTTTCTGGCAACACGGTCTAAGTTGTGAAGCTTCTTCTCCTCAGGAGTGAAGAGACTTCTGCCTTTGGGAATCTTCTTCCCGGTCACCATTCCTCCTCCTTCAGCTTGGTCTTGTGTTACAACACTATCGATCATGGGAACGATAGGTCCTTCCTCAAGCACTTCAGTCATGCTATCGTGGAGAGAAGTCAGATGCGCCTCCATTCTGACTCGCCATACTCCATAGTTCTCTACCGAGAACATGGGTACCATCCTTATACCTGACATATCAGCCATGGAAGATAAAGATATGAATGTAGAGTGATATGCAGTGAAAACGTTTTCTCCGGATCCGTTCGAATAGACAAGTCTCAAAGTGACAAGAGTCTTAAGGAACTCCTGCTCTGATACCAATTGTTGGTCCCGAGTGTACGGTCAGGTGTAGAGGGGGGGGGGGTGAATACACCTGATTCGATTTCTCAACTTCGAACACGAATAGTCCTATTCAGGATGGTGTCTAACTGAAACAGTTCAGCAGACCAAACAGTTGTTCTGAATCGTGTGTGGCAAAGAGTCTGACTCTACTGAGACCTGCTAGCTGACTGAGTCAGAAATTCAGTATCTATAGTAAGAGTTCAGCGTGCGGAAATGTGTGTAGGCCCAAATCAGTTGAGTGGTGAAAACGTTTTATGAAAGTCGCAGTTCAACAGATATTCAGTTCAGTATGCTGAGACAGTTGATTGATTTTAAGAAATGATGTTCGGTATGAATAGTAAAATCAATGTAACAGTAAGTAAACGACACAGAGATTTTTAAAGTGGTTCGGATATCGCTCAAATCCTACGTCCATTGGCCCCGAAAGATCGGGGAGGCTATTATTTATCCTGAGTTAGTCTCAGTCAGCTTGCGTACTGGGCAAAGCCGCGTCTTGGTTTTTATACTGATCCAAGTCTCAGTTTACAACGATCAAACTTAGAAGTGTTTGACAAACTTTCTCCAACAGTGAAGGAGTCCTTATACAATAAGGATCAGGTTCAAAGATGAACTCCTTCGTCTAAGCTATAGATAAGAACATTTGAGCTTAGAGTTAGAGGGATAGGGAATATGAGAGAGTAGCTTCTAGATCGACGAACAGCTGAAGGTAAGCTTTGAGTTCGTGTAACGTCGATTTGGATACTAGAGGCTTTATATGTCGGTTCAGCTTGATTCCCTATGAGCTAGAATGTAGTCTTTCACCGGAAGATTGTTCTTCAAGTTCTTGCTAAGACTTAGGCTTTTGGAATTCGCTCGCTTGAAAGTTCGTGTGTGTGTTCGTTTCTTCGTTAGCTCGTGAACTCTCTCGTATTTCAAATCTTGAATGATCCCTCTATTTATAGAGAAGAGATTGAGAAAGATCCGTTGGAGACGATCTTCTTCTCTCTCTCTCTTTTTGGTAGCAAACGGCTCTTTTGGCGTAGGTAACAGTGCCTTTTCCTCCTTTTTCGGAAAGTGTTGACTTGCAGCTTTAGTAGGTAGGATGACACGTGTATGCTTGTCATTTGTCGAGGTGAATAAGGTGGTTGAGACAGAACAGACTTCGAGGCTAATTGAAGCTGACTTCTCTCATCCTCGTATATGACAATGCTGATTGTCTTTCAAAAGATTCGACGATCCCCGAAGACTATCCGCCGATCTTGAGTCCGACCTTGTATTCGGTAGATAGACAATGAGATAAGTCTATCGAAGATCAGCTCCGAGTCCGATGAAACTACTCTCGCCGAGTTCGAGTTCAATCGACTCTCTCGGTATCTTGTTCTCGCTGAGTCCAGTATCACTGAGTCTTCTACACTGGTGCTGAGGCAGATAAGCTACTGAGTGCCTTGACCAGAGCAGAGTGTCTACTGAGTCTGAAACCTCAGAGACAAACAACATATACAACGGAATGGTTCACCAATCAGATAGGGTTTTGGGATCTTCAAATCTTCAGACAAGTACAGAGCACAAGGCTACTGAGATTAAGATCAGTGTCTAAGACCGAATCATTTCCCACTAAGAGTAACAGTGCTGAGGATGGAATCATCACCCAACAAGGCAGGACCATCCATGCTATCACCGCGAGACTTACCCACTGAGGAACAGGTTCAAACTCCCAGAACCCGGGAAGTGGCGAGGAAAGGCACGCACGATGTCGTCAGTCGGGGAAAAGGGAAGGAAGTGGTGGAGGAAGATCCTAATATGTAGATAATCGGGGACCTTTTTGCTTTTCTTGTTAGGTAGTCGGGCATCATTTTTGTTGTATATATTGCCCGTATAAAAGCATTATAGTTGAATATTGTAAAGTATGAAATGAAAATTTTCGTTGAGTGATACAAGTGTTCTATAGTTGCGCTCTAAATTTTATGGATCCTTTTCAAACCTTGTTCTAATAATATTATAATCATCAGAATGTCGCAACCTGAAGTTCAAATTGTTGGAGAACCTGAAGCCCATAATGCAAGAGAAGGCCGTCAAGAGATTCCAATACGACATGGAACAGAAGATATACCGCGACCTAGAGCAAGAGATGACTTTTTAAGGCAAAATCCACCTACTTTTGGTGGAATGGGAGATCCTATAGAAGCAGAAAAATGGATCAGGTCTTTAGAACGAATATTCGACAATATGGGTTGTTCGGATAAGGATAAAGTAACATGTGCGCTATACCAATTGACAGAAGAGGCTGGCTATTGGTGGGAATCAACAAGGAGAACGTTGTCACCACGACAATGGGAAGCATTTACATGGGAAGATTTTATGAAGGAATTCAACAGTAAGTATATACCTCTGAGTTACCGTATTAAGAAGCAGTCAGAGTTCTGGAACCTGTAACAAGGAAAAAGAACGGTCACAGAATATGATAGGTTGTTTAATCAACTATCTCGATACGCTCCGAGACTTGACGCATACGTAAGAGAAGAGGTCCGAAAAGTTTAGGAGAGGTCTACGACCTGAAATAGGTATGTCATTGGCCAGTTCAGGACCATTGACATATGCTGAATCCTTGAGTAGAGCACTGGACATCGAGGCAATGATGCCAGAAGATAAGAAGGTACCTGTGATAGTACCTATCCGAACCTTTGATAACAAGCGCAGATGGGATGACAGGAATAGGAATTTTAATAACAACCAAGGAAGAAGGTCATGGCGGGGGAATAACCAAGAAAGACAAAGAAGATCAACACCAACAAAGACCGTTTTTCCAGAATTGCCGTAAAAATCATTTCGACATATGCAAATTCGGTAATAATACTTGTTACCAATGTGGTCAGAAAGGCCACTACATTAGAGATTGTCCCGTAAACCGGCAAGGAATGCCGGCCCGGACCATATCAAGGGGGTCCCCCGAGACAAAACCAAAATCAACCCAGGAACCCTCAACAAAATCCAGGACAAAGGCCACCTCAAAGGGCTCGAGCTTATGCCCTTAATCACCAACAGGCTGCACGAGCTCCTGGAAATATGACAGGTATGATTAATGTCTCTAACATACCTGTCATAGCATTGTTTGATACGGGAGCATCTCATTCCTTCATTTCTAATCTGGCATGCGAAAAGTTGAATTTGATTCCGGAAATAGCGAATAATGCCTTAGAAATTAGCACTGCTGCACAAAATACAATGACTTCAGAACATGTGTGCTCGAACCTAGAGCTTAACATAGGGGATGAGAAGTTTAAGGCGAATCTATATATCCTCCCTATGAAGGACTTTGATATAATATTAGGAATGGACTGGTTAGAAACGTCTTTCGCAACAATAAATTGTCACGAAAGGAAGATTTCTTTCCAGCCGATTGAAAAGGAAGAAATGAGCTTCTATGGCGTAAAAATGGGGAAAGAAGTAGCAATAATTTCTGCGCTGAAAGCTGCAAAAATATTAAGGAGAAAAGATTGCAAGGCTTTCCTAGTCAATTTCACTGGAGAACTGAAGTCACAACAGAAAATTAAAGAGGTGAAAGTGGTTCGTGAATTTGAGGATGTATTTCCAAAAGACTTACCAGACTTACCTCCGGATAGACAAGTGGAATTCACTATAGACTTAGAACCTGGAGCTGCTCCAGTATCTAAGGCACCATATAGAATGGCTCCTAAAGAATTGCAAGAACTTAAATTGCAATTACAAGGACTTTTGGACATAGGTTTCATCCGACCTAGAGTATCCCCTTGGGGAGCACCAATTCTTTTTGTAAAAAAAAAAGATGGCACATTGAGGATGTGTATAGACTACAGAGAGTTAAACACATTAACTATCAAGAACAGATACCCCTTACCAAGGATAGATGATTTGTTCGACCAACTTAAAGGCGCCAACAGAGTTTTCAAAAATTGATCTACGATCGGGATACCATCAACCGAAGGTACGAAAAGAAGATATCCCTAAGACCGCCTTCGAACACGGTATGGTCATTACGAATTCAACTGTAATGCCTTTTGGACTAACAAATGCCCCCGCAGCTTTTTATGGACTTGATGAATCGAGTTTTCCACCCATACTTAGACAATTTTGTCTTGGTATTTATAGATGATATACTCATCTATTCAAAGAATAAACAGAAACATGAAGAACATCTAAGAACCATCTTGGAAACACTTCGTGTAGAGAAACTTTATGCCAAATTCAGCAAATGTGGATTTTGGCTCAAGGAGGTAATGTTTCTTGGACATATTGTATCTGCCGAAGGAATTAAAGTTGATCCTGCTAAGGTAGAAGCAGTGAATAGTTGGAAATCCCCAACCAACACTAACGAGATCCGAAGTTTTCTTGGCCTAGCAGGATATTATAGGAGATTTATTGAAGGATTTTCAAAACTAGCTAGACCAATGACACAGTCACTCAAGAAAGGATCAAAATTTGTAGGCGAGTTTTCAAGAGCTCAAAAGGAAACTAACCACAACACCGGTACTAGCTATTCCAGAAGGGAATAAAGGATTCGTGGTATACACAGATGCATCAAAATTAGGACTTGGATGTGTCCTCATGCAAAACCAAAGGGTAATAGCATACGCGTCTCGCCAGCTAAAGCCTCATGAACTAAACTACCCCACCCACGACTTGGAACTAGGGCCGATCGTTCATGCGTTGAAAATTTGGAGGCACTATTTATACGGAGTTAAGTGCGATATATTCACAGACCACAAAAGTCTGAAGTACATTTTCGAGCAAAAGGACCTGAACATGCGACAAAGAAGATGGCTCGAATTAGTAAAAGACTATGATTGCACCATCAACTATCATCCGGGTAAGGCAAACGTGGTAGCTGATGCCTTAAGCCGAAAAACTCAATCTAAACTAGGGTACTTAATCACTCAACAGGAGAAGCTGATTCGTGATTTTGATAACCTTAGTTTGGAAGTAATTTTCCCTTCGGATAGAATATCCGGATATGTAGCTAAACTTGTAGCTACATCAGATTTAAGGACAAGAATTGTTAATGCACAGAGGGAGGATGAATTTTTGAAAAAGATGCGCATAGCAGCAAAGTCAGATAAACACCAAGCGTATACTGAGGTTAAGGATAATGCTCTCCTATTCAATGGAAGACTATGTGTGCCTCAAACCGAAGAATTAAAAGATATCATCATGAAAGAAGCTCATGACACTCCATATACTGCTCACCCTGGAAGTACAAAAATGTATAGAGATCTGAAACAAAACTTCTGGTGGAACGGAATGAAGAAAGACATAGCATCCTTTGTAGAACGATGTCTTGCATGTCAACAAGTGAAGGCTATGCATCAAAGACCGTATGGACTATTACAACCACTGCCAATCCCTGAGTGGAAATGGGAACACATTAATATGGATTTCGTAGTCAGTTTACCAAAGTCTGTGCGTGGAAATACTGCTATTTGGGTTATAGTAGATCGTTTAACCAAATCTGCACACTTCTTACCGGTCCAGATGACATTTGGGTTGGAGAAATTTGCAAAACTTTATATAAAAGAAATAGTGCGATTGCATGGAATACCAGTGTCAATTACATCTGATCGTGAACCTAGATTCACGTCAAAATTCTGGACTAGCTTTCAAGAAGCTTTGGGCACTAAGCTGAAATGCAGCACAACTTTCCATCCCCAAACCGACGAGCAATCGGAAAGAACGATACAAATCTTAGAAGATATGTTACGTGCCGTAATTATAGATAGAGGTGGACACTGGGAAGACTTATTGCCTCTTATAGAATTTGCTTATAACAATAGTTATCAAGCAATGATTGGAATGGCACCATACGAGGCATTATACGGCAAGAAGTGCAGATCCCAACTTTATTGGGATGAAGTTGGTGAAAGAAAGCTTTTGGGGCCAAAACTAATTCAACAAATGGTTCATAAAGTTGATCAAATTAAGCAAAGAATCAAAGAAGCCCAAGATAGGCAGAAATCTTATGCTGATACGAGATGAACGGAGTTACAATTTAATGAAGGCGATCATGTTTTCCTCAAAGTATCTCCTTCTAAAGGAATTATACGATTTGGTAAAAAGGGAAAATTACGTCCTAGATACATAGGACCTTTTGAAATCCTAAAGCGGAAAAGCCCTGTGGCATACCAGTTAGCCCTACCACCAAATGTGGGGAATGTGTATGATGTTTTCCATGTGTCTCAACTTAGAAAGTACGTGTATGATCCTAAGCATGTAATAAAGCATGAAGATGTGATTCTAGATCCTGATATGAGCTATGAAGAACGACCAGCTCAAATTCTTGACCGTAAGATCCAAGTTTTGAGGAACAAGCAAATTCCATTGGTAAAAGTGGAATGGAACCATCACGGGCAAGAAGAAGCTACATGGGAACTAGAAGAAAGAATCATGTCCCAATATCCTGAATTATCTTACAAAGAAATGTAAATTTCGGGACAAAATTTTTTTTAAGGAGGAAGGGATGTGATATCCCAAGTTTTGATAATCCAGTTCCTTAGCACAATTTAATTAGTTGTTGAAATAATTATAAAGAAAGGATTATTTTATCCGGTGTGTAGTTTCACATGAGAATTGGAAAAGAAATAGAGGTTGATATTTATTCATTCCACCTCATGCTAGATAATAAATACAAAGGAAGTAAAAATGGAATTGAATTACTCTATTTACGTGGGCTTCATATCAGTAGTATAGTATGACCATGCAAAGCTATACCTATACCTAGCTTTGTGACTCAGCAGCTTACCTCGCCTTGTGACTCAGCAGCTTAATTGCCTTATAAATAGTAGATGCTCCTGCTCATTTCCTCCAGCATTTTCATACGAAAATTCAGCAGACTCCGAAATAAGGTAGACTTTGGAAGAATTGAGAAGAAGGTTTAGCTAAAAAACTGAAAAGAGGACCGAAGAAATTCAGCATAGAAGAACAAGGTGGGTTATATTTTACTTACGAAATCTATGCTTGAGTTATTAAGCTCTGATATTAATGCAAGTTAAAGTTTTTGAATGTTCATGAAAATTGCTTCGCTCACTATTGGAATTGTGCATCTACTTGAGTGAAAAGGGGCTGTGCCCATAAGTATTGAATACGATCGGATCCTGAGCTAGATGTAGCCAGGGTTAGTGTACACCAAACGTCACGAAGTTAGCCTTGGGAGAATCTGTTTTTCCCAAGCCTAATGAAGGAACGAGGTTACTCTCACCTGAATATGTTTCCCCCGAGTTTAACGAGAAGTATGGAATGCACCAATAGGCGAGGAAGAAAAGTTGGCCAAGTGAAAGTTTTGGTATACATAGACGCTTTCGATTTTAAAAAGCGTCTATGTGATACCGAGTAGTGCATGAACATTTCATGGTTTTAAAAAGGATTTTCGGAGGTTTATTATCAGTGCATTACCCACCGAGTACATTAGTACTCAGCCCAAATGTTTTCAAAAATGATTTTGCGGTCGAAGATGGCAAGTGTGGAGGTGACGGTGCTGAGTTGGTCTGTTTGTGTTATTCCGTCTATTTTGAGACGTTTCCGCTGTATCGATATGTACGTTATGCTCTACCTCTCTTGTTTCTACCGAGGTAGTTGGATCTTAATTATATAAATACAAGTACTACTGAATTTCACATGTTTCAATTTTTTCCCCTTTCTTTCCCGTTTCTTTCACCCCTCCCCAGTCGCGCCCCGACCCAGTTGTTTTCCTTCGGGAATTGGGGCGTGACAATAAAAGTCAGCTGTACAGAGCCAAGAAAAAGGTGATACAACTGACCATGGGTTCATAAGCAGAGCAATATGCTCTTTTGTGGAAATATGCAGCTGAGATTATGAAGTGTGACCTTGATAGTACTATTAGGATCAAATACAAAGAACTTAATGGTAAGAAACATTTTTCCAGAATGTACATTTGTTGGGGGGCTCTAAAGAAAGGATTTTTAAATGGTTGCAGACCTATTATATTTGTTGACGGGTGTCATTTGAGAACAAAGCATGGTGGTATTCTTCTTATTGCCATTGGTTTGGATCCAAACAACTATATGTATCCATTAGCATATGCCATTGTAGAAAAGGAGAAAAAGGAGACATGGGTATGGTTTTTAGAATATGTTATAAATGATTTGGGAATTTCAAAGGATTCTGGTGACTGGACCCTTATGTCTGATAAACAAAAAGGGCTAATAGATGCATTCGATGAGCTCTTACCTAACTGTGAGCATAGGTTTTGTGCACTTCACTTATACAATAATTTTAAATAACATCATAAGGGTCTTGCTATGCAACAATATTTGTGGAGAGCTGCTAGATGCACCAGAATAGTTGATTTTGAGAAAATTATGAATGACTTGAAGAGAAAGGATTTAGAAGCATTTAGGTGGCTAGCAAAGAGACCTGCTGTTGGTTGGTCTAGGTCATACTTTAGGACCACCTGCAAATCTGATGTTCTCCTGAATAACTTATGTGAGTGTTTCAATGCATTGATCTTAAAAGCTAGGAGCAAACCAGTTATTGAAATGCTCGAGGAAATAAGACTGATACTGATGAAGAGGTTGTACAGTAAGAGAGACATGGCAAAGAAGTGGCATGGTCCTTTGTGCCCAAAGATCCAAAAGAAGTTGGAAGAATCCAAAAAGACTGCACAAACGTACAAGGTTGATTTTAATGGAAATGACCAGTTTGAAGTCACAAACATAAGTGGGGAGAGGTTTAAAGTTAATTGGGCATACAAGAACTGTGCTTGTAGGAAGTGGCAATTGACTGCTATTCCTTGCAGCCATGCTATTGCAGCAACATACTTCTTAGGGCTGGAACCAGAACAATTGGTGGATGAATGTTACACGAAGGATTGTTACTTGAAAGTCTATAGCTCGTGTATGGAGGCATTAAATGGATATGAGGAGTGGCCACGCACTAACATAGAACCTTTGTTGCCTCCATTGATTGAGAAGCTCCCTGGTAGACCTAAGAAGTATCAACGAAAGAAGAGTGCAACAGAGATTGAAGAGATGAAGGCTAAGGTTGCAACAGATAGAGTGCAAGAAGTTGGTAAGCTGGGGCGGAAAGGAGTTATACTACATTGCTCCATATGCAAGTCTACTGCGCACAATATGAGAAAGTGTCCTAAGAGAAATCAAGAAACACAAGGCCAATGTTCAGCTGGTGTTACAAAGGCAAGTTAGTCATTTATAATTCTTACTTATATACTTTTTTCGTATTTAATAAGTGTTGTTCCTGCTTGGTTGCTAATTGTTTAGCCGCAAAGAAGAAGAAGATTATTCCAAACTCACAATCCGAGATTGCGGAAGCTGTGCGAAGTTTGAAAAACACCACTCACAATGTAGTGCATAATTCTAACTATTTATATACTAAATCTTATGTGTTTGAATACTTTCACAACTAATGTGTGTTAATTACAGGTAGCAGAACGAAGGCTAAATATTATGGCAACAACTAGAAGCCAAGGTAGCCAAGTGACTACAATTACTCAACAATTTGATGCAACAGAAAAAACAACAGAATGAAGAATTTGAAGATTTTGTCGAAGCTTGAATTTCTTATTTTGAAGTCTGAATTAGATCGGAGATGATTTGTCGAAGTCTGAATTTCTTATTTTGTCAAAGTCAGGACGTTGATTTCTACCTTTTATGCTTAAGAACTTTGGTTTTTTTTTCTTCTATGGAAATGCAGTTCTTGAGAAATTTTGTCTTTAATATTTGTTTGTTATTTGTGAAAATGAAAAAAATTATAGGTAAGGAACCAAATTGCACAAAGTTAATTGTTTAGGGGGGATATTGCATCAAATTCAATAGTTCAGGGGGCAAAGTGCATTGAGTTAGTTGTTTTGGACGAAAATACCCTCTCCACTAGTGTGTGTAGTCGGAATGTTCGCCGGAAAAATACTATTTGCAACGAATTATATAGTTGAGGGGGGAAAGTGCAACTTTTGATAGTTCGGGGGGTAAAGTGAAAAAATAATATAGTTAAGGGGGTTTAAAGCGATTAACCCTAAAAGAAATACAAAAGTACCAAAGTTTTTAAGTTATCTTCACAAAGTAATCAATGTTACCAAAATGCCCTCATTTTTGAATTTGTCTTTTCAGTTTAGATATCATTTCACGTGTTTTTATTAGATATTATTCCACAAATGATTGATTTTTGTATTTAAAATATTTGTTTTCAAAAAATTCAAATGTTTATGGGTGCCCTCAAGTGCCTACAAGTACAACTCCTCAATCAAGGTATTAGGCACTTGGATTTAGAAAATATACCCAGTGCTTAGGGTCGCCTTCGACTGTTTAGATTTGGAAATATTTCTAAAAGGTATTTTAATGGAGCAATTTTTTTTTTATTTCCTTTATTTTGGCCAAGAAGAGCCTTCGGCCGATGCTTTTCTTGTGCTAAATTTGCTCTAGTTTGAGGGAGCGTCTCTTAGAGAATGAGGATAGGGAATCACGCGTGAATTGATTAGGAAATGTATTTGAATTTATTAAAATAAATATAAATATTTATACAAATGAGGATAGAGAATCACGCGCGACCTGAGTGGGAAGATGCGTGAAATCCAACTTTGTGGTAACAACATGCTTGGCTAATGGGTGTTGCCACTTGGCGCCACCCCATTAGCTCTCGATATTTTCTATATTTAGATAGAAAAATTAGTATATCTAATAATATATGTTCAAAAAATAATTACACCAAAATTCATGATTTTTCATTCTTTATAAATTGAGCCCAATAATGCTATACTTATTCACATCTTAAAATTCTCTCATTTTATCTCATTCTATTATTTACTACAAATCTTCATTTCTCTTTAAATTTATCATGGATCCATATAATAACAACTTCTTCAGTTCCCAAAACTTTCCTTACTCTCAAGAATCCTAGCTACGAGGATTTTCAAAATTCCAATGAATTCGCATTACCGATGTTTGATATGAATTCACAATTTTCACAAAATCCCAACCACACACCCCTCTAACCTCTACAGAAAATCCTCATGAAAAATTGCTCAACACTTCAAACAATCCTCAAGGCTGGAAAAGAGATAGATGTCACAGTCCGATTTTCAAAAGAGGGTGTGTGACAATGTGTGGGGAAATACGGAGAAATAAAACAAAAAATTATAATTAGGGGATAAAATAACTCAAGAAAATAAATTCATAGGTTTTCAAAGCACGGGATTTATCCAAAATACAATAAGTATCTAAGCCCATGAAAAAGTACAGTTTAAATAAAAATAAGTTTGAAGTGGCAATTGACAAAGCAAATTCATTTCTGAAGTGGACAAAAGAACAGTTTAGCACACCGAGAACCCATTCATCGAACAACAATCCTCGCCCTCGGCTCCGTCTGACTGCAATTGCCACTCAACTTGAAAATATTTTGAAAATTTTGGGCTGAGTACTGATGTACTCAGTGGGTGGTAAAAATGTTTTTCAAAGAGCAGTTATCTAAAGTGTCAACGTATGACTTAGGAGGTTTTAAAAGAAAATGACTCATAAGCATACAAAACAATTATCATTGCATTCTGTTTGTGCGCACTTGGAGCATTCTATAGTTACTCTTGTGATCCCAAAATAAATCCATGTCAGAACCTTTTCATTTGAGTCTCGAACCATTACTCAGAGTACTCTTTAAAAAAAATAGGATATCGAATCTTTCTCCAAATAATCCTTTCCGTAGTCGTAGAGTTAGCGCACAGTGGAGATCAAATCACTCTACGACTAAAGGTGGTGTACACAATCCTTGAATTGATGTGTTAGGTCACAACAAGAACCTTGATCGACCAAGGCAAGAGCATTAAACTTAATCCAAACGCGCATAAAATATTTCACTAGATAACAACATTTCATAACAGTAGAGCTTACTACCTCAAGATAAATTTTAATTCAAAAATAAAGCCCACCTCGTGGTGCTATCGTTATTGTTGCTGCGATTATCGGGATTATCGCCCTTCCTTAGGTCCTACAAGAGAGACCCTAAATTCAGTCTAATCGTATTAAAATTTGGACTTCTAATGCACAAAATTTGGCTATAACAAAAAAGGGGTTTTACAATTGATTCGATCGACTTTAGAATCGCTTGATTTTATTAATAGTAGGTTTGCCTTAATTTAATTTTTGATTGACTATTTTTCGTGTATATTTCGATATTAGCCATGTACGTTCGATGATTTCAGTAGCGTTGGCGTTATTCCGGAGTATAAGAGTATCTAAGGGTATTTAACTAAGTTAAAGGATTGTTTCAAACAATTTTCGCTGCAACTTCCCGTCTAAATTCCAGACAATTCGACAACCAATTTTTTGTGTCAAACACATTGTTCAATTCTATTCTGGAAGATGTACAAACCGTAGAATTTACTCCCTATCGGGTACCTTTTCAATATCGAAAATAGTGTCTGAACTTGCATTGGCGGATTCGCGACAGTTCTGCCATTGGTGCTTTGGGGGCTTATATCTTTCGCGTTCGAACTCTATTTTGCGAACCGAGGGTGTAGTTAGAAAGCCAACGAACTTAGCTTTCCAATGATATGGTTTTTGATGGTTTAAGGTTGGTGAAAACGAGCAGACTTCGTGCTTAAGTCTACTGTTCCGTGTACGGGTGCAGTTTCGGCAGCTCGACTTTGACGGTTCGTATCTCCTTGATCCGTGCTCCAAAAAATACGCGAGATGTGTCTTTGGAAATCTCAAAGAAAAGGATTTTTTGATAGTAAGTTTAAGTTTATGGAGAATGGTAGATTTTAGTATTCCGTTACGAGCGCAGTTTGAACAGCACAACTTTCGAGCTTCGTATCTCTCCGGTTAAACGGAAAGTGGCGTCGGAAAGCTTGAAGTACGAGGTTTCTAAGGGTATAAGCCTTAGGTATTTTTTTTTCATTTTTCTGATCAGAAATGGAGTTGAAAGTTCACAATTCTGCACGCTTAGAAAGTTGACAGTTTCAAACGGGTGGTAACTCTAATTGGCGAGAGGATGACGGCTATGGAAATCCAAAACAGCAAGGATCACGGTGGCGTTGGATTTGGGGTTTATAGTTCAATAGGCTATTAGCAAGATCCGCCGAAAAGTTGTTCTGTCCTTCAAAAATAGAGAGGGGCTTAGCGAGCAATTTCCTTTGGCTCATGCTTTTTTATCCGAGATTTGATTTAAGAAACAGAGAATGGTTATGGATAGGTATAGGAATAATATTTACAGTGACATATATCTTAGAGGGTTCAGATTATTACGGGGTCGGAAATTGGGCTGCAACAACATGCATTAAAGAAGGCATTGCTTTAAGCATTTTTCTGAACATGTGGAAGGTGTGCGGTCAACAGCTGCCATTCTACGGATCATGATGCCCTAAAAATATTCCAACGATAGGGATTGAGCATTAACGTTATACTTTATTTAGCTACCATTGGTGTGCAGATTTATTTCGGTTTTACTCCCTTTATTTCAGCTAAGATGACAAGATGAGAGGAGGTGGAGCATATTTATGGTTATTAATTAGGTTGAGTTCATTGCTTCCTTAAATTGATTCTCCCACAAAACATACAAATAACAATGTTCAGAATATTGTCAGTTCCGAAACAAACTGTTGGTCCATGCAACCCTCAAGGCTTCCAAGGAGAGGAATCGAATGCATGGTACAGGGTAAAAGAAAGATGAACTCAGAGCATTAATAACAACCATGTTTATACCTTGACCACTTCCTCAAACTGAGAGAGAGGTGCGAGGATCGATTGTAGATCGCGACGCGAACTTGAACATTGGAGGAAAGAGAAGTGGAGGAAGGTGAGAGGAGTTTACAAACTGTAGGAAGTAGTATCCTCAAGGGAAACCGCAAATCAAGGGTGAACGGGCTTACCTTCGTTCTCGTTCGACTTTCCTTGACGGAGGTGGTGATAGATCTTGAGGGAGAAGCGAAGTAGTTATCTCTGGAAGTTGCTGGATACAGAAATGGAATGCTAGGGGAGAGTAAGAAGATGAGTTTGTTTAATCGTTGTAGTTCTCTTAGTGAAGAGTTAAGACTCTTGGGTTGCAGCATTTGTTCCACTTCATCACGACACTTCTCCTCTCCTTCTGTCAAGTATCTCGACGTGGCGTCAACTACGCAGGCAACAAGGTTCTACCAATGGGGTTTGAAGCAACTCAAATGTCTGCCATCTCCCTAGGGAGTTCAAAGGTTTCCAAGGCATGCTCGCATATGTAATTAGAAGAGAGAATTAATTGACCAATGAATTGCATTATTTGGAGTATTATTCTCGTTTGCATAATCGGAGGGGATATTAAGATTGTGGGTAGAGAAGGAATTGATAGAGATTTAATTATATGTATATCCTATAGTTAACTTGGTCCCCTCAGCCCATAATCTAATCACTACCGTAAGCTTGGAGAGGAAGATATATATATATATATATATATATATATATATATATATATATATATATATATAAAAGGAATGAATCTTTTGAGATCCTAGATTCAAAAGAGATACGAGATCCGTTCCCGTCCACCTATTTCATTGATCTATGACCAAAATTTTTCATTAGGTAACATTTAAAAATAAATTAAAAAATGAAAAAATCACTCTCATTAAGGATATTTTTGTAAACTTCTATTCTTTTAATTCAACTTCATATTTTCTCTCTCCTTAACAAGCTTTCATTTCTCCCAAAATAAAAGCATTTAATATTCTCTCCCTAACAAGCTTTCATCCTTCGTTTCCTCTCCATCGTGTCTCTCAACTCAAGTCCGACGGCTGCTTTCGACTCAAATCCGCGACTTTTTCCATTGTCCCGCAGCCCGCGCGCCGTTGTATATTTTTATATTTTAATTACATGCATATCTATGCTCATATTAATGCATGGCTTGTTTTATATTTATGCATACTCATTTTTATTCATATATTTATGCATACTCATTTTTTTCGATTTTTCAGCAACTTAACTAATCAAACATTGAAGAATAAAATTAACTAACAAAGGATATGTACAATTGTTTCTAATAAAAATAAAATTTCTAACAAAATAATGAATTGTTTTCGAAATCTCAATTCTCATTGTCTAGCAATATATTCTCCACTTCTCTGGTATTCAACCTCATTTTTCCTCAAAATGGCTCAAGACTTTCATCACCTTTAATTTGAATGTCTCCATGTGTCTCATCATATACGCCTCTGCAAGAAAAATTTTGAGAGTCAATTTTTTTCAGTCGTAGATGATGTGTTAATGCATACTGCAGCTAAGCTTCATGCATAAACTGTATTCAATTTATACATTAGATTTATGCATACTCAGTCATAACCAGTTCTGTTTCGTGCATAGAGCATGATAATCTACACTTTCATGCAAATCGCCACTCAATTTCATACATACTTACTCACAATTTCATGCATACCATCCAATAAATTCATGCATATTGCTTCGAACACAATATAAAACGCAATCCGTCACATGCTTCACAATGCATTCATTTTCATGCATATATAACATCTCATTCATGCATACCATTCTACAAATTTATGCATATTACTTCGAACACAATATGAAACGCAGTCTGCCAAATGCTTCACAATGCATTCATTTTCATGTATATATAACATCTATTTCATTAATACGATTGAACACATTCATGCATATTACTTCCAACCCCAAAATGAAACACAGTCCTTCACACACTTCACAATGCATTCATTTTCATGCATATATAACATCTAATTCATGCATACCATTTTACGAATTCATGCATATTACTACTACGTATGCATATTTTCCAAAAAGGGCAAGAATCGCGAAATGGCATTCAAAACAGTGCAGTAATCGCGGAACTCGATGTATATCTCTGCAAACAGACCGAAAAATACATCAAGATTAACAAGATCTAAAAATAAATCATAGATCTAAGGTTAAAAACCATAGATCTATGTTTAAAAATCACATATCTAGGATTCACACTCATAGATCTAGGGTTAAAAATCCAACGATTTTTGCACAATCAAACACTAGATTCACACTATTTCATAATTTCGAACCATAAAACATCGATTTACACAATGGGTATTGAAAAATTAGAGATTTAAGGCATCAATTTCGCACAAATATGTTTGGATTTCATGCATAACTCAATATCGACGAATTAAAATTACCTCTAGTTGGATGGAAACGTTGGAAACCAGGAACAAATCATGCAGAAACCAAAATAACTAGTTTTTTGAAAAAGAAATCGAGCAGATTTTCGTAGGTTTTCGATTTTGGGAGAGGTATGAGAGTGAGAGAGAATGGAGGTGTGGAGGAATATGAGAAACCCGTCTCCTGCTTCAAAATATGTTTCAAATATGTGTTTCTCACAATATAGAATGTAGAAGAAAGTGAAACTCTCTTTTTCAATTTTGCCCTTTTCCCCCTTTTTTTTAGATTAGGTAGTGTAATCTTGGTCATTCAATTAGGATGCATCTACGGTCACGATTGGTTCTCGTATCTCTTTTGAAGCTTGGATCTCTCTAGAACCATACCCTATATAATTAATCTAGGGCCTAAGAATGAAATATAGAATTTCATTATTACAATAATAATGTGCATATATAAGGTTCAAGTCTGTAATTAGATATCTAAAATGAATTAATTAAGTGTGCCAAAAATTTGGGGTATCATAGAAGACATGACACTAATGTCTTCTTATTGTCATGTTAGTGGAAATCCAATTGTTGGCACCAACCAAAGTATGTCACGTTATCGAAAAAGGCAAAAAAGTTGTATGATCAAACTCGAGCTGAAAACCCGCTAACGTCCGAAGAGAGGTCAGTGAAGTCGTTGAGAGGACGTTTCAAATGCATTAATGCGAACGTTATGAAGTGGATCGGTGCATATAAGGAGGCGTATGCTCGTAGAGAGAGCGGGATATAAAACGAGGATATTGAACTGGAAGCACATACGATTTACGAAAAAAGTTTGCTCACCGCAAGGTCTTTGAAAAAGTTATGAATGAGCGGCCAACTCATAAGGAAATCACTCAAAAGTTTGTTGATAGTGTAATCTCCAACTTCGGCGACGAATATAAAGCCCTCTCCCCAAGACATGGCATCCCTACTCCATCTAGGAGAACAACGCGGTTTTTCAAGCATGTTGGGCAGTATTAATTGCATTTATTGGGCATATGACAACCAATCACAACTTCAAAATAGAGAAGCACAAAGAGATCTTCGAGAAAACTTAATTGAGCATATTTGGAAAAAAATCGGCGATGATAACTAAATTTTTTTTAATTTGTTGTTTATAATGTCAATTTTTATTGTTTCAATTTCGTCTTTCAGTATGTCCTATGTCCCTTATAGTTTAGTTTTGTACGATTTTCAAACTTTATGATTTTTTCTACAATTTAAACTAATTTTATGTCTTTAATATTTAAATAAATATTATCAATATAAAATAATTAGAATATATAATATTATGGTTGGTGGGACTTGGTTAGAGTGGTTAGGGATAAATTGTAAAAAAATAAAGATGATTGGGTTGGAAGAAAAACGAAGTATAAGAAGAAGAGATAAATTAATTAAATATTACTATGGTTGAGTTGGTTTAGTGTTTAGAGTGTTCAACAATATTCTTAATCTTAGGCACTCCTACAACTCCCTAAGACACTTGAACAAATTATTTTTTTCAGTTTATTTGGCCTCAAAAGTCACAATAAAAGAAAAAAAAAATAAAGGTATTATTATCAAATTACTTACTTTGTGAACTAATTAAGAGATGGATATTTTTATGTCTCATTTAAGGAATTATGCTAGAATTATATTACTCACTCTGTTTCATTCATATTGTCTTATAGACTTTCGACACGAATTTTAAGAAGTTTGATTTTTGTTTATAAATAATACGGGCCCATATATCTTTTTTGTGATTTGTAATTTTTTTTAATTTCTTTTTAGAAAAAAAAGACAATATAAAAGTAGTATCACTTACTAAAAAGACTCACAAGCATCCCGGCCCCAGAAGGCAGTAGATAAACCCACCGACACAAATATTTACGGGAGAATACCAAGAAACGCGCTTTTTACTGTTTTCTCCTCGCTTTTGATTAAAACACAGAGGTGCTGCATAATGACAATACCCCATGTGAGCACCCCTACGGCCCTACCCTACGCTCCCAACCTCCACCTCCCAATTCCAACTCTCTCTCTCTCTCTCTCTTCACTTTTCCATTTGCTGTAGTGAAAATTCTTCAGCAATGGCGAGAATCCTTCTAGCATTGCTCGCTGCGTTCGTTGTTCCGGCCATTGTTGGTGCTCGTTTCGTGAGCGAGCCTTTCCATGTGGAAGGTTGTGTCTACTGCGACACTTGCCGCTGCGGCTACGAGACCGAAGCATCAGAATATATGGCCGGTAACTTCTCTCTCTAGATCTCTCTCTCTCTCTCGCTAGATCTATGATTACTGTGTTCATCCAGTGCATTTGCTTGATTCGTACAGTAAATACTTCGGATCTATTTTCAGTAAATTCGTCTATTTTCTACTTCAATTTTTGAATCTAGATCTGTAACGTAGGCTTTGAAATTCACATTACCGCGCGATTGCAGGTGCGATGGTGAGAATCGAGTGCCACAACAAGGACACCGGCAAGCTGACCTACTCCAAGGAGGCGGTGACCGACAAGAACGGGCGGTACACGGTGAAGGTTCAGAGCGACCGCGGTGACGAGTGCTGCGACGCGGTGCTGGTGAAGAGCTCGAACCCCCAGTGCGCCACTCCCAACGCCGGCCGTGACCGCGCCCGCGTTATCCTCACCCGCAACAACGGCATGACGTCTAACGTGCGTTACGCCAACAACATGGGGTTCCTCAGGAACACGCCGCTGGCCAACTGCGGCCAGATCCTTCTCAAGTACCAAGAAAACGAGGAGGATGATTGAAATGTCTCTGTGTAACATCGCAGAACATGGTAAGTTTATTATTATATTGTTGCTCTGATTCACTTAAATGTGACGTCAGATTATTGCTATAGATTCTTGCAAATTGTTGTTTCTTGTAACTCGGATTATTTATATTTCTTGGCGATGTTATGTATTTCATTGGTTATGAAATTGCAGTTTAATTTTTCTATTATAAATATATGTGCATTTTATATATATTGGGGAAAGAATCGAAGAAATCTTAGATACATCTTGTCATAAAGAAAGGTAAAATGAGATTTCATAAGCCCAAGTTCAAAGATCTCAAACGAATCAGAGTTTACTAACATCATCTTCGACAAGCAAATATGAGAGGATACTAGAATTTGGTCAATATGGCCTAGAAAGAGAGTTATTCAAATTACCGGATTAATATCAAGCTGGTGTAAGACAACAAACAAGGATCTCAACATGTTCCTCTTGTATACATGTAACTGAACCTTTCACTTTGGGATGAAATCACGGTTAAGGTGATTAGTCTGTGATAGTAAGATTATTGATTCAAAATCCGTCGACGCTTACGTGTGAATCTTTCACTTATGGTTATTTTAGAGTGGTTATTTCATCTTGTATTGTTAGCATGTTAGACAGTTAGAGTCAGTAGCGAAGCTAGAAATATATTCAGTCGGGTCAAAAGTTAAGGTTGGAAAAAAATCAATGAAAAAGGGGGACCAAAGATTAAAAAAAAATAAGAAAAAAATGATAAAAGAAAGAAAAAATAGCCAAGAAGATAAAATGAGCCAAGGAAGAATCGAACTATAGACCTTGAGATTATATAAGTGGGTAGTTGCCACTGGGATATAACCTATCTACAAGATTAATATTAGTGCAATATAGATATATTCATTTTGAGCCGGGTCAACTGCCACTCTTGGAATGGCTGTGGCTTCGCCCCTGGTTAGAGTACACAAGCGGTAGCAAGGTATATCTAGTGAAAAGTCGATAAGAATCAGTAAATTACTCCCGTTATCAAAAAAATAAGTGTACAGAATTCATACGCATATATTAAATAGACCGTCACGAACTAAAGACTACCTAATACCATTTTATAATCGAACCATTCACCCCTTAAAACCCTGATGAAGGGGAAAAGCTAGGGTTATTCAAATCTAAAATTAATTAGACAATATGATCATATACCAAATTATGTAGGATTTTAACACGTCTCATCACATGTAGTTCGTTGTGAATTGATTCCTACACTTGAACAAGAGAAGATAGTAGATGTAGACTAATATGTAGCAAGATCCTAGAATAGATAAACAAACGTTTCGGTTCGAGTTTAATATGCATAGCTCTATGATCTCATTTTTCTCAATCTATCTTCACCATACTCACACACAACAGACACTAAATAAGCCAACTGAATGTGAAAAATAACAACGACAAAGACAAAGACAAAGACAAAGAGAGGTCATTAGATTTGTACATATCCCAATCCTCAATCCACCATGTCTTGATAAGTCAAGTCCCAAACAGAAAATGCATTCGGATCCATGTTCCCATACTCATGCTGCTCGAATTCTAGCTTCTCCATCATCTCCTCCCCCCAATAATTCCCAGAATTCCTAATGCTGCTGCTGCTGGTCTCCTCCACAACTCCATCGTTCCCACCATTGAAAGCTTGCTTGCTGTCTTTCTCCGACGACATGGATAGCCAATCACACAAGTTTAATTCTTGAAGAAACTTGTTCTGTCTTTCTTGATTATTAATTGTGTGAAAGATTCCTAAGTCGTTTTCACCGTCTTTGTAAGAACAGATTGCCTCATGATCGGTTCTTGAATTCTTGTCCGCAAATCCGCCCTCTGCTGCGCTGTTGGGACAGTAAGAGTTCTTGCAAGAGTAGAGAGGAGCAATCGTCGCCGCCTCCTCCGTACACTTCCTCTTCCCGCCGACCTCATCATCCCTAACCAGACTGAGAATCTCACTTCCCTCTTGCTCTTGATCATCGTCTTCTTCGTCGCAGATTTTGAATGATTTCTGCGTCAAGTCAACGAGGGCTTCTTCATGATTCACCACTTTAGCCCAAGTCACGGTATCCTTCGCCGTCATCTTATGCTGCAGAGACTTTGACTGGTTGACCAGCCGCCGCAGCCGGTCCAAATCCGGCGACATGTGTTTGATAATCGCCGCCAAGACGCTAACCTTCCACGCCTTTTGTAAGTCGTGGGGCTTCCGATACGGCGGCGGACCGTGCTTCTCCGCCGCGGTCCCTTGATCGCCCCACCAAAGCTCGTTCCCTCTCGGCCACCACGGCGGCGCGAGACCCCTATCGAGCGGGAACCGCCTCTGCGGCGGCACGCAGTGCTGCATCAAGGCGGAGAGTAAAGATCCGAGAGTAGTATCTTGAAGTTCTTGAAGCAAATGCATGAAGGAGCTCGAGTCCAACTCGCCGGCGGCTTCTTCCACTATCTGGGGCAAAAACTCGGCTATAGCCGAAGGGGCATTTTTGTCAAAAACCACCTTCTCCTTCCACCAGCGGCGGAGGCTGTCGGAGGAGCCTGTGACCGGCTTGCCCTTGTCCGGGACGATGCCGTAGACGAAGCCCTGCGCGTTGCAGACCTCCATGATCTTCATCATGTACTTGAGGATGGCGTCTTGAGAGCGGCACATCTTTTTCCGGCGAGAGTGCTCGAGCTTGGCGGCGGAGTCCGGCTCCTCCAGCTCGATCTCCGCCTTCATCTTCTGCATGCGCGTCCGGTCCTTCCACATCCGCCGCTTGAGGGCTGATACCTTCGTCCTCGCTCGGCTCCTCAATCTCCGACACGGTGCTGGGGCTCGCCGGCTCCTCCTCGCCGTCGAATATCTCCACCATCTTTTTTTGCTTTCTGCTCTCCGTGGTGGTTGGTTGAAGAGTAGCGCAATATAGTATAATTAGAGAAGAAAGAGAAAGGGATGTATATAGCAATTTACGAGACTGAAGGTGGATATTGGACGTATATATACGTGATGACGAGAGAGAAAGGATAATGGGATGAGGGACAGGGGCGAATCTAGCCCAATAAAATATTTTGGACTGGACATGAATCGAAAAAAATAAATTGAGTTGTACTATTAATTTTAAATTATATTTTAAAAAAATCTAAAATTACTATTAATAAAAAAGGAAAAAAAAAATTCTTACCTGGAGCCCACCCCAGCTCATAGGGTGGGTCCGCAGGGAGAGTGGTGAAATTGAGGAAAGTTTTGATCGAAAAGTTTGAGATTGTTTGATGTTAGAAGTGATGAAGTCCCCTGCGCAGAGCAGAAGTGGTGCATGCATGACACGTGCCACGTGGGCGGTGGTTCACAGCATGACCCATGCACCTCGTCAGCAATTTTGGATCTATTTGAAGAATTTCTACTTACCGCAAAACAAAGAAAAGAAATAGAATCGTTTGGTGTTTTACCCAATACGTTAAAGTCAAACACAAATATATTCATCTCTTATATATAACTATACTATATACTCAGGTTTACTAAAATACCCCTACTTTTCAATAAATATAATCTCTTTTCAATGATTGCAACTGTTTTTATAATTTTCCGTGAAATAAATAATTGATTTTGTTTAAAAAAAAAATATCACGGGTCCGTTCACGTTCGATCAATCGGCCACAGCGTGATCGGACAAGCATGATCGGCCGTGGCCGATCGATCGGACACATGAGCATGATCGGACATATCCGATCGATCGGCCCGGAGCGTGATCGGCCGCGGCCGATCGATCGGACACATGCATGATCGGCCGGTGTGGCCAAATGTCCGATCGGTCGGACACATCCGGTAAGGTCCGATCGATCGGACACTTTATTAAAATGTGTCGCCGACTATTACCTTTTTCGGTTCCTCTATCGCGTCCGACCGATATGTCAACACCGTGTTATAATGTACCTTCACTTTTCACAAGATGCCCTATCATGTGTCCGACCGATAGGGCACTCGTGAATAAATTCATCAGTGTGTCCTATCATCTTTTGACAAGGTGCCTTATGACATGTTCGATCAATATTACACACTTTCACGTGAATAAATTATACGGTTTGACCGATAGGGCACGCTTTATCAATAAATTCATTACAATTCGTCTCATCACTTCACTTATTTTTCACAACTTCTCTTCTCAATTGCTACCATTCTCCTTCATTTCCACCACCACCAAAGCAAGAAAAAATATGGAGAATGATTGGAAACAATTTGTTATCAATTTTAACGGAGTTTTCGATAGTGAATCGAAATATGTCTGGCGGCCAAGAGACAATGGTTTGGATTCCGGCAAACAATATTTGTCTTGCAAGACTCACGACAATATATTCAATACGCTCCGGATGCATATTCGGTTCCGCCCGACTACCACATCTATTATACCGCAGTCTCGTAAAAGTCATAGAACGATCAAGGCCGTTATCGGGAGTGATCTTGATCTACAACGTATTTGTCTTCTAGACGTAGAGCCTGCAAAGATATTTAGTGCACCCAAATAATACCGGCGTAGTAAATCGTGAAGCTCGAAACTCAACATTCGTTGAGTCTTACCAATTCGGAGGTGATAACTAGTTTGAAGGGCCAAACAAAGGAAGCAACCCAAGTGGGAGTCGAAGCAACCCCGATGGAAGTGGTCGGAAGAGGAGACCCATGTCGAAACAGATGAAGATGAAGAAGCTTATCTCGACACTTTATCTGAGGATGAAGATGAAGGTATTCCTGAAGCATTGATCAATTGTTCGCTTGGTGACTTTCTCTGCATGGATCCGACGAGAGGGCGGCGTCCAACCAACTCATGTCAACGCTTCTTCCAATCACTCGTCCAAATACCAATGACGAAATATTATACAAAGAACATGGAAGCAGGCAAGTAATCGGGATCATTCCAATTATACCTCTCGATACATCCGACCCACCATTCACAACGAGCTTGCCTCTTGTATTGGATTGTGATTTGCGGCAAGGAGCCGTTTTTTGGGGAGAAAGATGAATTATATGTTGTGGTCGCACCGTGGCACTATGGAACATGGAGTGGATTTCATGTGCCGACGTTCGTGCACAAAATGACTCGAATACATATGCAAGCGTAATGATACGTGTCCATATTTTCTTCGTGCTTTGCCCGTAGGGCCACGAAAATTTGGGGAGGTGACCGTATACAACCCCGAGCACACACCGCAACCGCGATCTATCCGGCTTAGGATCGCGAAATGTGCGGGCAAAGGCCGTAGCCGCCTATATTGCGCAGAATGCACCGCCGTAGCAAGATACCGAAACCCGCCGATATTCAAGCCGATCTTTTGGATAGGTTTGGAATCCAAGCGAGTTATAGTGTGGCGCTGCGAGCACGTAATGCTGCGATATCAATGATTTACGGTGGCCATGCAGAGTCATATAAAAATCTTCCGAAGAATTTGCATTTGCTCCGTATGCAAAATCCAGGATCTTTGACCGATCTAGATGTTGGTCCTGATGGTGATTTCCGACATCTATTTTTTATGCTTGGTGTTTGCCGAAGTCCTTGGTTATTCCAACTTAGAAACGTGATTGCGGTTGACGGGACACACCTGAAGGGGAGGAATAAGGGAATCCTACTTGTCGCTGTTGGTATTGATGCTAACGAACAAATATTCCCACTTGCTTGTGGTGTTGGTCCTATTGAAAATGATATTTCTTGGAAGTGGTTTCTAACTCGGCTCCGAGCAGCACTATCCTCCACTAGTGATCTAGTAATTGTTTCAAATCAACACAAAAGTATAGCCAACGCGGTAAGAGATGTTTATCCGGAAGCACACCACGGTCTTTGCTACTACCACATCGCAAATAAGATTGCTCGATATGGTAAGTGGACTGTGCAGATGTTCCACGAGGCAGCATACGCATATCGAACATCAGTCTTCAACCGTGCGTTGAATGCCATACGAGAGGCACAACCCGCAGCGTACGAGAAGTTGATGGATATCGGTCCCGAGAAGTGGGCCAGATCACAATGTCCTACCCGACGTTACAGTATGTTAACATCCAACCTGGGCCGAAGTCTATTAACTCTCGACTTCGGCCGCAAGACGTCTTCCAATATGTGCTATGATCGAGGCAATCCGACATCTCGCTCGAAAAGTGGTTTGATGCTCGTAGACAAAAAGGCTCATGCGAGGACCGATATTTTGACCGAAGCCGCAGATATGAGAATGAGAAATGAAAGAGATGCAAGCACTCGTGTATGTTGTTACATCCGTGATTGCTGACTTATTTAAGGTGGATACTGGAAAAAGACAGTGGAGAGTTGATCTGAGCAGTCATTCATGTGAATGTGGAGTATGGCAACTGGACGAGATTCCCTGTAAGCATGCAATTGCAGCTTTTATACAACCGCCGTGAGAATTTATATGATCACATTAATTACTACTATCGGACGGAAACATGGAGGGAGATATATGCGGGTGTGGTGAATCCTTTACCTCCACGGGACGAGTGGGGTGTCCCAGGAGAGATTGATGCGATGGTGGTACTACCGCCAATTATCACGCGTCAAGCAGGACGACCGAGGAATAGCCGACAAAGATCCGCCTGTAGAGGTCGGTACATCTAGCGAAGAGACCTCGTGTGCCAAAGAAATGTAGCATTTGCGGGGAACAAGGTCACACAAAGCGTAATTGTCCAAATAGCCACAAATAATGAATAATCTGCTCTAGTGTTAATCATTATGTACTTAATATTTCAAATCATATATCTATTATTTTCATAATCTATATAATCTCTATCGAGGAATAAAAAAATAAAAAAAAATTGAAAACCAATCGACTCCGCTGACAGCTGTATGAAAATGAATTGTATGACAGTTCATCTATCGACAAATTAAAAAAAAAATTAGGAAAAACCGTCGGCCTGTGCCGACAGATGTAAAAAGAGATCCGACCTGTCGGCCCGTGCCGCTAATCAAAACCCCAATACTATTCATCTAAACCCCAAAACTATTCATCTAAACCCTCAAAACCCTTGATCAAAACCCCAAAAACTATTCATCTAAACTCTAAAAATGTGAGATTCGAGTGATAAAAAGTGATAAAAGAAGGGGATATCGAGAATATCATGAATAAGTTTGAATAAGTAGTAATAATGGAGACATAATTAAAAAAAAATTACCACATATTCACCTATTTCAAAAAATGAGTTCATTTTTCATGAAGAGTGATAACTACTTCCATGATTCAATAATGATTCATATTTAATTTTGCTAATGTATAGTTATATATAAATTCTTATTACACCATTTCATAATATTACCCTCAAATATTTATTATAAAATTTTTATTTTAAAATTTAAAATTTTTATAGACTCTATTTGAATTATATTAATTTTAATTCTTATTTCAAACAAATATAAGTTTTATTAATTAATGGTCCGATCGATCGGAATGGACCAATCGATCGATCGGACCAAATGTAAATTAAAATAAAAAATAAAAAAAATTTAATACATGTGCCGATCGATCGGACCAAATTAAAAAAAATATATATATTTGTACCGATCGATCCGAACCAAATGTATCTAAATAAAAAATAAAAAAAATAATGGTCCGATTGATCGGACTGTGCCGATCGATCGGACCAAATTTTTTAAAAAAAGTGTTTATATCTATTCGGAATAAGAAAAAAAATATATATAATGGTCCGATCGATCGGCACAGCCCGATCGATCGGACCAAATTTAAAAAAAAATATTTGTACAGATGCCGATCGATCGGAATAAAAAAAAAGTAATGGTCCGATCGATCGGACTGGGCCGATCGATCGGACCAAATGTAAAAAAAAAGTGTTTATATCTGTTCGGATAAAAAAAATTATAATGGTCCGATCTATCGGCACAACCCGATCGATCGAACCAAATATAAAAAAAAATATTTGTATCGATGCCGATCGATCGGAATAAAAAAAATATTAATGGTCCGATCGATCGGACTGTGCCGATCAATCGGACCAAATGTAAAAAAAATGTTTATATCTATTCGGAAAATATATATATATATATATATATATATATAATGGTCCGATCGATCCGCACAGCCCGATCGATCGGACCAAATTTTAAAAAAAAATATTTGTACCGATGCTGATCGATCGGAATAAAAAAAATAAAAAAAATAATGGTCTGATCGATCGGACTGTGCCGATCGATCGGACCAAATGTAAAAAAAAAAAAAGTGTTTATATCTATTCAGGGAACCAATACATTTCATTTTATAACAATAATCAACCATAATCAACAATACATAAATTCATAACAATAATCAACCAATACATTTCATTACCATTATCTGTTCAGGGAACCAATATCTGTTCTATATCATTTCAAATTATATCACACATTTCAAAACATTTTATAGCCATCCACTTACGATACTTAGTAAAGTTTGCCTCATCATTACCCCAATCCTGAGTCGGAAAACCGGTGAGAAGACGCTCTATGGTCATGCATGTAAATGCCCCACAACTATGAGAATCCAATTGTATGTACTGCTCTTCATCATCCATAAGCACAATTGAGGGCCTCTGTCCTCCTGGGAATGGATAACCATATGCATTATAGGCCCAATAATTCCCATGTCATAAGAACCGCGCTATTAATTTTCGGAAAGCGATAAGGCATTTGACGTGCCAACTGAATATACTCGAGTCTCTACATTGATTTTTCGAGTCATACATCTCGAGTCTCCAATCTGAAACGCATAACCGCAACACGAACCAGTGGTGTGCTGCCAAGATTGGAAATATAATCTGCAATAGACATAAATATATAATTTAGAATGCCAAGATTATTAAATATAAAATATATAAATAGTACTCACATATTTTGCGGAGTACCAATCGCTTATTCCAAGATCTGGAATCCCCTTCACGCACTGCACATCCTCCTCTTGAGGAACCCATTTATAATCCTCATCATTCTCGTGTCTCGTACTTTGTGGATCTTTACAAAACTTGAGCCACGCAGTCGTAATAGCCATCTGATAAACAATTATTTAACGATAAAATTAAACTGAAGAAATACAATATTTTCCATAAAATACTCAAATATAAAATATACTTACAAAGACCGTAGAGTCCGCTATGATCGTGTGTTGGACATCCGGAGTCACGGATAGGTTGCCCCGACCTAGCCTCGACCCGCAGCTGACCGGGTTGTAGCAAGCCTATCATCCGACAATCCATATTATAATCAATCTTTAACAAATTCTCGAACCATTCTCGTTCAAGTGGAAAAACATCCGGACGTCGAAAGGCCAAGCTTTTACCTACGTAAAAAGCATCAAAATTCTCACCAACGAGTTACTCGGCTCAAACATATCCTACAAAATTTAATTATTAAATTAAGAAAAGAAATTAAATTATTTGAAGAATTCTCTTACCAACAGCCGCCGTACCAAACCCGAGATCTAAATTGTAGTTGTTTGCTTCTACATCCATTGCCTCCTCATTTTGAGTTGATGGATCCCTCTCCCATACATCAAAGGTATGTGGTGCGGGCTCGTCCCACCGAGGCCACTGCATAGTCTTAGCATGCCAGCTATATCCAGACTGAAATGGTCTAGGCTCCTCCTCGTGATCATAATATGATGAATATTGTCTTGACCTACTACTTCTATCCAAAGCCTCCTCACACCTATTCACTAGCTCCCGACCGAGAGTCCGATGATAATCATCAATTCTATTCATCATAGCTTGCTCGCACCTATCAAAATTCTCTTGAATAGATCGACCGATCATGACCTCTATTCTTGGGGTCCGAAAACTAGATGCCTCACCAACTGCTAATAATTATCAAAAAAGGAGACGATTATTAAAGGAAGAATTGACCAGAAAATTTTCACGGTGAATTTAAGTTTATTAACAGATGCATCTCTCGCTGCTGATGAAGATGCTTGTGTACGGCGGGCCCGCCTCTGAACTCTCCTACTATCTACGACAGTGTGCCCCTCCTCTTGCTCCTCCTTCTCACCGACAACTCCTCTACTCGTACTACGTCTGCTCTCCTCGATGCGCCTAATCAAGATACGCTGTCCATCTTGATCATACTGCGCCGGTTGTAGGGGGTTCAAGGGCACAGGAAAGTGTATCCCAAATGGATTACTACCGACTGCACTCTGCCAATATGGACACCTCTCCTCAAGCTCCTTCGGTTCTAACACTTCAAACACTACCGAGTCTCTCATCTGAGATACATAATATTTGTGCATTAAATATTAATAAAAAATTGTAATTAATAATAAAAGTATTTTTACCTGGCGCTTAAAAAACCCGGCTATATTACGCTGATCGGCGTCATTAAACAACCACCGTAAATAACGAGGGAAACCATCGGGATGTAGAAGGGTCGCACAACGAGCTCCAAAACTAGGAATGGCCTCATATGCCCACACCTATATTACAATATAAATATATTGAGTTATTTAAACTAATAAATATTTATAAATTAGTAATAATTAAGTTGTGAACAAATATTATACCTGTAGTGCCCAAATCGGCCCGTAGAGATTATACTTTGATCCTACGAGGTCCAGAGAATTTGGTACGTAAATGAGGTAGTGCAACATGGCCTCGTAGGTAAAAGCACCCCATGGAAACGCATTCCATCGGTTCATATCATCAGCCAATACCCATATCCATGTATCAATCTTCTTAGTATCTGCAGGAGCATAGAACCAGAAGAAAAGAGCCAAAATATTCGACAACTTAATCAAGTCATCATCTGAAACGCCACCGAGCTCATATGTTGTAAACCAGCTTAACAAGTTCTTTGCTTCAATCGGTCTCCCACCATTGAACCTAACGTAAACCCCAGACTGAGTAGGTTGATAAGATGTTGCCATATCGAAACTACACTCGCCGAACATGAGCCCAGTAACCAATGCAAACTCCGGATGAGAGAAACGGATGTTCTGACCAACATAATTAAACCAAACCTCCGAAGGTCGTACCGAAATCTCATAAGCATAATAGGCGGTGAAGAGCCCGCATAGCATTCTTACCATCTGGCCAACCCACTATGCCCCCGAACTGACCACAAATAAATCGATGGACTAGATTCATACCACCCTGACTAGATAATTTCTCTCTAATAAATGTTCATAAAGTATGCTTATAATATGTTGTGATCCTCGGGGAAACGTCTCGTAGTGCTAACCGTTTAAAATTGACCTATATATTATAATTAATATTTAATAAAATTATAATTATTACGCTTATAATATTTAATAAATAACATTAATTAAAAAAAATCGCATAAAAAAAAAAAAGTGCCGATCGGTCGGACCGCTTGACCCGGCCGATCGGCTCAAGACCGAAGCTCAATGTCCGGCGACAATGGCGCGCCGATTTTCCGGCGATTTATACCTCATTTTCACCAATTTTCATCAGATATATGTTATACTCACTAAACCCAACATATATATTTCATCAAAAACCACTTAAACATGCAATCATACATTAATTTCAACATCTACAAACTAATTTACAAACTAAGATTTCAAGATAAATACTAACCTCTTCCATTGTTTTCGACCGATTTGGATGAAGATATAGTGTTGTATGGGCGTGCCGATGAGCGTCCGACCTTGCTGTGCCGATAGGTAGGATTTTGTGTCCGATTCGTGTGCCGATCGAATGATTTCGGCACTGTGAGTAATATATATAAATTTTAATTTTTTTTTTAAATTTAAAGCCCGATCGATCGGCCAGTGCCGATCGATCGGCACATAATTTTTTTTAATATTTAAAGCCCGATCGATCGGGCAGTGCTGATCGATCGGGCACAATTTTTTTTTTAATTTTTTTAATTTTTTTTTGGAAGCCCGATCGATCGGCCCTTTCTTCATTTGTGCCGATCGATCGGCTTGATATGTTAAAATCAGTGTATTTTTCGAATCTGACAAGTTTCAGGTTAAAAAATTGAAAAAGTGAGGGTAATTTAATAAACTTGGGTATTTCCTACATAGTTTTTAACAAAATGAGTAGTTTTGTAGTTTATATAGCGATTTTGGGTAGGATTGTACAATTCCACAAAGAAATACCCAATGGCGAAGTAAAATGATATCTAGATTCAGCGAGTCGTTATCCCAACCAAAATAACTGAAATAGAAATATCGATGGACTAGGAATGACTGAAAACGACCCATTGACTATCGTTTTACTAAATAAATTACATTTTCGAATCTCAATAATATAGTATTTAGTAAATAATCGATGGATAGAATCTTTATAATTTAATAATATTTTTTTCAGTCCCGAAAAAAATTATCAAATTTGATAAAATAATAAAATAATATTTTTTAGAAAACTCCAATATGTAAAATATGATTATAGTGTTGCTTTTTTTTCTTAAAACTTAAATTTAATTGAATCTCATCTCTAATTTGTCTAATTGCATAAAAAATTTCGGTATTATTTTCTCGAACTACAACATAAAATTGTGAAGAGTCTTAGATGTAATAAGTGATTCCTAGCGCGTAACTGTTTTGATATGAATTGAATTATCTTTAGTGTTTTTTAATGTTCATTGTCAATTAATGTTAACGATACACATTGTACTTGTTTTTAAATATGTATATTCATTATTTCTAAACAAATTAATATAATTCATGGTTTCTTGTTAGATATATAGATAAACTTATAACTTCTTATATTCATCTAGTTAAAATTCGTACAGTTGAAGTTAAAAAACTCTCTCTAAATTAATAAATTAATATTAATTTATAAATTAAGTAATATCTCTAAAATAATAAAATTTCACGGTCCCAACAATATTAATTTAAAGAGGTTTAACTCTAATTGTATTAAGTATGTGTTACAATTTACATCAAGAACATACTCATGAATACAAGTTTCAAACGAGATTTGCAATTTTTATGAGAATTAATTCATTTTCAAAAAAATAAACATGATTCTAATGATTTTGGGGCGCCTATTTGCCCTTGGATCCACCCTAATTTATATCTTATGATTGGTTTGTAGACATTACAAGTAAAGATGTTAAAGTCTTCAAGGCGAACTAACCCCGTCAGACGTAATGATCCATCTCAAAAGTTATAAATTACTTACAACGTAATACAGACCAACTCAGTCTTTTATGAGATATCAGACTAAATCAACCGACAGTTTAAATTAAATAACACAAAATTAAGTCATGATTATTCTGTGTTGAACACACAACCTTTAATTTTGATTTTGAATCCAACTCACAACAATGCTATTACGTAACTATTTTAAGATTTTTGATTTATAAGAATAAGTTAGTAAGCTGATTAGTCCGTAATTCATGGTGTTTTTTTGTCCAAAGTATAGTTAGGTCATTTAGGACCCTATATTTTTTTGCATCGTGGTTAAGTTGAGCTTAGTTCAAACTATGAGTAGAAGAGACCTTCAAATCTATAATTATGGAGACTTTCATCTTAAGTATTAATTTCGTGGCCATTCGGAAAATTTGTAATCAATCAATTTGTAGAAGTCAAGATCATTAAAACACTGCGATAATAGTTTAGTATTTTGATTATAGGAATTATCACTTGACAATTCTTTTTCATCCCCCCCAACAAAAAAAACAACTTTCTTAAACGAATGTCCACGATTAGCAAACAAGGGACCTATTAAGAAATTAAATTGATAAGTTGATGGCTAAAATCATTGTGACGCCCCGAATATGGATAAACTAGAAATTGATTTTTCAAATTTAGAAACTGCTACATTGGAAATGAAAATTGATTAAAGCCGATTGTTTTATATCTTTTTTCTCCTAAAAATCGTTTTAATTTTAGAAGTTAAGAATTCAAAGTCTGTGGACTTATCAACTGACGTTTCTTAGTTGGTGGGACAGGATTGTCATGCAAAGGAAGCAAGTCGGCGTGAATGTTCGAATTATTTTGTGTCCCTTTTATAATAATTTAATGCTTACTTTTATATTTTTTTTTATCAAAAAAATATTACTTGGGAGGTGAGACATATTTCACCCTCATCAATAGAATTAATTTAAAGGGAGTATTTTTGCATCAGTAATTCAATATTAAGAATGTTTGTATATTTCATTATAGACACAGACGTATATCTACGGATGTAAATGTTTCATTTCCAAAAATGCATGAACATAGTCTTCGTGAATTTACTGCCAAATATTTCCAAACCTAGAATTTTGAGACAAGCTATTTACAACTTACATTTTATGAAATTTATGGCATAAAATAGACCTAGATTATATAGAGATTCCTTGTGAAACATACTTGCTATATATAGTAAGCAAATCTCAAGCTGAACTCTTGGGTTTTTATGATTTGCTTGGTATTAAATAAAGAGTCCGGCGGTGAAATGCCCATCTGGGAAAAGACAAACACATTTATACATAATTCTTATATTTAACTACACTATATACCCAAGAAGACGAAAATAGCCCTACTATGGGATGGTCCGATCACGTGAACAGAGGGCCCGATCAGGGTCCGATCCGACCGGTCGGACACGCCCGACCAAGGGCCGATCACTACTTGAATAGTGGGCATGATCGGTCATGCCCTATCACAAGGCCATGATCGGTCATGCCCTATCACAAGGCCGATCACTATCAGGCCATGATTGGGCATGTCCGATCGGTCGGACACATCGACATGGTCCGATCACGGTCCGATCATGGCCTGACACTTTTAGGTGAGAGAAATAAAAAAGTGGGGGTATTTTAGTAAATTTGGGTATATAGTGGATAGTTTTTATAAAGTTGGATAATTTTATAATTGTAATAGTCAAATATGGTATATTGATATATTACTACTTAAATAAACCCACGATTTGAACGATTGCGTGTGAAGCATCCTTACTATATATAGTATGCACAAACTTCGAGCTTGACTTTTTTATGAATATCATAAAAATAGATCTTTTATTGTAATTAAATATGATTTGTTTACCAATTAACAATATAGATATTAACACAAATTCACAACAAGAATTTCGCTGTCAGTTGGTAATCCGTTTATCGACGGATATTTGGCGTCGGGTCAGACTTAGTCGGTAAAACTTACCGACGGATTACTTCTGTCGGTAAAATATACCGACGGAATATACCGTCGGGAGAATGTCGTCGGTCGTACTGTCAGGGCGAAATCAGCGACGGTTTACCGACGGAATTAATCCGTTGGTACTATTTCCGACGGAATTATCCGTCGGCAATTATCTTTTTAGATGGAAGAATTGTAAATTATTATTACTTCATGTTCCGTCAGTACCGTCAGTAATCCGTCGGCAATTATCTGTTTCATGTTCCGTCAGTAATCCATCGATAATATATATATATTTTTTTAAATATATATTTTTTCTTTTTTTCGTACCCAGTTTTCGACAAACTGTATTTTTACCAGTCAACCAAGCATATATATATATATATATATATATATATATATATATATACGAGATACATGTTAGATACATGTGAATGTTAAATTATAAAATTGTGAACTTGAAAGAAAAACTAACCTTAAATTCCTCAAAATACTGCTCCTTAATTTCAGGAGGAGTCATCTTCCAAATGAACCTAATCGGGTTATGAATCCTCTCAAAACACTCACCGATTATGTGAGTCAATCCAGATGGCTCAAGCAATCGCCTATTATTGAAAAATGGTTTAGCCAAGTTATAGTTGATATATTTAAAAAGATAAAACCAATTACTACATACCCCTCAGCTGAAATCTCGAAACAACGGCGGCTATCCACCGAGCAAGAGTCGGTAGAATCACTCGCGACCGTGGACCCTGAAGGTGGGGGACTGCCCCCATAGCCAGACGACGATGGGGTGGCTCCACGCCCAGCAGGAGCTGATATAGTCCTGTCGCCACGACCTCTGGGGCGCCATGTACATGAAAACAACGAATAATCATTAATTGCTCAACTATAATAAGATCACAATCAAGTAGAGTTCTAAATATTTCGTATAAAACTATCTTTTAAAACCTGTAAGTATTACTAGTCATCACTAAAGTCCTCCTCTTCTGAGGTCATAACATATTCTTCTTCATCATCATCTCCTTTGTCAACACCTTCCTCATCGAGTTCTATTATTTCACGTGGATGAGTTAATGTTATATCGGCTTCTAGTGTCGCGTGGCTCCGTACTGGTGGGTTTAGTATATCATCCTCTTGAAATGCTTCATCTAATGAAGATTAAGTTGACAAATCTATCTTAAATCTCGGTTTAACTTTACATACTTCCAACCACGCCTTCCTAGAGCAACTATTTATGTAAATATGAGTATTATTGCCTCTAGGGTTACGTGTTTTTCCCCATGAGATGACCAAACTTTATAGTTTTTAACGAATTCCCTCATATATACGTGCTCTCTTACAACTAGTGTAGTCAAAAATAGCTTATTCTTACAATTTTTACACGGACATCTAATTTTTTCTCCGTCCGTATAAGTTGTCTGGCTACTTGCCCAATCAACGAATCATCAATGTCATTCACAAATTGAGGATTCAATGAACCGTCTACTGTCCACCGTGTATACATCCACGAACGACTCATTATTTCAAATCCTAATTGAATAGAATTAAATGTTTCATTAGTTTCTGAAGTTGTTTTGCAAATATGAGTTAAAATAATGTGATTATTTTTATTGCCTCACAAATTTGAAGAGTATTATTACCTTAAAAGATATATGAGAGATAGAGGCAAAGAATATAAAAGATATATTCTGAAGTTGTTTTGCAAATATGAGTATTATTGCCTCTACATTTTCCTCAAATATCAATTTGATAAATTTATGTACTTTAATTTGATAACTTAATATATTTATCCTGTAACGTCTAATAATAGAAAATCTCTGTCCCCTTATACCATCAATGCAATAAATATATCCCAATAACTTGATGTTCTCAATCGATAATTCGATTAAAAGATTCCCGATTCTTATAGAGTATGTGTAATTGTAATTTGTACAAAAGTAATTTGCTTTGCATTATAACTTCATGCTTTGCACTTAATATGAAATATTATCTCGAGCAACTATTTTATCATATTATATTGTAAAATAGGTTGCATCATTGGCTTCTAGATATTTTTGAAGATTCAAAAGAGTATGAAAGAAAAAGACAAGTTGTTCAATTTCGTACTGGTGTTCAGTCTCAGCTATTCTTCTACCCATGCTACTTCCTATTTCTTTTTATATTCTTCTGCAACAATGAAGTCATAACAAGCTTGCCAATTTAAGCATAATTTAGATGACGAGAAAATGCAATCTTCCACCCAATCAATCATCCAAAGAATTCTAAGCATAGACCTTCATAAACCCAACAATTTTATCCCAATAATATTCAATCAACAAACCGAAATATCTACACAAGTTCGGGTTTACCCTCTTGTTTCCAATCACAGAAAAATGTAAAATTGAGTAAAGAAATAGGAGCGAGGAGTACCGTATGTGCAGGCGGCGGAGAGATGCTTCAATTGTCGGCGCCGACAGGAGAGGGGGAGGGGGAGACGGTGCAGGTGGCGGCGGGGGCAGGCGGCGGCGGTGCAGCCGGCGAGGGCGGCGAGCGGCGGAGTAGCGTGTGTGTGCAGAAATGGTTCGAAATAGCTTCCGCTCGATTTAATACATTTAGGGCTTACCGAAGGAAAATTCCGTCGGTAATATCAAAATGCCGACGGATTTTTCCGTCGGCAAATAATTTATTTTAAAAAAAAGATTCTTAAATTTTTAAGATTTCAAAAAGAAATAATTTATTTACGTAATTGCCGACGGAATAAGTCTGTCGCTATTCCGTCGGTAATTTGTTTGTATCCGTCGGTATTCCATCGGTAAGACGACTTGTATTTTTTTCTGTTGGTAATTCCGTCGGTAAAAGCGAGATGTTTTGTAGTGATTTACTAACTCATACGTTGTCATTGGGAGAGAATCCACTTTACTTTGACAAATGAAAGTTCTTATTCTTATTTGCTATTATATCTTATTTTGTTTTCTGCGTTGTAATTTCAAAAGTGTAACCTAAAAATTAATTTGTATTATAATATATGGGGACTAGTCGGGGCTACTGCCCCCATAAAAATTAGAAAATTATTAAGCATGTATTATTGTTATATGAGGAATGAGGATCTGGTAGTTTAATGGTCAAGTATTTGAATCGTAAACTTAGATTGTGCGGTCCTTGAATTCGGCATTTTTCACATATTTTTGCCTCTTTTTCTTCACTATTTTTAATTTTTCTCTTTATTCTTCTCCACGCGATCATTCACTTTTTTCCCTCAACTCTTTCATATTTATCTTTTTCTTAATTTTTCTTTTCCTTCTTTTTCTTCTCTTTTCTTAATTTTTTTCCGCTATTATTCTCTCTTTTTTCCCTCTTTTCATATTTCTCTTTCTAATGTCTCTTCTTTTTTCAGATCAAATGAGTCAAAAATAATTTAAATCAGATATTCTTATAAATCAAAACTTAACATGACATTAATTTTAGGTTGATTCAAAATTGTTATACTCAATCTAAAATCACTAAGATAAGTTTTATTTAATTTATTTAATTTAGAATAAACGAAGGATTGTGTTTATAATCTTTACTCGTATAATTTTAAATGATAATTTAATAATCTATTACATACAATATAATGGTACGATATATTTGATAAAGTGTATATATCTTAAACCAACAATTATACAATCCAAAGTTTTTTACTTTTTTCTTTCAATTCTTTCATATTTCTGTGTAGTTAAATCATGATAAATTAGATATATTCTTATTGTCATTGTCTTGTTTTCCGATTTTGCTGAAGCACTACTAAGAATTGTCTTTAATCGATGGAAATTGACGAATTTTGAAGTACGTCTGTCTTACCGACGGATTTAGGGACAAAATTTTCGTTGCAAGATTTGTCGATGATTTTTTGAATTTATGTCGACACTAACCTGCTAACAATTGAAGAAGGTGGTCGGTAGTAGCCGACGGTGATCGGACGGAGACGGTGGCCGACAGCAGAGGCTCGTGTGCGCGCGTGCGGACGTGTGTTAGCAGAATTACTAATAGCTACTGAAGTTGTGTGATATGTAAAGGTGAAAAAAAGTCCATTAAAAGTTCGATATGGGATGCAAAAGTTGATTGAGATTGTGAAATATCGACGGGAAAATTCGACAATAAATCTTTCACTAAATCTGATAAATTAAATTTTCGTTGGTAATCCGTCGGTAAATAACGTTCTCAATTTTCGTCGGTAAACGTCGACCCGTATTTCGTTCGACCGTAATTCCGTCGGTAAATATCAAAAAATTATAGTGAAACAGTTTGCTTAAAATGAACTAGTTGAGAATAAATTTATTTTAGATTTACTAAAGTTTGAGTTTGAGTTTTTTAGTTTCATACCTAGTGATGCAGATTAGAATTTTATTGATATTCTTGGTGTAAGGGGGTGTTTGCAAATGCTTATCATAAGCATTTTTTATTTGTATTTGCTTAAACTTGAAAATAATTGCTTTTAAGCAAAAACAGTTAGTTTTTTGTATCAATATAAAAAGCAGATATATTTGGTAGTTTCAGAAATTATGATGCTTTAAGCACCCAAAAGCATCTCAATAGATGCTTAAAAAATGCTTAATTAATCAGTTTAATTGCTTAGTTTTAGAGAAACTGCTGTAGTAATCAAATTTATCAAACACAAAAAATTATTTATCCTGCCAGTAAAGCCCCGCTTGGAAGAGCTTATTTCAGCTTATTCTAAAAAATAAGTGCTTTTGCACGCGTTTGAGAGAGCTTGTGAAAACAGCTTATTCTAAAAAATAAGTTGTTTTTGGCTTATTTTCATAAGCTGGTAGGAATAGCTCATGAAAATAAGTCAAAAAAAACTTATGAAAAAGAGGTTATCATATCAAATCCTCCTGACAACAATTTTTTAAACCATATTTTATTTTTTCTAATTAATATATATAAATGTATCCAAACACATTAGCTTATTCAATTTAAGCGGTTATAACATAAGCACTTATGTCAAAAGCACTTGTTTAACCTATTTTCCAAACTGGGCCTAAAGTGCTTAAAATAAGCATTTGCAAACACCCCCTAAAGATTCAAACATTATATGCACATCAGTAATGTAAAAAATAACATGCAATTAACAATTATTTTTAAATATAAACTTTTAAAAGCATGCTTACAAATTGAACCTCGCCTGCTAATATTTTTTATAACTACGCGTTTGATTGTAACGCCTCTATAATGAGAATGAAATCGATGGTAAGAGTCTTCCTTTCCTCTCGTACCTCCGCTCTCTTCCAAATCTCTTTTTCGTTTTGCTCCATGATCCATCAAAAAATGGTGAAATGTGTTTTTTTAATTATAATTATATACTCTATTTAAATTTATTAATCTTAGAGGGTAAGATTTAATCTTAGAGCATGGAATATGAGACATGAATAAATAAGATATATATAATAATAACAGAAAAACATGTGTTGTTAATAAAATACAAAAAATAAGAAGATTTTCATTAATACCACCGTTAAAAAGGCTACTGATTGTCTAATTCCCCCCCCCCCCCCCCAAGAGACTCAGCGAGTGAGCTAGGTTTTGGTATTCCTTCTCGAGCTTCTATTTGATTTCTTCCTTTAAAGGAGATTCGAGAAAAGATGGAATAGGAAGTCGTGTTTCTAGAACGAACAAATAGGGGTTGATAAGGAGAGAGGATCTTCTGCCCTACTACATGTCCCACCAATAAGGTGCGGACATGTGTCGTGTGGTTATAAAAACATGGTCTACCAATGCACGCGTGGCGCCGCGTGATTGATGGGCCACCAAATGGGACACCACTTTATGGGACAGAGGATCCCTTCCGGTTGATAAGGGGGAGACATAGTTCCCGCAACAACAAAAGCTGCAAAAAAAAAAAAAAAAAAAAACAGCCGGGAATCTACCCACGGACGCCGGTTGGGTACTCAAACACGGGAATAAGAATAAAAAATGCCTATCGTAGGGATGCGACTCTTTACTCAAAGGCTACAACCAGCAAGAGGGTAACTACTATTCCATTCATCGAATATCTACCTCCCATTTTCGATTTACTTGTTTGATAAAAAAAAATTATCTTACATCAGCGAGAATTAGAAAACACTTGAAATTTAAAAAGGTATCTAGAAAATTTCATAAGATGCATAGGACAAATGTTCATATTTATTGACCCCATCATCGCAACTTATCGGTCACGCTGGCCAACCTCATCATTATATTATCAAAAATCAAATGAATATTTTGAGGTGAATATTACTAAATTAAGTGAAATTATTGTTTATTCATAAGATACTAATATACGCCGTATAATATAATTTAAAGCATGCCGAAAAGAATCCTTTCAAACATCCATAACATGCGTTTTAGCCCAACTCATTCATATAAAGAATTATTAGGGTAATATGAAATGATTGAATAAATAATTTTATCATGATTTAAAACGTCACTCAAATACGTATTAAATAAATGAACTGCAAACCAACAAAAGATATGAAAATCATATTAAAACAAAACCTACAAATATTCGTAAAATTCAAACTATGACCGTAATTTGTTACAATACAACCACTTCTGCTACTAATTAATTCCCAAAAAAGCATCTAAATAGATTTTGGTTTACATATAAGCATTACTAGTCTGGGCCATGAAGGCATAAAAAAAACCAAGCCCATTCCTCGTTCTGTTTCGATATGTTGGCCCAATTCCTTTCACTACATTGAGTTGACAATCCAACATTCTCTCTCTCTCCAAAGTCCAAACTTCTCCGGAGAGAGAGAGAGAGAGAGAGAGAGAGAGAGAGAGGTACTATTGAATGTATTACTCATATAGGAAAGTCAAATTCCAACGCTGAAACTGGCAACATAAAATATTAGTACCATCAATCTACATTATTTGTTATATTGTTCAAGTGTTGACTTTCATGCCAACAATAGAAGCTCCATTAAATGCACATATGTCTTCGAGGTGAAAATTGACGAGACAGAGGAGCTTCAAACAAAGAGTCGAATTCGAATATAATAAAATAGAGCTGAATTTGAATAAAAAACTTCTCCATATTTCTAATAGGCGTCTCATATATTTTATCTTATTTCTTAAAATGACAAGATTTTATAGCTAGAATTTGTATAATTTGAGGACTCATTACTTTACAAACAACAACTCTTTTTAATAATCATACCTAAAAGAAATGAGACAATATCTATGAAATAGATGAAGTACTACTTATTTTTTAAAATCTATATCAGTTTAAATTTAATCAGATACTTACAATTTGAAAACTATGGTACTCCCTCCATCCTGCTAATATTATCTTAGCTTTTTTTTTTAATAATTCTGTTATTCTTATTTTCTACCCAACAAAGAAAATATCTTGTAAAATACGATTAATCTAAAAGTAGACCCTACCAATTTAACATATCTACATACAAGACATTAAGCAACAATAGCACTCTAGATGATCGAACTCTCTGCTATCATGGAGGACCTATTTAAGTGGAAATGGAATGCGCTACCAATAATTTATTGTATTAAAATTTTATGAAGTTAACATCGGAAAGAAGTCAATTTAAATAAGGGAAAAACATAAATAGTATAAATTTCAATAACTATTTAATAGAGTTGTTTTGACTTGCAAAATTATAGACAAATATATGAAAATCCGATAAGGTATTGACTTTCCTTGAAACACGAAGGCCAGTTTTCTCTTACAAATTTTCACAGAATGATCAAGACTTTTTTATTACATATGATCATCCGACTTCATCTTATTAAAGTTAAAAAAAATCTTATGAATAAAAGTAGAGTTATTTCAGAGAAAACAAATCTTAAGAATTCATGAAAAATGAACTAATTTCGAAAGAGAGGTAATCACGTTAGATGGTCTATCGCGTTTGTCAACACATTAACTAGAAACATCGAATCTATCTATGTTTATAATTATAGCCTCTACATTCGTAATTAAATTAGTTACTCCCTCCGTTCCACTCCATTAGTCCAGTATTCCTTTTCGGGTTGTTCCACTCCATTAGTCCACTTTCCTTTTTAAACTTAAAATAACACACTTATATATTCTAGTGGACCCCATTACTTTATATTATTTTACACACAATAAACAACTTTCTTAATCTCCGTACCGAAAAGAAAGTGGACTAATGAAGTGAAACAGAGGGAGTATTAGTTTGTTAATGATGGATTCTAACAAGAAAATAAAATGGGAATTGGTATGAATAAGATTTATAATTAAGGAAAGTAAATCCCATGTTGGCCGGACCATGGCTGTTCCAAGAACCTCATATCTTTATTTATTTATTTATTTCTTCTATTGGACAAAATGTAAATAGCCTTATTTTTTGAAACGACTCTTATTTACTAACAGATGAGACAAAAACTTGAATAATTGCACGGCTACGGTACAAACTATTTTTTTTTTTAAATTAAAACACGATACATATTCTAATTTATTTAAAATTAAGTGTAAAATAAATTAATTTTGTATATTTTATTAGAGTAAAATGTTATGTGTATATAGGGGAAGATTTATGGGGTGTTTGCAACAATTTAAATTGTATAGCTTATAACTTAATTTAAGGAAAAGTTGATTTTGAGTGTTTGCAACAGCTTAAATTCTTCAAAATTCTCTACGTTTAACTTAAATAAGTTGAAGTCAATAAGTTGGTTTTAACCAACTTCTCCAACTTAATGACATATTTGTAATTTCGGAGAAGCTATGATTTGGCATTTTAATTCTAAATCTCAAAATAAGCTATTGCAGTATAAATTGTGCAAAAACTATTTTCTCAACTTTTTTTACTTTTAAGCAGTTTTTGCAAATATATCAAAATTCTCTAATAAGTCAATTTTAGCAAATTCTCCTTAATTTAAACACTTACAAAGCTTAAGCTAAAGCTATTGCAAACACCCCTTAGTGGTTAGTTGGTTGGGCTCCAGCCAGTGCAAAATTCATATTAATACATTCATTACTAGAGAAAATCAATCATGTAGTTTTTGGTCTATTGTTAAAGTTCCATTTAATTTGGTTAGAAGTACAGGTTCGACTCCCATCAAACAAATTTTCTCCTTAATTCTTTTATACTAGCTTTTAATCTTATTTTTCTCATTTCTTTATTCCTTACTATTTTTCCTTTTCACATCCCTAATATTTTTTTATCTTTTCTTATCCCTTTGTGATTTTCTTTCTATTTTATAAAAAGTAGCACATAAACAGTGAATATGTATAAAATTATTAGCACATAAACAATGAAATATGAATAAAAATTATTATTATTATTATTATTATTATTATTATTATTATTATTATTATTATTATTAAATGGGGTACTTTTCTTCTTTTTCATTTTATTCCTTACTATTTTTTTCTTTTCACATCCATTGTGTTTTTTATTTTTATTATTATTAAATCAACCTAACGAGAATTGAACACCAGATCAACTACTTACGCAAAAGTTGAAATACCAACCACACTATATGTTGCAGGTAATGAATTTGTATAAAAATTAATGCGTCAAAATGTTTTTTTTCAGACCACCCCACTATCGAATTCTGGATCGGCCATTGTGTGTATATATTAATTATTTGATATGAAAATTGAAGTGTGTGTGTCCAAATGTTCGATACAATTCGTTGATGTTTTTGAAGTGTCCATACAACATAAATAAAGAGTGATGAACTAATCGTGTCTGTTCAAATGTTCGTCACGATACATTGATATTTTTGAAGTATATCAAATCTCAATCACCGCGTGTAATATCTCTACCGCCAGCCTGTCGGACACCGAGCTCAGTCCGACGTGTAATTCCCCCTATTGATGCTGGCTAACATAAGACGCCTGAGAAAGGAATCATTAGAGTGGAAACAAAATACTCTAGTGAGAGAAAGTCCAAGATATGCAAAGTGATCAAGAGAGAGAAAACCGAGGGCCATGCCTTTAAAAAGCAGATAGAATGCCACCAAAATTTGCAAGAAGAGCTTTGGATTAAAATTTCCATTCCTCCTTTCTTCCAAACACCACTCTTCTCGGATCCTTAATTTAATCACAATTTTCTCAGTTTGGTTTCTTGATTTTGCGAAGAACGAAAGTTGAACTCAATCCCGGTGATTCAGAACAGTTAGTGTATATATTGTATTTTATTTAATAGAAAAGTTTTCGTTTTTTGCTTCCCTCAAATTTGGTTGTGATCACAACCTGTTCGATCCTTTGCTTCAGTGGAAAGTTTGGAACTTTGTTCTGATTCTCACTTGTTCGGTAATTTTAGTATCAGACAACAACGTGGTTCTCCTCAAGTTTCTTCACAACAAAAAATTCTCTAAATTATCAGCTTCCTTGATAAGAAACCATGGCGGCTGCTATCGATACATGTAATTCTGGCAACAATCAATCTTTCAACACAGATTCCTGCTGGGAAGAGCTTATGCAACCACTTCAACCTTATATCGAAAGTGCTGCACCTTCTCTCTCTTGTTCATCTTTCGCTTCCCAAATGTTTTCCACTTCTAGTCATATATGTGATGATCAAATCCAACCTCAATTCCAGCACCACCAACTTGTACAACCTCACCTCAATCACGAGCAGAGCTCATTCGCAGGCCTTCTCGGCTGCCCGAAACCCGCCGTGATGAAGCAGCCCAACAAACTCTTCAGAGGAGTGAGGCAGAGGCATTGGGGCAAATGGGTTGCTGAGATCAGGCTCCCCAGAAACAGAACAAGGCTCTGGCTTGGAACCTTCCACACGGCCGAGCAAGCCGCTGTGGCTTACGACAAGGCAGCTTATAAGCTGCGAGGGGAATTCTCAAGGCTCAACTTCCCACACCTCAAGCATCAGCTATCTCAAGAATTCACCCATTTCAACACCCTGCATTCCTCTGTAGATGCTAAGCTGCAGGCCATTTGTGAAACCTTGAAATAGGGGAATTCTGAGAAGCTCTGTTCTGCTCCTAATCTCAATGCCCACGGAGAAATGCTGGATTCGTTGTCATCATCAGCATCTCCTTCGCCATCAGCAGCGTCGGGTTGCCATGAATCCAACGCTGCTTTATCGGATCTGTGGGAACCTTGTTTTGGTGAATGTGATAACTTGGTGCTGGAGAAGTACCCTTCGGTTGAGATAGATTGGGCTGCTCTGTAATTTCTTTAAGACTAGTAGTTGCCATAGTTTTGTTTGTTGTTTGTTGTTGCAATAGATTTAGTGTGGAGTCGGTTTGTAGCATTCTGCCATGAGTTTTTCTACAAGTGCAGATACGAGTGAGTTTGTGTAATAATGTATGTTAATGTAAAGAAGATGTCTCAGCCTTGGTCTGCTGTTAATTGATATTTTGTCTTTGTTTCATGTGAATTTAGTTCAAGGAGTACTCCGTCCCGTAAAAAGTGTTTCTTTTGGACACATTTATTAAAAAAATTATTTGTGAGGTAAATCGTTTGACTAGTTAATTTTATCCACACATTTTATATCTTTTTAAAAATGAGACACTTTTAGTGAAATGATCCAATGTAGAAAAGGAAACACTTTTTAACGGGAAGAATGGAATATTATTTTTTGAATTCGGAAAACGTAAAACGTAGATTTATTCATGACCTAATCAATAAAATGAATGCTATATTACATAGGATCAATAACCTTTACGAGGAAATTTTATCTTATCCTTTTTTCTGTCACGTTATAATCTTATCATTTATCAACTTCAATTATTGAAAAAGTTAGGAAAGGCGATCCGAATTCCAGGGTTTTTTGAAGGCAGTATACTTTAATTTCCTTATGTTTTATTATTCAAGGAAAATTTTTGTGGCGCAACTTTTTATTTTTTGGATAACGATGGTAATTCATAGCCCGTACTGGGTAAATTCTGTTCTTCTGCAATAGCCTGCAAACCACACAAGAGAGTTAAATCAGGTTAAACATAGGTGACAGACACACATAGCGGTTTCAATGGAATTTGAATCCATGATCTTTCAGTCGCGGACCACCACCCACCTTCACTGCTAGATTATTTCAAGGGGACATTTTTATTTTTCTTTAAAGATTGACGCACCTTTTTAATATCAAGTTGGAGTGGTTGCAAGCATTGGATTATGCATGGCGCTGTTCTGTGGGGGTGGTAGGACCCTCAAATTCTTCAAAATCCGGATTTCTAACTATACTTTTTTGTCCCGTTTGATTGTCAGGAAAGTAAAGTTGTCAAAGAATATGATTATGTGGAATATGATTATACGGAAAATGATTTAGAAAAGTAAAATTGTCAGGAAATATGATTATGTGGAATATGATTACGAGGAAAATAATTACTTATCCTGTATTTGGAAAATACTAAAAAAAATATCAGGATTCTAAATTTTTTCAAAATCATTTTAAATCTACCAACTTAAAAATAAATTAGACAAACAGTTTCTTTTTAATAAAGAACAAATTCACCCGATCAGCCTCTCACCATCACCAACGATGACAAAATTCAAGCAAAACTCTTTCAAGGCAAGACAAAATAGATCATCAGATTCACAAATTCTCATCTAATAACAGATTAAATAGCATTTACGAGACAATCAAAACAAAACAGAGAAAATACGAAGAAGGAGAGAGAAAGAACACGAGATTTGCAACAAATGAATTGTGCTCTGAAATAAATTGCAATAGAGACTGAATTGGTGCAAGCAATCTTAGTCGCAAACATAATGATACAAAATTAAAGAGATAAAATCAAAATTAGTAGTCTAATCGATTGTGCAGATAAATTATTAATTTATCTTGATAAGAGGGGAAAAAAGAACGATAGCTATCTTCAGATATGGAACTTCCACTTTATTTCTTTTGGAGATGATGAATAGGTCGGTGATTGAAGAAGGCGAGACAAAAAAACTCAACGCTGACGATTGAGAACGAAGGGACGATGGTGCCTTTGAATTTTGTGAAAAATTGATCTAGGTGCTCCGTAGGAATCGATAATTAAAATCCCCGCTTTATGGAAAAAGAATACCTAGGTTATAGGAGGGAAAAAGAATCCGAGAATATCTATCTAATTTCCTTTTTTTTGGATTCTTTTTACTTTCCTTGATTTTAGTAAAATCAAATCAAGCACAAGATTTTAAATTTCTGGAATCATATTACTTTCCTAGTTCTACCAAACACAAGAATCTAACAATTCGGAATAAGATTACTTTCCCCAACCAGAATCCATACAAACCAAACGGGCCCTTTAAGTATTATTATTTTCTAAATAAAATTCTAAATTTAGATTCATCCCGATTATTAATTTTGGATTTGCCCTCATTGAAAAATATTATTTATATATGCAATTAGCTTATATTTATATTAGGGTTTGAATCGTGGTGATCGCTGTTTACACCAAATAATCCTGCAAAATTGCTAGAACTAGAATTAGTACAGCAACAGGTATCGAACACAGGGAACGGAGTAATTCAAACTTAAAAATCCTATCAATCGGGTTTTGGTTAGCAACCACGCAACTTTTGGGAATAACTAATCCTAAGACAACGAAAATTTAAGCAAGAAGTAACACGAAATTAACTATGAATAATAAAAGCGGTCCAGCAAGATGATTCACACACACACACAATCGATCACTGACACTAATAATTAATTAATCCGCTTAAATCAATTGGTTATAGGATACCGTAATTAAACTGACATACCCCTTATTCCCCCTTAATTATTCGGTAATCGCCATGGTGGGCATTGAAACGACTACTTCTCTAAATTAGATGCAACCTACGTTGGTGGGCAATCAATAGATTTAACACCTAATCAGCTTTAAGAACTAAGGGAACCCAATTTAGGAGCCTACTCGTATGGTGGGCATCTAATAGTCTCCTACCAAATTAATCCAATTGCCCTAAGACAATTTGCTACTTATTTAGCCTAATCCCACGAGAAACGATGGAAGTACTAAATTAGCTATGAATTAAATTAACTAGGGTGATCAATCCTAAATCAATTAATTCAATTAATTAAACCTAGATTAATTCAGAACCTAAGTGATTAATTTTAAGCCCTAGTCTCACGAAATTAAAGTGGTGTGTGTTTCACATCTCGCCGGCCCCTGAAAAGACTTAGCTACGCATATCGGCCGGACTAGCCAGACAGACCGAATTGCAAGACAGAACACAAAACATACTGAAATTCAATAAATAATTATGCACGAAAATTCTAACAATTTACCAGAAATCAGAATATTAAAGAATACGAATTATGGTCCTAGAAATTATAAACTCATAAAATTAAGACTTCAAATCAATCCACAGGAAAATAAGTACGGAGACAATTTAAATCCGAGAATTCAAAACGAAGATGATAACATGTTGTTTCTTCCAAATCAAACCACAATTCACTAAACAAAAGTAGAGAATGCAAACTTTAAATCGAACAACCCCTTGATCGGATCCCTCGGCTTCGACGAATGCTTGATCGGATGATTCACGGCTTCGGCGGCTTCGGACTCCGTGAATGATGATGATGAATTATCAAATAATCTCCCTCCTCCGAACTCTCCCTCACCTCCGCAGTAATATGAAATGGATTGGTTAATAAAATAATCTCCTTGTTGGCGGCGTGAAGAATGATGATGTTGAAATAAAATAATATTTCCTTCTCTCCACCTTCGACGTTAACAATAAGATGATGATATGGTCTCCAATAAAATATTATCCCCTCGTTGGCGGTGCGATGATGATGAAGAGTCGGTGTGAGTTGTGTATATGCGTGTGTATTGTGGATCGGATGATATCTCCTATGCGGCGCCTCTTCTAATCCTTTATATATACTCCTTCCTTTCCTTCTCCAACTAGGTCATCTAAGTATAGAAAGATATAATATAAAATATATTATATTAATTTCTTTCTACACTTAATTGTCCTCTTTATTGCTTTCGAATTAAGCATATATTTCCTTTAATTTGCAACCGCCACATCAACGCATCGTCAACGCCACATCATCATAAGAACTACAAAACAAACACCAAAAAGCAATCCAACCGCCAAAATAAACGGAATATGGATAGTACGAAATAGACCTATCAAATCGAAAGTGAAGATCAAAAGCTGAGAGATAAGGAATTTAGATGCGTACAACTTTTCATCTCGAAAGTCAAATCAATTCAAGTATTCTCATCTATCAACCATGCAAATCACAAATTCAATCCCACTACCAACAAAATTGTGAAGAAAAATTTGACTATGAAGTTATATAGAAAAGAAATAGAAAGAAAAGCAGTTCTTGGGTCATCAAGAATCATTCAAAGATGAGCATTTGCGAATCTCTTGCCTTCTTTCATCCGAAGATGATTCTTCAAAAGAATTTTAAACAAAACAAATTGCTAGTCTTAATGAGTAATCTTTGCTTTATTGAGAGGCCGATTTGAAGTTAAAAGGTTTTCGAAAAATAATAATAATTATTATACTAATATGATGTATGGTAAATATATGTATAAATATATATGAGGTGATTTAAATGTGAACATGTTTTTATCGTGTAAACGTGCAAATGTACTGCATTTTGAGTACTTCACTTTCAAATAATCAAACTGTACTTAAGGGATTTTTTGTAATATAATAAATACAAGTATATTATATTTATCTTGAAAGTGCAGTATATTTATGTTGAAAGTGCAGTGTTCACACGATAAGGATTGTTCAAACTGGAACCAATCCCTATATATGTAAATAATATATATGAATCCTTCAAGTTGGTTGAAAAAGGCCTAAAAAATAAGCCATATTCAATTCCATCTTTATATAAGTTAGAAAAGTTAAGATTGGATATACCATAAAAAGGAATTAGAGATCTAGAGGTGGCCACAATTTCTTTATTGCCCATGTTCTGGAAATACTTTTATTTCCTGGTCAAGGTTCCATTTGATCTCTACCTTCCCTTTCGGAAGATGCTATATTCGACGACACATATTAAATAAAAATCTTTTTTTTTTATATATGCAAGAATGCGTACATAAACATGCTCAAATTGTAACCGTGGTGCTACAGTTGACAGGTGTTGGCGGAGGGGGAGGGGAGGTGGTGTTGGGGCCTGTGTGATGCTTGGCACCACGCCCTGTGTGACGGAACAGTGTTCGAACTGTAACCTTGGCGCTGCAGCTGACAGGTGTTGTGGAAGGAGGGGGGGAATTTTTGGGATTTGTGATGATCAACATCTTTCCAGTTGTGCAGTGTGGGGGGCTGTGTGATGCATGGCACCACGCCCCTGCGTCGAGGAGCAGCATTCGAACTGTAATCGTGGCGCTGCAGCTGACAGGTGTTGGGGGAAGGGGAGGCGGTGTTGGGGGCTGTGTGATGCCTGACACCACGCCCCTACGTGGCGGAGCAACGTTCGAACTATAACCGTTGGTGTTGGGGAAGGGGGGAGAGAGAACTGCTGGAATATGTGATGCCCAACATCCTTCCAGTTGTGCGGTGTTGGGGGCTGTGTGATGCCTGGCGCAATGTTCGAACTGTAACCGTTGCGCTGACTGCTATGAAATGAGGAATAAAAGTTGCGCTCTCACCACCAGCAATTGTTTTTGGCATAGTGGTAAGCGCTTGAGGTCTAACATTAAATTTTGATTATAAATAAATGAAAAATAGAAAGGGCAATATTGGAAGTTGAAATGGCGAATTAGCAAATCCCGTCACTTTTCAATTTTCTGTAATTAGTCCCCCTTTTTTTATTTTTTTGTCCCCAATTTTTTTTGTCCCGCCTTTAACTTTTTCATGAAATCGGGAGTTAATAAAACTTTATCTGCAGCAAAAATTAAAACGTAAAATTGGGATTTTAATCAAACTTCCATCTTCTCGACAATTGCATTTCCCTATCTCCTCTAGTGTCGTACCAACACATAACCCCTACCGTATCTCAACAACTCTACACGAAAATTGGGATGAAAGCATGCAAAATTGAGTGGATGAAGCGTTACTTCCGCGCTAGCATATTGCGCTTCCGCATTGATGAAAATAATCTTTGGGGACCTTTTTCCAAAATGAGGGGCACCGTACTATTTCCCATTAATGACAATGATTTTTTCAGCATTCATCATCGTCAACCATACTAATCCTCGTACCGCTATTCTCTCGCCGACGGTGGCAGAAACACAATATTTCTCACGCCGTATGATTTCATTCGTGTTGGAATTTTTTCGTGCAGATTTGTTGATATTTGTGGTAGAGTTATGTGTTGAGGCCGTGGCGAAAGAGATAGGGAAACGCAACCACCGAGAAGATGGAAGTTTGATTAATATCTCAATTTTATGTTTTTAGTTTTGGAGCAAATGAAAGTTTGAATAACGCTCGATTTCATGGAAAAATTAACAGCGGGACAATAATTGGAAAAAAATAGTTTGGGGACAAAAAAAACACACACAAAAAAAAGGGGACTAATTACACAAAATCGAAAAGTTTGATGACGAGATTTGCCAATTTGTCATTTCAAAATTTCAATTTACCATTTCTATTTTTATTTATTTTTAATAAAAATTTAATTAACTGTCGAATTGACGGTTATATTAACAGTGGGACCAAAATCGCAAAAATTAGTAGTTTGGGAGAAAAAAACAAAAAAAAATAGTTTGATGATAAATGTCGCAAAATCGTGAAGATCGAGGACTATATTTGTCAATTCATAATACATTAATATTTACAGTTTTTAGAATAATTCAACTTTTCAGTTTGTTGTAGACTTGTAGGTCTAAATTAAAATTTTCATTTAATCGCCGGATTAATAATAATATTATGCTCACATGTTGGGATTATGCTTCTGGGCTTTGATTTCAAGCCCGAAGTTTCTAATTCGGGCTGAAGATCTCTGTTTACCCGTCATTTATTTATGCCAAATTAAGTTAACATAACCGAGGCCCAAAAGTTCATCATAAATAAATGATGGTTACTCAATTCAACACCCGGCCCATTTTTTCTCTTATAATCCCAAATTATTAAAATACAATATATAATTTATCATTACATAATTTTTATTCTTAGCCATGAGAAATTGGGTCCAATGCCCTTTAAAATACCTCATAAGTGGAGAAATTATCCAAATTTATATGTAGACTGTAGAATCAACACCGGTCAATGTGAGGCACAAATAAAGGGTCTTCAACAAGAGTCCGGATCTTCTATCCCACAATTGGTGGATCACTTGGTGGTCCACCAATCACGCGGTGTCACGCGTGCATTGGTGGCCCCCAAGTCAATAAATTAATATTTAAGTGTTAAAAAGGTGGTCCATCCATGCACGTGTGGCGCCGCGTGATTGGTGGTCCACCAATTGTGGGATAGAGGATCCTTAGGCCTTCAACAAGTAGGGCCGACCCTTTATGCATTAAGAGTAGGGCAAAGACCTAGGGCCACCAAACTTTTAGCATCCATTAGTTATATGCAGTCCAAATTAATAATAATAATAATAATAATAATAATAATAATAATAATAATAATATAAATAAAAATCGTGTTTAAGAACGTTCACTCCAAAATTTAGATCTCATGAAGTAATAATAATTTACAATTCTTCCATCTAAATACCTAAGGTACTGACCGCGCAAAAGCTATTTCTTTGATTCTAGCGTTTTAGTTTTGTTATATGGTTTCTATTACTCCTATACAAGCACGAAGACCATTATTTACTATATAATATCTCTAGTTAACAATAAAACTCACGATGTTTCAATTCAGTGCTCTTTTATTCCTTTACACTTAGGGCCTCCGTAATGTCATGGCCGGCCGACTTGTCAACTAGCCAAACTACCTAAAAACCTTAAAAAAGTGTAGTTACTTGTACTTTTTAGATTTAAATCGACGTCATCGTCATTAAATTATAGACTTATAGTATAATTGAGTTGGTTAAAAAGCTAGGGTATTGTAGTTAATTAGGTTTTACAAAATAAGTAACATTCGTCGTTGATTCACTACTGGTATATAATAGAAAATGAAAAGAAAGTTAAAAAGAGAGATGAAAAGTGATAGATAAAGAGCACATAAGATCCAACAAATTCACTTATAATCATAAATCTATATCTATATATATTTATATATAATATAATATAAATTAACTGTCAGGTTTCATTTTCAAGAATGTCAGTTCAATTATGTGGCGTTAATAAAATAATTTATCTTAACCTAATCAATCTATTCCCATACCAATATATTATCCCTTTACGTATTAGACCTACTACTTTATATCAAGAATCATACATTCATCTCGCCCAACTCCATCAACTTTTTTCTTCAAACGCATTATGTACGTAGATATGTATGTGTATTTGTGGGATGGTGGGGTGGGGCATCTGGAGAATTCAGACAAAGAAATAACTTTTTGAAAAATTGTAAAATTTTACATGGCTTAAATCATTTATGCCACGCATAATTTTATTTCTTCGATATACGTAATGAAATATGGAATAAAAGAATGCTAGATTTAAATGTGGGGCCGGATTGCAGGCAATGATATAGGCAGAACACGTTAAAAGAGAAAAGGAACGTAAAATAAATTCAATAATTGGTTAGTTATGAATCTTATGATTCTTGTTCTATGTATTAGTTAAAATTGAGTCGAGCCGTGAAATAATTCGTCCAAGGCAAATGTTCTGACTTTGATTGGACTCCTTGTTTCTGCAAGGAGGCATTTCTTTAACTATCCTCCCATGTGGTCATTTTTTTAGACGATAAAAAATATGCAATCATTCATGCACGACCTACAAATCGTACACATGAGGGAATTAAAGTTTCTATGACACAAGAATTGTTCGACTTGAGCTCACTTTGTCATTGCTGAAAAACTCGTTGGTTTTTATAATGAATACATATGAGCTAGCTAGTGTGTATTAGATTAGATAACACTCCCTTTAGAAGGTCTTATATGACTACATCCAACAACAACTAACCCAGTCAGGCCATCCAACCAACTTTTTAATATTTTATTATTTTCTCTCTCGGAAGAAAATTATGATGATGATCCATGGGAATTTTTTAGAAAAAACAAATGGAGGAAAATGCATGAATTATAATTGTGTTGGGGAGACGAGAGAGAGAGTGGAATATGTTGTGGTAGGGTTAGGTTAGATACAACCTAGGTTGCACGGACACGGGACACGGTACGACACGGACACGGGACACGGGATACGATATTTTTTGAAAAATTTAGAACACGACACGGGCGCTGATATAAAAAATATTAAATTATTAATATATATATATATATATATATATATATATAAATTTAAAAATGATGAAGTCAAGTTTTTCAATATCAAACTCATAGTTCAAATGATCAACTCAAACGACATAGTCATAATTCATAAGTAGATAACCATAGCATAAAAATGTAAAATACTAAAATAAATAGATAATCTAAATACATTAGTAAGGTAAGTAATATTTAATTATTTAATTATATATTTATTTACTTATTATTAATGTAAGGTAAGTAATATTTAATTATATATTTATTTACTTATTACTAATTATATAAACGTGTCCCATTGTCCCTTTACTTATTTAATTTTATATTTATTTACTTTTTACTAATTTCTAACTACATGTCTCATTCAACCGTGTCCACTACAAGACTAAATCAAAAAACGTGTTCGTTGTCCCCTTGGGATGGCAAAGTTGGTGAAGGTGGGTAGGCCCGGGACCGATAGGTCCTGAGTTCAAATTCTACTGGAAGCAACTTTGTGGAGCCTGTCACCTATAGTTAGCGTAGGATGGTTGAACTCTCCTGTGTGGTTTGCAGGCTACTGCACAAGGAGCGGGGTTTACCCAGTGCGCACCGAAGGTAGCGGCTACGGGTTCCACGTATAAAAAAAAAAAAAAAAAAAAAAAAAAAACGTGTCCGTTCCGTGTGTCGGACACACAAATCGCCGTGTCCGTTTCGTGTCGGACACATAAATCGCCGTGTCCGAAAACGTGTCCATTTTTTTTTTTTAATTTATAGACATGTTTTTGCCGTGTCGGGCTCGTGTCCGTATCCGACACGTGTCCGAAACAGTACGGCGGATTTTTTCGTACTGTCCACCGTGCAACATAGGATACAACCCATGGGCGGTTAAATAGACGGGATTGAATTGATTTTTGCTTTTTTTTTTTTGAATGACATGGGAGTCGACGGTGTTGGTATGTGGTTGCTTTTAAGAACAGTCTAAGAGAAATTACTCAAAATGAATATTAAGTCTGATGAGGGACAATATAAGGGTATTTCAACAGTTCGAATAATGTTTATTACCTTCAAATAGTTAACTACTATACTACAAGTTTGGAGCAGTCGCTATTAACTAACTTTATTATTCTAATAAAAAATATTTTTTAATATTCATATATCGTGTTTGGTATATTGTGGGTATCGGTACTCTGCCCTACTATGGATATCACCCGGGTTTGATACTCATATATCGTGTTTGGTACGTGGGTATCGGTACCCTACTCTGGGTATCAAACCCATGTGGGTATGAATTTTTTGATACCCAAATGAATGATGGGTATCAGTTTTGATACCCATATGGGTATCAAAATTATAATTTATGTATTATTTTTTAAAATTGAAATTTATTTTTATAATATTATTTAATAAAAATAATTACATAAATATATATTTTCAATTTTATAAATAACAAGTATCATTAGTTATAAATATTTTAGCATGAATATAAAAATATTTTTTTTAAAAAAAATATATACACTTAAGTTTGAAATAAATAACTTTATAAAAACGTAACATTATAATTATTAAATAAAACTTAAAATTTATCAAATAATAAACATTATTCTTTAAAAATATTTAAACATAATTTATCAAAATATTTTTAATTTAATAAAAAGTAAATACACTAATCTCATAAAAATATATAATAACATAATAATATTAAACAAAACTTACTTTGTTAAATAATAAATATTATTGTATAAAAACATCTATTATATATATAAAAGGCGAGTTGCATTTTTTCAATCAATTGTAAATTTCTCATTATTTATGATTTTGCCATCAATTTCAATTTTTAAATATCTACGATTTTGCCATCAATTTCAATTTTTTCACTATTTACGATTTTGTCATCCATCTCAGTTTTTAGCTATTTACTATTTTACCACCAATTCAATTTATCCACTACTTACAAATTCACCGACAATTTCAATTTTCCACTATTTATGAATTTGCCACTCAAATTACCCTTTTTCCAAAAAAATAATAATTCAATTTTTCACTATTTGCGAATTTGCCACCAATTTCAAATTTTCCACTATTTATAAATTTTCCACTATTTACGAATTTGCTACTCAAATTTGCATTCCCCCCCCCAAAATCAATTTTCCACTATTTAAAGATATTTAAATAGTGTTATTAAATACCCATAATAAGTTATTTTAATTCATATAATTTTCTGAAATTAAATCCACTAAGAAATTATCATTTTGTTAAATAACAATTAATCTACTACTATAGAATATTAGTTTTATATATAATTATAAATATATTATTTTAATAATTTTATTTGTAATATAGTTTACTAAAGATAATTATATGTTCATTTTATTAACATATATATAATGAACTTATGTTTAACCTATATATTAATATATATTTATTATCTATTATCTATTATATATATAAAAGTCGAGTGGCTTTTTTTGCAATCAATTGCAAAATTTTCACTATTTACGATTTTGCCATCAATTTCAATTTTCCCACTATTTACGATTTTGCCATCAATCTCAATTTTTCACTATTTACTATTTTGCCACCAATCGATTTTGCCATCAATCTCAATTTTTCACTATTTACTATTTTGCCACCAATTTCAATTTACTCACTACTTACAAATTCACCGCCAATTTCAATTTTCCACTATTTATGAATTTGCCACTCAAATTACCCTTTTTCCAAAAAAATAATAATTCGATTTTCCATTATTTGCGAATTTGCCACCAATTTCAAATTTTTCACTATTTATAAATTTGCCACAAATTTCAAATTTCCACTATTTACGAATTTGCTACTCAAATTTGTATTTTCCCAAAAAAAAATTCAATTTTTCACTATTTAAAGATATTTAAATATTATTATTAAATACCCATAATAAGTTATTTTAAGTCATATAATTTTCTGAAATTAAATCCACTGAGAAATTATCATTTTGTTAAATAACAACTAATCTACTACTATATAATATTAATTTTATATATAATTATAAATATATTATTTTAATGATTTTATTTGTAATATTGTTTACTAAAGATAATTATATGTTCATTTTATTAACATATTATTTTATATATAATGAACATATGTTTAACCTATATATTAATATGTATAAATATATTAATATGATAGCTACTATAAAAATATGTTAATAAAAGATCATATATATAGTTATAAATATAGTTATAACTATATAAATCAATTTAATAATATTTGTTAATTCCCATTATAATATTATTAAATGGGCATAAAAAATATTAATACAAAAATATATCATATAATTATCTTTAATGGACATATGTAATACGTCGGCTTCAAAGTCTACTACAACCACTAATTTCATTGGTAATACTTTCACCTTTGTTACTTCTTGAATGAAATCACGTTTTCAAATGCTTACATGCTTTTACTGCCACACTTCTGCAGATGGTTCACTTCCTACAACTTGCAAATTCTTGTTTTTAACATAACCAAAAGATAATATATAGATGATGAATTAATTGAATCATCAAACTTCACAGATTGGATAGCAAGTATTGGAGATGGAACTGTTGGAGGTACGAACGATGGTGAATCCACAATTGATATACCAAGGGACATATTGCTTGACTACTCTGAAAATCCAATAGAAGCAATCACAAAACATGTATGTTTAAGAGACAACAAAATAATCAACAATGCTGACTTTCTACAAGAGCGAGCTATTTTGACACTAACGTTGGATATAGTTGAATCCGTCAACCAATATGTAATATCATTAAGTTAAGGAGAATGCCATCGATCACGCGAATGGTTTATGCAACTGTACTAGGTTGGTAATTGTCAGACTTGGCAGTCATGTACTCGAAGCAAAAATACTCACCGGCCGAAACACTGGAGATAAAGTTCTGATTCCAAGAATAACATTGACACCATCCGATGAAAGACTGCCGTTCAAATTTCAAAGACGTTAATTTCCACTTATTGTCTCCTATGTTAAGACAATTAATAAAAGCCAAGCTCAATCACTAAACTGCGTTTGTTTACTGTTGAAGAAACATGTATTCAGTCATGGCCAGTTGTATGTTGCAGTATCACACGTAACAAATCGCAGTGGATTGAAGATCTTAATATGTGACAATGAAGCCGTCAACCGTACATCCACCACGAACGTAGTATTCAAAGAAGTCTATCAAAACATATGCAAACAAGGATTAAATTTCAATGTATATTAGCTTGCAAATGTTTTGTATTACCCTAATCATTTCAATACTACGACTATTTTTCACTATTTCGTACATATTAACAAAAAAAAATTGTACATATGATCTTTAGTTACAGGAGATTTATGTTTAATTAATTTTTTTTATCAACTATAAAAAAATATATGCAATTTGCCACTTATTTATTCGAAGACCCTGTTGAATGAGGAAAAAAAAAACCAAAAACTTGCGTCAAACAATATAACTAAAATAATCAATATTTGCTTTACCCGTGCGTAGCACGGGGACTACACTAGTTTTAACATAATTTATAAAAATGTTTTTAATTTTTATTAAAATAAATATTCAATAATCGTAAAAATATGAAGAAAGTATCTTTACAATTATGTTTTAAAATATTATATTAGTTTTTGTAAATAATCAAATGATTTTTTATTAAATTTCACAAAAAAAAAAACATGATTCATATCATTATTATTTATCATGTCAGAATATTCACAGAATTATCATAATTTTTTTATATATAATTATTCATTCTCATTGAAGCCTAAGTACAACCAAACATCATATTTGGTTATCATACTCATTCACTAGCAAATGCCAAACATCATTAAAGGAATTACTCATACTCATACCCAATCATCCTACTATCATACTCATTACCATTGTCATACCCGAATTCTTACCAAACGGCCCCTAATTTTAAATCTCGATGCAGTCGTGGAAGGCCGTAATGCCGACCTGGAACCTTGTACGAAGGTCCCATTTGCTTTACATCAGTAACTGTTTCCGTTGGAAAAAATAGTGCCTCTTGATATTACATTTCTTTTTCTACCTTGGACGAAGCACAGATCAGTAGATATTCGAGTCTAACTGCTTTCTCTAATGGAACCCGGTCAGATTGGTATCAAGTAATTTGCTTTCGTCAACGTCAATTGAAATGTGAGAGTTGGGCGTTTTAGCCATTCAGCTAGGAATGCAAAGAGACTCATTGATGATCTCTACCCCTTCTTACCTTGCAAAAGCAGGGGAAACTTACGTTCTTGAATCGATAACCATCTTTCGAATTTTTCTCAACTTTCTTTCTCTTTATTACCTTTTGGAAATATTGTGAGGAAGAGGAAGAGCATACTCTTATTTCTTTTTAATTTTAGTAATATTCTCAAAATTAATATGATCAATATAGAATAATTTAACTTGTCAACAACCACTGTATTAAGAACCAATTATTGGTCCCACTAAACTATGATTATGAAAAAATCCAAAAAATCATAGTATTAAGTGTCACACACACACACACACACACACATATATATATATATATATATATATATATATATATATATATATATTGTGGATCTGGTGAGAACCACACTTAACGTGAGAACTGCGAACCATGCATAATTCTTATATAATTTATGCATAAACGTTATATATTTTATGCAAAAAAATTATAATTTTACACTTTTGCCCTTCTACATAAAAATATGTATAATGTATATTTTTTGCATAAATATCTAACGATTATGTATAAATTATAAGGATTATGCATGGTTCTCAGTTATCACGTTAAATGCAGGTTCACACACACACACACACACACAAGTTATATATATATCACACTGTGTGTGTACAGTTAAATCTCGATAAAGCAATATTCGATAAAGTAATAGCCTTACTTAAATAATAACTTTTTCGATCCTGACTTGGGCCAATGTACTAAAATAATAATTTCGCTAAATGCATTAAGTAATAAAAGAGTTTAAATCTTTAAGGTCCTAATGAAAATATAAAGTAATACTGATTTTAGAAAATATAAATAGGCAATTGTAATTTTACAGTAGTACAATAATCATTTCTTGTGAATATAGGCTTCCACAGTTATTGTTTTTTCTCTTCTCACCTAAACCAAAATTATCATCCTTAACTTTCTGCAAAGTATAGACAACTTCTGAATATTTTGCTCGTGTTGTAGCAAGTAATTATTTAAGGTGGTTATTGCTTGAATAAACCTTTTAATGACACAATTAAAATAAATGTAATATCATCTCGTTTAGGATCATCCTCTTCATCATCATTTTCGTTCATAAGTGTACCAATAATTTCTTCATTCATCGCTAATTTCATAGTTGCGTCATTCTTGATAGCTAAAAGATCTTTAACATTAATACTCCCTCCGTCCCATTTCACTTGTCTTGTTTTTTTTGGGCACGGAGATTAAGAAGAGTGGGTGGTTGTGTGTAGATAAGTGTGTGATTGTGTGTAAAAAGGTAGGCCCCACAAAGAAAAAGTGGTAGGTTGTGTAATGATTAGGCTTCCTTTTTTGGAAACTAGACAAGTCGAGCGGGACAGCCCAAAAAGGAAAACTAGACAAGTCGAATGGGACGAAGGGAGTAACATTTTTGTAGCCTAAATTAAAGATGACATTACCTAATGTTTGAGATATTTATCTAATTCAAGAACTTTGGTTCAGTAGATCATTTTCTGTTAAATGAATCTAGCAATGCCGAAAATATACTTCTAAGATAATTTTAATGTAAGCATAAATATACTTTTTATTTTTATAAAACTATTCGATTTTTCTAAAATTAAATAATTTGACTTGCTTTATAATTAGTGCATATTCAATATACATTTTTAACATGATTTTACTAAAGTAAATACTAATTTTTTTTATATTTTAATGGTTACGCGGACTAAGTTATTAAAAAAAGTCTAATACACACATTTAACTTGTTTTCTATCGTATTTCTCTCTAAAGTAATAAATGTTTATTTATCTATAAATAAATAATTTATTCATTTATCGATAAATGAACAATTTCGTTAAATAAATATTTTTTTTTATTTCAAATATATTACTTTAAAGAGGTTTAATTGTATATGTGCCGGTAGTTGTCGACCAATACTTTGCTCCAATCATTATACCAGAAACACAATCATATCTTTAAGATTTGAACTCCAATTCTGTTTTAACCTATAAATCCAAATAAAACAGGCCCCAGTTGACTAGTGGGATTCACATTTCCCACTGCGGGACGATCACCATCAATTTCTCTCTCACTTCGCACGCGCAGTCTCTCTTTCTCTCTCTCTCGTTTGAAAATGATGATTCACAAAGTGGAAATAGACACTGTTGGCCAAAGTCAAAAAAAAAAAAAACAAAAAATTTAGCCTTCTTCTATAAAAAAACACATATTTAGTTATTTTGTCCTTTTGTGGCGCAGAGTGTCAGGGGCCGATGGAGGGCCGATGGGGGGCCGATAGAGATCGGCCCTCAACATGTTATTTAAAAAAAAAAAAAAAAAAATCTGACTGATGGCCGATGGCCATCGGCCAAAATTTGAAATTTTTTTTTGAGGGCCGACGGCCCTATGTTGAAAAAAAAAATATATATTTTTTTTTAAGGGCCGATGGCCCCTACCTTTTTTTTTTTTTTTTTTTTTTTTTTAATGACCTAAACTAAACTTAAAAAAAACAAAAAAAATTTTAATTTTTTTGAGGGCCGATGGCCCTCTGTTTAACATATAATTTTTTTTTTATGACCCTGCCTATTTTTTTTTTTTAATGGTCTAAACTAAACTATAAAAAAATAAAAAGTTTTTTAATTTTTTTTTAGGGCCGATGGCCCTCTGCTTAAGAAAAAAAAAGTTTTTAAATTTTTTTTTTGAGGGCCGATGCCCTCCTGTTTAACCCTTTTTTTTTTTTTTTTTTTTTTCAGGAATTATGGAGGGCTTATGGATTCCATCGGCCCTCCATCGGCCCTCCCATCGGCCCCGCCGTATAAGGACAAAATGGCTAAATTTGTATTTTTTTTTTGTGATTGGCTATATATGTATGTATATATGTACTTGTGTGGCTACAGTTAAAAATGCCTCATTCACAAATTAGGGCACCAATTATTTTCCCAATTTGGTCGAGATGTTTGGCAAAGCACACGGATTTGTTTCTTGTTAGGAAAACTAGTGTGTTAAATGATTTTTAAAATTAAAGTTCGTTAAGATTTTTAATTTCCATTTATGCATGTGTTACCATATAAGATGCATTGATGTTTATTCAAACAAAAAGATTGGAAGCTTATTAATTAATTTCTCACAACTGAATTAAATCTTCATTGAAAACTCTGTAAAACATTTTAAAAAGAAAAACTCCAAATTCTCAAATTAACTTCTTAATTTTTATTTTATTTAAAAAAAAAAAAATCTGCCGCCCAGAAAGGCATTTTATTTCTGGTGAATACACGTGGCTTGCTGTGGCCACAATGTATCACTCACCGACTCAACCAGACACTTGGACGCACAATACTCGCGAATTTCACCACAGATGACTTGGAAAAAGTATTCCAGAAATAAAGAAAAGGAAAAATTATGAACTATTTTACCATAATTTTTCTTTAGCATAATCAGATACAGATTCAAAATTCGTGGTCCACCTCTTTCGACTTTTGAGATTGCGTTTGACCAACTAAATCACAAGGAAACGGAATCTGATTCAAACATTTCGCATACGATAACTATAAAGTTCGTTCCTTTAATTTGGTTGAAATAATTAGGCAGATGGCAATTTTTACTGGAAATCTTCGAGTTTCTTGTTTTTTCAAATAAAAGATTTTGTGCTTCCCATTCATAACTAAGGAAAAAGAAGAAAGAAAGAAAGCACGGGTTTTTTCGGTTTCTTGCAAATAATAAAAACTGCATGCCTCAAGCAACTCTAAATTCCCTTTATTTTGTGGTGGAGAATCATGTTACAGTCGACCCAATAGTCTAGCTTAAGCAGTAAAGTCAATATAGCAATCGTGAATCTTCCAAATTCGTTGAAAAATACATGACATTTCGTGCATAATATTGTCATATATCGATTTTAATTTAACAAGAATCTAGAACGAAATGACTACCGTGACGTTTTGCAATCTTCCTTTTTAGTCTAGCCCGGAACTGCTTGTATGTACCACTTTCGTATACCATTGTGTGTATCATCACACCACAAGGGTATTGACATGTGGCATTTATCATTAAATCAAGTTAGCCATATTTAACACATATCAATACCTTTATAGTGTGTTACAGACAAGGGTATATAAAAGTGGTACACACAAACTTTTGTGAATCTAGCTGCGATTCTCTCTCTCACACTGTCCCACACACATTTGTCCATGCATGCTTGTGAACTCCTAAGAATGATTTTATGTTAATTTTATTCCGTTCAAGAATTATTTTAGAATCACTAAAAACCCCAAAACGATGACTATAGAGATAAAATGGTAAATATCGGGATTGCTTTGGTAAATTGAGATTACAAAATCTATATTTCATTAACTATTCGTTTGTTTAGAGGGTTGGTGGGGAAATCGAGAAGTTTGCAAGAATCTGTATTCTTAGTTTTTTTTTATTTAATTCGAGCAATAAGTAGATATGAAGATCTGATATATGGACAAATATGTTAGTAAAAGTTGCATTTAAATAGAAAAGTGCAGAGGCAGAGACGTGATCTAAATAAGCAAGAATCTCGTACCTTTGTGTGGTCTGAGGAAATTACGGTACGAATAATTGGAGTTTGCAAAATACTAGTATTTAAATACTTTTAAAGTTCTGTTCACATTTTAAAATAAGAATCTCACCATTTGAACCATTACTATCCCACGTTAACAGATTTTGATGATTAACGAATTCTAAAGAGCGGTGAGATCCTCTTTTCCATTTTTTTGTTTTATGTCTCACTAATGAAATGATGATACGTATTTTTTTAAAAGATTATATCATATTAGAGATTTATTAAACTATTTGAGAGAATTATATTTAATATTAGTTATCAAAATAAATATATGTCACAATTTTATTGGTGGAACATGAAATAAGAAACAAGAAAATAGATTAAAGGATCCTTAGTGGGATAACGACTGTTTTTTTCCTATATCAAAGCAGTTGAAATATTTCTTATGTGAATGAAAGTAAATTGTTTGAATCTCGATCTCAATTAGTTGTTGCGGGTTTCTTCATCGTGATTTATTGATAAATGACGGGTGATAGTTATCCAATTTCGGATTAACTTTATATTTGAAGGAAAAAAGAAAAAGCATAATTCAAGCATTATTTGATTTGGACTTGATTTATAGAGTTGGCAGCAGTAACTAATTAAAGAATTCATTTCATTTGACTTGTAAAAAACGACTCACTATTTTTGTTTTGTAATTTTAGTCACATAGGTAATTACGGAAAAATGAATTTACAAAAAATAGTAAATAAATTTAAGAAATTAATCTTATTATTATACTACTTTTGAATATGGATTTTTATTATATATTCAACGACAGTAATTTTTGATTTATGTAGTGCTTATACAAATATTCCCTCCGTCCCACTCCAATTGTTTAGTATTTTTTTCGGATTGTCTCATTCTAATTGTCTGCTTTTCTTTTTTAGTCAAGTAACACTACAATATAAATTTAATGGATTCACTTCTTTATAACTCATTTACTCACAACGAATAAATTTTTTAATCTCAGCACATAAAAGAAATTTGACAATGAAGTGGGCATGATGGAGTAGTAAATAATTCTTAAAATCTTTTTCATTATATTTTTTTTTCATCACAAACTTTGGCTGATGTCGAACCCAATAATGGAGTTATTAGTAGCCCGCAATTTTAGATAAATTAATACTCCATCCGTCCCATAATTCTTGTCCCTTATTCCTTTTCGGGACGTCCCACAATTCTTGTCCACTTTTCTTTTTTAGTAAATTATTACACGCAACTTTTTTATGGGACCCACAACTTTATACCAATCTACACACAACTAACAACTCTCCTTAAAAACCGTGCAAAAAGTAAATTGGACAAGAATAATGGGACGGAGGGAGTAACAAGCAAGAGCTACGTAATGAATTATAAAGTGGTCACAATTATTTATTTATTTATTTATCATCCTATGAGTATAGTAGCATTAATGATGATAATTTCTGATGCCTAACTATTACTACTTGTTAAATAAAGAATTTCGTTATCTTGCCTTAAATTGCTCTACTCGTAATTTCGTACTACCCCGTCCCAAAATTCTTGTCCACTATTTTATTTTTGGTTGTCCCAAAATTTTTGTCCACTTTTCATTTTTAGTAAATTATTACACACAACCTTTACACTACTCTACACACTACTAACAACTCTCCTTAAAAACCGTGTAAAGAACAAAGTGGACAAGAATTTTGAGACGGATGGAGTAATATTTCTCCAACTGGAAACTGTGCATCAACCCAAACATTGTATAATCGCAATTCCATCAACGTCTTCTATTCTTCTTAATTGAAACTTTCATGTTTAATCCAATTAATTTAGCTAATAATATTTAAAATGATCGTGCATGTCGATTACAATTTTTCTCTTTTCAACAAAATATATTGTGATGTCGAGGGAAGATGGTGGGGAACCGCGGCCCCCACGAGAGGGTCTGGGACGCAGGAAGACTCGTCCGTTAGTGTCTGGTTCCAACTATAAAACAAGCAAACTACCATAATTTTTAGACTCACAACACGCACTGTTTTCTCTCTCCTACATTTTGTGCTTCAGCTTTTTGGCAGATCTTTTGTTTCTTCTACTGCTCAAGAATTTGTTTTGCAGTCTCAAAAAAAACCCTCGAAATTGAAATCCCGTTCTTGATCTTCTGCCAACATTTCCTTACAAAAACACTGATACCTCTGTTTTGACCTCGATTTGCTCGACAAAACTCCAAACAATTCCAACGCTTTTAGGTAGCCCCAACAACAAATCAGTTCTTGTCATTCTGTGTTTGAGTTGAAAGGAAAAAGGATTAAGAAAAATGACTTCTTTTTTGTTGTTCTTGCAGTGATCGACAACTTGAAGGTAGCTAGCAACAAATGACGAAGAAGAATATGGTGGTGGATGACTCCGGAATCGATGTGGACTTATCAATGGCGGCGCAGCGGCCGCCGGCGGTACCAGGAACCTACTTTACCATTTCAAAGCAGCATTTTCTGCAAAATCTCGAAATCAACAATGGTGCCAGAATCAACACGTGGGTCGAGTCCATGAGAGCTTCTTCCCCCACTCATATCAAAGCGCCGCCGCTCTCCGACGGCCAGAATCCTTGGATCGTAAGCCCCGCCACCACCAAGAAACTCGACCATAAACATGCTCTGTTTTTTATAATCACACAGAGTACGTGTTGATTCTTGGGTTGTTGGATATTGACAAGTTTGAGGATTTTTGCATGAAACAGCTCCGCCATCCGTCTGCACTCGACATGTTCGACGAAATTACAACTGCTTTAAAAGGGAAGCAAATCGTCATGTTTCTAGACTACGATGGAACCCTCTCTCCCATCGTCGACGACCCAGATCGAGCCTTCATGTCCGAAGCGGTCAGTACCAATAACACACAAAAAAAAAATCGAAAGTAAAAAAAAAAAAAAGAATCACATTTTTGTTAATGCCAAATTATTGGCTTTAATGCAGATGCGAGGAACAGTTAGAAAACTTGCAAGATGTTTTCCTACAGCTATAGTGAGCGGAAGGTGCAGAGACAAGGTACAAACATTCATCTTCTTTTGTACTCCCTCCGTCCCGCTATTACTGTCCTACTTGCCTAATCGGGCTATTCCGCTATTACAATCCTCTTTTCTAAAATAGTAAAAATTACTTTTAAACATAAAATGAAGTGGGTCCCCCTTCCTCACTACTTAACCCCCACATTCTTATATTCTCTCTCTTCAAAAATCTATCTCCCACTTGATTATGTTCCGTCCCGAACTCAAAAAATTATGATTTTTATCTTTTTGAAAACTTTAGATTATTTCTTCAAATACAATATAAAAAAATATAAAAAATAAAAATTGATTGCTTTTTACTAGCCTTTGCAAAAATTTGGATAATTCTCATTTATTTCCACCAATCACTCCTCGAAAACTGTATCAAATTTTTTATACAATTAAAACTCATAAAATACACACTAAACTAAAATTTCTTAATCTCCGGGCCGAAGTGGGACAGAATTAGCGGGACGGAGGGAGTATTAATCTGCCTCTGTTTTTTAATCTTGTTCAAATAGTTTTGTAGTTTTACGGTGTTTTAGTAAAATTGTATGTGTGCAGGTCTACAGTTTTGTGCGTTTGGCAGAGTTGTATTATGCTGGAAGCCATGGCATGGACATAAAAGGCCCATCAAAAGGCTACAACAAAGTCAGTGTTCCACCTCCCTCTCTCTCCTCTTCTCTCTCTCCAATGTCATTATTTTCTTCCCTTTTTTATTCTTCATGCAAGCTTCTTTTCTTTTTACTAAAATGTGTAATAAATTATTAGGATGCTGAAGCTGTTCTTTTCCAGCAGGGTAGTGAATTTCTTCCAATGATCGATGAGGTAAGGTTTAATCATAAATCTTTTTTTCTTTTTTTTTTAAAAAAATATTTGCCTATTTATATTAAAAATTGAAACTTTAGGTTTATAAAGCCTTGTTGGAGGTGACAAAATCTACTCCCGGAGCTAGAGTGGAGAATAACAAATTCTGCTGCTCTGTTCATTTTCGTTGTGTAGATGAGAAGGTACTCTCTCTCTCTCTCTCTCTCTCTCTCTCTCTCTCTCTCTCTCTTATAAAATAATTGCGACAAAATAGGCTGATTTGATAAGTTATGGCAGAAATGGATTGAATTGGCAAAGCAAGTTGGAGTAGTGTTGGATGGGTATCCGGACCTCAAATTAACTCAAGGAAGAAAGGTAAAAATCATATGTTTTGTGGTTGTACCAAAATAAGAAATTCTTGATTTGGCATGCTTTAATGGGTTGTGCATTAATTTAGTGAATCACTTTCACTTATCCACGTAAATTTAATTAATTGCAGGTGTTCGAGATTCGTCCAACTATTAAATGGGACAAGGGCAAGGCTCTTGAATTCCTCCTAGAGTCGCTAGGTAATTAATTCTTTAATTATAATTTAGAATGGTCCCAAAATTTATTTAACAAAATAATTAATGATGTGGGACTTGATTAATAATCAGGTTACGCCAATTGTACTGATGTCTATCCTGTTTACATCGGTGATGATCGGACTGACGAGGATGCTTTTAAGGTATCCAAATTTAGATACTAAAAATTGTTAATACAAAGTCGGGTTCCCTATAAACAAATTAAAAGTTGGGTTTTAATTTTTCGAATTTCAGTTGTTGAGAGAGAGGGGTCAAGGGTTCGGGATTCTCGTATCCAAGATTCCGAAGGAGACGAAGGCATCGTATTCGTTGCAGGAACCATCCGAGGTTATGGCGTTCTTGAGGCGATTGGTGGGGTGGAAGAAAATGTCGCTAAGGAGACAATTTAGGATGAGAAGAAGAGTTGATGAGATCAAAATGTCTTTACCGAATTAACATCTTTGTCATTTAATTATTGTAGCGTATATATGTACGTATGTACATACATTTCTCGCTAGGGAAAGAGAAAATACTGCGTAACCTTTTAATGTTCTAACTAGCTAGCTAGTGAAAATTAGGACTAAGTTGGGGTAAACTATCTGCTTATTTTCAGCTTCGCTTTTTTTGTTTTTTTTTTTGGCCTGTGTGGGGTGAAGTTGTAATTTCTGGCCGGCCTTAAGTAAATACAATTATTTCTCTCTCGTTTCTTGTATATACTCCTCTAGTACGGATCCAATAGTTGGCAATATTTCAGGCCTACAACAAATTATAAAAAAAATATCAAGAAAATTTGAATTTGTACACGATATATGTGGGCCACCGAGAGGCGGATAGGGGGGGGGTGCGACAGCCCCCTTCCAATTCTTGTATCGAACTTCTAATCCCCATACAAATCAAAAAAATTTAACTTTCGTCCCCTTAAGTTCTTATTTATTGTCATACACCAATTTTTATTATATTTATTATTTGACCTAAACTTAAATAAGAAAATAAAAAAGGCCAACGACAACGTCCGGCGGCTTTGCAAAGATAAGATTATGCGGATGCAATTACAAATTAAGAAAATAATAGCTATCTATAAAATAAGAATAAAAAATTATAAACAAGTTCTAAGTACAATTAGGTCCAAACATAAACTTACAACCCAAAAAACTTTTCTCAACCCCCAAACATAAGGGCAGATTATCATCCTCCAGCTCAAATTTCTAGATCCGACCCCTTCCCATAGTATTTTACATATTTGATCAAACATGAATGATTTTCAGATGCGTTTTAGATTAGAAACTATAATTAGATGTTAATCATGTTATGATCCTTAACCTTTTCTTTTTCATGTTGAGGTTTACTTAGTAGTTTCAATCATGTAGCGTACATGAAAATATTGAATCAGATTTAATGCATTGATAGACACGTAGATACCTGGATTTATTTAATTTTTCTATGTAAAAACATCATGTGCAATTTGTTTGAGCACATCAATGTTGTTTAGAATTATGTTTGCTGAAATTGAGAAAAAACTCTTTAAAGTTAATAATTTGAATATTAATCTCCCTCTAAACTAGTAATACAATTTTATGGTAATTAATTAGTAGAGATTTTACTGCATTTGACATTGAAAAGATTTAGACTACACCACTAACTATACTCTATATAGCATATATATGGTTATATTTATACGGGTGTGGATCCTATAAGAAGGGTTCTTAAAATAAGAAATAGGAAGGATTTATATCCGTAGATTAATATTTAATCAATGGATAATATTTTTTGTATTTTTATCATATAAAAAATCATATAATAAGAAAAGGGTATATAAGGCAAAAAAAATTATATGCATATTATCAATTTTTACACTCCCTTTTTTTGTAACTGCTCCATTATTTAGATGGAAACTCTCCCTAGAAAAAAGGAAACCTTGGACTACCATTAAAACTTGCAGCTACAGTTTTCTACAAAAAAATGTTAATTCACTATTTCTAAAATAATGTAATTGTGCCCTGATACTTAATTGAATGCATATAAATGAAGAGCATTATGCATAGTTATTTGAAATATATGCATATTTAGCACTAATAATTACTTCATGTGATACAAAAAAATTCACAAATATTCAATGCATATAAATGAATAATATTATGCTAATTATGTTTAAATTCATGCATATTTAGACTTTGATGAAACGAAATATTAATTCATTATTTCTATAAAAATTTAATTGTATCCTGATACTTTAATTGAATGCATATAAATGGATAATATTATGCATAGTTATATGAAAATATATGCATATTTACTCTAAAATTGTCGTCATATTATTATATTAACTTATTCAGGAAATGGAAACAAACGAGAAAAGAGATGAATGTTTATTTAGAAAATGAAAAAAGAGATGGACTAGTGTGCATCATGTTGTACATACAATATGATCCAATTGCCCAATTTTGACCCATGTTTGACCCGTTGACCCGCTTTGAATCATATGTTGAACTTTTTTTTTTTCGAATTTGTTTTTTTTCATTTTTTTTTTTGCTTTTTTTCGTATTTGTTTTTTTTTTTTTTTTTTGCATTTTTTTCCGTTTTTTTTATTTTTTTTGTCTTTTTTGTTTTTCCCTTTTTCGTTTTTTCGTCTTTTTTGTTTTTTTTTTTTGCCTTTTTCGTCTTTTTTCATTTTTTCGCCTTTTTCGTCTTTTTCGTTTTTCCGTCTTTTTCGCATTTTTTCGTTTTTTTGTCTTTTTCATTTTTTTTCGCCTTTTTCGTTTTTCGTCTTTTTTTATTTTTTTTGCCTTTTTCGTCTTTTTCGTTTTTTCCGTCTTTTTCGACTTTTTTCGTTTTTTTGTCTTTTTCGTTTTTTTTTTTCGTCTTTTTCGTTTTTTTTCGTCTTTTTTCGTATTTTCGGAAATACAAAGAATGACACGACACTCTTTTTTTTCATTTTTTCGTTTTGAAATACAAAAAATATTTTTCGTTTTTTTCCTCTTTATTATAAGGACGAGAGTGTCACTCTTTGTATACAAAAGTGTCGTTTGTTCTAAACAATGACATTTTTTTCGTTTGTTCTAAACAATGACACTTTTATTCGGGACAATTGACACTTTTGTTTATTACGATTGACACTTTGGGTAACATTTCTGGTTATTATGCTTCATATTGATTAGTAGATGAAAGTGACACGTTCCTTAATTCTGAGTGCCAATTTACTTCAGTGTGATTGACACTTTAAGATAAATGACACTTTCGTTCGTTGTAATTGACATTTTTTTCATAAACAAATGATATTTTTTTTCGAAGCAAATCGCATTTTTTTTTAAAAATAATTGATATTCAATAAATGATAGAAATGACACTTTATTCAAATACAAATGACACTTTTGTTTGTTACGATTGATACTTTGGATAAGTAACAAATGACACATTTATTAATTACAAATGACACGCCTTCTTTATCAAAAAAATTGGAAAAAAAAATAAAGGGGTTGATACTTCTTTACGATATTCAATAAAAATTTTGTTTGTTGCGATTGATACTTTTGTTTGTTACGATTGACACTTTCGTATGCAAAGAGTGACACGTCCGTCCTTAAAATAAAGGGGAAAAACGTTTAAAAAAAATATAAAAAAAATAAAATAAAATAAAGGTAAAAAATAAAAATAAAAATAAAAAATAATGATGTCATGCTGACGTCAGCGGGTCAAACACGGGTCAATGGGTCAAACACGGGTCAAAATTGGGTAATTGGATCATGTTGCAACATGATGCACACAAGTTTTTGCCATGAAAAAATATGCAAACAATCTCTAAATTCAAAAAATTGAACTCAAATTAGAATCTTAATTTTCTTTGAAATGGAAATTATATGCTATTTTAGAAAGATAATCAATTACTAAAAAAAAAAAGAAGATGATGAAGATTAGGATTCACATTATAAACGGTTCCACAAATTAAGGAATTTAAATGGACACAAATACTCTTAATGATATGTTATTAATAATAATGTATTAAATAAAAACATATCTTCAAAATAATCACAATCATAGATTTTTAAATATGGAGGACTAGGATTCATTCCTATTTCTTATTTTATGTCTCCTTCTCATATAATCCATTTCCTATATTTATATAAAATTCCAATAAGATATAATTAAGATATTTATGGTCGTCACTCTGAAGCCATTAATTAAGCAAGTGGATTTGAGTAAAGTCGTGTTAATCTAAAGTGATGAAGAATTGCATTCGAAATTCGTGTTCTAGCAATTATGGGCTTTGCTTTTAAGTGGTATCTAATTATATTTTTGTTTATAATATTTCGTCACAAATCCTCATTTTTCTTTTGATTGAACAAATCCTTTTTTTTCGGCGGCATAATCGATATAAAGCTCAAACAATACACATCTGATTATATTTTTATTTCAATAATACTGTTACACGTATATAAAGCAAACATTTGCAAGTAATAATCATGATTCCGGAATTATATAATACCCCAAACCAGTATAGATCCTCTATTCTATTTCGACTTTCGTGTATTTCATTCCATGTCCTAACAATAAAATGATGAGATGTGTTATTTTTAATAATTATATATCTTATTTGAGATTTGTTACTTATGAGAGAAAGAATTATATTTTTATAACTTCTCAATCAACCACGACAATATTGTAATTGGAAATCTAGAATGGAAAGATATCACAGCTTTGAACTTAGAATCGTATACAACGTAACCCTCATTTTCAACCTCTTTGAAACAAAATCCCATATAATGGTTAGGTTTTGAAAGGGAAAACCACCCACAATACACAATTGGTTGAATGAGGAGTTGGAATCCACTCAAGATTCAGTTAAGAAAACACATTGATTTTGGGAATGTGACTAGGGGTGAAACCGGATCGGATAATATCCGCCCGATCCGGAGCCGTATCTGATCGGATATCAATTCGGGGAGCAATTTTAGTATCCGATCGGATACGGATTCGGATCCGGATATCTTGACTCGGATACGGAGTCGGATACGGAGTTCACATTATCCGTCCGTATCCGATTTTTCCCGGATTTCATCGGATATTACTCGGATTATAAAATCGGATATCCGGATAAATTTAAAAATTAATTTTATATTAATAAAATTAGTAAATTACCACCTCTTTTCTTTTCAACCCTAACTGGCTTCGTGACTAACTAATATCGTCTGAGACTCCGAGTCCGTGAGTCGTCGTCTGCCTGTCATCTCCCTAAACTCGCTCGTCTCTCCCCTCAACTCCCGTCCGCCGGCGTCCCACCTATCGCCGGCGTCCCACCATCCGCCGGCGTCCCACCATCTTCCCGTCAGCAAATTTCTCCCCTCAACTCCCGTCAGCAAATTTCTGCCGTGTGTGGGTTCTTAGATTTCTGCCGTCAATTTGTAAGTAATCTACTAATCTCTTGAGGATTTGAGGTGTGCCGTGTGTGGGTTCTTAGATTTCTTGATTAATTTCTTGTTTGAGTTGCTGGCATCGTTTCTATTTGGCATTCGTTAATTGTTGAGTTGCTGGCATTCGTTTGAATTTGGCATTCGTTAATTGCTGAGTTGCTGGCATCGTTTGATTTTGCCATTCGTTAATTGCTGAATTGCTATTGATCTGTCTTGATGCCACGAGAACTGATTATGTCTCTGATTATGTCTTGATGCCAAACACGATCATAATATACATGTTCTCAATTCTCGAGTATACTTGAGCCATATTATCCCAATCTTGTTCGATTGATTATCCCAATCCCAATATAATATCCAATTGGGATTGGTATGCTCAAATAAAAATATAAAGACTACAAGAAATCTGGACGATGATGAAGTATTAAAATGAGTTGTTTGTTATCTGGACATATAGCTAGTCTAACCTTAAAAAAATGGCTCAAATATAACATATTGGATCATATTAGTATTCATAGGTTTATAATATGGCTGAAGCACATGATTTGGTCATGGGAGAAGAATGTAATGAGCTTGAAAGTTTCTTATACCACACTGATAATGTTGGGGCTGATGTAGTAAATGACGTGGATAAATACACGGCAGAACCACCACTAATGTTACCTAAATCTGCAAAGAAGTTTGACATTTTGTCATGGTGGAAGGCTCACCAAGAGATTTATCCTATTCTCTCACAACTTGCTCGTGATGTGTTAGCCATGCAAGTGTCAACTGTTGCTTCCGAATCTGCATTCAGTGCTGGTGGTCGTGTTATAGATCCATTTCGTAGTCGTTTGGATCCTGATATAGTGGAAGCATTAATTTGCACAAAAGATTGGGTAGCTGCATCCACAAAATGTGATTATTTAAATTTGTCATTTTATATTATAATGATTGATGAAGTATGTATAAATTATAGTCCCCTTACGTTGTTTTCTTTAACATTTCAGGTTCTCAAAAGAATGTTGCATCTATTATTGGTGATTTAGAGGTCATGGAAACACTTTTTGCCAACATTGTGATTCAGGTTTATCAGTTTACTTCTTAAATTAGAATGTTCTTCCAAGTTAGTTGCAAACTTAAAATACTAATTGCAGATTAAAAAATGTAGGATGAAGAAGAAATGGTCAGTGATGAAGATTGAGGAGTTGTGGCCGAGGCTTGAGATACTAAGCTACATAGTGAATGAAGACTGAAATTCACTTCTGTTATTTTTTTGTTGATTGCTATCATGTCATGCCAAACTTTATGTGGTTCTTAAACTTTGTAAACTACTTTACATTTGAAGCGTATCTATGGTTATTGGCTTATTGCTAGGTATTTTATTTTGAATTTCGGATTCTTTTCGTTCTTTCTTGATCTTAAAAAATATGTTATTTATAATGGATAGTATATTAAATATAATTTGCATTAAAACTTCTATTAAATATTGTATACGTGATTTTTTCATATATTGCAATCACAAATATATGATTATTTATAAATCATAATATCCGATTATTATTATTCCAATTCGATCCGAATCCGTCATATATCCGCCCTGTATTCATATTCCGGATATTCCGAATCCGTATTCGTATCCGGCCTTTCCGTATTCGACTCCGAATCCGAGAAAAAAATATGGGATCAAATATGGGAAGAGCACTATCCGTCCGTATTCGATCCGTTTTCACCTCTAAATGTGACCCTACAAATACAATGCCTCCAATTTGTTTTGCAACCTTAAGATCCCTTTTTGGAAGTGAAAACACTAGGCTTCAACCCCTTATCATTCATATTCTTAATTTAATATTATTGCTCCTAAACTAGATTAATCATTAAATCACTTGAAAAATGGATTTATGAATATCTTGCAATTTTCCCACCATAAGAAAAATAATTTATGAATATCTTGCAATGTAATTAACAAATAGTCATCACTCATCAGATATCATCAATATTTGGAATCAAGTCAAATTAGGATAAAGTAATAACTAATTTTATGAAATGGAATATCATCTAAAGAATCCCCTTTAAAAGACAAGAACTGAATTATCGTGAATGCTTAATCTATTAAAGATACTTTAGGAAATGACGTTCATTAGCTATATGGGGTGTGTATTAATATTAATTAGTAAAAATACCTAAGAAAATGCCATTATTCGAACAATGTGTGTCTTTCTAATAAAAGTTCAAATATTTGATGTCAGTCGAATGCTTAGCCAATAGATCGAAAGGTAAATAAATTGTACTTTATATCGACTGATAATCTTGATTATGCATAATTAACGGTCAAGCTAACTAGATTCTCCTGCATGCATGCAATCAAATCATAGGATTACTCTACACAAAAATAAATGAATAAATCGTAAGGTTCCTCTAGAAAAGTGAAATATACTCAGTATTTTACTTTCCACAAAGAAAATGGTATTAAAAATATAATATATTAATTAAATTATAATTGTTTGTGTGCTCACAATATCCAACAAAGATATCAGAAGGTATATGGCTTGTATTTTATATCAACTTGAAATTGTAATTATGCAGAATTATTGGTCAAGAATCTTTTGAAGTCCAATCATAAGGTTCCTATACAATCTTTTGAATGTTGATGTGATTGGAAAATTAGAACTTTGCCTCTAATTTGAACAAATTTTTTAAACTTTTTTTAAGAATCGAACTCATAATCGCCACTTGAAATTTACAAACGAAACATCACAGTCAGAGAACAAATCAAATATAACACTATTATGTAGTGGTTCACGAGGTCTCTATTTGTTTTAAGGAAGTTTAAGGTATTAAGGGGCTAAATCTACAATGTTTTGTTTATGTATGGATCGATAGAAAGACAGGATTATAGGTGAAAGTTAAGAAGTTTAAGGAATTAAGGGGCTAAATCTACTCTATATGTTTATGAATATTCTTTTTTTTTTTTATGTATATATCTTGTAACTTTTACAATTTTGCCCTTATGCATAAAACATATAAGAAATATATATAAAGAATATTTCAAAGCGCATTCAATCAAAACCATCCAATAATAAGATGAAATGTGTAAATTACTTCTTATTTCCTATTTTAAGGCGTTTTTTTTAAGGGTGAAAACGGATCGGATATTATCCGCTCGATTTGGAACCGGATCCGATCGGGATCAAATTCGGGAAGCAAATCTAGTATCCGATCGGATACGGGTTCGAATCCGGATAGCCTAAATCGGGTACGGATTCGAATTCGAATTTCACATTATTCGCCCATATCCGATATTTTTCGTATTTAATCGGATATTTCCCGGATTATGAATTCGGTTATTTCCCGGATTACGAATTCGAATATTTTCGGATTATTTAATAATTAATTTTTTAATAAAATAATAAATTAAGATTAAGAAAAGATATTAAAAAAATATTAAGTGCATCTATGGTTATTGTTAGATATTTTATGTTGAATTTTGAAATTTTTTCGAACTTTTTGATCCTAAAAATTATGTTATTCATAATGGGTAGTATTTTATCTATAGTTTGCATTAAAACTTCTATTAAATACTGTATACATGATTTTTTCATGTGTTACAATCACAAATAGATGGTTATTTATGAATCATATTATCCGATTATTGTTATTCGTATTCGATCCGAATTCGTCATATATCCGCCCTGTATTCGTATCCCGAATAATCCGAATCCGTATTCGTATCCGGTTTTACCGTATTCGACTCCGAATTCGAGAAAAAAATATGGGACAAAATATGGGAAGAGCACTATCCATCCGTATTCGACCCGTTTTCACCCTTAGTTTTTTATATGATCCGCTCTCTATATATAGTATGTCATTGCTAATTGCTCATATTTTTCACTTGTTATTGCATTATGATTTAATATATCCACCTAAAACGAAATATTGTACTATTTAATTGCATCAATACATAAATTAAAATACGACAAAAGAAAACTCAATTACTCAAAGCTACTGTTTCCATCATCATTATTGTTAAAGTAAGCACTCAAAAAAGTTTCATACCTTTGGCATAGCCATGATTATTCCCAATTTAAGGAACTAGCTTTTTGTATAATCATGATGACTAAAATGCAATAATTATAACTATACTCCGAATATTTTGGGAAAGTTCAAAATCTTAGTGGTTTTTTATTACACAAAGTAAACATCTTACTCTGGATGTGGGACAATGGCGAAGTAACATAAGTAAATAAATAAGAGTAGAGGGGTCACTTCGCGCATATAATATGTCAAAGCAATTATACCATAGTAACCTTAACGCACACACCTCCTTAGTAGCAATTACTGAGGAGCATTACAAATCAAGAAAATTAAAACAAGCAATTTAGTAGTAACCATAGTTTAATTATATTTCTCATTCTTATGTGAGTATCTAATTTAAAGTTTAATTCATCCTCCATCCCCAGATAAATCAGCAACCCTCGGGAGTGGAATTTATCAATATCGCACGCTATGAAGACGTTAAATTAATATTTCAAATTTCTTTGTTGTGGGCCAGAAATTCAGACGCTAAATTCTGTAGATTAGGCCCAATAAATCGGGCCGGGCCTATGAAGAATGTGATCCTAATACGCAGAATTCAATCTTGCAACTCATTATGCGCGGAATGTGACATCGCGGGGAATTTGAACGACATAGTTCTTGGGAGCGTCAGCACCGGGCGGCGGCGGCTTGTTTACGTCGCCGTCGTGGAGCGAGAGGCTCTCGGCCACTAGGAGATGAAGAAGGTCTAAGTGAATATCTCTCGGCCACTAGGAGATGAAGAAGGTCTAAGTGAATATTGATGGAGGTAAATTGATGTATGAATGAGGAACTAATAATAATTAATGTAGAAGTAGTTTGTTTTCATGGGAATGTTTATTTAGCTTTACGTGGTACATGGAATTTTACACGAGACCAAAATAAATCTTATAACCTTCCAAACAATTACGCAATTAGTCCCTACATGTCCTCATCTCACAATACTCTATCCATTTTCCTCATCATAAAAAAACTCTACCCATTTTCCTCGTCATAAAAAATGTTAGGATCTTTGGACCCACAAAATATGACGAATGAATTTTTGAAACCCAACCGAGACAATAATAAAGAATAACATAAAGAGAAAAAGAAATAGGCACAAAGAATTTAATGTGGTTCCACGGGCGTCGGAAAAATAATCCACTAATAAATAGGATAATACAAAATGGGCCTCCGAAATACAATACTAGACCCAAAAGCACATACCCACAAAACATGGTTAATTAGTCCAACTAACTAATCTCATAACATGCGGGTTATGATGCGTACAAGCACGCTTAAAACAATTAGAGAACCTATGTATTTATAGGTGAAATTAATGATAAACTTCATTAATAATCCGGTATGGGATAGTACTCAATTTCCTTTAAGGATTAGGATTTGGACCACATCATAACAATCTCCACCGTGGCGAAAACTCCAATATCCAATCCAACATAACAAATCTTCACATCGACCAAAACTCTAATCGCGAATACAGAACGATCTTGCTCCACCGCTTCCGCAAAAACCTCAATGGGCTTAATCCAAATCAAAATACCAGCAAAGTTGCAGCGTCCCTCGAACCAGAATCATCCATCATTTAAATCCTTAGAACTGGAATCTTCCTTGGCAAAACGGTACCCCGATAACGTGAAACTTCACATCATGGTGCTTCCTCCTCAAACATGCTCCACCTCCTTCAAAAGCCTTTAAATTTCTCGAACCAAATCTTTATTATTATCATTGTCACAACACGCCAAACCTTGGCTCTGAATCTGATAACACTTGTTAAGATCTTTGGACCCTCAAAATGTGACGAACGAGTTCTTAGAACCCAACCGAGACAATAATAAAGAATAACACAAAGAGAAAGAAATAGGCAAATAAAATTTAACGTGGTTTGACCAATTGACCTACATTCACGAGTAGCGGAAAAACAATCCACTAGTAAAGATGATAATACAAAATGGGCCTCCAGAATACAGTTCTAGACCCAAAAGCACATACTTACAAAAACATGTTTAATTAGTCCAACTAACTAATCTCATAACATGTGGGCTATGATGCGTAGAAGCATACTTAAAATAATTAGAGAACCTATCTATTTATAGGTGAAATTAATGATAAATTTCATTAATAATCCGATGTATGATTAGGATTTGAGCCACATCATAACAAAAAAAAATTCATAAATATAATTTAATTCACATTCAAATGAAATGGTCCCCGTTTACAAATACAAATAATTAATGGACTATTGGTAAATGGTGGTATGGTAAAAATTCAAGTTTGTATTGATGATCGTTCAATGCCACGTGCCAACCATTATCAGAATTTATTTTCTATTTTTCTAAAAAGATTAATATGCGACAAGTAAATTGATAGTGTCGCGGTCACGGAGAAAACTTATAATCATGGGCTAGAGCGAGATTGGCACCCACTCTTATCATTTTTATCTATAAATCTATAATATTATCAAATCAAATGTCAAATGTAATAAATTTCAATATTATTAGTCTATTATGAACACCTATTTTGTATGGTAAATATTCTTAGAATACTGGTACAACATTAAGAAAATTTTAGAAATTCGAAATAAATAAGTAAACGTGTGAATTAACATTAGCCTACATTCCTACAATTAGAAATCCATATTCACCTCATCTCCTATGAGGTTTCTCTATTCTATTTTTTATGTCTCAATACATATTTCATCAATAAAGTGGTAGACTTGTGTAGTTTTAATTCAAAAAAATTATTAATTAATATAAATTTAATTTAATTTAAACACACATACAATTAGAGTAAAAATATACATGTCACTGCTTCATTTTTTTTTGATTCATGAAACCTGCAGCCGCTATCTTCGGTGCACACTGGGTAAACCACGCTCCTTGTGCAGTAGCCTGCAAACCACACAGGAGGGTTCAACCACCCTTAATATGACAGGGTGACAGACAAATCACATAGCGGTCTTGTTGGGAATTGAACCCAGGACCTATCGATCCCGGGCCACCCATCTTAATCGCTACGCCATCTCATGGGGACAATTAGGTGAACGTTAATCGTATGTCACTGTTTCATTGATTTGATGGAACATGTATTAGGACATAAAAAATGCAATAGAAGATTATTAGGCATCTCCAAGGGTCTCCCTTATTCTAGGGGGGCTCTATCCCTATTTTAGGGCGGAAACAATGTTTCATCTCCAACAGTTTTTTCCATTTTCTCCATTGAAAATGAATATTCCATATTTTTTTCCATTTATTTTTATAAATCAAATTAAAATAAAATTATATAATTAAATTAAACATAGTAATATATTTATTACAAAACTTTAGGTTACATAATAATATCTAATTCTTAGAAAACGAATATTCATTCCACAAATGATGAATTAGTGCATTCCGAAACGTGAAATTAATATTAATATTCATTCTACTCATGTATCTTCCTTTTATTAATATTAAGTAATTTCAATTAATATTAAACTCATTATCTTAATTTATTATAAAGGAAATTTATTTTATAATTTATTTTAAATAAAATTAAATTATGATTAAAGCTAAAAAAGATAGGGGAGGATAAGGGAGAGGCAAAATTTCCCCCAAAAGTAGGGGGAAATATTTTGCCACCACTAAAATAGGGGAAGATTTAGGACATTGTTTGAGATGATAAAATATAAAAATAAATAAAAATAAAAAGAGGGAATCCCCTATTTTTGTGCACTCTTGGAAATGGTTAGTAAGCTCTTATCATAATGATATATCACTGATTGCAACAGTTTCGTCGTAAAACCAGCAAACAAATAAATCTATAGAATATCTGCACATAAACTATACTGGACAAATATAGTGATAAGCAAGAGGTCGATCCTCAGGGAATGGGTGATTAATCAACTATGTCTACTGACCTAAATGATTTGATTAGTAGCCACCATAAACTTTAGATGTTCTAAAACTAAGCAGAAAGGTAACATACAATAACTGAAAGACAAACAACAAGTTATAAAAGCAATCCAGCCAAGGTAATTCTCCACCACCCTATGTCTGATCCTAGATTACTATATGAATCAATTTAGTCAAGGTTATCTGACTAGGACGATGTGTAGAGCACAGGGCGTCCATTCCTTCTATTAAGCTAGGACTGCTATGTTAAGCATGAAAACAATCCCCTACCCAAGTGACTACCCTACATTGTGGAGAAAGGATTAAGGAGACACTAAAGAGCATTAAGAACAGAGAAAACATATCAAGGTATCTACCGATGTTGAGCATTTAAAGTAGAAACCTAGCTAGTCTACATCTACCAGATAGATGGTTACCTACCTAGATTGATCAGATCTAAGCAATTCTCAACTATCTCAAACAAAGTTCCACTAAAACCTTCACTAAACCAATTATCAAACACGTTTTCACATCTCACGAATTCTTAGGGATGGTGCCTCATTATCTCGGCCAGATCTGAGGAGTTAGCTACACATATTGACTAAGGACATGAAACTAAGCATGTGGAAGTAAGACATGAAGCAGATCTGGGAACGAAAGCGAAAAAAGTAAACTTTCCTTAAATGACAAGAATCTAGCATGAACATTTAACTAAAAACAGCAAGGAACAACATAGTATGAAATCGAAAGCACTCGGATCTAAAAGCATGGTATATTTGCAAGAAGAAAAGATAACATTATTCTAAAGATGATAAAGACAGAAAACAGAGAATAAATGAAGTAATTCACGTGTGCACAATAATAGATTTAAAGTCAAGATCGAAGATATAAATGCGAGAATTAAAGACTGAAACTAAGAGCTGGAATTAAAGCTAACCGATAACACATATAAAAGAAAGTCTTCTCTTCTGGAGAGTTTTGAACTATGCTAGACAGAAATATAAAAATGTTTTTGAGCTACATCAATGGCGGAAATTTGAGAGTATTTTTCAGAGGGTGAGAGACCAGCTACACTAACTAAGGAAAATGTAAGTATGAAGATGATGATTAGCTCCCTTTCTCTCTCTTTTAGCTCCCAAAAATATCTGTCTCGGTAAGTGGGAGATCACTGTGTTAGGTATGGTCTGCTGGTCAATAGCCGGTCTAGGTTGTACCTTCTTGCAGCCTATTTCCCGCCAAGCTTTGATAAGAAATTGTGGGTCGGGTTTGTGGGCCTGCTTCAGCTTGATACTTCTTATTTACGGTTCAACAAATAATACAATAATTATGGCTCACTTCAAACCCTTTTTCTATGCATTCTTGACAATTCCTGCATTTCGACCCAAAATCTCTCAACTCCAGCTGCTTCACTCTTTTCATTTTTTTTTCCTCCTACACTAAGCTAAAATCTGCATATTAACAATACTAAACACACATATTAAATGAATAAATGAGCTACAAATCTACACTTATCAATCACAGATGTTTAGATTAGTACAAACTATTATTTATAGATTGTTATACAAAATAAGTGTAAAATAAATAAAGAAATTTAACATAACATAAATTCCAATAAAAATCGTACCTTACGCATTTATTGAAGCCACGTGTAATTCAAAAAGTAGAGTGAAAAATGAAAAGTGGGGAACAACGAATCAGATCCAATCCACATCCAAGAAAAATAATAATAATAATAGAAGTATATTGGCCTGCACCTCTGCACGCCCAAATCCATAGTACCGTCAATACAATTGTAACAAATCTAATCCTTTTTTGGCATTCAATTTTCGTTTAATTTTCTTACCTTTTTCTATCCTTATCACATAATATAACTCACAGTTTGATCTCACTGCACTGCACACCCAGATCACAACAAGCTTCCAGATCAGCATGGCTCCCACTCGAACCCTCCTCTTCCATCTCCTCATCTTCCTCTCTGTCTTCACCATCTGCAGATCTGTAAGTCTCTCTCTCTCTCTCTCTCTCTCTCTCTCTCTCTCTCTCTCTCTCTCCCCTGTGCAATTAATTACTTATTCTGTTAGACCGACTGAACTATCTTATGATTATTTACTCAGATTTTCGGTTTTTTAGATTAGATCGCCGAAGAATAGCTGGTTAGGATTCAGTTTCTGCTTATGTATATATTGACGAAAGCATTCATTCTACCGCTTTACTTCCTCCAATCATTTACCCAACCGATCAAAGCTGCTTTTTGTAGATTCAGATTTTTGCAACATATAAATCTGAATCTCGTAATAATTTATTGTTTTTGATTCAATATCAAAGAATAATCCCTTCAGATCTGTTCTCATTTGAAATCTGATATCTGCGCATCGAACATTGATTTCACCACTGTTTATATAACTATGTATTACTAGGCATTAGATATCTGATGTTAAATCTGGTGATGTAAAGTTGGCAAAAATAATGTGGGTAACTGCAGGACGATGCGGATTGCGTGTACACGGTGTACGTAAGAACCGGGTCGATCATCAAGGGCGGGACCGACTCCATAATCAGTTTGACTCTCTACAATGCGAAACGCTACGGGATCCGGATAAATAATCTGGAGACGTGGGGCGGGCTCATGGGCCCCGGATACGACTACTTCGAGAGGGGCAATCTCGACATCTTCAGCGGCAGAGGCCCCTGTTTGACCGCCCCCATCTGCTCCATGAACCTAACCTCCGACGGATCCGGGTCGGGCCACGGATGGAAAGTCAGCTACGTTGAGGTCACCACCACTGGGGTCCACGAGACGTGCGCCCAGCAGCTCTTCACCGTCGAGCAGTGGCTCGCCACCGATACGCCGCCCTACGAGCTCACTGCAATCAGGAACAACTGTGGGTCCGATGACAAGAAGCGCGCGATGGACGGCAGAGATCTCACGCTGGTGTCTGTCAAGTAGAGTGTTAAGGCCCATGGGCTTTGTGTTGTCCAGCCCGTTGCGGGCTTCCACTTTTACGGGCTTTTTCAATCCGAGTTGAGTGTGATTTTGAGCGGCCTTTGTATTGGGCGGTGGTAGAGTGAATTGATGAAATAAACGTGTGAAATGACCCGAATGACTTTTTTGTGTCAAAAGGAATCAATTAATTTCATGTTTTGTGTGTGCGTGAAAAAGCATCTCCTATTTACATTAATTTTGTCTCCAACAAGCTACTCTAATATTATACTTGGATAGAATATTCCATTTGATGTTTGTATTAATGAATTAATTTTAATAAATTATTCTATATTTATATATTAATAATGTTTAAAAGCACTACTTCAAATTATATATCTTGTTTTAGTAAAAAATTCATATATTAATATTTAAATTATATTGTAAATCCGCGTAAAATTTCTTACATATCAATAATAATTGAAATGAAAAATTTACAACTAATAATAGATAATAATGATAGAAATTGGAATTACATTGTAAATAACAATTAATTTTCTCGATTTGAAAAACTCTTCCCACAAATGATCGATCAATGAATTATGAAGTGCTAGATGAGTCTTTCTGTCTTTAAATTTCTTGAATCGTGCCAGAACTTCATGAAAAAGATATTTTAATTAAATTAATGTAGTGAATTAATTTAAGCATGATTAATTTTATAACTGAAATGAAAAAAGAAAAAAAAATTAAATTAAAGTAGTGTAGTGTGAAACATGTGACACTAAAACTAATGGATATTGTTCAAATACACTAAAATAGTATAACATACGATTGGAGAACACATTCATTCTACAATTCCAGAAAATGTCATATCTAGTGTGTCATTGGAGATGCTCTCAGACTCTTAATTAATGTTCGGTTCATACCTTGAAATCAATTTTTGGTTTGAGATTATTCACCCTTGGAATGAATTAGATGGATTTTTGGTAAGGGGGTTTTAGAAATTTTAACTTAACCATATTATTCTACAATCTTCGTGCTAATAATCCTAATCTAAATGTTCTTTCTGCTCCGTTATTAACGTCATGTTTTCTTTTTCAGCAGATTCATTATTAGTAGTTTATTTCTACGAAAAAGCAACAAAAATATTTAAACAAGAAGTAACTAACTAAAAGTAAAACAACATGCATCACAAGACACCATTTTCTTAATCTGCGTCTCCAGAAATGTAACGCCCCAATTTTCATAACTTAACTAGGGACGCTACTTCATACTTAACATGCATACCTTAATTCTTTCAAACATTTTTGTGGAAAAGAATCATTGAAAAACTCATGTTATTTTCATACTCACCGGAAGTCTTAAATAAAAATTTACTAAGAAAAAGTTCATAAACTAAAAGCAATAATTTAAATGCAATAATTCCTCCTCGTGACCATCACCACCATCACCTCTACGCATCAGCCGAGTCATTTCCTGAAAAATGTTAGAATGATAGGGATGTACGACTACTCAGTGAGAGATGTACACATTTACCAAAATTATATATCACACCGATAAGACATGGAAAATTAGATCATGGAAAGAGATACTCAGCCACACAGGCCACATGAACTTGTAATTTAGCCACACAGACCACATGAACTAGTAATTTGGCCACACAAACCACATGAACTTTTCAAACAGTCCGATTTCGACTGACGACCTGATTTTGACCGATTTTTCATAGAGGATCCGATTTCGATCCTAGGGCTAGATTTCGACCATTCCTTTCATTTAGGATCCGATTTCGATCATAGGGCCCGATTTCGACCCTTCATTTCATGCATGTCATAATCACATGAAATATCGAATACAACATATAATAAAGATAAAAAAGTAGCATTCCCCACCTTAACCTTGACTTGAAGAAAATAATGAATATCAATGTTTAAGTCCTGCGCGCCGATCTTATACATGAAAATTTATCTTAATGACTCTACATAGAATGGCATGCGTGCACCAACAATTTCAATAATTCATAAATAAAAATAGATCATAATAATCAAACAATGTATATTATACATAATCTACTTATTAATATGCATTTTAACGATTTCTTATAGTAATAATCTTAAGTATATTAAACACTATCTTATTTCTATTGAAAATTCATTCGTGCATTGAGTAATTCAGCAATTCATGAAATAAATTAATAAAATCATAAAAGTTTTGTCCTAAATATTATAGATCTCTAACATTAAAAACATCCTATTCCATCATAATAAAACTTATCATGATCAAGAATTCATTTAAAAGTAACATGAAAACTTTTGTTTTTCAATCTACATGCATGTTGACAAAAGAATTTGGCCCACCAAGAAATAAATTAACAAATAAATAGTAAACGTATCCTAAAAATTCTATATTTTTAACATGAAATACCTAACATATAGTATATCCCATTAATATTCAGCATGACCGAAAACAGCATAAAGAATATATGAAAATCAATTTTCCTATCAAGCTCATGGACATGCTGTCAAAAAGTGGTAGGTTACGAAAACAATTTTTAAAACAAATACTTATCATGCTTGAAAAATTCTACAAAAATAATGGAGTATACCAGACATACCGAGGAAGACGATCCTAAATTTTCAAGATGAGATGACAACGGGAATATGTGTAAATAATTCTTGAAACAGTTCGTAGATATGGTGGCAGATTTTCGAAAATTTTATGGGATGCTATATTAGGAGCGACTAAGGGGTATTTATAGGCCTAGATTAAATTATATAATGAACCCTAATCATAAAAGGTATCAAATATATTTTATCGATAATTATTTTTGTACTTATATAATTTATATAGAATGTAGTCTATCACTTATCATATAAGAGATTCAATCATAGTTGGATTAGAATATAGACACAATTAAAATTGATCCTAACACATGAATATCACACATAAATATCTATTTTAATCATAAAACATAATATAAAATTATCTCCTAATAATTTCTCACAAATATAAAATATTCTATTGTTTCATGAATCCTAGTAGGTTTAGGAAATCTGAGATAAATAAATATTATTTTTGTCTCATAATTCTAACATGATTTTGGTCGGACCCGATTTCGTCGTTAAAACCGGATGCGAACCAAACAATATTTATAACACCTGCGACAGACAACTACACTAATACAAGTACAGTCAGCAAGCAGGGATCGAATCCACAGGGAATGGGTAGATATAAACAATTTATCTCTAAAGACCGAAAAGGGTTTTGGTTAGTAACCACCATTAATTTTGGGTTTAATTAAAACTAGGCAATAATCATAAACTGCGCAATTAAAACAGGGGAAGAGAACAGATATAAAAGCGACTCGGCTTTGGGCAGATCCACACTGATCGGCCTCCAATCCTCGATTCTAAGATTAATCGGTTTCCTAAGGTTGCTCGGTTAAGGTGCCGTGTTGAGCACGGACGCACCTAAATCTTATTCTTGAAATAGAGAAGGAATGTTGAGCATTAACCTACTCCCTACCCTAGTGTTGATCTACCATGTTGAGCATTGCATAGACCTACAACTAAGGAGCATGAATATCCAAGAAACCGAACTAGCAAAGCTACCCATGTTGAGCATGAAAGTAACTCTACAATCTCCCCTGCCTGTTCAATACCAGCCCAGTTAACATCGGTTGATCAGTCCTAAGTTATCTAAAACCGGCATCTACGCAGATCTGGGCAGAAACACTTAGCTAACCAATTTTAAGCACATTAAGATCTCATGGAAGGCAAGGATCGGGTGTTTCACTGCCCTAGCCGAATCTAGACTTAGCTACACATATTTAAACTACGAAAGCAGGAAAACATGCAAGAGAAAAACATCATAAATGCAGAAAGATAACTTGAAGAACAATAACTTCTAACCCTTAACTAAACAGAAATAAATGCAGCATTAAATGGACGAAATAGTGCAGATAATAAAGAACCATACTGGGGCAGATCTTTGCGAGTTGAATGCTTGAGCGAGGCGAAAATGAAAGAGCTTACTATCTTGAAGGTTGAAGAACATGAGCAAGAACATGAAAGAGCTTCGAAATTTAGAGAGAAAATAAGGTAGAGAGAGAAAATACTAAAAGTAACCTAAGATAAAGTGATAAAAGTATGTAGAGTTGATGTCTTGAGTTGTGGGATATTATCCCTTACATAGCCAAAATATAATAATATTATAACAAAACAAATCTTCATCACATCATGCTTTTAGTCTTGATCCCTTCCATGCATTAATTAAGATATGGGCGGATTTGGACAAATGCGGGCGGAGTTGATGGGAGCGGATCAGCATGTGAGAGGACTTTCTTGCCATCTTGGGCGGTCGTAGCGGGGAAAAGCATCCCGCTACCTGTACTATTCTGCACAACTCCTTATCATAGCCTTGTAGCTCAACCAAAGTCTTTCCCTCCATTTTCCACCAACATAAATGGGCTGGGCTTCATGATATCCTCAATTAAGACATTTCTTCGGCCCACTAAGTCGGCCCAAATGGAAGGTCCGAATACGCCCGGTTGTGTTTAATAATCCGGCCCACAAACTCATTTTATCACATAATGCATGCATGCAGCTCCGCTCTTACGTAGGCAACATTCATCACCTTTTCGCCTTATATCCACTTCCTACACACATAAACCCGAGGCAAACGAACATAAAATCGGTAATTAAAATGCAACAAATACGTGCTTATCAACCTCCTCACACTTAAGCAATACTTGCCCTCAAGTATGAAGAGAATCTTTAAACACGAATGTTGCTCGGTTTCCACTCCCCCCAAAACGACTCACACAAACAGACTCAAAGAAGAAAGAGGAAACACAATAAAAGGAAGAAACGGACACACACAAAAAACAAAAAGACGACAAGCTGCCAAGCAAAACCAAATTCTGCACATGTAAATAATAGCACCCAACCAAGAATATAAAGCACATCAAAGTGAGATCTCACGCAAGAAACATGCATCAACAAGTTTAGGAAAATCAACTAGGTCAAAACAGGGCAGACATTGAGTCATTCTTACGTTTCACCCGGCACTCAGCTACACTAGTCCGGACAGCCGCTCATTTAAATCTAAACACACGCAGTCACCATATTAAGTCAACCAATTAGCACCATCAAAAAAGCCTTTTTCTCTTGGGTTGTAATGGGGCCAAGGACCATGAAATGATATTGCAAGGTGGGATCCTAAAGGTCCTAGGCTCATTTTATTGTGCATCATTTGTCATGCATACATGCAAAGTACCCTTGGCTTGTGCAAGTAAGTGCTGGAATAAAGATTTGAAACAGGGCAGGGAGTTAATGATAAGCAGCCTGGGAGGATATAAATCTTCTTTCTTTTCTTTTCTTAGGTGCATCATTTTTCTTTTTCTTTTGTTTTTTCAAGCACCTTTCTTCTTTTACTCTTTTTGCTGCTGAACTTATTTGAATTTTCTTCCCAATCTCCCTTTCTACAATATACACCTCTAAATAGGCGGGTTTCAAGACGAGATCTTTGATTTCATCGGTTGCACAAGGTGTTCAAAAGCATATATACATAACAGGGCTAAGAGAAGGTCTAAAAATAGGCAGAGGCTACTATTTAGTGACTGATTGAATGAACATGCCAAAGCTCAAATTTGTTTACTAGGGGATATTTGGGCAAGGGTTATATAAACTCGAGCCGAATTAAGGTTATCCATAGTGCCTTCTATCACATGGTGCACATGGTATGTTAATATGACGACTTTGTGAAATCTATTCTCTCAAAAAGAAGTAAGTGGGGAATGTCCCACTCTCAGGCTCAATCCCGACTATTTAGTGCGGTTTATTTAGACTCAATATCCGCCCCTTACTTCATCGTTCCTAGCGTCTTCTAATCCCAAACAAGTGAAGAAAAACATGCAAACATGCTTGCGATTCACTAAGTTTTGAAAAAAATTTAGGTTAGGGGGCAATCATAATACATAGCAGACTTGGAGAAACATGGCATGCTTACATATAAACAGACAACAAAACTAAAAATACCCCTCCTCACACTTAGAGGCCTGCTTGTCCTCAAGCAGATAAAACCGAGTGTTCAGGGCAGAAAAAAAAAGATAAAAAGACAACACCGAACAATCCCTCCTCACACTTTAAAGCCCTGCTTGCCCTCAAGCAGGCAGAGAGTAAAGGAGAAGAGAGGACACACAACAATAAAATAAACACACCCCCTCCTCACACTGTAGAGGAGGAGGAGGGGGGGGGGAAACAAACACACACAAAAGAACATAACAAAAATAAGAACAAAAGACACACAAACAAAAGGGGGAGTGAGCAGAAACCAATTACCGACGGCGCGGCTTAGCCGCGCCCTTTCCTTTCTTCCTGGTCAGTGCCTCGAGCTGCCTCTGCATCGCCGCAATCTGCTCTTGCAAGTTGCCCAGGAGCTCTGTGTCCACTTCCTTGGATCGAGAGGATGAAGATCCAGCAGCTGCTTTACCAGCGCGAGAAGTGGAAGTGCCTGCAACAATAGTAGTGCTCGGGGTTGTTTGCCCCGGCAGGAGAATCTCGCCATCACTGTTAACAATTTTTGCAAATTCTAGGTTCCTCATAGAAAACACAGTGGCAGGCTTGACTCGCTTTAAGAGGTGGGTGCTTGTGCGGCGGGAAGTGGCGATGGAAGAATTGACCAAACAGGTGAGACAGAGTGAAGTGGCGGGTGTGGGTGGTGCGAATATCAGCAAAGACACGAGCAATCCAATAGCCTAAGTCTAGTTTCACATCATTAAGCATGCAGTACATGAAGAACAACTCTTGGTAAGAGATCTTGGAGTAGGATGTAGAACGGCCAGTTAGGCTGTAAGTAATGAACAGATGGGCCATGCGGAGGACTGGGTTCTGGATGGGGTAAGCATCAGTTTTGGAAGTTTGAAAAGGTTGGTTGCTTCACGGGGCCGTAGTCTCCCGGACCTCTTGGGCGGACGCATAGTCCTCCATATCCGGAGGGATCCCACGCACGGCATACGAGATATGACTCGAGACAACATGTAGGGGGAGGGGATTATGCCTAAGCAGTAGTTAAACTCAGCCAACGACAGTTTAAACCAGGTATTACACACACGGAAGGAAATGCATTTTTCCAGCACAGTCTCTGCTGCCTCAAAATGAAACGAACATGAAAATTCCATGACCAACTGTTCATAGTTGTCAAGTGGTTCTAGTTGCAGCAACCAATCCCAACCCAAAGCATGAAAATACCCATCAAATTCTTCTTTCACACCAAGCTTTTCAAAGAGAGAGGGATTGTAAAGCTTACCTTGGAAGCATTTCTTGTCTTCACGGCGCATAGCCCTTTGACTGAGGGGATCATCGAACTGAATCAGAGAGTCCACTTCGGCCTTGGTGGTAAAATCGACAATACGACGGAAGCCTTGGAACTCCCACTCTTGGCCGTCCTCGAGGTAGTCGGGGTCGAGGCCATGGACGTGGAGGTCGAAGGGCTCTTCCTCATCAACATTTGGTCCCGTCAGTGGGGCTGCGTCGCCGGCATCATAGTACTCCTCCTCGTCCTCCGGTTGTTGTGGGTAGTCAGGCACGTCGGCAGGCTGGAGTGCGGAGTAACTGGTGACATCGGTTGCGGATAACCGCTGAGAACGCCGACGAGGGGCGGTTGCTTGCGGTTTGGGCGCCATTTGCGGAGCAGTTGTGGTGGCAGTTACTGTGCAGAACTGTTGGAGTACTGTAGCAGATAGGGGAAGGAGATGAACTTGCAGACTCAGGCGGGAGAAGTGATGGAGTGAATTGATTATGATGTGAAGGGGGGGCAAGTAATTTGCTGCCCTTTAGGGGGCGCGAGAAAGTTGAACCGCCTCTAGCATAAGAATCCTCCGACTTCTCAAGTATTTCATGATGACCCCCGAATCTTGCTGGCGAGGGTTTTCGCCTTTCAAAATTGCATTCCAGTCCCTCTGCATAACCGTTAGACACAACCGTTAGACACAGAAATAAAAATAGGCAACAACAAAAGGATGCCCCTCCCTGGGCAGACAACAAAATTTACAAAAAATATATAAAATGACAAAATATGAGGGATGCCTCCCTCGGCCGCCTGTCTTTCACATCTTTGGCTAGACATTGCTTTCAGCAATTAGTTTGATGGTGGAACGGGGAAGAGATCGACGCTCTCCACTGTGTGTATCTCGGATGGATCATGGTAAATCTTCAAACGGTGTCCATTAACTTTGAATGCCTTCTCAGATGAGAGACCAACAATTTCTACAACTCCGTTTGGGCAGATGTCTGTAACTCTGAATGGCCCAATCCAGCGTGATCGCAACTTCCCAGGCATAAGCCTCAGCTTTGATTGAAACAATAAGACCAATTGTCCTACCTGGAAAGTTTTTCCCCTTATATTCTTATCATGCCAAAATTTCGCACGGTCTTTGTACCAGCTTGCAACATCATATGTTTCGATTCTCAATTCTTCCAACTCTTGGAGCTGAAATTTTCTTTCCTCCTCACACTTTGAGGGCTGCATATTGATTTGCTTAACTGCCCAGAATGCCTTGTGCTCAATCTCCATAGGCAGATGGCACATCTTTCCGAATACTAACCGATATGGGGACATCCCTATTGGAGTCTTATACGCTGTTCTATAAGCCCACAAGGCATCATCAAGCCTTCCACTCCAATCCTTTCGGGAGGGATTTACCGTCTTCTCAAGGATCCCCTTTACTTCTCGGTTGGATACTTCTGCCTGCCCATTCGACTGTGGATGGTATGGTGTGGAAAGGCGATGTTGGACACCATACTTTTTCATCAGGGCCTCAATGGTTACATTTGCGAAAATGTGTGCCCCCGATCACGATAATAGCCCTGGGCACTCCGAATCTACTAAAGATGTTGGACTTCAAGAATCCAGAAACAACTTTGGAATCGTTAGTTCGGGTGGCCTTTGCCTCCACCCATTTGGACACATAGTCCACAGCGAGCAAAATATAAAGATTACCAAATGAACTGGGGAACGGCCCCATAAAATCCATACCCTATACGTCAAAGATTTCACAAAATCTTATCGGTATCTGGGGCATTTCATCTCTATGAGAGATGTTCCCAGTCATTTGGCAGCGAGGGCAGCTCTTACAGAAAAAATGGGAATCACGTGAAATGGAAGGCCAAAAGAAACCACTGTCCAGTACCTTTCGTGCAGTCCTCTTTGCTCCAAAGTGGCCTCCACATGCTAAGGGGTGGCAGTGGTTGAGAATATTACCTTGTTCTTCCTCAGGAACACATCTCCGGATGACTTGGTCTGCCCCAACTCTCCACAAGTAGGGCTCATCCCAGAAATAATACTTTGAATCGCTCTTAAGCTTGAGAGATTGTGCTCGTGTGATTCCATGTGGAGTTCTCTTGGTGATTAAATAATTAACAATAGAAGCATACCAAGGAAGCTTACCCACTGCACTGCAAAATTCAGTGCCATGCATGGAGAGGTTGATGTTGTTGACCTCTTTGATCTCGTACAAATGCTCCTCTGGGAAGGTCTCTCGGATCTGGATTCCATCAGCAGGTATGGATATTCTGCTTAGGAAATCAGCAACTTTGTTCTCTGATCCCTTCTTATCTTTGACTTCCCAGTCAAACTCTTGGAGGAGCAGTATCCACCTGATCAGCCTCAGCTTGGATTCTGCTTTGGACAATAAGTACTTCAATGCTGAATGATATGTATGAACAATAATCTTAGATCCTAGCAAGTAGGATCTGAACTTCTCAAAGGCAAACACGATGGCTAGGAGTTCCTTCTCAGTTGTTGTATAATTACACTGGGTAGGGTTGAGAGTCTTGGAAGCGTAATAAATGACATGGTTTTCTCTGCCCAGCCTTTGTCCAAGAACCGCACCAACTGCATAGTCGCTGGCGTCACACATGATTTCAAATGGTAAATCCCAATCTGGTGCTTGCATGATCGGAGCAGATGTTAACTTGGCCTTCAACAATTTGAAAGCTTCCTTGCAGGTGTCAGTTATCTCGAATGGCACATCCAACTACAGCAGCTTAGTCAATGGCTGAGCGATTTTGGCGAAGTCCTTGATAAACCTTCGGTAGAAGCCTGCATGTCCAAGGAATCCTCTGATTTCCTTGACATTAGTAGGATATGGCAATTGCGCAATCAGGTCTACTTTTGCCTTATCGACTGCAATTCCTTTTTCTGAGACGACATGGCCTAGAACAATACCCTCCGTGACCATAAAATGACATTTCTCGTGGTTGAGCACGAGATTCTTTTCAACACATCTGGCGAGCACTTTGTCCAGACTGCTTAGGCAGTTATCAAAAGACTTCCCATAAACTGTGAAGTCGTCCATGAAGACTTCAATGCATTTTTCAATCATATCTGAGAAGATGCTCATCATGCATCTCTGGAAGGTCCCTGGGGCGTTGCACAATCCGAATGGCATCCTCCTATATGCATAAGTTCCGAAGGGGCATGTGAATGTCGTTTTTTCTTGATCGTCATGACTCACATGTATTTGAAAGTACCCACTGTACCCGTCCAGAAAGCAAAAATAAGCTTGCCCTGCCAACCTTTCCAACATCTGGTCAATGAAAGGCAGGGGGAAATGGTCCTTCCGGGTAGCATTGTTGAGCTTGCGATAGTCGATACACATCCACCACCCAGTGACCGGACGTGTTGGGACTAGCTCCTGTTTCTCATTTTCAACCAGTTGAATTCCTCCCTTCTTAGGCACGACATGCACAGGACTGACCCACTTGCTATCTGAAATTGGGTAGATGATTCCCATGGATAGTAACTTCAGAATTTCTTTGAGAACAACTTCCCTCATGTTAGGGTTTAGCTTGCGTTGAGCGTCTCTGCTTGGTTTGCTGTTTGGCTCCATAAGAATATGATGCATACAGACATCTGGGCTTATTCCAGTGATGTCTGCCAAGGTCCACCCAATAGCAGTTTTATGCTTTTACAGAACTGAGATCAGCCTGGCTTCTTCTTCCTGGGCGAGACTGCTGCTGATTATAACTGGTAGCGTATCCTTATCTCCCAAGTATGCATACTTTAGATGAGCTGGGAGAGGTTTGAGTTCCAATTCAGGGGGTTGAATGATTGATGGCAAAGGCTTCTCCGGAATCTGGTCTTGAGGTAGCCCAGTCATACTGTTGACACATTCCTCAGCTGCTGGTTGTGCATATAAGGACATAACCGCTTCCTTCACTTCAATGTCACTCATCCCATGAGTGTCCAGCTGGGTTGATTCTTGTGTAGCGGTTGGCTCCTCCTTGCCTTGAACAAACTCATTGGTCAGATGATCTTGGACCAGGGGCGTGTACACATCCAGTGTATTGACATTCTCAACGTCCGCCGGCAGTTTCATTGCATCATAGATATTGTGTTTGTATTTTTCTCCATTCCAAGAAATACTAATCGTGCCTTCATGCACATCAATAATGGCTCTAATTGTATCCAGGAATGGTCTGCCCAGAAGTACCCCAGCCGTTCCTTTGATCCTTTCATCATTAGTATTGATGACATAAAAGTCAGCTGGGTAGACAAACTCATTTACCTTCACTAGGACATTCTCCAACAGTCCAACTGGATAGATACATGATCTATCCGCAAGCTGCATCACCACTCTTGTTTCAGTCAGCTCCGCACCAACCAAGGTCTTGTAAACCGAGAGGGGCATCACACTAATTGAGGCACCCAAATCACACATGGCACGTGGAATTAGTTTCTCACCAATCAAACATGGTAAGGTGAATGCTCCTGGATCAACACATTTTTCTGGGAGGTTTTTCTGGATCATCGCAGATGCAGCCTTTTCCATTATCACCTTTTCTCTATCGGGTACCTTTCCAGCTATAAACTCTTTGATGAACTTGGCTAATTGTGGGAGTTTAAGAGCTTCCAACAATGGTATGTTTATTTCCAGATTTTCAAATAATGCCTTATAGTTAATAGCATCCTTCTTTGGTTTGACCTTCCTCAGCAAGGCAGAAGGGAAAGGTGGTGGGGCCAATGGCGCGATTGGCCTCTGTGACTCATCTTCTGGCTGTTCAGCTTCATCTTTTCCAGAGGCTACACGTTCCTTCCTTACAAGCTCTGGCAGCTCCTTTCCATTCCTCAAAGTTACTGCACTAGCATTTTCCTCCTTTGAGATGCTGGATTTTCCTTGATCTCCTTTGATATCCCTCAAGGAGTTAGCTAGTTGTTCCAGCTGCTTGGACAATGCACTCATGCCAGCTTTCTGTTCAAACTGGAAATTTTGGAATTCATTCCATAACTCCTCATTTGTCCGATAATTCCTTTGTGGCATATTTTGATTTTGTTGTGCACCTCCCCTATGATGTGGTGGTTTATAGGGTTGGTTCTGGATGGGCGGTAATTGAGGTTGGTTCTGATTTGGTTGAGTGGCTTGGTTTGGTGGTTGGTAAACTGATGAAGGTTGTTGATAGTCCTGCTGAGGTTGATTTTGGTAATTTTGATGGGGCTGTTGGAAATTTTGTTGAGGTTGGAAGTTGTGGTTTTGCTGGGATTGAAAGTTTTGGTTTTGGAAGTTCTGCGGAGGTTGTGGATAGAAGTTCTGGGCAGGTGGAGGTGCACTCTGATTATGGAAGCCTTGCTGTTGGAAGTGTTGTGGAGCTGATTGGTAGCTGGATTGACTCTGCTGGGGAGGGTCTCCTGGTTGTCTCCATCGGAGGTTAGGGTGATCTCTATTCTTCATGAAGTGATACCCTCCCACTGCATTTGCATCTTCGTACTCAACTGCTCCCATGGTACATCTAATGGAGGAATGACCGAGTTCGCCACATGCACCACAAGTTACTTCAACTGGATCTGCTGAAGTTGATTTGTTCACCACCTGGCTCAGCATCTTCTCAATCTTTTCCATTCGGTCTTCAGTTCTTCTTTCATAATCCGAAGAACTTGCTTGGGCTACCTTCCTCAAATTCTTGGCGTGCTCTCTGTCGTACTCTTTTGTGGAGTCCACCAATCTTTGAATGTACTGCCTGGCCTCACTAATCTTAAAGTGAGTGAATCCTCCTCCACTTCCGGAATTTACCAAGTCTTTGTATCTCATGGTCATGCCTTGGTAGAAAAACTGGAACAGTTCTCCATCTCTATATTTATTATTAGGGCAGTCTTCCACCAATCTATTAAAACGTTCCCAATACTCGCTGAGGTGGGTGGATACTTGATATTTCCTTCCTCAGGGAGCTTGTCTTTGTTGCTGGAAAATAGTATTCCAGGAAGGTTGTCTCCATCTGTGGCCAACTCTCAATAGAGTCTGTGCGCAGACTCGAGTACCACATGTTGGCTCTATCGCATAGTGCATAAGGGAATGCAACTAGCTTTACTTGATTGTCAGTTTGCTGGCCAGTTTTCTTCTGGAGCCTGCATATCTTCTCGAATTCATTCAAGAATGAGAATGGATTTTCATTCGTCTTTCCATAAAACTTAGGCAGGGCATTCAGCACCACTGCCTTGAGTTCCACAGAATTTTCACCATAAGCGGCGATCTGCACAGGGTCCTTCCGCTTCCTGGCAGTATGTTCATTGACCTCGAGGACCCTTGGATCATCTTCTTCCATGATTGTTTCGGATTCGTTTTTGATTCGAATCGATTCTTCTCGGTCAGTTTGGTCCTTCTCAGTTTGGTCCTCTGCCGGGATAAACTGAGTATCTCGGTCTTCTGGATGGCTAGCTTCAGTACCAGCCTCACTCGCAGTCTCTGTATACACAGTTATTTCGCCCTGCGACTCCAGTTCGGTTTGTTGCTTGCGCAACCGTGTCTCCTTCCTGAGTCTCCTGGCAGTCTTCTCAATTTCAGGGTCTAGCTAGAAATTTGGGTTGAACGAGCCACTCATAAACACCTAGAAGAAACACTTGGGTAGAACAAAAAAAAATAAAAAATAAATAAAAAGGTCAGTAGAAAAGGTTAGTTTAAATCAAAACGCCATTCCCCGGCAACGGCGCCATTTTGGTCGGACCTGATTTCGTCGTTAAAATCGGATGCGAACCAAACAATATTTATAACACCTGCGACAGACAACTACACTAATACAAGTACAGTCAGCAAGCAGGGATCGAATCCACAGGGAATGGGTAGATATAAACAATTTATCTCTAAAGACCGAAAAGGGGTTTGGTTAGTAACCACCATTAATTTTGGGTTTAATTAAAACTAGGCAATAATCATAAACTGCGCAATTAAAACAGGGGAAGAGAACAGATATAAAAGCGACTCGGCTTTGGGCACATCCACACTGATCGGCCTCCAATCCTCGATTCTAAGATTAATCGGTTTCCTAAGGTTGCTCGGTTAAGGTGCCGTGTTGAGCACGGACGCACCTAAATCTTATTCTTGAAATAGAGAAGGAATGTTGAGCATTAACCTACTCTCTACCCTAGTGTTGATCTACCATGTTGAGCATCGCATAGACCTACAACTAAGGAGCATGAATATCCAAGAAACCGAACTAGCAAAGCTACCCATGTTGAGCATGAAAGTAACTCTACAATCTCCCCCGCTGTTCAATACCAACCCGCTTAACATCGGTTGATCGGTCCTAAGTTATCTAAAACCGGCATCTACGCAGATCTGGGCAGAAACACTTAGCTAACCAATTTTAAGCACATTAAGATCTCATGGAAGGCAAGGATCGGGTGTTTCACTGCCCTAGCCGAATCTAGACTTAGCTACACATATTTAAACTACGAAAGCAGGAAAACATGCAAGAGAAAAACATCATAAATGCAGAAAGATAACTTGAAGAACAATAACTTCTAACCCTTAACTAAACAGAAATAAATGCAGCATTAAATGGACGAAATAGTGCAGATAATAAAGAACATACTGGGGCAGATCTTTGCGAGTTGAATGCTTGAGCAGAGGCGAAAATGAAAGAGCTTACTATCTTGAAGGTTGAAGAACATGAGCAAGAACATGAAAGAGCTTCGAAATTTAGAGAGAAAATAAGGTAGAGAGAGAAAATACTAAAAGTAACCTAAGATAAAGTGATAAAAGTATGTAGAGTTGATGTCTTGAGTTGTGGGATATTATCCCTTACATAGCCAAAATATAATAATATTATAACAAAACAAATCTTCATCACATCATGCTTTTAGTCTTGATCCCTTCCATGCATTAATTAAGATATGGGCGGATTTGGACAAATCTGGGCGGAGTTGATGGGAGCAGATCAGCTGTGAGAGGACTTTCTTGCCATCTTGGGCGGCTGTAGCAGGAAAAGCATCCTGCTACTGTACTATTCTGCACAACTCCTTATCATAGCCTTGTAGCTCAACCAAAGTCTTTCCCTCCATTTTCCACCAACATAAATGGGCTGGGCTTCATGATATCCTCAATTAAGACATTTCTTCGGCCCACTAAGCTGGCCCAAATGGAAGGTCCGAATCTGCCCAGTTTGTGTTTAATAATCTGGCCCACAAACTCATTTTATCACATAATGCATGCATGCAGCTCCGCTCTTACGTAGGCAACATTCATCACCTTTTCGCCTTATATCCACTTCCTACACACATAAACCCGAGGCAAACGAACATAAAATCGGTAATTAAAATGCAACAAATACGTGCTTATCAGATTTCTATCTCAACAATAAACAATCTAATCATAATATGATATAAATAAACACATTCAAAGTTCAAAATAAATTTACGTAACAAAAAATGATTTAATGACAATTAAGATAAATGCTTTAATTTTTATTTAAATTTCTACGGCGCGACTTAGAACTAAAACACTTGACAACATGCATGAATAGATATGCAATACATTTTATATTGAAAATTTTGGGTCGTTACAATTGTAACGACCCTTGCAAATGCTACATTATTTATTGTGATTAATTTTTTTGTTGGTGTCTTACAAAGGGTTGACAACGGATCGAATTCGGAGTCGAATACGGGAAGGCATAATACGAATACAGATTCGGAATATTCGAAATACGAATACAGGGCGGATATGTGACGAATTCGGATCGAATTCGAATAAGAATAATCGGATACTATGATTCATAAATAACCATCTATTTGTGATTGCAACACATGAAAAAAATCACGTATACAATATTTAATAGAAGTTTTAATGCAAACTATAGTTAATATACGATCCATTATGAATAACATAATTTTTAGGAGAAAAAAGTACGAAAAAATTCCAAAATACAACATAAAATACTTAACAATAACCATAGATGCACTTAATATTTTTTTTAATATCTTTTCTTAATCTTAATTTATTATTATATTAAAAAATTAATTATTAAATAATTCGAATATCCGAATTCATAATCCGGGAAAAATCGAATTCATAATTCGGAAAATATCCGATTAAATACGGGAAAGATCGGATACGGGTTAATAATGTGAAATCCGAATTCGAATCCGTATCCGATTTAGGCTATCTAGATTCGAACCCGTATTCGACCGGATATTAGATTTGCTCCCCGAATTTGATCCCGATCGCATCCGGCTCCGGATCGAGCGGATAATATCCGATCCGTTTTCACCCCTAGTCTTACACATAGTTTTTATTTTCAGAAATTCATGATCGTTTCTTTGTAAAACTCTACAAATATCACGTTGTGGGACTAGTACTACCAAACTATTATCTATGGAATGCGATGTTTCTGGTAGATTGTTCATTTTTCCAGTTGGTATAAACTTTTTTATATAATAGACTCTTTTTTAAATTTTGTTACTTATATATAGGGGCCACCCCAATAATTGACAACACCAAAAAATCCCAGAAAATCATGGAATTCAAGCACCTCACCTTCACTCTCCTTATCCTTCTCTCCTTCGTCATCTACACACATGTAAGTCTTCTTTTCATGCTTTCTTTTTCTATTAATATTTTCCCCTATTCAAGATTCATTAATTTTGCGGATATTAATCCATCCTTTGAGATATTAACTAACACGAAGAAAATGTGTTTGCACAAGTTATATGCTCCATCAAAATGTATATGCATTTCATCTACATGCAATATTTTTTTTGTTAATACGCGTAATCAGGGGTAGAGCTAAAATGAGCCGTACCCCTCCAACTTTTAATATATTCATTTGCATGATGTGGGAAATATAAAATGAAACTTGGTCCACTGATTTAACACCTATGAATTCACTGAGAGGCCTTCTTTTTTTTTTTTTTTTTTTTACTAATTCATATTCTTCTGTCTCGCTTGACTTGCTCGTTTTTCTTTATGGATTGTTCCACTTGATTTGACTCATTTCTATAAAGGAAATTAACTACTAAAGGCATCTACATACAACCAATCACTTGTCTTAATATTTGTGCCGAAAAGAGATGAGACACGTATTACTAAGTGTATTCGTTTTTCACTATATTAATAACTAAAAGTTATAGTTTCTCATTATAATTCCTATTGTTTTTAGTATTAGTGCATTAATTTTCATTATGGAAAGCAGGCGTATCATCCCGATTGCATTTACAACATCTACGTGCAAACTGGATCGATTCCGCAAGCAGGTACAGACTCTAACATAACCATCTTCCTAAGCGACGACGCCAATGTCGAACTCCCCATCATCAATCTTAGCGACTGGGGACTAATGGGCTCCGATCACACCTACTTTAAGTACGGCGAAGTCGACCTCTTCGCCGGAAAAGGGCCGTGCTTGCACGGACCCGCCTGCCGCTTGATAATCATCGTAAACGGTTTCGACAGTTGGTACTGCGATTCCGTTGAAGTGAGCATCGTCGGGCTTGAGAAGTCGTGTACTAGAAAGTTTTTCACGGTGAAGAAGTGGCTCGACTTGAACAAGGGGTCGGCCGTTATTCTTCAAGATGAGTGCCCGTACAAAGATCCCGATGACGGTGCCCGTTTTAAGTGACTTAGTTGGTGGAGTGACGATTGAAAAGTTGGCTATAACTATTTAGATAGTTGAGTATGATTGTGTTGTGTTGCTTATTTTTTTTAATGTTCTTGCAGTTGATATTGTTATTATTTTGTAATTTTGTTAATTCTAGAATTAGATTATGTATGAAGAATAAATCATTTATGTGACTGAAATAAATAGGAGATGAGGTAGGAAGTGTACTAGGCATTTGCTTGAGTTTCTCCAATCAAAAAAGTTGTCATTAATTGTGGATTTTATGATATTTTTCTTATTATATTGAAAAATTTACCAATTAATGAAAATTATCATCCAAGTATGTACTGGATAAATCTAATTATTATTTAATGACACATAAATCATACAAAAAAGTGTTAATCATAATGAACTGATCATGTATGAAGTCGATAATCCAATTTTTTGTGAGTATTTAAAATTGTGTAATGATGGAGATGACCTAAAATTGATGGAGTGAAATACTGCAACTTCGAATAGTCTTATCAGCTTATCCAATCATCCTTCATCCTCTACACAAATGTAAGCCTTTAATTCACTAATTCAATTTTCTTTTTGTCATTTTATGCCCACGTTTTTTATTCACGGATTCCATTTATTTTGTCTCCATATATTTCTTAATATAGTGTAGATAAGTTCATTCTTTTTAGATGTTCAGTAGATAAGTTATATATTTCCTGCTATTCATCAAATTATGGGCCCCATTATTGGATGTCCCCGATTTACTTTTCCTAGAGATGTCTTAATTCTGAGTCATATGACTCATATCTTACATTGATGATTCGATTTAAATTATATCCCACGCAGAAAAATTAGATTAATTTATTAATCTTTCCTTATGAATAGATAAATTTTCTTATAGTCCAAGCTTTTGTTTCATAAGCATCACAATCCAACTGTTTTATCGATTAGTCAATCAGACTAATAGACTTACTTAGTTGTGCCATGTGATGATGATAGTTTGCTATCAGTCCATTACGTGGGTGTTTGGAGTAGCTAAAACTTATTGATAAGTGCTGAAAGCTGTTGAAAGCGGCTGAAAGCGGCTAATTTAAGAATTTATAGGTGTTTGAAAGTAGAGAAAATAGTATTTGGAGCTTATTTTAAATTTTTAAATAAAATATTCATTTTAGCCTCAATGTTATTAAATAATTATAATTTATAATAAATAAATAAATATTATTAAATTTTATATTATATAAATTTATAATATATCATATTATCATAAATATATTATATTTTAAATATTATTTATTTGCTTAAAATCCATAATATTAATATTTTTATATAATTTTTAATTATTACGTAGCTAAGAAATAATTATCATTGAATGAAAATAGAAAAAAAATATTAATTTAAAATTCAAAATTTTCAGAACCCACTATTTTAATTAATATATATTTAATTTTAATAATAATTATTTTTATAAGTAATAAACATAAAATATTTTTTATTAAATTACTAACTAATATATTAAATATAATTATAATTAAATTTCTAATTAAAAAAAATTAATTTTAAAATTAATTTTTTTTAAGAATTATAGAAATATTTAAAGAATAAAATAGTCAAATAAATTAAATAAGTTGTAAGCTGCAGCTGCAGCTGAAAGCTCAGTTGAACTGGGTCATAGCAGCTTAAGCAACTTCTCTATCTTAGTTATATTTGATAGGGAATTTCTGCTGAAAGTTGGTGTTCCAAACACTCCAGCTGCAGCTGAAAGCTATAAGCTGCAGCTAAAAGTTGTTCCAAACACCACCTAGATATAGATATATTGATAATTAGCAACAGCAGAGAATAATTAATTAAGCAGGTCATCAATTAAGAGACATGTTTAAGACAAATTATCTTATCTTTCTTTAGTAACCATCTTTTTTTTGTGAACTAAAGTTATGTTCCGCACAACCTAAATATAGCTGTTAAGCATCCTAACAACCACAAACTTGTAGGCCATTAGTCCCACTAATGATAGATTAACAAAGTTAAATCACAACCACAATCATTTCATTCAACAACTTTTTTTTTTTCATGAGAATTATGAAAGAATCTTTTTCAAGATGATTTTTTTCCTTTTCTTTTTCTTTTTCCCTTGACAAAGACAAGTGTATTATTTCATGAAATTCAGAAGAAATGCTGCTTGAACATGAATGTATGAATCTTAAGACAGCAATCTCTCTGTCTATATATGGATCATGACTTCATGCAACCTTTGATTGAGCTCTCTAACAAATCACACTCGTCTCCTTGAACTTCCTTAGCCCTCGATCCATTCGTGTAGATTATGAATGCCGGAAACGTGTTCACCCCCTCGGATTTCGGTAGTGAAGGGTGGTCCTCCACCTCCACCTACAAAGACCAACATACATGGAGTTTTCTCTTAAGTATGGTTGAGAAAGTAGAAAGATGGATCTTTTTAACGATGATTCTTGATTCATACCTTGAGAAAACTCACTGATGGATGTCTCTGGTAGAGCTGCTCCACGAGCTGCAAGATTTTCACGTCCGCTGTCTTACTAGAGAACAGAACCACACTCATTCCTACATCAAAACAACATTGAAAAATTAGACTTAAATCAATCCACATTCATCTAAAGAGTTTATTGCTCACCAGCAGAAGCTACAAAGTCTCTAAAATGCTCGTTGCTCGAAACCACAACCAATCCAGCAGCATCACCACCAGCAACATTCATATCCTGGCTTCTCCCTTGCTTCTTCATCTCTGCCTTTGCCTCCTCCATCATCTCCCTTATCTTCTCGTCATCCGGATTCTCTCTCAACAGCTCCTCACAATCTTGCATGCATGCTCTCCATTTCCCAATCTATCACAATATAAAGACATAAAATCATCAAAATCTCTGCTCAAACATCACTACTTGATTGAAACATTACTGCACAAACCTTGGCATAACAATCAGCTCTTCTCAATCTGGCCTTGCTGTAAGAAGGGCGAATTCTAAGCGCAGCATTGCAGTCCTCCACCACCTTTTGGAACTGACCTAGTTTCGATCTGCAAGCAGCTCTGTTGCACAACAGAACGGCATTGTAAGCATCATGGCTGAGCCCTTCACTATATGCAATGCACGCCTCCGAATATCTTGCAGCCTTAAAAAGCTCGTTGCCATTCGATCTGGCTGCTGCAACCACCCTCGCCTTCTTCAATATCATGCTTGCTTCCTTGCTGCTTGGGTTCAGCTTAGCTGCTCTTTCGGCCTCTGCAACAGCATCATCAAACCTATTTCAACACAACATCATTGAATTAATTAGTCCAACAACTTCAAACCAATTAGTCCGCAAAAAGGTCAAACTTGAACAAGTACAAATTCTGACCTCCCAGCAGCTAAGTCAACCTGAGCTTGAAAAACCAACAAACTTGAACTCCCAACACTGCCAAAGAAGTTGATGCAAAGATCAAGATCGAAATTCGGGGTTTTCTCCATTGTTTCGATTGCTTCTTGATGTCGGTTCATCTTCAAGAGGGCCTCAGCTCTCAACCCAAATATCTTCACCAACCAATCAAAAAGTGAAAACAAACACATTAAAAATTCACATCAAGAAATATATCAATGCCTTACCAATGCTGCAGAGTCAGCACCAGCATCTATTGCTAAAGCCGCCTCCTTCAACAGAGTAACCCAATCCCTCTGCCTTTTAGCCTCACTGCATTTGCTTAAATGAATCTGAACTTGCTTAGCTCTGTTCATAGCATCCGGATCAGCATCAGATCCCGCTTGTTTGAAATGATACAAAGCCTTCTCAGCCTCTCCCAATCTGTTCGAACCAATCATATGTATCACGAAAATATCAAGAAAACAGAGTAGTGAATTAGCTTTAATTCAAATGAACAAAATCATATGTTATAACCTGACATAAATGAGGGCCAATCTATTATGGGCTCTTTGGTAAAAGGGCTCAATACGGATGGCCTCCCTACACTCCAACGCAGCTTCTAGAAGCTTCCCCAACGCAACAAGGGCAGCGCTCTTGTTGCTTCTGTAAGAAGCCTTGTTGGGATCGATGGAGATGGCGGCGTCATAGAGAGACAAAGCTTCCGCAAATCTGCCATTCCTGTAATCTTCATTGCCCATCATCTTCAAATCTTCTGGGTCCATCCTCGTCGATATGGCCCGACACAGAGAAACGGGCTTTTCGGGCTTCACTACATTTCCCATCACGCTCGTCAAATATCTGCCGTTAACGTTGTTTTCGCCGCCGCCGTTAGTAGCGGCGGCATTGCCGTTAACCGGCTGCTGCCTCAAGTTGCCTAAGTTTCCGAACACCGCCAAATTGCCGTTCGATTTTTGATAGTCGGCGATTATGTTCTCGAGCTCGCCGGAGAGCCCGAGCGCGGGATGTGGGGATTTTTTAGCGGCGTGCTTTGCCGGCGCCGGCGCCGCGGCGGCATTTCTGAATTGGCCTTGGTTGAGCTTGTGGGCCGTCGGAGTGTGCTGGTAAAGGTGGGGGGACTTAGCGTGGCGTTTGCCATGACTCTCGATGATCGGGTCGGGCTGTTTTCGGGCTTTCGGGGAGTCCGAGGTTGTTTTGGGATCGTCGCGGTTGACGGCGTCGGCGGCGGAGGGTGATCGGCGCGGACGTATGGTCCGCCGTCCGAAGACGAGATTGAGTAGGCCGCAACCGGCCGGTTTCTGAGTTGGTGAATCGTCTCCTCCTCCTCCTCCCATAATTGATTCGAATCAACAATTCTTTAATGCGATTTTTGATGTGGAAGAAATTGGAGATTTAATGTTGGAGAAAATGTGCATGGGAAGAAGGTTTGTTGGTTCAAATGGTGTTTTTATATTTATGTATATTTGAAATTTGATACTTGGTATTAATATCCAGGTTTGAAACTTGCAAAGGAATTAATGTGTTGAAAAGGATGTTGAGAGAGAGAGAGAGAGGAGAATACTTTTGTGAGTACATAACCTCCTGGAGAAGGCAAAGCTCATTACCGAAACATAATCTATAGTCTCTCTTCTTGATCTCTCTCTCTTTCTCTCTTGAATGGGGAGAGAGATCGTAAAAAGAAAAAGAATGTCTGCAGAGTGGGAGAGGGGTAAATTGTTTTTCAAAAAAGAAACTAGAGTCCCCAAGACTCGGTCGTGGAAAAAATGACCTTTAGATTTATTACCAAAAATGACCTTTAGATAATAGGAAAATGTGACATATTTAATTAATGTAATAAAAGATCTTATCCGAACTCAAATATTCTATACTTTGATTCGTAATTTCTAATATTCTGCCAAAATTTATATATGAACCTGCCGGCTCTGGGTATGACATATCTTTTGTTGGTATAAAAGTTAATTAATATAGATATTTTTGACTATTAAAGCAAGATTTTTTAATCTTTGATTCAAGAAACATAAAGGATATATAAGAGGGATGATTACTTATTATTAATTTAATTGTATATAATTCTAGAGGAGGAGATCACGTTTACTAATTGGGGGGGCGGGGGGGGGGGAGAGATCGAGCAACCCACGTATGTATATCAACCAGCTGTTTCCCAACATGTCAGTATTACAAGTTTGACCTCATCATCTCATTCTCTTTTCAAATAAATCATTTTACCTAACACTCCATCCATCCATCCTCCTATTAATTTGGTCTCATTAGGTTTCTGCGCCGAGTTTAAAATACTGAGTTTAAATATATAAAATAATATGATTCACTTATTTATATGATTATGGTCTATTCAATTTCTTTTATTTTAAATACTCTGAGACAAGATAAGTGGGTAATTCGGAATAGAAAAAATGCTGAGCGAGTATATTGGAGTAATTTTTAATTATTAAATTGTATACTTCATTGCCGCCACAAAATTTATAGATACGTGACGGCGGGCTTAATGGGCTTGTTATGGGCCTAAAATTAAGATAATGGGTAGGGTCAGTCCCACTTCTATTTCTCTGCTTCGAAACTGTGATTGTAATTATCGGGCCGTGTTACTGGGCCTGTAATGGTCCGGTCCGATTAATCAGATTATTTTTATGTGAGATCGTCATACGGATCTAATCTAAGACAGTAGATAAAAAGATTAATAAAAGGAAATTCATATATAAAATCGATCAAGCTATTAAATATATGCACTAACAGACTAACTAAGTCTTGTTCCGACCTACACTCTACAAAATAATAATAAAATTACACGTCCATAATAGAGTGTAGTCTTGTCCTGATTTTGATCTTCTTTTACTATTTTAAAATTAGATTATATCATTATACACGAGTCGTTTGTTTATTCATCTCGATTTTATAAAGTTAAATAAACGGAGAATTAATAAATTGCAGAAAATGACTCGTATAATGTCAAAAAGTAGAATATATGCAAAGCAAGAAAGCTGAGTGGTGTCTTATCACAGTTCCAAATACAACTTCATATTTTTTTTTATTTGGGTTAGGTAAAGGTCTGATTAAAAGTATATTTCTTAACTTTTACGGCGCAAAAAACACTTGTAATTCTCTGGAAACATTAAATTCACGATAAAATATGATTATTATTTTATTCACAATAGAATTAAATCCACATACTCTATTAAAGATATGATAAATTCAAATTCATAATTTTCAGTTGCAAGAGAAACACTTTAAATCTGACTATATTCATAAGACATGATATATATTGTCAGCGTCATACAAGATTATATTGTTTGATAATTAATATGATCTTTAAAGCTGTACTCCACTTTCAATTATACGCCGGATCACGACTTGCAAACTCATTTTGTGGTCTTTATAAACAATTATAAATTCAAATTTTAAGACATTGTAGAATTCATATTCAAGATTCTCGTTGCAAGTTTATACGTATTTATACATTTCATGATATACTTTTATTTAATATCTATGAAGTGCATTTAATTCTAAATATGGGCATAATTCAGACGTGTACATTAGTGAAGTCAACATAGGGCTAAGGGTGTCATAGCACCATCGAAATTAAATAAGTTAGTTTTTCCAACTTATGGTAGTATGACCTCTAGTAAAATTTGGAGGACTTGTATTCAATTTTGGCCAATTACATTTTTGATATTATTTTAGTTATACTTTACTTTTAGAGAATTCTATTAGCAATTTTTTTTACAGCCGTCACTTTCAATTCCCAGTTATTTGGAAAATTGTCAAGAATAGACACCCTTATTTCAAAATTGCAGTAGCTGCCACTCCATAAATTAAAATGCAGTGATACCCACACGGACATTTTTGTCCCTATTCTGCTGCGCTGACACGCAGCAGTGTACTTACCACCGGAGTGCTTCTTCCTGGTGAAGGCCGGGAGTGTTGCTGCAGTGAGCCGGACGCCATTCGAGGTCACTCGCTGCGATGGCAATTCCCACCGGAGTGCTGCTGGCCGGTGAAGGCCGCCTGTTGTTTGACTCTCTTGAATGGCGTGTGCACGCAACGGTGCGATTCCCACGCCACCCTCGCAAAGACATCAAATCGTTGGGTCGTTTTCTTACGCTTTTTTTTTCGGTGTTTGTGTAATTAGGGTTAGAAATTAGGGTTTGTAATTTTAGTGTTTGTATTCCGCTTAAAGATACGAATTCATTTGTCGTAAAAATGACACGGCCTGGCAGGTCGTAAAAATGATTCGGAGTATTACGTTTATAAGGTTGAATTCATTTAATCCGCTTCCGCTTAATCCGCTTCCGCTTAAAGATACGAATTCATATTCCAGTCACTTGAAAGTACTTTTCAAGAAGGCTGCTTCTTTATAAAATCCATTTCTTTTCAAGTTCATACTAGCTAGTCTTTATATCGCATTATCCTCTTGACAGCATGCGAACGCCTTATTTTACTCAAGCATGATCCCAAGGAAATTCCAGAATTATAACTAATGGCATTTAGTTCTTACACATGGAATTAGTTCTTATGATGAAATTATATCTATTATTTCTTAGTTCTTACTAATGGAACTGTAAATTAGGATTTGTAAATAGAAAATTAGGATTTGTAATTTTATGTATAAATAGAAAATTAGGATTTGTAATTTTATGTATATATATGTCATGTATAAAATTCAAAATTAATTTTTTTACGTAATTAGGTATGTAAATTAGGGTTTGTAAATAATGGCATGTATAAAATTGAAATTACGAGAATATAAATATGAAATTAGGGTTTGTATAAATAAGTTGAAGTGATGGTTATATATTTTGGTACTAATAAACGAGAATATTTTGGTACTAAAATATTTCAATTAAATCATCATGGACATTACATATTTCAATTAAATCATCATTCCAATTAAATATTTTTTTGTCACGGATGCAAAAAATATTTTAAAGCCATTTGTTGAGGGATTCGATTTATTTTGTTTTTGGATAAAGAAACCCTGCATCAAATAATTCAACAAAATAGGTTTATAGTTCTATTTATTCAACCTCCCCATTTATTTCCCTCCCCACGTCCACAATCCAGTTTCTCCCCACTTATTTCCCTCCCCACTTCGGCGTTTTGAAGCTTCAACTTCTCCCCACGCTGTATCTCAATTTCTTGTGAAGCTTCAACTTCTCCCCACTTCGGCGTTTTGAACCTTCAAAGTTCGGCTGAAACTTCAGTGGCGTTTTGAACCTTCAAACTTCGGCTTCAAATTCAGCTTCAACTTTGGTTCGAAATGGACGAATATGATGCCGCCTCGCAGGTTAGTAGACAAGAATCTGAATCCATTTCGATTTTTTGAAGCTGTTAGTTATGCGTGTATTTCATATTTTATATTTAGTGTTTGAAAAATTAGGGTTATGCGTGTTAAATAAGGGTTATGCGTGTTCGATTTTTTGAAGCTGTTAGTTATGCGTGTTAAATATTTTAAATAAAATATTACGTAGTATATATCTGAGGAAATTATGGAATATATGTTATAAAATATAAAATATTTGTTATTATGGAAATTATGGAAATTATGGAATATCTGTTATAAAATATAAAATATCTACGGCCGGCACAAAAAAATTGTGATCGGCACGACCCTATCGATCGGCATAATTTTTTTGTGCCGATCGATAGGGCCGGCCCGACCATGCTCAATTTTGGCCCTATCCATAGGGCATGGCCGATCACAAGGCATGGCCCGATGGGGGGGGGTTGATCGGCCATGGCCGATCATTAACAAAAAGGGGGGGGGGGGGGGGGGGGTGATCGGCCATGGCCGATCATGGCATGGCCGATCATGGGAGTGGTGGGGGGTGGGGGTGGGGGTGGAGGGGGGTGGGGGGTGATCGGTCATGTCCGATCGGTCGGACACATGTGTGGTCCGATCGCGGTCCGATCAGGGTCTGACACTTTTAGGTGAGAGAAGTGAAAAAGTGGGGGTATTTTAGTAAATTTGGATATAAAGTGGATAGTTTTTATAAAGTTGGGTAATTTTGTATTTGATATAGTGTAGATGGGTAGATGAATATATTAACACTTAATATTATAGTATTTATATGTTGATATAATCATATCTTGTATTTTAAAGTATTAATATTGTAGTATTAATATCGTGATATTATCGTGTATTTTAAAGTATTAATATCGTGATGTTAACATATTATATATCGTGATATATATATATTGTATAATACTAAGGATTTAAATATTGATTTCATATATAATTTTGTGGTTAATTAGTCTGTGGATTACTTATTAAATGTCCGTTGATATATAATTCATATTTAATATAAAATATTTGTTATATAACTGCGTATTTTTTATATATATAGGGAAATTGTTATATAACTATGTTATATATAATATAGGAAAATTGCGTATTATATATATAGGGAAATTGTTATAAAATTTAATATTATATAACTGCGTATTAATTTCGTATATCAATTTCCTATATCAATTTCTATAACTGCGAAATTATTAATTTCGCATATCAATTTCTCTCAATTTCTCTCAATTTTTCTATCAATTTCGTATTTTATAACAATTTCGTATATCAGTCCGTATTTTAAAATATTTGACGTATTTATTTAGCTAATTTCACATTTTTCTTTAATGCAGAGTCAATGGTTTTTTCTTAGGTACGTAGCCAAGTCGGCTAAACCTCAAATCATGATGCATTACAAGTGGGATGTGATCCCACTGATCCGCGAGACACTAACTGCCGTCGGTGGTGACATCTTGTATGCACAATTTTGTGAGAGTAGCCCTTTCGGCCATTTCATGGAATGGGAGGGGAGTGTTAGTGCAAGCAAAGCTCTCCACCAGCTGATGTGCCGTGAAGTGGAATTCGCCGACTTTGCATCCAACAACTTTTGGTTTCACGTATCGAATCGTCATTTGAAGTTCGGTCCTCAGGAATTTGCCCTGGTCTCGGGGTTAATGTTTGGGTCATCGACATTTGACCCACCAATGGAGCATGATGCTTCCACGGTTCGTGCAAGGGCCGTATTTTGTGGTAATCGGAGAATGAAAATATCCGAGTTGCAGGATATTTTCAGAGAACACGAGGTGAACTACGCATCGGCAGCCGACTACGTGAAAGTGGCAAATGTGTTGATGCTGCACCTACTAATCTTGGGTGTTCCAAGGCCTAGACTGATCGACGACTTCGTTTGGGTGTTAGTGGACAACCTGAACGAATGGAAGGAATTCCCGCGGGGAGCGTATGCATACCGAGCATTACTTCACTACAAGCAATTCATCCCCAACACTCTTGCGGGATGTAAGGTGTCTTATGTGTTCAGCGGGCCCGTCTAGGCCTTACAAGCATGGGCTTACGATTGCATCCCCGAATTTGGGAGGGCTTGTGCGAACTTGGAGGACCAACAAGTGCTTCCACGTATGTTGAGGTGGAATTTCCCGAGAGTGAAAGGATCGTTCGCTGGATTCTTCGACGATGAGGTAAATAACTATGTTTGTACAGTTCAAACAAAAATACGGTAAACTATTTATATACTGTGGAGAACTATAATCTTAAACAAACATATAGGTCATGAGAAACCACCTAAGTTCATATATCTCCATTTAAATTGTATAGTTCGGTGTTTTAGATTCTAATTATGTAACATTGCTTGTTTTATACATAGTTGGAATGCGGACCGATGGTGGCGGAGGAAGCAGAGATCATGACTGATTATTATGAGAGCCGTTGTTGTCCAGTTTGGATCTGATCGAGCCAGAGCGATGGGCATTCCTCGTCCACGCGGCCCTGCAGCGCCCCAGTCTCCGCCTGCCATGCAAAGACGATCAGAAAGAAACCAGGCTCCGGCGAGTTCTAGCAGTCTTGATACTGAAGACATGACTTATCGTGAGAAAAAGTTTTGGAAGAAGATCAAAAACTTTTTCTCCAAAAAGAAGTCGGAGCGGAAGTCAGCGGAGGTGGGAGGACCGTCGCATGTCGAGGAGGGTCGCCGAAATTCAGTTTCACATAGTCACGGCATCTCGGGTCGACATTCCGAGGGTCGCGGCATCTCCGGACGACATTCAATTTCTTGTACTCGTGGAGCAACTCCGCATGTATCTGGTCGGGTCGACCCACCCCACGATGCCTTGACTGACAGTAGCGACTCGTCCGTCGCATCCGAGGCACGCACGAAGAAGTCTCATGATCGGCCCGCATCTACCCAATCGTTGCAGCTTCCACACGATGAGCCCGCGCAGCCTTCTGCTTCTCCCAGTCCGGTGTCAGTGGTAGGCTATTAAAAGTTTTATTGAGACTTATGTACTTTTTACGAAGATATATACTTAAACTTAACGTAAACGTTTATTTTATAGGAGCCCGATGAAGATCACTCCTTATACGGTGATGATTTCTCCGCATCGTGGGCACTTATTGTGTCCCCGAAATATGTTGAACCGTTGAAAGTGCAGGCGGGAGATGCCGGTACCAGCCGGAGAGGAGAAAAGGGAAAAGAGAAGGCCCCCGTCGAAGAAGATCCGAGTAGCCCACGTGGACGTGGATTTCGCACGAGAAGACCCTCTCGTGCCATTACGTCGCCGTTCGTTGCACCGAAGAAGAATCTCGCCCGTTACTTGGGCGATTGGTCTGTCCTTGGCTTCAAGGAATATCGGGCGTGGCGTCGCGCACACAATGAATTTACTGACCACGTCTACACAGCCACGAGATATCATTTGACGCACTCGTGGTTTGATATCCTCGAAGATGTTACGAAGATGCTTACCCATGACATGATCGAATGTTATTTGGGTACCATTAGGAGGCAACTGGCGAGGGGAGACGGTCTACTTCATGGTGTGCGGAGCGGCACTACTCTCATTCTCCCCGTACAATTTTGGGTAAGTATTTAATGTTTTATACAAAATTGTTTCTTAAAATGCTAACAATATGTATTTTACAAGGCTCAAATGCAATATTCTTGGGTGAACAACGGGATGGACGTGGATGCATGGGAGCCTTCCGAGGCTATGAAAGAAGCTGCGAGAGAATGGGCACCGGGGCTGCAATACGTAAGTTATATCTTCGAATTTAATAAAAATGCAGTGATATATTAGTGTAATGCGGTGAACTAATGTTCTGTTACGGATTTCTATAGCTCATACTGGTTTGCTTTGTCACTGGAGCTCACTGGGTGACCGTGCGAATCCGTCTCCATATGTGGACTGTCGAGTTGTACGACTCGTTGTGGCCGAATTCTGACGAATTATATCGGCGGATGCGAAGAGAGAGCATACAACCGATTACACGGATGATGTACAGACTGTTCGATTACAACAGGTACTTCGAACGATTGTACGGGCAACCACGCCAAGCAGCTTTGCGTGATATGCATTTGGAGGTGTTTGAACGAGCACAGTTCGTACAAAGAGACCAAGTTAATTGCGGTGTATACGCCCTATTATCCGTGCATCGGTTGATTGATGGCCTGCCGAGGACAGAACTCGTCCAGAGTGAGCTCGACATTTGGAGCATTCGACATATTATGGGGATGCGAATTTGGTTGATGTGTGTGGTGGTTAAGCGGGTTGATGATTAGGCCCTGTCAAAGACAATTATTTGCATCGTGCATTTTGATTAGGCCGTAGTACTATTATAAACGTGCATATTATTTGCATCGTGCATATTTGCTATAAACGTATATAGATGGCAACGGAGATAGTACTGTTAGAACAAGTTTCACGGGAAATTAAACAGCAAGACTACTATGAAAACTAGCTTAGATAGTTGTTCTCTCAATTTCTCTAAATTTTATCAATTTAAACTGAGTGATTGCTATAAATGTATATATTTGTCAGGTTTTCTCTCAATTTCTCTAAATATTACTGTCAATTGTATCTTTTACCTATGACATAGAAGGTAATAATGAAGAGAGTACTATTAGAACAACTTTATCGGGAAACCGAACACGTATTATAGTTGAGCAGTGCATTTTGAATCGTAAAACAATAATAGTTCTCCATAAAAAGTTTATATTTTTCGTATTATAAAGCATATATTATTTATACGGAGATATATACATATTTTACGGAGAACTACGAATAAAAATGTATCCCTCACCTATGTTGTAATGTCTGCGTGTATAAAATAGCAAATTTTTTATGCGTAGAAACGAAACGTATATAGAAGGCAATGGAGATAGTACTGTTAGAACAACTTTCACGGGAAAATTAAAACAGAAAGACTACTATGAAAAGTAGCTTAGATAGTTGTTCTCTCAATTTCTCTAAATTTTATCAATTTAAACTGAGTGATTGCTATAAATGTATATATTTGTCAAGTTTTCTCTCTATTTTTTTGAATATTATTCTCAAATGTATCTCTTACCTATGACATAGAAGGTAATAATGAAGAGAGTACTATTAGAACAACTTTCACGGGAAACCGAACACGTAGTATAGTTGATACGTGCATTTTGAATCGTAAAAAAATAATAGTTCTGCATAAAAAGTTTATATTTTTAGTATTATAAAGCATATATTATTTATACGGAGATATATGCAAATTATACGGAGATATATTCACATTTTACGGAGAACTAAAACGGAATATGTATCTCTTCCCCATGATATAATGTTTCCGTGTATAAAATTGTAAATTTTAGATACGTAGTAAAGAACGTCATGTTGAATCGTACAAAATAATAGTTCTCCGTAAAAAGTGTATATTTTAGTACATAACGTCGTATAATTATTTATACGGAGATATACGCATAATATACGGAAATATAAAGAATAAGTATTCTACCGCCTATGTTGTGATGTTTAGGTATAATAAATTACACGTAACACATACGTATAAGGTACCTCATTTACAAAGTAATGGATAGAGATATTACAACAAAAAACGTCAATTTAAACAAGAAGTACTATTTAAAGTAACTTAGATAGTTTTTCTATTAATTTATGTCAATTGTCAATTTAAATTTAGAGCTTACTATAAATCTATATATATCTCAATCTTTCTCTCTATTTTGATAAATATTTCTCCCAATTGTATATCTTACCTATGATATAGAAGGTAATGGAGAGAGGACTATTAGAACAAGTTACACCCAATTTAAATTGAGAGATTACCATTTTAAGTAGGTTAGATAGTTTTCTCTCTCATATTCTCTCAATTAAAACAATTTAAAAACAACGTAAAGCAATTCGTCCAAAGTACATATAAAGTTTGTACAACGTCCCGCGGGGGACTATACGTAATTTGCTGAGATATATTTCGTAACGTAGTAAAGAACGTAATGTTGAATCGTACAAAATAATAGTTCTCCGTAAAAAGTGTATATTTTAGTACATAACGTCGTATAATTATTTATACGGAGATATACGCATAATATACGGAGAACTAAAACTGAATATGTATCTACTGCCTATGTTGTGATGTTTAGGTATAATAAATTGCACATAACACATACGTATAAGGTACCTCATTTACAAAGTAGTGGATAGAGTACTATTACAACAAAAAATTAAAATTACAACAACCTTCAGTCAATTAAAATTACAACAACCTTCAGCGAGAGTACTATTTAAACAACAAGAGTACTATAAATAGAGTTATAGATTCAAAGTCTGGTGGGACAGGTCCTTCTTGTATGCCCATGCTCTTTGCAGAGGCCACACTTCCGAGATCGTCTAGTGCTTGTACCGGCGCTTGCCTCTAGGCCAGATCTATATCGGCGTGACCTCGGCCGACCGGCGGATCTTCTTGTCAAGGGAGGGAGCACTGTTGGCACATTTGATATTTCTTCGGGCACGGTCCAGAGTTGATGTGGAGGTAGCGCATGAAACTGGTGATCATATAAATCTCTATGAACTTCTGTACTGTAGACCGCCGATATGAATTCATACATATCGTTGCCGCTGTGACTGTCGGTTACTTTTTGTTAGTGTACTTATAACAGAAATATTATGTAAATGAATATGTTAAAAGTAATGAACACTTACATAATAGCGGCTGCAGCATGCTCGCATGGAATAAGGTCCAGATCGAATTTACGACACTGGCAGCTTCGTCTTGCTCCTAACCGGACCTTAAAATCTCGTTCCCCATCGTTCACTGTGAAAACATCATCGCCAACGATCGTCACTGGATACGTGCGTCCTCTTTCAACCTGCTCGTGCAACTTCCTTTTAGCAACCTCCACTAGGCTATGGTCGTGAGCCAAGTCTCCCGGCGCTCGTTGAACCAAGTCTCCATGATGAAACGCACGGTATCAATTAGGGAACATATCGGCAGACGTCGGGCCCATAATAGTCTCGCGTTGAAGGACTCGGCACAATTTGACGTCAAAAAACAGTAACGCCGCGAAGTGCAATGCGATAGGGTCCACCGTTCCGGACCAATGTCCATGACTTTATCGTGTGCCTCCTGACTCTTCGCCTTCAGTGAAGCCATTTTTCTCCGAAACTCAGATTTTGTGTATGCTTTGGCGGCCCTACGGAATTTTCCTTACTGCTGCGCGCCCGTAAGGAGCGAGGTTGTTGCTTAGATGGACGCAACACAGGCAATGAGTTGCCTCAGGATACACCTCTTCAACGGCATGCTTAATACTCAGGTGTTGGTCAGACACGATGACTATGCCCTCGGTCGGCGGGTACACTGTCCTTAATTTGGTCATGAACCATGTCCACGAATCATTATTCTCTATCGGGTCTATACCTATCGCAAGCGGGAGGACTTGCTCGTTGCAGTCTTTCGTCACAGCTACGAATAGGATGCCGGTATTCTTCCCTTTCAGATGTGTCCCATCAACTACGATGACCTGCCTCAAGTTAAACATAAACGCATTTATGCACGGGCCCCACGCGACAAAAATGTACTCGAACCGATTGTCTTCCCCGGTGCTGTAATGGGTTATCGTTCCGGGGTTTAACTGTTTTAGCATATGGAGGTACTTGGGTAGCAGCTTATAAGAATCATCGTGGTCGCCGTAAATCATCGTGATAGCCATATTCCGACCACGAAGTGCCTTGTAGTACTTAACTTCGACACCGAATCTACGACGCAACTCGTCAATGATGTCGCGAGGCCTTATCATGGACCCCTCTCTCGGCATTTGTCGGCTAAAATATACACCGATAGTCTTTGCACTCATAGTTCTTGGCACCAATCGTTCGAAGTCGTACTCACAAGTGTGCTTCTTGTCCACCTTGTATATTTCCCAAACATCTGCTGCCTTTTTCGCACGTAACATAAAAGGACACGACTTCCCGTGCAAACACCCGAACCACGTATATTTTCTGTCAGCTTTTAGCACCATAAAAGACCACCGATGCTCTAAGTGCCACACTCCCACGGCTCCCATAAGCTCCTCTCTACTCCAGAAAATCGAATCCACCTCAAGAACGCCGTCGTTAACAGCATCCAAATCAGGACATCCAATGATGCCGGTTTGAGCGATAGGAAAGAACGGAACTAGCCAGTTTGCTATATCTGGAATCGAGTCGCCATCTTCCTCCTCCAACGACGAAAAGGTGATGGGTAGGTTACTCGGTTGTTCGAGTAATGTCATTAACCGATTGTAACCGCCCTCATTTCGCATCCACGTTGCAAACTCCAACATTGTACCATAGATGCTTTGATGTTCGCCGTGCTCATCTTCATCGGACTCCTCTTCGGCAGTGTAATCCGGATCATCCGAATCCGTTGAATCTTCGTTATCATTTTCTTGTTCTACCTCCTCCTCCGTTTCCACCTCCGTTGCTACCTCCTCCTCCTCGTTCTCCTCCTCCTCTTGCTCCACCTCCTCATATTCCTCCTCCTCCCGTCCGTCACCGAAGAACTTATGTCTGTCGAAATCCCTAATGGATTGCTCAACTAGGTCCCGATCATCCGAGTAAGGGAGATGTGATCGGGACTGCCACGTACTTGTTCCGGCCCGATCACTCGCACTCATCGTCACAACACAGACAGTGGGATCTGCCTCGAAGCCAATGAGTCGATTTAAATCTTCATCACTCATCATTAGTGACTTCACGAGCCGACCGACACGATTTCTCTCGAGGGAATACAACAAATACGGGGTACGCATCGAATTTGTTTGCGTGATTGAATCAATGGTTGCTTTTAGAGATGACAACGAAAGTAGGCAGTGCGGAATTGCTGCAAGTTGTTCATCCCCATATTTGTATTCAGAACCCTCGAATATGCCTCCATACTTGACTGTTATTCGGGTCCATTCAACCATCTAACCATATAATAAGACATATAAAATGATAGTTCTCAGCAAAATATATGTATATCTCCGTAATAATGGACATTAAGATGAAATACGGAGAACTATAATTTATTTGTACGCTGTAAGTAAAATATTCCATTAAATAAGATTTTTCAAAGATACATATTCTTTACATCTCAATATAAACGTCGTATATCATATAAATACGAAATAATGTATGAAAATATTACGAATATACTATGTACGTATATAAGAAATATATGAAATAACATCGTATATCATATACGAAAATACTATGTACGAAATATATAAGAATTTCTAGAAATATACGAAAATAGTATGTACGAAATATACGAAAATACTATGTACGAAATATACGAAAATAATACAAACACTAATTTCTTTTTTAGGAACCCTAATTTCTTATTTTTAGAAACAATAATATATAGATACGAAATATATATACGAAATATATAAACCATATTTCTTATTTATACAAACACTAATTTCTTATTTACAAACCCTAATTTCATATATATTTCTGCATTTCTAAAAACCCTAATTTCTCGGATTTTATACATGACATGTGCGAAATATATATACGAAATATATAAACCATATTTCTTAATTTAATACTTTATGTTAATTTTATTTAATAGTTAATTATTTATGTTTTATATATACAAAATATATAAGAATTTTTTCGAAATTCCAACTATTTAAAAACCCTAATTTCATATAGAAACCCTAATTTCTTATTTATACAAACACTAATTTCTTATTTATACAAACACTAATTTCTTATTTACAAACACTAATTTCTTATGAACAAACCCTAATTTCTTATTTATACAAACACTAATTTCTTTTTTACAAACCCTAATTTCTTATTTTTAAAAACAATAATTTATAGATACGAAACCCTAATTTCATATATATTTCTCCATTTCTAAAAACCCTAATTTCAAATTTATAAACACTAATTTCTCGGATTTTATACATGACCTGTGCGAAATATATATACGAAATATATAAACCATATTTCTTAATTTAGTACTTTATGTTAATTTTATTTAATAGTTAATTATTTATGTTTTATATATACGAAATATATAAGATTTTTTTCGAAATTCCAACTATTTATAAACCCTAATTTCATATAGAAACCCTAATTTCTTATTTATACAAACACTAATTTCTTATTTATACAAACACTAATTTTTTATTTACAAACACTAATTTCTTATTTTTAAAAATAATAATTTATAGATACGAAATATATATACGAAATATATAAACCATATTTCTTATTGTTTATACAAACACTAATTTATTATTTACAAACCCTAATTTCATATATAAACCCTAAAGAAAATCGAAACCCTAATTTCATATATAAAGCCTAAAGAAAATCGAAACCCTGTGCGAAATATATATACGAAACCATACGAAACCATATTTCTTAATTTCGGAAAATGTTTATACAAACATTAATTTATACAAACACTAATTTATTATTTACAAACCCTAATTTCATATATAAACCCTAAAGAAAATCGAAACACTGTGCGAAATATATATACGAAACCATACGAAACCATATTTCTTAATTTTGGAAAATGTTTACATAGAAAATGTTTTAAATTACAAACATACCTTGTGCGAAAAATGATGCAGATCGATCTTTGCGCAATTTGTTTCCTCTCTCTAAATCTTTCTCTCTCTAAACTCAAGATATAATGTCTCTCTAAACTAAGGATATAACCTCTCTATTTATAATGGGTCTACCATGCGCCTGCTGTGATTTACACAAATAATGGGTCTACCATGCGAAAATTTGTCACTGCATTTACACAATTCTGCTGTGATATAATGGGTCTACCATGCGAAAATTTGTCACTACATTTAATTCTGCTGGCATCACGGGCAATTAATTCGAAAATTCATGCAGTTAAATTTTTTTCGATACTGGGCATCAACTTTTTCAATAAATTCATGCAGTTAACTTTTTCAAAATTCAATAAAGTAGACATCATTGCAGTAATTATGCAGTCAACTTTTGCAGAAATCAATACAAAGACACATGCCTTCAGGTTGACAGCCCCCTGCCATGCGCAATAACACATGCATTCACCCCACATCTGCATCATTAAATGCGACGAGATGGCGACAGCCCACACCTGCCATGCACAGCTACCATCTATGCCTACATTTGAAGGGTAAAAAAGAGAGTATGGCTATGTGTGCATTTTTTGTATAAAGTGGGTATTTGTGCATTTACATAATTAGAAATGGGTATTTGTGCACATCACCCCAGTTATTTTATCTTCTTTATTATTTAGTTACTTTAATTTTAAATCTCAAATTCTTGATTCAATTTTTTTTACGTCGTAAGTCTCAATTCTCAATTATTTTGTTTTCTTTATTACTAGTATTTTAATTTTAAATCTAAATTCTATTTTAATTCCTTTTTTTTTTTTTGAAAAACCATGATTCAAATAAGTATTGAGTATATTCGATTCTTTAATTTTTCCGAAAATCTAGATCTTTCACCATATGCAACAGAGGAAAGAAAAATTACTAATATACTTCCTCCGTCTCACTAAAAACGACAGGTTTCTTCTGCGTTTTGGAATTAAGAAAGTGGTGTATGGTGTAAATTGTTTTGACTTTTTAGTAGTTAAATATTATCCACACAATCGTTGTCATTTTAGGAAAAATATCATTTATAGTGGGACGTCTCAATAAGAAAAATGTGTCATTTCTAATAGTACGGATATAGTAATATTTAGTTTTTAACATTCTATTGGAGTATTATTCATCATTGAAGTTAGTTAGCAACAGTCATTTACACCGACATTTAGCACCTGTCGAATTAAAATCCTAACCCCGCCATTGGACGTGTGGCATACTAATTATTAACAATAATCATAATAGGATCTCAAATAAAGTTTGGAGATGAGAGGTTGATGCGAAATATTAAAACTATATAATAAATCAGTAGATATTATTCTGTACAAAAATCATTGCATTATGTTTTCTACTTCATTGACTCGTGCCGCGTGGCATAATGATGAATTAATAGTTGTTTAACTAATCATATCAACAGAAATCATATCCTAATCGCTGATATAATTACGTTTATCATAGATTTAATTCATAATGACAAAAATGTAGGCCACAGATTAAGTACTAATTAAGCAATCTTGAGACTGTCAAATCGTGATTAGTGATTTTTAAAATGAAACTCACATAACAATTCAAGCATCAGAATTATAATTAAACCTTCTTCAAGGATCTAACTTCATAGATAATTATACTTGGAAATTGGCCCTTTAGCCCACTTCTTCAAAAAGTAGGCTGATATATGGGCTGAAATTATGGCCCATAAAAGTAAAGGAATCTCATCATCAAATCCAACGGCCAGGATCATGATTATTAATGTTGAGGAACAGAACCAATGGAAATGATGTCAAGTCCAATTAATCCACGCACCCAACCACATTATAAACGATATATGGAAAAACTAAAATAATGTTTTATAACGTGATAACTTCTTATTATTGATAATAATTTCTTTCGGTCTTGATTTAGATTAATGGATTAAAATAATACTCTTTCCGTCCTATTATTTATGTCTCATAGGGACTCGACATGGAGATTAAGGTGGGTTGTGGAAAAATATAAAGTAATGGTGAAAATGTATAAAGTTGTGGTTAAAAAATATAAAGTGGTGGAGCGAACTCCACGTATTTAGATGTTTGTGGACCAATTATTTATATTGACTTTTGAAATGAGATATAAATAATAAGACAAATAAATGTAGCAAATGATACATAAATAATGTGAAAGAAGAAGTATTTGATAAAATAAAAATTTTTATAAAATGAATATTTTTTTTTTCAATCTCAAGACTATTAATTAAAGAGGTTTAACATTATATCTATGTGTATGTATATATTTATACTCGTCACAGTGTCACACCGTATTGTTTAAGGGAGCAAGCAACATGCATGTGTTTGGTATATTCTTCCATCTGCCACTTACGCAACGAGGCACGTGTTTGTTTATATACCATCTAAAACTCGAAATTGATTTTTTTGTTTTCATCTTATCGTTGGACATTATTAATTAAAAGCTGTAACCAGATCCAATTTAAATTGTCACATTCGTCTTTGTTGTAGAGATAGAATAAAAGATTGGGTTAATCATTTATTTTTTAGGACGAGGGAAACTTGTCCTCTAAATTGTGTACGTGTGAGAAGTTAGGCATAAGTTGAAGAATTATTTTGAAGCAAGTAGAGATGTATATGAAAATATTTACTATTTTTTTATGTTTTAGTTTGTGTTGGTGTAGCGAACTGAAGCGTGTTGTTGAACTGATCGATTCAACTATCCTTTTCTACCATTAATAAACGGTAATATCTATATGAGTAGGTAGGCATATATATATTAGATGAATATGAACATGACTAAAAGTAGGAAAAATATATGTTAAGAATTAGAACACAAAATAGAATAATATACGTACAGGGCTGGATTATGCATATGAATTAGTGGAGTAAGCATATTTCTGGATACTCCATTTCATTTTTTTAGTATATATTATTAAGAGTATGTGGTGTCGCAATTTAGTATTTCTTTACCAGAATCGATATTAATTTGATATAAATAAATTTTGTTATAATCCCATTTCTGTAGTACTTCTTTGGCGGAAATAAAATTCATTTTAGGTGAGCCCATAAACTGAAAACCTAAGCAATCCAAAGAAAAAACAAAATAAATCAATTTCATGTAGTATTTGACTTGTGAACATGACATCAATGTTGTTTTTGTATTATTTACTTTTGATAGAAAATAATATAAATAAATAAATAAATACACTGTATATGTGTGTGTGTTAAAAAATCAATGCATGTAGATCTGACCTGTTCCTTTCATACTTGTCAACAACCACCCTCTCTAATTTGGCAGTTCGTACTCTACCACTTTATCCCAAGCATTATTACAGATACTGTTCCTACATTTTCTCTTTTATCTTTCTTATTGTAAAAATCTTACATACCACAAAAATAATTGGTATCAAAATCTCTCTCTCTCTCTCTCTCTCTCTCTCTGGGCGTTTGACATCTCACATTTTCGCACTCATAAACACAGTAGCGTCCTTTCATGGAGACCCCACTTTTTTCTTTTTCTAGTGCGAAAAACTGAGCACAAGTCTTCTCTCTCCTCCCCTTTCTCGCTGAGGAAAAACTAAGCAGAGCCCCCTTCTCCCTTTCTCTCTCTCCTCACTTCTTACTTGGTGAAACCCTAGTTCTTCTTATACACAATATTATTGAAGGAAAATAAAAGAAGAACGTGTTTCTAGTTTGTTTTTATCCGAGGAATTAATTTAAACCCTTTTTATTGCAGATCAGAGGTTTCTTGAATCATGGGCTAACGGTCTGAAAATTCTCTTAATCTGATACTGATTGTTGTGGCAGCACCTCCTATTTTTGTGGTTTTGCGGTAACAGAAATTAAAATCTCTCTCTACCCATCTTAGCTACCACTTTCTTGTTTTAGAGAGAGAGAGAAGAAATGGATTCTGGCAACAGTGGGAGCCTGCAATCATCGAGCGGTGGCGATGAGGAGTACGATTCACGCGCGGACTCTGTCTCCGCTTTCATGAGCGGCGGCACCATTCCGGACCACGCGCCGGCCTTCGGCGACCCGTTATCCACTTATCTGCAGCTCAATCACGACCCGAATTCGTCCCTCCTCAATCCGAATCTCTCTTGGCCCAGAATATCCGCTCCATCTCTAAGATCCGACCCGAATCAAATTGGGCACCGCTCCATGTTGCCCACTTCAACACCCTTCATGCCGTGTTTCCAACCCGGGATTGGAGCGGAAGGCGGCGGCGGAGCGATGGCAGCTCCGCCGCTTAATCAAAATCAAACGGCGGGGCGCAACCCTAAGAAGAGATCGCGAGCGTCGAGGCGGGCGCCGACCACCGTTCTCACTACGGACACATCCAATTTCAGAGCCATGGTGCAAGAATTTACCGGAATACCCTCCCCGCCGTTTAACAGCTCGGCTTTCCCCAGAAGCCGGCTCGATCTATTCGGCTCGAGATCCACCTCCTTCGACGCCGCCCAGCCACCGCCGTACCTCTGCCGACCCTTCGCACAGAAAATCCATCCGCCCCACCCTTTTCTCTCTTCCTCCTCCTCCTCCGCCGCCCTCGACGCTACTACTAACAACACCACGGCCGAGGCAGCGGTGGCGTCGAGCTCGACGCTGTCCATGAATTACCAACTTCCTATCACACAGAGCTCCAATCTATTCAACATTCCCAACCAAAATATCATCACCTCCTTCCTTCAATCAAACCCCAAATTCCAATTCCCCACCTCGAAACCCCAAAATTCATTCGAAATCCCATCGAACGATCACCAAATCAAAATTGGGGGTTTGGACGATCAGTTCGTTCTACGCTCCGAAACCCTGACCGCCTTCCCAAACACCACCGCCTCCGATCAAGTCTCGCAGCGCAACTGCCACGACGCCGCCGATAGCAGCAATGCAGATCAAGTTAACCTAAATCTGCTCAACGGCCGGTACGACTTCCAGAGCAACCCAATGAGCGATCAGATGACGTCGGAGTTTCGTGGAGGGAAAGCACCGGAGAGCTTCGGCGTGAGAGGGGAAGGTACGGTGGAATCATGGATATGTTCTTCAGAGTAGGTAATGATTGTAGTGTAGAAAGTATGGTGGTGGAGCAAATGATGAACACTATGATCGATTCACAACATTGAGAAAAAACAAGAAAAAGGCTAAAATTAGTGTCATCTTTCATGATCATCGTTAACCATTACTTTTACAAAATATATTCATACTGTATTATTTCTTAATTATGTGTAAATGATACTCTCTTTTTTTATATATTAGTAAGAAGTTTTCATTTCATGAACATCTGCATATTCCCATTTCCTTTTTCTTTTCTTTTTTGGATCATGGAATTATATGCGGTTTGTTTTTCTTGATCGCTTTCACGTCTGGGGTTTGAATCTCCCAAATAAAGATTCATAAAAAAGTCCAACTTTTCTTAAACTTTGTGCTTTTCCTCGTACCTCCCGTCCTACGATTTATTCTTAATATTTGTTCAGTTCATACTAAAACATGCACGCATTTAGACAAAAATGGGTGTCGATATTTCGATATGTGCTCTTGAAATGATATAATGATGTAGGTGTTTGCCCTTGATCAAATATTACGGGTTTGAATTTCGTTTTTATCATTATGTCTATGGGTTGTTTGCATGGACTAAGGATTATTCTCGGCAACCAAAAAAAATAGATGTCGGTATTTCTGCGCAGATATTAATTAATTATACGTTACTATGAATTGATATAGAAATTAGAAATTTATGCAAAACTAGGATTGATTCGACAGAAACGGGAATTCCAGTTAAATCCATAAAAAACGAAAGAAATATTAATCGTGATGTTGGGTTGTCGAGTAAATTATGTTCCTCTATAGTAATTATGTCCAGCCGAATTTTAGATGATGACACTAATTTTCACATCATTATTATTTTTTATTATCTCACTACTAATTTACAACAAAATTAAACATGAGATTATAATATTAAATGTATTCACATTCATGATCAATTTATATCTGAATTTATCCTCATTCAAATTACACATCTAAATATTCAATGAGAAAACACCTGATGTAAATAAATATAGGAGTAATTCAGTTCACCCTTCTTTTGGCACGTCCATTAATACAGTCGCTTTAAATATACGTCAAACCATCTTAATAATTATATACATTTCATTTTCAATTGAATTTACATCTCACATTGAATAGGCTACAAAATAGGGTTGGGAAATTAATAGACTTATCAAACTAGCAAGGAACGATAGATACGGTTTGGACATATAGAGCTTAACTACCTAATTAGGGCGTAGGGGCGTAATATTAGTTTACCATTTTATTTTCTACTATAAGTAGCCATTTAATATAATAAGCTGTGTAAATGTGTTTGGTTTAATTTCGGATTGATCCGTCACGTCATAGGCTTAGATCCTTAATTTAATTAATCAAAAATCGATCTCTATCTCTTACTTTTTGTGGATGAGTCCAATTTGCAATTAATATCTACACGTAGTATATAATTAATTGGGTACTAAGATTTGACTTTAGTAAATCGCTTGAAAATTACTAATCTCTAACGTTTCATACTATTTAATAATTGATCAATTTTGCTTTAATACCATCCTCGGTCATGTCAGTTTAGTTGTTCTACATTCGTATATCCTTGTATGTACCATATCAAAAAGTATTGACATATGGTGTTTTTTATTAAAAAAAATGAGTCATATTTATCACATGTTAATAACAACCTTTATAGTATGGTACACACAAGGGTATATAATTGTGTCACATGTTCTACAGTTGCATTTTGGTTTCTTTCACATTCATCAGGACGGAAACAAACCGACAGATTTCCTTACACTCCTTGATCTTTATGCACTGGAGTTTACATGTATTAGTCTTTGGTTAGGATGGACTTGTTGAATTATCCCAACTTTAGATATTGGTTAGCATAGTTCGTGATGTGGTCACTTCTCAGCCATATTGAGCAGTGGTTTTTTTTACTGGAATTCGAATTGCCATAGTTTCAGATTTAGGTTGGAGTATGCCTAATTTCCCATCCATAATATATGGCGGCTTGATTTAAAAATATATAATATTAAAAAATGGGATGAAAAGAATCCCTCTATCAATCTTTTTTAATCCAAAATTACATTATTTTAAATCATACACCAGTTAGACAGAGATTATTAGACATGTGATCTAAAAAATGTGACATTAATGTAAGCTATATAATTAGAACGCAAAACCTGACTTCCTTTTTGCTAAAAATGCAAAAATTATTAATTTTATGAAAAAATGTTGTATCATATTGGAGAGTAGAATTCGAGTAATTGAGCGTGCGGGAGGAATATGGATGAATCCTATTGGCTATTGGTTGCAGGGTGATGGGCAAAATGTGCAGGCTGATTCGAAGGTTGTCATGAACGTGGTTTCCTGCAAAGGATGGGCAAATTTTAGTTACTTATTTATTTAATTCTTTTCCGTTTTAAACACCAATTTGCAGAGGCTGTGGATTTCGTTTTCTTCATGGTTGCGTAGATATGGCGCAGAACAATTGGAGTGGTTTATCGTATCAAATGATATATTGATTTATGATTAATATAAATGCCGAACAAAATGTGCCTTTTTGAATTCCAAGGTTAACCGTATTTCATCTTCTATTTCGATTTTATAAATGCCGAACAAAATGTGCCTTTTGAGATCATGGAAATTATTAAAGTGCAAATGTTTAGCTATATTTTTGTGAAAGCCAGTCATCTTTTCTATGGCATTGATTGATGCATGATAATATTGAATTCTCTTTTTAATTTTCTTGAGTTTTTAATTTACATTCCCTCCCTCGAGTTTTGAATTTAAATGTGATGATGAACGTGAAAAAGATAAAAAAAAGATAGAGGCCTTTATGATCAATTCTCTTACATCATTGCTCTTGTAATTGTTAGCCGTTGAGAAACCTTTTCTCGCACCAAAAAAGTTATTTTCTTGTCTTTTCTGTCTCGTTCTCTTTTTTTCTTTTTTCTTTAATTTATTTGATTACTTTGTCTCTATAGCATTATTACATTTTAAAACTCAACTTGGGTGACAATAATGATGGCTGTGTCACTCAACTATGTCCGCACTGATTAAGGATCTTCGCCATTTTTGGAAGACTATTATATAGGCACCACGTGGTGGGTCATATAATTAATGTGGTGATGTGTAAAGAGAATTGACCCACCACAACATACACGTGGCACCACCTGATTGATGGGCCATGTAGTGATCTTTCAAAAGTGGGCCAAAAAATTCGCACCTGTCCGCACCCCGGTAAGTTGTTGCCCAACCGCAGAATCTACAATTTTAAGAGATGAAAACTAAATTTTAAAAAAATATATAAAAAAATAAGATTTTTATACGATTTTTACACGGTCTTTTTAATATTTTTGGATTCGCCTCCGATAATCTGACCCTTTCAAATCATAATATCATTTTTTTAATCGAATTAACTAGTCTATATTTCATTTTTCACTGAAGTATGAATTTATAATTTTATTACTATATGTACTATATATGTATTGCAGGAATCTTGGCACTTCCATTTTCAGAACTTTTCTTCCCTTTCTGAAGAAAAACTCCGCCCAGGAAAACTAATAGTATTAAAAAGCTGCCAATCTAGGTAAAATACATAATTCATGGAAATCATAGCTGACAATTTCCTTCATTACCTACCGTCTATCTCTATCCAATTAAAATTTGAGGAGAGAGAAAATAAAGAATGTAAATACATGCAAGAGGACAAAAAAGCACTACGAATAAATTATGAAATATAATGAAATATGGAAAGAAATCTTAAAGGGAATAATATAAATGGAAATATTGGGCAAGTAGTCTATACATGTGAAGGTTAGGTAACATTTTTAGACCTACTAAGTAGTTAAGACTAGTGTAACTCCGTACTCTTAACCAAAATTAGATTCCAACTTTCATTTGCTGCAGTATGTTATCAAATTTGGTCATCATGTCATGTTTTTATTTTAATCTTTAACATATCAATATCGTTACTTGATGTTAGGGAGAGAATTAGTCTTCCTCCCATTCCATCTCAAATGTCAACACATATATAAATATATTTATAACTATACCATATTTTAAAAAATTGAAATCCATGTGATAAGTGAAATTTTAGATATTCTGGAATGAGAAAAACTATGATCTTCTCCATAAAAGATCTATAAATATAAATTAAAGAGACGAAATTTGTGATTACGGCATAAAGATACGTTTTTCAAAAAATACATTTGGAAAGGGGCTTGTTGGCCCCCAACCCCGTTTAAATCCGATAATAATCCTTCTCCTATCAAATATTTCACAAATAACATATTCCATTAGCCAGATTACCTTCAAAAAAATAAATTAATATAGTAAACTAAAATTTTAAATTGCAGGAAATAAATTCCGTAGTAAGTAGTGCGGACCCATGTAGATTCCAACTCCACTTAGATATAGGGATGGCAATGGACCGGATTTGGACCGGATCCTCCTCGGTCCAGATCCAAATTCGGGATTTTTTATTTTGATCCAAATTCGGTCCAGGTTCATTGGATCTCAAAAAATGAGATCCAGACCCAGATCCATTGGATCCACAGGGTCTCGGGTCTAGACCCGGATCCATAAGTTTTTTTTAACTAAAATTTAAAAAAATTTAAATCAATTAAAATTTAACTAAGTTAATTAATTCTACGATAACACGATAATCTATAAGAGCATTATTATCATTAAAAAAAGTCAAAATACTCATGATATTATAAAAATATTACAATCATCTATAAAACTACGATCTTCTCTTTAAAAAAATTACTAAATTCGTGGACAGTGGCTACTCAATCTCCTTCCTCTTTTCTATTTATTAGATTACTTAGTAAAGTATTTCAAGCTCAACAAATAATGTAATGTGATATTTTAAGTAGAATAATATAAATATAATATTTTAGATAGGATAATAAAATAATATTTTAATTATAAATATTGGCGGATCTGAATCGGATCCGAATCTCAGATCGTAAAGTCCAGATCCAGATCCGTAATTTCTAAAATGGGTCCAGATTCGATCCAAATCCAATAAGTCAATTTTTTAAGATCCAGATCTAGAAAAAATGGATCTGGATCCACGGATCTGGACCGGGTCCAAGATCCATTGCCATCTCTACTTAGATATTAGAGTTAGGGTCAGCTCTGACACTTCGGGTGCCCTATGCGAGAAAAAATTGTGCCCATATAATACATTAATATATTGACAATCAAAAAAAAATTACTATAGAAATATTTAAAGATAAGAACTACGATTTATATATAAAAAGTATTAATATATATTATTCGACACTTGAAAACCAACGTTTCTTTATATTTTGAAAAATATAAAACTAATATATATATAACATTTATGAATTATAAATGAATAAATATACATTAATCATTTATTTATATTACTTTATTACATAAAAAAATAAAAAAATTATTGAAAAAATAAATATAGAAGATAATACTAGAGCCGAGATTGCGCTTGAGGCGATTCACTCGAGTTCAACCAATTTGTGTCGTTGCTTTAGATAGAAACTTAAACATGCATTGTTTTCATTCTATAAGGTAAGTGTAATTACATTAAGGTTATTAAAGGAAAAAATTGGGCTTGCTTTAAATAAAAAAAAAGATTGGGAATTCATCAAAAGCAAAGTAAAAAGGAACAAAACAGATCGGGTCTTTATCAAAAATAAAATTTGGTGCCCCAAAATACTTTGGGCCCTAAGCGGTTGGGCAGCCTGCACCCACTCAGGGCCAGGCATGATTAGAGCTAATTGTATGATGTCATCAAATGACGTACATCCCTTATCTCGTGTACCCAACCCCAATCTTGCTTGTATAGGTTTGTCCAATAAAACGGATCATAAAGTTCATAGCTTATAACGTCTTCAACGCTTCTTCGTTCTAAGGGAGTCCCCTATTATCTTCCTCCAACGCTCCCCTATTCTTTGCACAAAAATGAAGGATCGAAAATTTCTTCCCTACACAGCAACTCCAAGGGTTTCCCTGAGGGGAGCCCTATCCATATTATAGTGCGGAAAACAGTGTTTCGTCTCCAACGGTTTCCCCATATTTTAATGCAGAAAATGACTATTCCATAACATTTTCATTTTTTAATTTTACAAATCAATTATAATTAAATTAAACATAATAATATGTTTATTTAAAAAACATAATTAAAATTATACATTAATTGCAAAAAAATAATTTCAAGTACTTAAATAAAAATGATAGATTACATAATATCTAATTCCCCGAAGATGAATATTCATTCCACAAATGATCAATTAGTGCATTCCGGATTCTGGAGCTGAAAATGCAAGTTTGTATCTTTAATTTCACTAAACCGTTTCGTAAAACTTCTAATTCGATCAGGTTGAGGTGCTGTAAATTCACTATATGTGGCTGACACATCTCTTGCAACTTCAATTGAAGAATCAAGATCTCGTTCATCCTCTTATCATATTGTGCATGATTATGCAGGAAGTCATAATATCTTCCAAATAAATTGCGTCCCAAAAACGTGTTGGATTTGCCACAATTGCAAAATGACTTTGGAGGACTCCGAAGACACGTTCAACATTCTTTCTACATGATTCTTGTTTTCATCACAAAATACATTTCTCTTGGGACCAACTGGTGCATGTATAGTTTACACAATAGTCATTCATTTAGGGTATATATCATCAGCTAGGCAATAACCAATATTAAATTCATTTCCATTTATTACATAATGCGGGTGGGGGGGGACAACCAAGCATCCCGAAATGTGCATGCCTTATATTCAAATATAACTTCGAGAATAAATGTTGGATGTCCACTTCAACCCGCATATCTTCTTGCTCACGTTGTCAGACAATTCTTCTACTTCCAATGCATGCAATCTATGAAAGATCGATAAGGACGAATTGAAGGGAAATAGAGGTTAAGAACGATTACCTTCCTCCTACGTTTGTTGTTGCAACTCTGATTGTTGCTCGTGTGTCAGATTTTCTAATCTGTGTCCCGGCCTTTTCTTCCTTTGGGTGGTCAGAGAACTGAAGAAAATAAGATGATGTCTCTCCACAAAACTCACACCGTGCGTCTATTTTATGTGTGTGTAATCTGTTTATGAACAAAATATAATATATATAGGCTTCAAAAGCTAATATAATATTTATATTTATAACCCATTAATTTAATTATATTCCTAATGGACTTCCACATAATTAGCTCATAATATAATTAATTAATCCACTGGGCAACTAATTGGTGATCACTGTTTTCACCAAATAATCCTGCAAAATTTGCTAGACCAAAAATTAGTATAGCACAGGTATCGAACACAGGGAACGGAGTAATTCAAACCTAAACCACGCAAGTTTGGGGAATTTTCTATAACCTAAGAATAAATGAAAGCAAGCAAGAATTAAACACGAAATTTACTAATGCAAATAAAAGCGGGTCCAACAAGATGTTTCACACACACACACAATCGATTACTGACACTAATAATTAATTAATCTACTTAAATCAATTGGTTGTAGGATACCGTAGTTAAACTGACATACCCCCTTATTCCCCCTTAATTATTCGGTAATCGTCATGGTGGGCATTGAAACGACTACTTCTCTAAATTAGGTGCAACCTACGTTGGTGGACAATCAATAGATTTAACACCTAATCAGCTTTAAGAACTAAGGTAACCCAATTTAGGAGCCTACTCGTATGGTGGACATCTAATAGTCTCCTACCAAATCAATCCAATTGTCCTAAGAACAATTTGCTACTTATTTAGCCTAATCCCATGAGAAACGATGGAAGTACTAAATTAGCTATGAATTAAATTAATTAGGGTGATCAAGCCTAAATTAAATAATCCAATTGATTAATTCAAGATTAATTCAGAACCTAAGTGATTAATTTTAAGCCCTAGTCTCACGAAATTAAAGTGGTGTGTGTTTCACATCTTGCCGGCCCCTAAAAAGACTTAGCTACGCATATCGGCCGGACTAGCCAGACGGACCGAACTGCAGGACAGAACACAAATCATGCTGAAATTCAGAAAACCAATAACACGAAAATCCCAACTAATTATTAAACAATCATAATATCAAAGAGAACGAAATTAAATCCTAGAAATTACGAAATTGGAATTTAAAATCTTTAAATCATCCTACAGGAAAATTAAAGCAGAGACAATCCAAGTACGGGAATGTAAAACGAAAGTGATAACAAGTTGTTTCTTCCAAATCAAACCACAATTCATGAAACAAAACTAAGAAATGCGAACTTCGGATTTTAACCACCCTTCGATTGGCTTCCTCGGCTACGGCGACTCTCGATCGGATGATCTCAGGCTCGGCGGCTTCGGATTCTCTCCCTCTCGGTGATTGGCGTGGACGGAATTGGTGTGTAAGGATGATGATGGATCAGCGATAATGGCAGCTAGGGTTCTCGGCAGTTAGGCGTGAATGAATGGAGATGATCTGAAATTCTCGTGTGTGTTCTCCTACGGCGCCTCCTCCAAGTATATATATATACTCCTCTTTTAATCCTCCTCAATTAGGTTAACCAAGTATAGAAAGATATAATATAAGATAAATTATATTATTTTCTTTCTACACTTAATTCCCTTCTTGATTTCTTCCAAATTGAGCATATATTTCCTTAATTTCGCAACCGCCACCTCAACGCCTCGTCATCAATAAGAACTGCAAAACAAACACCACAAAGTAGTCCAAACGGCACAAAATATGCCAAAATAATCGGAATATGGATGGTACAAAATAGACCTATCAAACCTCCTTACACTTAGAACATACTTGCCCTCAAGTATAAGGAAAACAAAAGTATAAGTACTATCCAAATTCCGATCCTCCCCAAGACTCAAGACTCTAAAATAAAATGACAAAGACGAAAATAAAACAAGGACAGACACAAAACAAAAAACATCACACAACCACGGACAAGAAAAAAAATCGACACAACAAACACAAGAAGCAATACCAATCATATCCATAATCTCCACACTCAATGAACTAGCAAAGCATGTCCAACTACGCAAATATGAATCTCAACAAACAAGTAGAGTTGCAAATTTAAGATTAGGCACACAAATATCAATTTAGTCAAAAACTTAAACAAAAAGTGGATCACCCTCACGGTTCACTCAACACTCTCTAATCTAGGTCCGGTCAAGCCACTCAAGTAAATAAAAACGGTTCATCCATCACGATAAAAGATTGTCACAACTGCAATATCAAGGAGGTCTTTTTTTCTTTGGTTGTAATGAGGCTTAAGACATAGACAATTTTTTGTTGGTAGGGGTCCTAAGGGTTCTAAGCTCCACAAATTGTATCAAGATGTCATGCATGTTATACTTGCTAAAATTAAGATAATCAAAAATTGAAATTCAATACCTACTATAAGATCATATCAACTGCTGCCAATTAATAAATACCTATACTGCAAACTGTTTCGGATTTTTTTTTTTTTTTTTTTTTTTTTTTTTTTTTTTCGAAACAGCAGCATATTACATCAAAATTCAGTCTATCTTTCGGGTGCTGAAACGAATTGACCTTTTCAATAATAATTATCAATTCCAAAATCGGTCAACAATTATTTTGCACCACAAATATAATAGCAAGCATACTTAGTAGGTAATAAAATAAAGATAGATCAATCTCAATTAAGCTTGTAAAACATACGATGACATGGGAAAAAGAGAAGCTAAAAAGGTCTTGGTTTGCATATTTCTGACTAAATCAAAGAATAGGACAAGGCACAAATTAGCTCACTAGGGGATAATTGCAAGGTAGGAAATATTGTCGCGGTTAAATGGCTCAATCCCTAATGCCTCCTATCACTTATCACAAATGACTCACTTTTATTGCAACTTCAAGAACAAGCTCTCTCAATGAATTTAGTAGGAAGTGTCCTACTTTAATGGCTCAAATCTAATATAAGGAGTGTGTATAAAATGCGATCCACAATTTACTTATTATTCCTCATCCCAAATCATATACAAATGTGCACCATCTCCTACTCTTCACAACAACTACAAGTTCGCATATTGAGACATAAAGCACAACCAAATATGCTTAAATCAAGAACAAGAGTGCATCAACAACTTCAATTTTTGGCATGCTTCGACTACAAAAAAATGACGAAACGAAGTAAAGACATCCCTCCTTACACTTAACCCCTTGTGTGCCCTCACACAAGAAAAGACAAAGGTAAAAGACGGAGAACATGACAAAACACATAACAATAACACCTCCTTACACTTGAGCGTTACAAACGAGCAAGTAAAAGAGAACTGAAACAAAGACATAACCACAAAAACACAAAGACTCAAAAATAATAAATAAAAACAACAAAGGGGAAAAGATGGCATCACCGATCGCCCAGAGGCGGAAGACGAGAGAGAACCGTGCGCTCCAAATCATCAAAGCGCCGCCGGAGAGCTACAACCTCAGCCCTCAATACCTGGACCGAATCGCTGGGTACCTGCAAACCTACATAGGGAGCAGCACTCGGGACTCGAGGTCCCGGTGGAAAAAATCTAACAGTACCATCAGGCTCCCTATAACAAATACGTGCATAACCCATCAATTCAAGATCAAACGACGGTGGAGGAGATAACTGAGTAAGCTGAGAATCATCAAATATTATAAAATTGCGTGCAAGGAATGTAGCAAATAGATGTCATAAAGTAAGATGCCTAGCCAGATGAGTAGCAAGATCACTCATGCTACGAGCTATCCAACACCCAAGATCAACCCGGTGCCCCGTATGCATGCACCACAGAAAATACAGTCATTCTCCGTGACTGTGGTAAAACCAGTCCAACGGCTAGTCAAATTATGGCAAAGAAACTGATGACACAGACGCAATGCAGGATCAGTAACATAGGAAATATCAGAATAAGAGGGGCGGAAAAACTGGGGATCAGAGGGGGCTATCAAAGTCCAAGCACTCATAGGACCAACATAATCACCAAGAGAAGAAAGAATACCACGAGGAGTAAAAGCATAAGTACCATCATCCAAATCCTCCAACAACACAGTACCTAATCTAGTAGACCATTCAGCCAATGACATCTCATAACATACACATCAGTAGTGAAAGTAAATGAGAAGGAATTAAAGAACTCAGCAATCAGAGCATGATAGCACGGATAGTGGTGTGATTCAATCAACAATAACCAACCAATTCGACGAAAATAATCATAAAACTGACCTTGGACGCCGATGGAGTGAAGAAAAGCGTGGCTGACAGAGCGGCCATTCCGGAAATTCTTCCCGCGTCGAGTGAAAGTGCGGTGCCGGTAGGGATCATCCTCAAACGTCATCGCTGCCCGCACTGCCTCTCGGTCCAGAAATTGTAGAACAATGAGGTTCTCGTACACAGTAGATGACGGGAACGAGGTGGAATCGGCCGAATCAGCGAGTGACAGTTGCTCCAATGAAATATCCTCTTCGTCACTAGACGGTTGGTAATCGGACTCATCCGATGGCAGATCCGAAGTAGTCCGAAGTGCTTCAGACCAGTAAACTCCGTCGGAGCTCGACGGTGGCACAAATGGGCTACTCTCTCGGAGGAAGCCAAATCGGGCATAGAGATCAGCCGAAGGGAACTCATCAGTGGGCAGGGACCAATCGATGTCGTCGGCGTCGTCAGCTTGCTCGTCCTCGGCGGAGACGGCAGTAGGCTCGGGAGCAGGGTAGTCAGGTCCGACGGGCTCGTCCTCAGCGGCTGGAGTAACGACTCCCGGCTCCTCCTCATCGATGAGGAAGGGGCCGGTGACAGTGGGGTTCAAGGCGCGCCGGAGGCGTCCTGTGCGATGCGGCGATCAACGGGCAGAGCTCGCGGTTGACGTCGGCGCCGACGAAGAAGCAACATCAATGGAGACCTTTGTTCTCTTCTTCGGAGCCATTGCGGTGGCTTGGGTAAGGAGAAATGGCGGCTAAAAGGAGTATAGTTTGAATGGAATGGGTGAATTTTGGAATTGAGGTAAGTAGGGTAAAAAAAAATTAGGGAGAAGAATGTTTACGGAGGGGAGAAAGAAGGGGAAGTGGGAAGAAAACGTGGACACGTTTTTTTTTTTTTTACCCTAACTCCTCTTTTCGGAAAAATTCACAATGGCCCCTAATAAAAGGTGCGTTCAACTCCATTTCTTCGACATTGTTACTCCGCTCGTAATTTCCTCCTTACACTTAAGTTCTTTGACAACTTAATAGCTTAGATCTGGAAAAACAACAAGAAAAGCACGACAAAACTGAAATAAATAAAATTAAAGAAATATGAACAAGAAAACAAACCGGGTTGCTTCCCGGTAGCGCCTTTCTTTATTGTCTTTGGCTAGACGCCTTCTGGATCAAGAATAAGAGGGAATGGACAAGCTAAGCTCATCCACTACCTCCATTCGTTCAGCAACATGGAAGAGTTTCAAACGGTGGCCATTTACAGTGAATTCTGCATTAGAATCCAACTTCAAGATCGTCATTGCTCCACTCTTCGAGACGTATCGAATCCGAAAGGGACCAATCCAACGCGAATGGAGCTTGCCCGGCATGAGACGGAGGTGAGACTGATATAGCAACACTAATTGTCCTTCCGCAAAATTCTTAGTACGGATGTGTTTGTCATGCCATGCCTTTGTACGATCCTTGTACCTCATTGCAGTATCATAGGCCTCACGTCGGATCTCCTCAAGCTCTTGCAACTGATACTTTCTCTCTTTTGCACACCCTTGTAGATCCATATTAATCCTCTTTACAGCCCACCATGCCTTGTGTTCCAATTCCACGGGTAGATGGCAAAGCTTTCCAAAAATAAGCCGATACGAAGACATACCTAAAGAAGTTTTATAAGCAGTACGATAAGTCCATAAAGCATCGTCTAACCTCAAACTCCAATCCTTCCGAGAAGGATTCACGGTCTTCTCAAGTATAGCTTTAACTTCCCTATTGGAGACCTCAGCTTGCCCGTTCGTCTATGGATGGTAGGGTGTAGATATACGATGCTTGACACCGTATTTCTTCATAAGTGCTTCTATAGTTCGGTTGCAAAAATGGCTTCCTTGATCACTAATGATGGCCGTCGGCACTCCAAATCTGCTGAATATATTAGTTCTAAGAAAACCTGCAACCACTTTAGAATCATTAGTCCTTACGGCCTTAGCCTCGACCCATTTAGACACGTAGTCCACAGCAAGTAAAATGTACAAGTTCCCGCATGAGCTCGGGAAAGGACCCATGAAGTCCATGCCCCACACATCAAAGATCTCACAGAAGCTCAACGGCTTTTGGGGCATTTCATCCTTTTGGGAAATGTTACCGGTCATTTGGCAATGTGTACATGTCTTGCAGAAATTGTATGAGTCGAGGTTTAAGGTCGGGCAGAAAAAACCTGCATCCAAAACCTTCCTGGCAGTACGTTTTGGACCAAAGTGTCCTCCATAAGGGGACGAATGACAATGAAAAAGAATCTCACCTTGTTCAGCTTCAGGAATGCAACGGCGAATTACTTGATCCACTCCCATCTTCCATAGTATTGGAGAATCCCAATAGTATTGTTTGCATTCGCTCTCCAATCTTTTCTTTTGGGCATGTGTGAAATCAGATGGAAGCTGCCTGGAAGTCAAGTAATTTACAATGTTAGCAAACCAAAGAAGTTTAGAAGACTTACCCAAAGCATTTAGCCATTCTGGAACAGAATCGGTCTGTCTGGTCAGATGAAGCCGCGACTATGCAGTAGCTGAAAAACACTGAGCATGGGTGCGTGCCCGTCCGCAGACGCGATCGGGCCCAGTGACATTCGGGAACAAAGATACAACTGCTCCTCGGGAAAAGTCTCTTTAATTGATTCTTCATCTTCCTCTTGGATCAAACGGCTTAGATGGTCGGCCACTTGATTCTCTGGTCCCCTCTTGTCTTTTACCTCCCAATCAAACTCTTGAAGTAAGAGCATCCATCGTATCAAGTGAGGTTTAGATTCCTTCTTGGATAGAAGGTGTTTGACGGCAGCATGATCGATGTAGACCACGATTTTGGAACCAAGTAAATAGGATCTGTACTTGTCAAAGGCGAAGACAATTGCCAACAACTCCTTCTCCGTGGTAGAGTAATTGCACTGAGCTAAGTTAAGTGTCTTCGAAGCATAGTAGATCATATGGCTCTCTCTTCCATTTTTCTGTCCCAAAACTGCTCCTACGGCCCGGTCGGATGCATCACACATGATTTCAAATGGCTTGTTCCAATCAGGTGGTTGCATTATTGGGGCGGTGGTGAGCTTTGCCTTAAGGAGGTCGAAGGCCTCCTTACACTGATCATCAAACACGAACTCAACATTTTGCTATAGGAGTCTTGTGAGTGGTTGAGCTACCTTTGCAAAGTCCTTGATGAAACGCCGATAAAATCCGGCGTGGCCCAAGAAACCGCGAATCTCCTTCGCAGATGTAGGGGGCGACAACTTTGCAATCAGATCGACTTTGGCTTTATCTACTTCAATCCCTCTGCTAGAAACCACATGACCGAGTACTATTCCTCCGGTCACCATAAAATGGCACTTCTCGTAGTTGAGCACCAAGTTCTTCTCCACACACCGAGTAAGGACTTTGTCTAGATTCTTCAAGCATCCCACGTATGAATTCCCGTAGACAGTGAAGTCATCCATGAACACCTCAATGCAGTCCTCGATCAAGTCCGAAAAGATGCTCATCATGCACCTTTGAAAGGTGCCCGGTGCATTACACAAACCGAACGGCATACGTCTGTATGCAAAAGTGCCAAAGGGATAAGTAAATGTGGTCTTGTCTTGATCCTCCTCCTTCACATGGATCTGAAAATAGCCGCTATAGCCATCCAAAAAGCTGAAGTAGGCTTGGCCTGCAAGCCTCTCTAACATCTGATCAATAAAGGGTAACGGAAAATGGTCTTTGCGTGTAGCTTCATTCAACTTCCTGTAGTCTATGCACATACGCCACCCAGTCACTAATCTCATCGGCACTAGCTCATTCTTCTCGTTCTCCACAACTTGAAAACCAAACTTCTTCGGTACCACGTGAACAAGACTCACCCACTTGCTGTCAGAAATAGGGTAAATGATACCCATAGAAAGAAGCTTTAGTACCTCTTTAAGCACCACCTCTCGCATGTTAGGGTTGAGCTTCCGTTGGTGATCTCGAAAAGGCTTGCTTTCAGGCTCTATATGAATTGAATGAGTGCAGATGTCGGGACTAATGCCGGTGATGTCGGCTAAAGTCCAGCCAATCGCCTTCTTGTGCTTCTTCAAAACTACCAACAAAGCGTCCTCTTGAGCTTGATTTAACTCCTTGCTGATTATGACTGGCAGCGTTTCACCCTCTCCAAGATAAGCATATTTCAAATGCTTAGGGAGTTGCTTCAGCTCGAGAATTGGTGGCTTCACCAACGAAGGCAGAATTCTGTCAGATTCGGCCTGTCTGGGCAGATCGGCGATACTGTTGACATCAGCATATTCTGGTGCTGCATAGAGTGCTTTGATGCTGTCTCGGATCTCTTCATCCCTAATATCCTTAAGATCAAGGTCAGTCAGCCCCTTGATTAAGGTGAGTTCCATTTTATCCTGCAACAAATGCGTCTCAAGATAATCTTGGACAAAACTCTTAATCTCGTCAGCAGAAAACGCCATTTCATTCTCATGATCATAAGGTTTCTTAAGTCCACTAGAAATATGATGAACATAAGTCTCATTATGATATCGCACACTAATAGAACCTTCATCCACATCAATAACAGCTTTCACAGTTTTCAAAAATGGTCTATCCAACAAAACACCCGCAGTACCCTCAACTTGCCTATCATTTGTATCTATAACATAGAAATCAGCAGGATAGACAAAATCATTGATTCTAACAAGGATGTTTTCAAGTAAACCAACAGGTGCAATGCATGATCTATCAGCAAGCTGTATAATCACATCAGTAGATACCAATTCAACTCGAGATAATTGATTATACACAGACAGTGGCATAACATTAATTGATGCTCCTAAATCACACATAGCCCGCTTAACCATCACATTCCCCATAAGACAAGGAAGAGTAAACATACCTGGGTCCACACATTTTGTGGGTAGCATCTTTTGGATAATTGCTGACACAGATGTATCCATCAATACTTTTCCAGTTTGCTGGATCTTGCCTGCTATGAAATCTTTGACAAATTTCCCAAATTGAGGAATTTTCACAGCCTCCAAAAAGGGTATGTTGATTTCTAGCTTCCTGAACAATTTCACATAGTCCATATAGTCCTTGTTCGGCGTTCTCTTCCTCTCCAATGCTTCAGGAAATGGTGGAGTGATGAGTCGTTTTCGTACTTAGTAATTTCAGGCCGAAAAGTGCGTCAATTGGCCAACCGATGCAGTTGCAGTGGCGTATAATGCAGGTTTTCGGTGCTGACATGGCAGGATGACAAGGATATTATTTGGCGCGTTTTAGTGAAGAAAAGGCGCGAAAATTCTTAATAAAGGCACGGTTATGTGGGGAAGGAAAAGATCAAGAAAATATCTTATGGTAGTTAAGGAAAGATCTTGTTTCCTTATCTATTCTAATATTTTCCTTATCAAGATCTAACCTATCTTGGAGAGGAAGAAAAGGAGGAGTATATAAGAGGATGATGAGGGACGAAAACGGGGGATCTTTTACACACGATTCAACACCATTCGAAGACCTAGAACACGTTCCCAAATCCCGAACTCACATTCCGGCCATTGCTCCCTTCCGATCCACCGACCGCCGCCGCACGACCGCCGCCGCACAACCGCCGAAGCCGCCGAACCACTTCCGTTCAGAAATCCGTAGCTTAGAGTTGAAGAAAAACAATCTTTTAATTTCCGTCTTTCATGTTTTTAAATTCCGAAGTTTGAACTCTAGTTTTAATTCCGTTTCATAGTTTATCGTTTTCTAGGAACTTAAGATTTTCATTCGAACATCCTTTGTTATTTCAATTCAAGATTTTAGTTAATTTCATAAGTTTTAATAGTCTGTTATTTCGTGCCTTATTTAGTTTAAATTTCGTACATGCTAGATCTAGGGTTAGTCATGTTTATGTTTCTGTTCTGTAAACTGTCCCAGTTGCCCAACCGAATTGTCTGCATGAGTAGCTAAACTTTTTAGGGTCCGGCAGAATGTGAATGCACATGTGAACAGTACATGAGGCTTAGGTGCTCATAATTAATCAAAAGGATTTCGGGATAATTCCGAATTAATTAATCTTGCTAGTAATTTAGGCTTGATCACCCTAGGTTGCAGTCTGTAGCTAACTTAGTACTTCCATCGTTTCTCGTGGAACAAAGCTAGGTAAGTAGCAAAATTATTCGTTAGAGTAATTGGATTAAACCGATAGGAGACTATTAGATGCCCAACATACGAGTAGGCTCCTATACTAGGCTCCCTTAGTTCGATAAAGCTGTCTAGCTATTAAATCTATTGATTGCCCAACAACGTAGGTTGTAGCTAGGTTAGGGAAGTAGCCGTTTCGATGTCCAACATGGCGGTTACCGACTAAGTAAGTGGGAGTGAGGATCACGCAGTTTAAGTTACGGTGGTCTATAACTAGTAGATTCTTGAGATTAATTCATATTAAGTGCCGAGGATTGGAATTACGTGGGTATGAATATTCTGCTGGACCTGCCTTTCAATTGCCTAATTCATTCAGTTTAATTTTCGTTTTTAGCTTTCATAATTTCTTTTAATTTTACAAGTTCTTAGTTTAATAGGAAACTCAAATCTTGCGTGGTTGCTAACCAAAACCCATAGATAAGTAGGAAAATAAAGTATCTAGTCGTCCGTTCCCTGTGTTCGATACCTGTGAACTATACTGATATAATTCTCTAATTTTGCAGGATTATTTGGTGCAATACAACGATCACCAAATTAGCGCCGTTGCCGGGGAACGGTGTTAACTAGTTTTCTTTAATTTTTCTACTAATCTTTCTTTTGTGCTTTTTGATGTTGCATGAGCAGGTCTTCCAAACTTAATCTAATATTTGATCCTGAGATCGAGAAAGCAGCTAAAGAGGAATAGGAAGGAGACAAAGCTGCAAAAGCAACAAATTCTGTCCAAGGCAGCAGACGTCTTAACTGCCCAACCAGGAGACAGAACAGACGCCGTAGATCCAATCAGCGATTCAGAACCAGAGACTGTTGTGTTCGACAAAACACTCCATAACACTCCAGTAACAAGCTCAGAATCAGAGGAGGAAGAGATGGAGGACGAAGTACACAATCCACAACCCTTGAGGATGAATACCGGATCGCTTGACATGGGAGCGGACCTACCCGGTCCAATCCAAATCACTACTACAGAACAAATTGATGTCAAGCTGAACATGGTCGCTGCCATGCCGAAGTTTTATGGAAGGACGAACGAGAATCCAAATTCCTTTTTGGCGTCGTTCAACCAAGTGTGTAATCTGCACCGGCAGGGCAACCTGGACGCTTTCAAGCTCAAGGCCTTTCAATTCACTCTTCAAGACGGAGCACAAGCATGGTTCTCTAGTCTTAAGCCGAACACGATCACGACGTGGGCCCAGATGCGTACGGTCTTCTTAAAGAAGTATTTCCCGCAGTCAAAGACAAATGCATTAAAGAAGCAGATTTCCAGGATTGCTCAAGAACTCGACGAGACCTTCGGCGCATACTGGGAGAGATTTGGACGACTCGTCGATAGTTGTCCGAACCATGGCTACTCGGATGTGGAGCTTCTACAAATTTTCTATCAAGGAATGACAGACGAAGCTAAAGCCATGGTTGATATCGGTCTGAGGGGGAATTTCCATACAAGCCTCTACGAAGATGCAAGGAATATAATCGAAGGACTTGTGGAATCCACCTCGCAATACAAAGGACCGAGACCAACAAGGAGAGCAGTAAATTGGTCTCACTCCGACTACTTGGATGAGATCGATAGTAAAGTGGAGGCAAAATTCAGCCTCTTGCAAGATAAGCTCGACTTGTTACTCAAGCAGAATGCTCCCGCTTCAAGCCGATCAAATGCCGATCATGCATGCAGAGCGTGTGGAGAAAAAGGACATACATCACTGCAATGTCCGGGAGAAGAAGTAAACGCAGCTGGAAATTGGAGCGGACAGCAAGGGGTTCATCCGAACCTTCGATGGAGGCAACCGGAAGAACAATTTCAACCGAGGAATCCGCCTCAACAACAATTTTAGCAGCCATACCAGCAGCAACAAAATTTTCAGCAGCCTTACCAGACTCCTAATCAGAATGGCTACCAGCAGGCGTATAGGCCTCCGCATCAAAGGCAGTTCCAGCAGCAGAGTGCTCCAGTTGCCCAACCGGAGCACCAGAATCCATTGGAAAAACTCTTGGCTGAAATGGTTTCTTCACAGAAGGACACCACTGCATTTCAACAAGAAATACAGAAGGAGATGATCCAAACTCAACGAGAGATGAATCAGACAAAGAAGGATCAGCAAGCTACGATGGATCAGTTGGCCAAGCAAATGAGTAAGTTGAATTTTACCATGCAGGAGATGAAGAATTCTCAAGGGCAGCTTCCAGCTCAAACCCAGCAAAATCCAAATGCCCATAACTGCAATCAGATTACGCTGCGTGGAGGAAAAGAACTGCCTGTCCCAGTTGTGCAAGCGAGACACCCAGAAAAGCCGACAGAAAAGAAGAAGGCCGCAGAACAACCTGCACAACCCTTCTGTCCAGAAGAACAGTATGTTGAAGATGCTGAACCAGAACAAGAAGAGGAGACTGTCCCGATACTTCCTTTACCATTTCCGGAAGCTTTGGAAAGAAAAAGAACACCGAACAAGGAAAGCATGGATTACATGAAGTTGTTCGAGAAATTAGAGATAAATATTCCTTTCCTTGAAGCCGTAAAGATTCTCAAGTTTGGGAAATTTGTGAAAGATTTCATAGCCAGAAAAGTTCCCAAGTCCGGGAAAGTCTTGTTCGATCACACAGTGTCGGCAATTATACAGAAGATGCTTCCTGCTAAATGTGCCGACCCAGGTATGTTCACACTTCCCTGTCTGATGGGTGATGTCATGATTAAACAAGCCATGTGTGATCTAGGAGCATCTATAAATATTATGCCCTTATCTGTGTATAATCAATTGGTAGGAGCTGAATTAGTATCCACTAAAGTAGTTATCCAATTAGCAGATAGGTCATGCATTGCTCCGATTGGTTTACTTGAAAATATTTTGGTCAGAATCAACAACTTTGTTTATCCGGCTGATTTTTATGTAATTGACACGAATGATAGGCAAGTTGAAGGAACCGCGGGAGTGTTATTGGGTAGGCCATTTTTAAAGACAGTAAAGGCTATAATTAATGTGGATGAGGGTTCAATAAGTGTGGCATATCATAATGAAACTTATGTTCATAGGATAACTGAAGCACTAAAGAAACCCTACGATCATGAAAATGAGAATGTTTTTTCTACTGACTCCATTGATTCAATTGTCCAAGAATATCTTGAGACGTATGTGGTGCAGGATAAAATGGAAGTTACCTTGACTCAAGGGCAGACCGAAGAAGACGTCAAGGATATGAAGGATGAGGAGATCAGAGAAAGCATCTTAGCCCTGTACGCAGCCCCAAAACTGGAAACTGTCAGTAATGTGTCTCAGTTGCCCAACCGAGACACTTCTGAGAAACTGTTGCCATCGATCGTCAAAGCTCCGAAGCTAGAACTTAAACAGCTCCCTACACATCTGAAGTATGCATATCTGGGAGAGAATGAGACGCTGCCCGTCATCATCAATAAGGAGCTTGATGGAAATCAAGAGACGACATTGCTTGAAGTTTTGAGGAAGCATAAGAAGGCTATCGGCTGGACTTTAGCCGACGTTACCGGCATAAGTCCCGATGTATGCGAGCATTCTATTTTGATGGAGCCCGATAGCAAGCCTTTCCGCGATCAACAAAGGAAGCTCAATCCGAATATGCGGGAGGTCGTACTAAAGGAAGTTTTGAAGCTGCTATCTATGGGAATAATTTACCCCATATCGGACAGCAAATGGGTGAGTCCTGTGCACGTCGTGCCAAAGAAGTCCGGATTCCAAGTGGTGGAAAATGAGAAGAATGAATTGGTTCTGGTACGCTTAGTGACGGGATGGCGCATGTGCATCGATTACCGGAAGCTGAATTCGGCTACACGCAAAGATCATTTCCCGCTTCCTTTCATCGATCAGATGCTCGAGAGACTTGCGGGGCAAGTCTATTTCAGTTTTCTAGACGGGTATAGCGGCTATTTCCAAATCCATATTCGAGAAGAGGATCAAGACAAGATAACGTTCACATGCCCATATGGAACGTTTGCCTACCGCCGAATGCCGTTTGGATTGTGCAACGCACTGGGCACTTTTTAGAGGTGCATGATGAGTATATTCTCGGACCTTATCGAGAAATGTATAGAAGTCTTCATGGACGACTTCACTATTTACGGTGACTCTTACACTGCGTGCTTGAAGAATCTAGATAAGGTCCTAGCCCGGTGCGTAGAAAAGAATTTGGTATTAAACTATGAAAAATGTCATTTCATGGTGACCGAGGGGATTGTGCTCGGTCACATCGTTTCTAGAAGAGGAATTGAAGTTGACAAGGCCAAAGTCGAGTCCATAGACAAGTTGCCGTACCCTACTACGCCAAAGGAAGTTCGTGGATTTCTAGGGCACGCCGGGTTTTATCGGCGTTTTATCAAGGATTTCGCGAAGATAGCTCAACCATTAACAAGGCTACTGCAAAAAGAGATCGATTTCAATTTCGATGACAAGTGTAAGGAGGCCTTTGCCCTCCTAAAAGACAAGCTTACAACAGCTCCGTTGATACAGCCGCCGGATTGGAACAAGCCCTTCGAAGTTATGTGCGATGCCTTCGATTGGGCAATCGGAGCAGTACTGGGACAGAAATCCGGGAAGGAGAGTCACGTGATTTACTATGCTTCAAAGACATTGAATCCGGCTCAATGCAACTATTCCACCACAGAGAAGGAGTTGTTGGCAATTGTATTTGCCTTTGATAAATTCCGTTCTTATTTACTCGGCTCGAAGATAATCATCCATACCGATCATGCCGCCGTCAAGCATCTCCTTGCAAAGAAGGAATCAAAGCCAAGACTTATCCGATTGATTCTTTTGCTACAAGAATTCGATTGGGAGGTGAAGTACAAGAAAAGAGCTGAAAATCTTGTGGCGGACCACTTAAGCCGATTAAATCAAGAAGATGATGGAAAGCTAATTAACGAGACATTTCCAGAAGAACACTTATACACTGTTCCAGAGACTGTTTCCAGCCTTGCCCAGCTGCTGCCGGAACAGTGTTTTGCTATGCAAGTTCAGAAAGTGTCCCAGTTGGCCAACCGAGACACCACTAAGTCAGAACAGTTGCAGACTGTGGGTAAGACTTCTAATTTACCTTGGTTTGCTAATATTGTGAATTATTTGACATCTAAGCAGCTTCCACCCGAGTTTACTCATGCTCAAAAAGCTAAGTTAAAAAGCGAGTGCAAGCAATACTTTTGGGACTCCCCAATTCTTTGGAAAATAGGAGTCGATCAAGTGATTCGCAGATGCATACCCGAAGATGAGCAAGAAGATGTCTTATTACACTGCCACTCTTCTACTTATGGTGGACATTTTGGTCCAAAAAGAACCACAAGGAAGGTATTGGATGCGGGATTCTTTTGGCCACGTCTACACCTCGATGCTTATAATTACTGTAAGTCTTGTACGCGTTGTCAAATGACTGGAAATATATCCATGAGAGATGAAATGCCCCAAAAGCCCTTAAGATTTTGTGAAATTTTCGATGTGTGGGGTATGGATTTCATGGGTCCGTTTCCACACTCATATGGGAACGTGTATATTTTACTTGCCGTCGATTATGTTTCTAAATGGGTCGAGGCGAAAGCCACCAAGACTAATGATTCTAAAGTGGTTGCAGGATTTCTCCATACTAACATTTTTTGCAGATTCGGAGTACCTAAAGCTATAATAAGCGACCAAGGCACACACTTTTGCAATCGCACCATTGAATCATTAATGAAGAAGTATGGAGTAGCTCACCGAGTCTCTACCGCTTACCATCCTCAATCGAATGGACAAGCTGAAGTGTCTAATCGAGAAATCAAGACTATATTGGAGAAGACTGTCAATCCATCAAGGAAGGATTGGAGTACGAGGCTGGATGACGCCTTATGGGCTTATAGGACAGCTTATAAGACTCCTCTCGGAATGTCTCCGAATAGATTGATTTTTGGTAAGCTATGTCATCTGCCTGTGCAACTGGAGCATAAAGCTTGGTGGGCTGTAAAGAAAATCAACATGGAACCAACCGAATGTGCTAAGGAACGAAAATATCAGCTTCAAGAGTTGGAAGAGATTCGGATGGAGTCCTATGACGCGGCCATGCGATACAAAGATCGTACTAAGGCATGGCATGATAAGGCTATTCGTTTGAAGAAATTTGAGCCAGGGCAACTCGTCTTGCTGTACCAATCACGCCTACGGATCATGCCAGGAAAGCTTAGGTCCAGATGGATTGGTCCATTCCGAGTGCGCTCCGCTTGTCCAAGTGGAGCAGTGGTCATACAGAAACTGGATTCGGACGAAGCTATCACCGTAAATGGCCATCGCCTTAAAATCTACCATGCAGCCGCCATGAAGGAATATATGGATGAGCAAGGCTTGTCCATTCCCTCTTACGTTGAACTCTTTGAAGAGGAGGTGTAGCCGAAGACTCTAAAGAGAGGCGCTACCGGGAGGCAACCCGCGTTTACCAATTATTTTAATTTTTCGTATCTTTTATTTCTTTTTGCCGATTTTATGCTTGATGTTTTCTTCTTATTTTTCAGATTTTTTTGGCTACGGATGAAAAAGGTTTGAGTGTAAGGAGATTGTGGTAAGATTTAAAAAAAGAGTTTAAGGACTCAATTGAAAGAAGATGGGGTTCCTTATCCAAATTGTGCAAGTGGAAGGGTTAAAGTGAAAATCTTTCTCTACTATAAAAGGAAGAACCCTACCCACTTGCCACTACTCCCACAACTTCCCTCAACACCCGCCGCCCACATATCTCTCTCTCTAGAAGATCTTCAAGTTTTGCAACTTCCACCACCACAACCATATCAACTGCACTACCGATCCATCATGCCGCCGAAGAAAAGATCTGGACTCCGCGCTGCCGCCCAGTGGTTCGCCGCGTATAAGGCCGATACGGAAACACAGCGCCGCCGAGCCGCCGTTGAAGCCACCGCCCTAGCCATTGTGCCTTTCCAACAAGTTCCTTTTGAAGAAGCCGAAGTCTCACCACCACCGGAATTCACATATGAACCAGAACCGAAGGAAGATCCGCAAGTTTAATCATCAACTTTTGCCACGGAATCTTCTTCTCTCCCGAAACCGCCACGGAGACGGTTACGAAGTAATGCGGGTGTGCACATTCAAGAGCCTACTCAACCGCCGAGAGCGGTTATTACTGAAGATTCTCCCGTGCCAAGTTCCGAGGAGTCTCCGGAACCTACACCTCAACCGTCACCGCCTCGCCGTTCTAGGGCACGCAAGTCGTCCGCAAGATCCGATGGAGCTTCTTCTTCGAACCCGCCGCAAACCGATTATACATAGTTGCCGTTTCTTCAAGAATCCTATGCCCCACCGCAACCACAATATTATGATGGGTATAATTGGGTCGAAAGCCTACAAGGAGACTTGCCGAGCGAAGACCAAGACTCGGACTACGTGTCTGACGACCACAACGGCAACTACGATGGTGATTTCAACTTGAGTGGCCTCTCTCTTGCCGACTCCGACTCTTCGACCGCATTTTCGGCTAACAACAAGTACGGTAACCGCACTATCATTCATTTGGATACGCCCGATGCCGTCGCTGCCCTAGCTCGATTTGAGATCGAGTATATGGATATGCGTTACATGGAGCGTGCGGGTAAAGATTTCCGAAGCGGGCACCTCATAGACCGTGACTTCTTACGCCGAACCGGTAACATCATTCCCTTCTATACGTATTTCGGTCGTATTGGTTGGTCTTGGATGTTAGAGTCGCACCATTACTTCTGTTATAAGGAGCTTGCTAGAGAATTCTTTAATACATTTCACTTTGAGCATGCTACGGATTTGTATATGCCTTGCATTGAATTCTGCTTGTTTGGAAACACTTATAATTTGTCATTGGCCAAATGGAGTGCTAGACTTGGTATAACATCGTTTGATTCTTATCAAGAGTCGAGGTACGAGTTAGGTACCCATTGCATGCCGAACATGGATCCTCAATACATTGGACCACGTGTTGCGTGGAATCTTCTAGCCCCAAGTGATCCGGAGGAGTTTCAATCCTCGGGCTCATACGTATGCTATCTTGAGGATCCGGCTCTCCGCCTATGTCATCAATATACCTAGTCCACAACCTCATCGGTAAAAGTACGGCTTTTGACAAGGTAACGGCCAATGAACTCTACTTCTTATGGTGTATGCATGTCGGCCGAAAGGTCAATTTAGGTTATTGGATTGCAAAGAACATGTTCGTCATAGCTAGTCACACCACACGACACCTCACGTTGTGCCACTTACTTGCTACGTTTATTGAACGAAATTTTGTGATCTATGATGCTCAGTTTTTAAGTCAAGTGCCCCCTCCCACTTTGTTTGATATGTCTTTGCTGAGGTATTCTCGCTTAGTGTATGAACTGCCTAACCGGGACATTCAGTTTTATCCACCGGGACCTCGTGTCTCGAGTGCATCTTCGAGTGTAGGTGGAGATTCAGTGGAGTTGCTGCGCACTGACCTAAATACCTTGGGACGCCGTGTTGACCGCCTTCGCCGTACCGTGATGAGCCGACTGCCTCGCTTGCCCAAGCGAGGCGCCAAGTAACTTTTCTCCCCAGTTTTGTTTTTCGTTTTGAGTCAGTTTTTGTGAGTCTTTTGTGTCCTTACACTTGAAAGGGTTCAAGTGTAAGGAGGGGTCGTTTATTTTCTTTTATTTTGTCTTTTGTGTTAGTATGTTCTTACACTTGAAAGGGTTCAAGTGTAAGGAGGGTGTTTTTTGTTTTTATTTTGTCATGCCTTCTCTCTTTGTTTTGTCTTTTCTCCTTGCTCGAGGGCGAGCAAGTTTTAAGTGTAAGGAGGGGGGGTATTTTTGTGTCGAAGCATGCCAAAATTTTCGATTTTTGAAGCGCGATTTCTATGTTCAAGCATGTCTTATTTGTGCTTTTGTGTTCTTGCTTGTAGATTTTGTGAAAATTAGATCTAGGCATATATGTGTATGTAATTTGGGATGACGAAAAATAAACTTTGTTGGATCAAATTTTATTAACCACTCACTTAAATTAGATTTGAGCCTTAAAGTAGGACACTTCCTACTATTTCTTTTGAGAGTGTTTATCCGCAAAATTGCAATATGTTTGAGTCACTTGTGATAAATGATAGGAGGCACTAGGAATTTTTAGCCAAACGGCCGCGACAAAATATTTCCGACCCTAAATTATCCCCTAGTGAGCCAAGTTGAGCCTTGACCGATTCTTTGAAATGAGTCAGTAAAAATTTAGCCAATGCTTTTTTAAACTTTCTCTTGACCCATGTTATTGCATGTCATATAAACTTTCTTGTGCATTATAGATGTTGTTTAGAGGATTGTTAAATATGTCCTCTGCCCGCCAAAGTAAGAGGTGCTGCAAAAAAGAGTTGTATAGCCGAAGTTTGAATGTATAAGCTGCAAAAGAAAAAGCAGATTTTAAGTGGCCTGATTGCCTAGTTGAAACAGTCTGTACCCAGAATGTGGAAAAAGAAGGAAAAAATTTTATGCCACGAAAAATACATATGAAATATTCAGAAAAAAAAAAGATGTGGTAGAAAAAAAAGGGGGGGGGTACATTAAATAATTGTAGCATTTGTTCGAAATTGTTAAGTGGTGGGAAGTTTTGAAATTTTTGTTTAATTGCACAAGTAAGTGAGTTTTGTATGCATAACATTGAATTGTAATTTTTGATGGAGCTTAGTACCCGTAGGACCCTTACCAACATCAATTTGTCTAAGTCCTAAGCCCCATTACAACCTAATGAGAAAGACCTCCTTGATATTGCTATTGTGACGATCTCTTATCGTGATTGCGTGGATTTATTTTTTTCCTTCTTGAGTGGCTTGAACCGGACCTAGATTAGTTGAGTGATGAGCGAACCTTGAGGAGATCCACATTGTTTAGATTTTGACCAAGTTGATATATGTGTGCTTAGTTTCTAAATTTGCATTGTTTACTTGCTTGATGAGATCATATTTGCATGATTTGAATTGTTTGGCTAGTTAATTGGTGCTGAGAATTTCGGATTGATTGGTGCTGCTTCATGTCGTCTTTGTTGTCGTTTCTTATGTTTTTATTTTGAGTCCGTATGTTTATTTCGTATCTTTGTTTTGTTCGTGTCTTTGTATCCTTGTTATGTCGTGTCGTTGTTTTCCTTGAGTCTTTTAATTTTGTTTTGAGTCTTGGGGATTGGCCGAAATAACTAAGTACTTATCTTTTTCTTTCTTTATACTCGAGGGCGAGCATAAATCAAGTGTAAGGATGTTTGATGAGTCGTTTTCATACTTAGTAATCTCAGATCGAAAAGTGCGTTAATTAGCCAACCGATGCAGTCGCAGTGGGGTATAATGCAGGTTTTCGGTGCTGACATGGCAGGATGACAAGGATATTATTTGGCGCATTTTAGTGAAGAAAAGGCGCGGAAATTCTTGATAAAGGCACGGTTATGTGGGGAAGGAAAAGATCAAGAAAATATCTTATGGTAGTTAAGGAAAGATCTTGTTTCCTTATCTATTCTAATATTTTCCTTATCAAGATCTAACCTACCTTGGAGAGGAAGAAAAGGAGGAGTATATAAGAGGATGATGAGGGACGAAAACGGGGGATCTTTTACACACGATTCAACACCATTCGAAGACCTAGAACACATTCCCAAATCCCGAACTCACATTTCGGCCATTGCTCCCTTCCGATCCGCCAACCGCCGCCGCACAACCACCGAAGCCGCCGAACCACTTCCGTTCAGAAATCCGTAGCTTAGAGTTGAAGAAAAACAATCTTTTAATTTTGGTCTTTCATGTTTTTAAATTCCGAAGTTTGAACTCTAGTTTTAATTCTGTTTCATAGTTTATCGTTTTCTAGGAACTTAAGATTTTCATTCGAACATCCTTTGTTATTTCAATTCAAGATTTTAGTTAATTTCATAAGTTTTAATAGTCTGTTATTTCGTGCCTTATTTAGTTTAAATTTTGTGCATGCTAGATCTAGGGTTAGTCATGTTTATGTTTCTGTTCTGTAGACTGTCACAGTTGCCCAACCGAAGCGTCTGCATGAGTAGCTAAACTTTTTAGGGTCCGGCAGAACGTGAATGCACACGTGAACAGTACATGAGGCTTAGGTACTCAAAATTAATCAAAAGGGTTTCGGGATAATTCTGAATTAATTAAATCTGGCTAGTAATTTAGGCTTGATCACCCTAGGTTGCGCAGTCTGTAGCTAACTTAGTACTTCCATCGTTTCTCGTGGAACAAGGCTAGGTAAGTAGCAAAATTATTCGTTAGAGTAATTGGATTAAACCGATAGGAGACTATTAGATGTCCAACATACGAGTAGGCTCCTATACTAGGCTCCCTTAGTTCGATAAAGCTGTCTAGCTATTAAATCTATTGATTGCCCAACAACGTAGGTTGTAGCTAGGTTAGGGAAGTAGCCGTTTCGATGCCCAACATGGCGGTTACCGACTAAGTAAGTGGGAGTGAGGATCATGCAGTTTAAGTTACGGTGGTCTATAACTAGTAGATTCTTGAGATTAATTCATATTAAGTGCCGAGGATTGGAATTACGTGGGTATGAATATTCTGCTGGATCTGCCTTTCAATTGCCCAATTCATTCAGTTTAATTTTCTTTTTTAGCTTTCATAATTTCTTTTAATTTTACAAGTTCTTAGTTTAATAGGAAACCCAAATCTTGCGTGGTTGCTAACCAAAACCCATAGATAAGTAGGAAAATAAAGTATCTAGTCGTCCGTTCCCTGTGTTCGATACATGTGAACTATACTGATATAATTATCTAATTTTGCAGGATTATTTGGTGCAATACAACGATCACCATGGAGGTACAGCAGTTTCAGGGCCCGTCTGGACAGATCGGCCCTCTCTGTTTGGCAGAAATTCATTAGTAAAATTCTGCAACTCTATCAGGTCGTTCTGGGCAGTTGGACCTTCTCTGTCAGTCAGTTCTTCATCGGACAGATTCTGTAAGTCAGCTCGGCCCTGTCTGGTCATCTCGGCCCTGTCTGCTGCAGATTGAGTTTTGTTTAAATTCAACTTCGGTTCGGGTTCAGGCAACTCTTTCCCATTTCTCAGCTTGATTTTGCTGCGGTTGTGGGAGTTCGGATTGGGCTCAGTTTGAGATGGCAGTTTCCCTTGACTCCCTCTTATCTCCTGGACTGAAGAATTTAACTTAGAAATCTGCTTAGCTAAATTCTCGAAGGTGTTTTGGGTATCCTTCTTCGTCTGAGTGAACTCCTCTTGCATCTGCTGCTGGTATGCTATGGCATTCTTATGTGAATTTATCATTTCAGCCATCATTTTCTCCAATGGACTGCTCTGATCTGTCTGGCCAGACGGACCAGTCTGCTGCTGAAATTGCTGCGGGAATTGCCTTTGATGTGGAGGTCTGTAGGGTTGTTGAAACCCTTGCTGCGGTGGTGGCTGATATTGTTGATGTTGATAAGTAGGCTGTTGGAATGACTATTGTGGAAGATTCCTTGGTTGTTGTGGCACTTGATCATCTTGTCTCCACCTTGGGTTCGGATGAACCTTGTTCTGTCCATTCCAATTGCCGACTGCATTAACATCCTCTCCTTGGCACTGAAGAGATGTGTGCCCTCTTTGACCACATGCACCACATGTATGATCATTCATGGTGCGCTCAGATGAAGAGGAGGAGGAAGGAGGATTCCTCTCCTTGAATAGACGATTCAATTTGTCTTCAAGTTGGCTGAATTTTTCCTCCATTTTCATCCCAACCTTCATGTCTAGATCTTCCGGAAAATCTCCACTTGAAAGGTTCACAGACCTCCTTTGCATCCTTGGTCCTTTGTATTGGGATGTAGATTCAGCAAGGCCTTCAATGATTGCCTTCACATCAGTGTAGTAGCTATTAGCAAAGCTACCCTTCAATCCAACGTTCACCATGGTTTTGGACTCATCTGTCATTCCTTGGTAGAAAATTTGCAGCAGATCCACTTCAGAAAAACCATGGTTTGGGGAGCTATCAACTAGCTTCCCAAATCGCTCCCAGTAAGCTCCAAAGGACTCGTCGAGCTCTTGAGTAATCCCGGAAATCTCCTTCTTGAGTACATTCGTCTTGGATTGAGGGAAGTATTTGTCCAGGAATGTTTGACGCATCTGAGCCCAAGTAGTGATTGACCTAGGCCTCAATCCGGAAAACCATGCACGAGCTCCATCTTGTAGAGTAAAAGGGAATGCTTTGAGCTTGAAAGCATCCAAATGTCCTTGTCTGTGCAGATCACAGACCTGATTAAATCCCTCTAGAAAAGCAAAGGGATTCTCGTTCAGCTTCCCGTAAAACTTTGGACATGCCGCGACCAAATTCAGCTTCACATCTATCTGTTCAGTTGTTGTTATGTTGATTGGTCCGGGCAAGTCTTCTCTCAAGTTCCTTGAACCTGAGTTCATCTTCAGATTGGCTCTTTCTTCTTCAGCCATTCTTTCTTCTTCAAAATCAGAATTGTTGTCTTCAAAAAACGGGTCTATCTGGCCTGTCGGACCGATTTCAGATTCTGACTCATTGGTCTGTTTTTCAATCTGGTCAGTCGGGCCTGTTTCTGTTTCTGACAGCACTGGTTGCTTTTGCAGCTTTGTTGCCTTCCGGTTCCTTTTCGCCGTCTTTTCAATTTCTGGATCGAAGTGTTGAAAAGGGCGGGAAGACCTGCTCATGCAACACCTAAAAAGCACAAAAGATCAGTAGAAAAATTAAGCTTAAAGTTAACACCGTTCCGCGGCAACGGCGCCAATTTGGTGATCGCTGTTTTCACCAAATAATCCTGCAAAATTTGCTAGATCAAAAATTAGTATAGCACAGGTGTCGAACACAGGGAACGGAGTAATTCAAACCTAAAAATTCTATCAATCAGAGTTTGGTTAGCAACCACGCAAGTTTTGGGAATTTTCTATAACCTAAGAATAAATGAAAGCAGGCAAGAATTAAATACGAAATTTACTAATGCAAATAAAAGCGGGTCCAGCAAGATGCTTCACACACACACACAATCGATCACTGACACTAATAATTAATTAATCCACTTAAATCAATTGGTTGTAGGATACCGTAGTTAAACTGACATACCCCCTATTCCCCCTTAATTATTCGGTAATCGCCATGGTGGGCATTGAAACGACTACTTCTCTAAATTAGGTGCAACCTACGTTGGTGGGCAATCAATAGATTTAACACCTAATCAGCTTTAAGAACTAAGGTAACCCAATTTAGGAGCCTACTCGTATGGTGGGCATCTAATAGTCTCCTACCAAATCAATCAAATTGTCCTAAGAACAATTTGCTACTTATTTAGCCTAATCCCACGAGAAACGATGGAAGTACTAAATTAGCTATGAATTAAATTAATTAGGGTGATCAAGCCTAAATTAAATAATCCAATTGATTAATTTTAAGCCCTAGTCTCACGAAATTAAAGTGGTGTGTGTTTCACATCTTGCCGGCCCCTAAAAAGACTTAGCTACGCATATCAGCCGGACTAGCCAGACGGACCGAACTGCAGGACAGAACACAAATCATGCTGAAATTCAGAAAACCAATAACACGAAAATCCCAACTAATTATTAAACAATCAGAATATCAAAGAGAACGAAATTAAATCCTAGAAATTACGAAATTGGAATTTAAAATCTTTAAATCATCCTACAGGAAAATTAAAGCGGAGACAATCCAAGTACGGGAATGTAAAACGAAAGTGATAACAAGTTGTTTCTTCCAAATCAAACCACAATTCATGAAACAAAAGTAAGAAATGCGAACTTCGGATTTTAACTACCCTTCGATCGGCTTCCTCGGCTACGGCGACTCTCAATCGGATGATCTCGGGCTCGGCGGCTTCGGATTCTCTCCCTCTCGGTGATTGGCGTGGACGGAATTGGTGTGTAAGGATGATGATGGATCGGCGATAATGGCAGCTAGGGTTCTCGGCAGTTAGGCGTGAATGAATGGAGATGATCTGAAATTCTCGTGTGTGTTCTCCTACGGCGCCTCCTCCAAGTATATATATATACTCCTCTTTTAATCCTCCTCAATTAGGTTAACCAAGTATAGAAAGATATAATATAAGATAAATTATATTATTTTCTTTCTACACTTAATTCCCTTCTTGATTTCTTCCAAATTGAGCATATATTTCCTTAATTTCGCAACCGCCACCTCAACGCCTCGTCATCAATAAGAACTGCAAAACAAACACCACAAAGTAGTCCAAACGCCACAAAATATGCCAAAATAATCGGAATATTAATGGTACAAAATAGACCTATCACTAATATTTATCAATTAATTGGCCTAGCCAATTAATTCTAGATAAATAACATTATTAAATAATGTAAAATTACATTAATCTATTAATAATGATTTTTGAGAGACAATAAATAATTAGGCAACTAATTGGGCCCGATCAGGGATCTAATACAAGAAATAAAGCATGGCCTCAAATTAATTAATTATCTATACTCAGCCCAGAGCAAAATTAGTTAATAAACACAGATTCATTCCACTAGAGAATCCGTGCTGACTTACATCTTTATCCCAAATTGAGCAAGGACTTGTATTTTAAATTAATCGATCTCCGTATTTAAGATAGAAATATCCACTAATTAATTAAACTCACTGACAGCTTAAATTAATTAGCATCTTATATATTCCTTAGTAGTACCACTCGACCTTATTAACACACCTGAACTTAATCAACCGCTCGGGTTTAGTGTGCTAATCCTTTCGAGTTCCTCAGGGGATATTATCTACCCATTTTACTAGGATACGGTTCCAAGATACAGACAATTAGCCTGAGCCACAAATGACTACTAGCACCCAAGATACGTAGCTCCGGTCGCGATGACGTTCAGCATAGTAGGTCAAAGTGATAGATAGCCAAATGCACTCAGCTGAAGTATTACCAAACTTAAGACCAACTAAGTCACAGAGATCTTGGTTCTCCACTAAGGTCAGTTAGGAGAACACATCTCACTGTGATCCATCAATACACCACCTTAAGTGTACCAGTAAAGACAAACAGCTAAGACAAGCCACTTCTTATCTAAACTGCAGCTTAAACCAACAACTTATCCTTAAGTTGTCTCAGCTGTGATAATTGTTTATATCTTGCCAGTTCAACCAATTTGTGTTGTCTTCTATGATACCCGACACACTATACAAATTTAACTTTTATACAAGATAAATGATAACATGTGCAAATATGCATATTTATCAGATATGAGAATAAAATAGTGGTAAGGACAAAAACACATTGTATACAAACATAAAAACTGCTTCCAGTATACAAAATCCCAATACGATTATACATGCATCCTTGGATAGCCTCTGATTTTTGCTCGGTGTCTGGATCTTCTGGACTTTGTCCCGACCCTTTCCTTCCTTCGCGTGGACAGAGATCTGTAGGAAATAATTCAACTACTCTCTATCACGTTCTCACACATTCTCTCATGATTTGAATAAGAATATAATGTAAATCATAATCTGAATGTGTTATCATATATAATATAATGTATATACAATTATATTATATTATAATTGTGGCTCATTAGCAATTATATTGCTAATGAGCTTCTAATAAATTAATATTAAGCTCATAATATATTTAACAATAACTTGGCCACATATTTATCAATTAATTGGTCCAACCAATTAAATTCAGATGAAATCTTATCAGCTAAATGCCTCAGCTGAAATAGATAGCTAAATTCACTTAGCTGAAATCTTATCAAACTTAAGACAAAATTAAGTCACCAAGATCTTTGATTCTCCACTAAGGTCAGCTAGAAGCACACATCTCATTGTGATCCATCAATACACCACATTCAATATATCACTATAAACAAGTAGCTAAGACAAGCCACTTCTTATCTAAACTACAGCTTAAATCGACAACTTGTCCTTAAGTTGTCTCAGCTGTGATAACTGTTTATATCTTGTTAGTTTCAACCAATTGTGTAGTCTTTTGTGATCTACAATACACTATACAATCTAACTATTATACAAGATAAAGAACCAACATGTGCGAATATAATTAATCACATAAGAGAATAAAATAGTGGAAAGAAAAAACACATTGTATACAAGCAAAAAATGTTGCTTCCAGTATACAAAATTCCAACATTTTAAACTCCCTAGCATCCCTGGGAATCCCCGTTACTCACCAAAATAAAGAAGTCTAGCAATGTCAGCAGTAGTGGGGCTTCAAAGATACTGTGGTGCGAAGATTTGACAAATTGCTCTACAAAACCTCATCACACACTCAATTGCAGTCGACTCACCAATCTTAATATACTCATCAATTGCATCAATTGGAAAGTATATGCAAGTATAAGAAATACAACGGTTATTTTTTTTGTAAAGTAGACAACCTTGCTTACCAGTTGCATCTCTTCGTTGTACAAACCAAGGATCATGGTTTTTGACAGCCTGAACTATTCTTATGAGTAACTTGAGGGACATCCGAAAGTGGTGGCGAAAATGTTCATTATAAGTTGGATTTTCAGCAAAGTAATTTTGAAACAGATTTGCAGCAGCGCTCCTTCTCGATCACAAAAGATTGTCTTGTGCCCAGGAACGGAGCTTCCAGGTGCCCTTGAACTTTGCCCAAAGTGAGGCAAAAGATGATTATAATTTTGAATTGTTTGCAAAATCAAATGCTCTTCATCATCAGAAGAAGACGACGAAATATTGTGATGAATTATGATGAAACTTTGCTTGAAGAGCTTTAATACATAGTGGTTTCAATCACCAAAGCACAATCCGTATTCTTTTAATTCGAGCCCTCCATTTCAATCATAAAAGCACAAATTCATCTTGACCATTCATTTCAACCATCAAAGCATAATCCGTGTGCTTTTAATTCGGGCCTTCCATTTTATCACAAAAGCACAAAGTTATCTTGACCATTCATTTCAACTACCAAAGCACAATCCATGTGCTTTTAATCTGGCCCTCCATTTCAATCACAAAAGCACAAAGTCATCTTGACCATTTATTGCAATTACCAAAGCACAATCCATGTGCTTTTAATCCGGGTCCTCCATTTCAATTACAAAAGGAAGCACAATCCATATGTTTTCCCTTTCTATAAATATCATATTTGACCACATATGTTCTTTGCACTCCTTTGCAATTAGAAATTCAATTCTCTTTCGTCCCTAACAAGTGCCTCGAAACGTCACGCCAAGCCAACTTCTCTCATTTTGAAGATCAACACATTTCCCTAATCTATATTGATATTACTCAAGACCCAATTGTGGGCATTAATCAATCCAAAGATACACTTTGGTCACACATTTTAGCAAAATACCACTCAAAAAAGCCCAACCAACTACTTCCATAAGAGATCGGAGCTCAAGATCGTTGCGCAACTGAATGTCAATCATCTTGAAGGATATAAGAAAATTCAACACATGCATAGTCACAATAGAAAATATGAAGCCAAATGGGGCAAATGAACAAGACATTGTAAGTCATATTTCAATGGATTATTTCTTTTCATTTGTTTCCTTGATTTTTGTCTTTGATTTTTCAAATAATTTCCACCTTATGGACCGTGTAGATTCGGATGGCAAAAGACTATATGATAGCACATAAGACTATAAGCATGGCTTCAAATTTGACCACACTTGGCCTATACTTGAAAATTTTGTGAAAACTGAAACTGTAGACCTCTTTCTGACCCCGAAGAAAATGTTTAGGAGACCCATACTCCTCCAACCCCTAGTTTCAGTTTTCACAAAATTTTCAAGTATATGCCAAGTGTGATCAAATTTGAAGCCATGCTCATAGTCTTTTGTGCTATATTATAGTATTTTGCCATCTGAATTTGCATAGTCCATAAGATGGGAATTATTTGAGAAATCAAAGACAAAAATCAAGGAAACAAATTAAAAGAAATAACCCATTGCAATATGACTTTCAATGTCTTGCTCATTTGTCTCACTTGGCTTCGTGTTTTGTATTGTGATTATGCATGCGCTGAATTTTTTTGTACTTCAAGAGGATTGACATTCGGTTGCGCAACGATCTTGAGCTCCGATCTCTTATGGAAGTAGGTGGGTTGGGCTTTTTGGAGTGGTATTTTGCTGAAATGTGTGACCAAAGTGTATATTTAGATTAATTAATGCCCACTATTAGGTCTTAAGTAATATCAAGATAGATTAGAGAAAGGTGTAGATCTTCAAAATGAGAGAAGTTGGCTTGGTGTGACATTTCGAAGCAATTGTTTAGGGAAGAAAGAGAATTGAACTTCTAACTGCTAAGGAGTGTGAAGAACATATGTGGTCAAATATGTTATCTATAGAAAGGGAAAGCACATGGAATGTGTTTCCTTTTGTGATTGAAATGGAGGTCGGATTAAAAGCCATGGATCGTGCTTTGGTAATTGCAATAAATGGTCAAGATGACTTTATGCTTTTGTGATTGAAATGGAGGCCCCGGATTAATAGTACATGGATTGTGCTTTGGTGGTTGAAATGAATGGTCAAGATGACTTTGTGCTTTTGTGATTGAGATGGACGACTGAGATTAAAAGCACATGGATTGTTCTTTGGTGATTGAAATGAATGTTTAAGATGATTTTGTGCTTTTGTGATTGAAATAAGGGCTAGGATTAAAAGCACATGGATTGTGCTTTGGACATTGAAACCACTATATATTTAAGCTCTTCAAGCAAAGTTTCATCACAGTATTTCTTTACAATGTTTCATCACAATATTTCGTCGTCTTCTTCTTCTGATGAAGACCAAATGAATTTGCAATCAATTCAATATTATAATCATCTATTGCCTCACTTTGAGCAAAGTTCAAGGGCACCTAGCAGCTCAGTTCGTGGGCACAAGACAATCTTTCGTAATCGAGAAGGAGTTGCTTCAAATCTGTTTCAAGATTATTTTGTTGAAATCCAACTTATAATGATGAGCATTTTTGCCGCTGCTTTCGGACGTCCATCCAGTTACTCGTAAAAATAGTTCAGGCTCCTTGGTTTGTACAGCGAAGAGATGCAACTGGTAAGTAAGGTTTGTCTACTTTACAAAAATACCTATTGCATTTCGTATACTTGCATATGCACTTCCTGTTGATGTATCTGATGGATATATTAAAATTGGTGAGTCGACTGCTATTGAGTACATGAAGAGGTTTTGTAGAGTAATTTGTCACATCTTCACACCATAGTATCTTCGAAGCCCTATTGCTGCTGACATTGCTAGACTTGTTTATTTTGGTGAGCAACTAGGATTCCCAAGGATGCTAGGGAGTTTAGATTACATGTATTGTAAGTGGAAGAATTGTCCGACAGCGTAGGCAGGTAGATATGCAGGTCGAAGTGGACATCCAATAATTATTCTCGAAGCTGTAGCTGATTATGATCTCTATATATGACATGCATATTTCAGGATGTGGGGTGCTAACAATGATATTAACGTATTGGAAACATCTCATCTTTTCAACAACCTAGCTCTAGGCATTTCCCCACATATGCATTTGTCATTAACATAAAGGAATTTAATATGGGTTATTACCTAGCTGTTGTATATACCCTAAATGAGCAATTATTGTGCAAACTATATGTACGCTAGTTGGTTCCAATAACATACATTTTGGGATAAAACAAGAATCGTGTAGATAGAATGTTAGACGTGCCTTCGGAGTCCTCTAAAGTAGTTTTTTCAATTGTGGCAAATCCAGCACGTTTTTGGGGTGCAAGTTATTTGGGAGATATTATGACTTCCTGCATAATGATGCACAATGTGATAATTGAGGATGAACAAGACTTTGATTCTCCAATTGAAGTTGCAAAAGATGTGTCAGCCACATATATTGAATTTGCATCACCTCAACCTGATCGAATTAGAAGTTTTACGAAGCGGTTTAGTGAAATTAAAGACACAAACGCACATTTTGAGCTCCGGAATGCACTTTGATTCATTTGTGGAATGAATATTCATCTTCGAAAATTAGACATTATATAACCAATCATTTTTATTTAAGTAATTTGAATTTTTTTTTGCAATTATTGTAGAATCTCAATTATGTTTTTTTGATAAATATATTATTATGTTAATTTAATTATATACAATAATTACATTTAAAATTGATTTGTAAAATTAGAAAATGAATATGTTATGGAATATTCTTTTTCTACCTTAAAATAGGGGAAACCGTTGGAGGCGAAACACTGTTTCCGCACTTAAATATGGATATGGCTCCCCTAGAGTGACGGAAACCATTGGAGTTGCTCTAAGTTGTTCGAGTTTAGGGTAGAAATATATCCAAACTTATTTGTTAATTGGTTCTACACACGACCGAATGGATTTTACTGTACGCATTTCAGGTTAAAAGATTAAAAGTGAATTTCTAAATTGTGATCTTTTTTATTTCTCTTACCATACATTACTAGTATTTGCAAGAGTTTATTTTAAGCATTTTTTTTTTTGCTTTTTGATTTCATCAGTAGTTTTTTAATATTTGCAAAATCTGTTTTGTGCATTACCTTCTCTAAAATTAAGCAACTAAATTACTTAATTAAACAGTTTCTTTTAAGCATCTATTGAGATGCTTTTGTTGCTTAAAACAACATAATTTCCAAAACAACCGAAAACATTTGCTTTTTTATATTAATTCCAAAAAATAAACATTTGCTTTTTTATATTAAACCCAAAAAAATTCGTACTTTTATTATGAATTACTTATAATATGCAGTTGCAAACACAAGCATAATCATCGAAAGGAAAATATTCTTCCATCCTAGAGTTGAACAAATAGTCATAGTGATTCCAATATAAAAGCTCTCAAAGCCCAATATAAAAGCTTGGATTAATGGACTTGTGGAAAGTACTGTGGGCTTTTATTCTGACGGGCCAGCTTCATCGGTTATTGAAACTATAAGCTTGTATTTCGGTTTTTACAGTAGGATCTTTTTAGATATCACATACATTTCTATCCATATATTTTACTAATATTTAATGAGCAAATATCCAAATTATTACTTTAAAAAATAATTAATTCCTAAAATGTTACTCTATAAAAACTAATTCCTAAAACATTACCCCTAAAAGAAAAATCTCAATCTATTAGCATATTAAAAAGGAAATATCTTCCAAATTGAAAAGACTTTCCTTTTAAAACAATGGTAATAAGAAATAGAATATCGATTTTTCAACCAAAAATTGTTTTTATTTTCAAAAAACTCTATTTAAAAAATATTTATGTATAAAAATATTACCTGTCACATAGTAATTTAAAAATACACATTTCTAATTTTAAAAAATAAAAATAAAAATCGTAACTATAAATATCTATGCAAAAAGTATATTATCTTCAAACATAAAACTTAAATTAAAAATGTATTTAAATAAAATAGGATGTCCTACTTCTTAAAATTTACTGTGTGTAGATATTCTTATTACATATTTATTTTGAAATATTTAGAATATTAAATTCGTATTGAAATATTTAGAATATTAAATTCGTATTAAATATTTAGAATATTAAATTCGTATTAAATATTTAGAATATTAAAATTTACTGTGTGTAGATATTCTTATTACATACTTTTTAAGTATAAATTCGTATTTTTAATTTAGAGATATTTAGAATATTAAATAAAATTTATTTAACTTACTGTGTGATGTCAATGATTTGTTTTATCGATATTTCAAAATATAAAATGTTTTAAATAAAAATTATAAATGCATTTTTAAATGTACTGTCATATATATATATTTATGATATAGATTTTTAAATATAGATTTTTAAAAATAAATAACATAAAATAATTTTTTTTTGAGATTCTCATTTGATAATGTGTGTTGGTATCTTTTTTCAAGAAAGTTAGAAATAATATGTTTTTACTATTGAAAATGGAAGTTTGTTTAGAAAAAAATAAGTTTAAACGTTTAGAAGACATTTCGTTTTTAATATGATAATAGATTGAGAATTTTTTTGATAAATAATATTTTGGGAATTAGTTTAGATAAAGTAATATTTTGGAAATTATTTTTATAAAATTAATACTCCCTCCGTCCCGCTAATTCTGTCCCAGTTGACTTCGGCACGGAGATTAAGAAATTTTAGTTTAGTGTGTATTTTATGAGTTTTAATTGTATAAAGAAAATGACACAGTTTTCGAGGAGTGGTTGGTGGAAAGAAATGAGAATTATCCAAATTTTTGCAAGGCTAGTAAAAGGCAATCGATTTTTATTTTTTATATTTTTTTTATATTGTATTTGAAGAAATAATCTAAAGTTTTCGAAAAGATAAAAATCATAATTTTCTGAGTTCGGAGCGGAACATAATCGAGTGAGAGATAGATTTTTGAAAAAAGAGAATATAAAAATGTGGGGGTTGAGTAGTGAGTAAGGAGGACCCACTTCATTTTATGTTTAAAAGTAATTTTTACTATTTTAGGAAAGAGGACAGTAATAGCGGGACAGCCCGATTAGGCAAGTAGGACAGTAATAGCGGGACGGATGGAGTATTTTGGAACTTTGCTCAATTTTTACTTTGGGTGTTGAAAACGGAAATTAGAATTACAGTAAAACTTTTATATAGTAATATCATTGGGACTGGGCAAAACATTACTATAGGAGGCTATTACTAACTAGAAAGTTTATATGTAAAAATTACAAATTTTTAATATAACTTATATATATTGTTTAGTATTTGAAAATGTGCCCATTCATATTATAAAATCACAAATGTACGTGTTAAATTTCGAAATAATGGTGTCGATGACTTAGAAGTTACAAACAGATTGGATCAATAGAACAAAAGAATTGTAGCATATTTGATGCATCAGATTAAGGAACTTCATTACAGTAACCAAATGGATATGAATGTTTTCCTCGATCATCTGAATGAACAACAAGTAGCGTATGTATTAACTGAAGAAGAAATCAATAAGGAAATCAATCAAGAAATACAAGGTGATAATCTTGAGGATGAGAGTGTAAAAATGGAAAAGTCTCGTATCAATAAGCTTGAAGAATGTAGGACAAGCTCAAAATGTTTTGGATTCAACATGAAGGTGATTGTGCTTATTAAGAATACGCAAATTAAAATCATGTGGTGTTGATTCAAAAAAATTAATCATTAACACAAACTACTTTAGATAAATATTTCATATCATCTTGAGTTTATATAACATAGTTATATAGTTTTGGATGTTTAAGTTTAATGTATTTTATTATTATATGGAGGTAAGTTTACTAAGGATGTACTTGAAGAAAACATGTAATATCATAATGTAGAGGTTATTACTATTTATAACTGATCTCAAATTGGATTATAATTTTTTCATTATTATAGAGAAGTTATTACTGTATTCATTCAATCATTTTTCAATGGGTAGCTAACCTTAAGTCTTTTGTCATTTTTTGTAATTTACGAAACTATTACGGAAGTATAGTTCTAATTTGCAAGTGGGCAGCGGTTTCATAATTTTTCTTTGTTAAAAATAAAAAATAAAATACTACGCAGATTGCAAAGTACTGAGGTTTTTAATCAACTTCTTAATTTGCAAAAAGTTGTGTTCCAACTTTTAACTATCGGAACAAAATTGAAAAATTTATTTCAACTTCTAATTAAGGAAGTTGATTTTTTGTCATGATAGGACATATGTAACTAATGATTTAATTGTGTGTATATTTTAGTCATGTATATTTTAGTGGCATTCATAGAAAAATTTATTTAGTAAATATATGATTGAAGAAAAAGATGTTAAAAATTTTTGAATATATTTTAAAGACATGATGATTAAGCATTTGGCTTTTCTCTTTCACCATTAACATATTGTGGTTGTAGCCCATCAAATTTAAATAATCTTAGTTAGGGTTAGGGTGTAAGTGGTTCCGCTCCGAACCGCAAAACCGGCCGGACCGAACCAAACCAAACCGAAAAATGTGGTTCGGTTTGGTTCGGTTTATTTTTTTAGAAACCGTTTACATTCGGTTCAGTTCACGGTTTCAAGAATTTTTGAACGGTTCGAACCGAACCGAACCGAACTAATATCCTATTTTTTAATTTTTTTTATTTAATATTTGTTTTTCTTATATGAGAATATTGTTGGATTTAGATATTAGATTTAAGTTTAGATCAATTCTATTCTATACAAATGAAGAGAAAGGAGTAACAACTCTATACTTATGAATTCGGAATGAGTGACATCTTATAAACTATTATTCTTGCATTATTTAAGATTTAAAAAATAAATACAAAAATAAAAAAGTGAACCGATGAACCAAACCGAACCGAACCATTTATAAGCGGTTCGGTTCGGTTCCGATATTGAAAAATCCATCAAACCGAACTGAACCAAACCATTTCTTTGTGTTTGGTTCGGTTCCTAAAATACATAAAAAGTCGAACCGAACCGAACCGTTACACCCCTAATCTTAGTAATGAGAACATGAAAAGCTTTTCTCCTCTTTTTCTCATGTTGCTAAGATGCTCTTGCATGTGCATCATTAAAGTAGATCTCTTTTGATTATCGATCCTCACCACACGTAAATTACCGTCGTCATTCATATAAAACAGAATACTCGTTTGATTTATCTCATTTTCCTTTTCGAACTATTCCACTTAATTTATTTCATTTCCTAAAAAGAAAATAAATACTGCAAGCACTTCTATATTTTCTTTGTGGGACTCACTCATCTTAATTTTTATGTCGAAAAAAATGAGACAAGTAAAATGGGATATAAGGATTATAAAATATTAGTAATAGAAATTCCCACTTAAAAATGGTGTGGTGACTTAACAATATGTGTATGTCACAGACAAATCGACAATGCATGTTATATATGCAATATGTATATTTCAAGAGAGAGAATTAGCAAAGCCAAGATAAGATGCAACTGAAAATGGGATTTGTTAAAGAGAGTTTTGCTCTTTTACCCATTCCACATAAAAAAAAACACAATAATACACATTCCTTAAACTTCTATTCACTAAATACCCAAGATTACGAATTTACCCTCAAATTTTAACAGTTTTCTTATTTGTTTTGTGATTATATTTTTTTTTGTTAAAATCTTTCAGTGCCGATAGAGTGCCTATGAATGCCGATGAGTGCCTACGGTTTATTTTAAATAAATAATATAGGAATTCGAAAATAAACATGAGTGTCTATGGGTGCCGATAATGTTTATCGGCACCCATGGGCACTCTTTAATTTTTTTTAAACAACAAGGTCCCTCTATCATGTTATCGGCACCCATAGTGGGACTTGTTTTCGAAAACAAGTATGAGTGCCTAAGAGTGCCGATCATGTTATCGGCACCCATAGGCACTGTTTATTTATTTTTTATTTTTTTAAACAACAATGCTCTATCGATCGATGGCAGTGCCGATGAGATTTTTTGCTCAATCGGCACTGTACAGTATATTCGGTGCCTATGACAGTACCTTTAGCAGTGCCGATGGATTGCCTTAGTCTATCGGCACTCGTTATTAAAATTATTTATCAATTGATTTATAAAAATAAAAAATAAAAAAATTTGTGAGTGCCTATGGCAGTGCCAATGGATTGTCTTAGCCTATTGGCACTCGTTATTAAAATTATTTATCAATTGTTTTATAAATAAAAAAAATTAAATTTTAAAATTTCCAGTGCCGATAACAATTAATCGGCACCCGTAGGGTCCTATCGGCACCCATTGCTAATTGAAAAAAATAAGGATAAATAAATAATATTGGGTATTCTGTAACTATTATTATAGTTTGTGGGTAGAACTGTGTTTTTTTTAAATATATTGGGTAAAAAGCCTATTTCCACTTTGTTAAAACCCCTTTTTCTGGGTGTGTGTAATATTATTGATTATAATAATTTAGGGGTGAAAGTAATAAGTGAATACACATACACTACGCAATAATGGATGCGAGAGTTGCACCATGTGAGTCGATTCATCTGCTGTCTCGCATTAAAGTTTTTCCCATATTTCACACTATTACCACTGTATGATTCTCTCTCTTTCATGCCTTTGTCTGCCTCTCTTCTCTCTCCTCTTTCCCTTCTGAAATCTAGATTCACTTATTAGCTTTTTAAAACCTTGGTCAGAGACCTCTGTTCGATCTTGAGAGAGAGAAAGAAATGGCTCCACTCCAAGAAAGGAGGCTACTTCTGCTGCATCTACTCCTACTTCTCATCACTTCATCACTAGTTTCTGCATCTAAATCTCAAAATCATCACATCTTTACCAGAACAAGATTGCTACTGGAGTTGGAAGAAGACACCAATGATGTTGAGCCAATCATCAAGAAAACCACCACAAAATCTCCCACCAAAAACCAAACAAAACTCATCAAACCATCTTCTCCAACTTCAGCCAAGAACCAAACCAAACTCACCAAAACCTCAAATCTTGCTCCAAAAAACCAGACCAAACTCATCAAAACCTCAAATCTCCCACTCAAAAACCAAACCAAACTCATCAAATCACCATCCGACTCATCCAAGAACAAGACCAATCTCACCAAAACAACCACTACTTCATCACAAACACCCACCAAATCTCAGATCAAGAAACTCAACTCCACCACTATCCTAGCCAAGAAATCGTCAGATCAACCCAAACCCAAAACTCCCATTTCCAAGAAACCCACAAAGCAGATTGTTCTAGAAGATGAAGATGAAGATGATCTGGTATCAGAATTTACAGACCTCCCATCAAAATTCCAAGAAACATTCCTCCCAGACATGGAGAGAATCTCCAAAACATCAAAAATCTACCTCACAAGATACAACAAGGAGTTCACAAAGGGATTCAAGCCATACGTCGGTGACAAATATGCATCAACTATTGCATCCATCATCTCATTCGCATTCATCACCATCCCACTCATTCTAGTCTCTCTCATCTTCAGCAAGATCAAAGCCTACTTCTCTCTCCAAAAACTCCTCATCTTCGTCCAAATCTACCTCTCCATATACTTCACCATTCTGGGGCTCTCCTCATTGATCACTGGGCTTGAGCCACTCAAATTCTTCTATACTACTTCTCACTCCACCTATGTGTGTGTACAAGTTCTCCAAACCCTAGCTTATGTGTTGTACCTGCTGCTTCTGCTGATGTACCTCGTTCTTGTTTTCTCCACTGAAACTGGGATTGCCACAAAGCTGTTGGCCCTGGCCCAGACTGTCGTCGGCTTCGCAGTAGGGCTGCATTATTATATTACAGTCTTCCGTAGGGCCGTTTTGCATCAGCCTCCGAAGGCCAGTTGGAAGGTTCATGTTCTGTACGCCACGTGTTTCGTTGTGATTTCTCTGCTGGGGAGGCTTGATAGAAGTAAGAAGACTTATTTGGAAGAGGGCGGCGAAGAGGGGAAGAAGAGTTAGCCGTTTTTTATTCGAAAAAAAAAAGAAAGATAATATATTTTCTGAAATTCCCTTTTTTATTTTTCTTTATGAATTTCATCATTTTGATAAGAAGCAGAGAAAAATCTTTGCTCAATATTTCACGAGAATTGTAATCTATCATGGTTGTTTTTTAAGGATGAATCTTCATTAGAAGCAGCTCGACCACTCGATCATTCAATGCATAGATAACTTCTATGCTCCGACGAATTTAGTAAGTTCATAAATAAGTATAAGATAGTACTAACAATATTTTATACACTCAAAACCATTTATTAACGCATCAAACATATTTTATTTCAACTAAAGATGAGATGATCGAGACAAACTTTAACCACTTGAGAAAGACTATCTTTGGTTGAGTGAAAAGCAAATTTGGTGCTTAAACTTTTAACTATTTATAAAAGTATAGGTATTAACAAAATTTAATTATGTATATGAATTTTAAAATTTTTATTAAAATACATAAATTTTCAATTCATAAAATTGCACGTTGACGAAACACTTCGACAAAATTGGATCTGACGGGTCAAACGACGTGGTATTTAACGGCTTAGTTGGCTGAGATATTTATTCACATAGGAAACTCTGTAATATTTCTCACCTATAAATACATGAAGTTTAAGTTTCATTTGATTTTGCGATTTCAAACTTTAAATATTACTAAATCATTTAAAAATATTTTAGAATTAAAATGACTTCATTTAGTAAATATCCGATAAACGTTTTTAGTTGCTGGCCGATTTGTCCACTTTAGAATTTTAATTGTCCACGTCAGCTTTAATTTGATTTTTTTTTTATTCGTATGCATGCAATTTCTAACGAATTAAAAAAATCACATTTTAATAAGCATTTAAAAAGTCATGTATAAATTAAATTTTGTCCAAACTTATATTTTTACTCTAATATCTTAATATAAAAATAATTGAAAGTTTAGACACCAAATTTATATTCTTTTCTTATTTGTAAATGAAATGCGGTCAGATTTCAAAAAGAAAAAAATTATTGTCACATCATAAATTATTAATCTTTAACGTAGCTGACCTGGACGATAATGAATATTCAGAATATTCATTCCAAAAGTTAAAGGCAGTATAACTATAGACACCATATCAACAAATAAATAAATAAATAAATAAAAGAAAAGGGAAACATAGAAAGTAAGACTTAATTTGTGGAGAAAATATAATTAAATTTCGATAAAATAAAGTTTGATGAAGTAATAATTTCGCTTAAATAATACTCCCTCCGTCCCATTGAAAACGACGCGTTTCCAATGGGCGCGGGAATTAAGAAAGTAGATAAAGTAGGTGAGAGAAATGATAAAATATGATAAAGTAGGTGAGAGAAATGATAAAGTAGGTAAGAGAAAATAATTAATATAATGAAAGTAGATAAAGTAGGTGAGAGAAATGATAAAATATGATAAAGTTATTTCCTTTTTTGGAAACGTGTCGTTTTCAGTGGAACGACCCGAAAAGGAAAACGTGTCGTTTCCAGTGGGACGGAGGGAGTACTTAATTTCTTTTGGTCTCAATTTGGGTCAGTATACTAAAGTAATAATTTCGCTGAATGCATTAAGTAATAAAAAAAAAAAATCCTTAAGGTTCGAATGAAAATATAAAGTAATAATTACTGATTTAAGAAAAATATATATAGACAATTGTAATATTACAATAATACAATAATCATTTCTTATAAATACATTATTTTCTATTCCCACCTAAACAAAAATTATCATCCTTAACTTTCTGCAAAGTATAGACAACTTTTATATTTGGCTCGTGTTGTAGCAAATAATTATTTAAGGTGGTTATTGTTTGAAATAAATATTTTAATCACACAATTATAATAATTGTACTATCATCTCGTTTAAGATTATCTTCTTCTTCATCATTCCCTGGCACAAGTGTTTCAATAATTTATTCACTAATTGGTAATTCCATAGTTGCATCATTCTCAATAGCTAAAAGATCTTGATCATTCATAGCATTGATATAGCGTAAATTAGAGATGACATTACCTAATGTTTGAAATCTTTATCTAATTTAAGGACTTTAGTTTAAGTAGATCATTTTCTGTTGAATGAATCATTTTGTTTTTTTATATATATGAGGATTTTTTTTAATAAAACTATTGAGTTTTTTTTTTTAAATCAAATAATTTGACTTGTTTTATATGTAGTTCATATTCAATTTGTACATTTTTAACATCATTTTACTAACGCAAATACTAAAACCTTTTATTTTTTTAATTTTTACACAAATTAAATTATTAAAAAAATTAAATTTAATACACATTTAATTTATTTTATGTAATTTTTTTTTCTAAAGTAATAAATATTTATTTATCGATAAATGAATAATTTATTTATCGATGATTAAATAACTTTGTTCAATAAATATTTTTTCCGATCCTAAACATATTTCTTTAAAGAGATTTAAAAGATTTAACGTTACGTGGAATGTTGGGGCTTTGGTTCGGATGTGTCGGTGCAACATGTGATGAAGAGAGAAAAACACAGAATACACAACCACCGACAGCATTGGATCCAATTTTCTCTCTCATGATAATATAATATACTTATAATACTAATTTTGAACTGAGACTACTGCAGACTTGACACACCTATTTCAATTCTAAATCACATCATAATTATAACTTCTCAACATCAGGCCCTTATCATTGTCACCCCTATTTTAATTTATTGCTATTTAATTCTATGACAGTATGAATGCGTTACCCAATATGTCCTATTATCTCAGCTTTACAAACTTCTATGCAGTAAAATGAAATTAAATATTTCGCAAAATATAGTATACATAATACTATACCCATGGGTAAATGAGTAACCAATACTGAACTTTGGTATCTGGATATAGCCTTTGCTAACATAGAAACAAAACTCAATATATGCTTTCAATTCATATCTCACACGGCTTATCTCATATTCTATAAAGCTCTCAGCTATGGCTGTAGGCAGCAAGAACTGGATTAGATTTTCTACGTATGAATTGCTACACACAATTTTTTAAAGCTTACTTTTTATTTTGTATACAGAATAATCATCTACATAATGTGGCTTCTTTCTGAATAGATCCAACAAGGGTAGCAAAGAACAGGCGAGCATACCGTTTAATGTACTTCTCTGTTGCTGGAACGCAGTCTAACTGTTGCCTAGTCCAAAGAAAATGCACCATCGCAATACCTGGAAACTTAGGGTAGATGTGTAAGAGGGGGGGCCAAGGGATTGCGCTCAAACATCGACATGTTTTTTCGGTTCTGGGAAATATCAGCCAGTTATCTGAATCCAGAAGCAGAAATATTACCTTTCACTGAACTTCTCAGTGGCCTCAGAGGCATACAGAAGGGTCTCACTGGCTTTCTCAAGAACCATATAAAGCTCCTTTCCTCTAACAATCTGAGTGATGATCCAAGCATTGTTTTTTGCTCTAATGCATAGTTCTAGATCCTTTCCACGACCTGATTTCTCCGATTTAGCTCTAGCCTTTTCTGACTCGACCTCTTCTCGGAGCTTACTTAGGGAAACTAAGGATTCCTGGTCCACCACGATTAGGAAATACCCAGATTCCAAGAATATGAGATGATTAATATAAGATAACAAATACCAGGGGTTAGAAAGTGCACGACTCATATATGCTATTTAAATACAGCACATAAATGCATCCAGCAGTATTCTGAGCTGAAGTGAAGAATCTGTAACAGCTTACAATCATGTCCACTCAAGATCATGCAGGGTAAAATGAGAATAAGTTCTAAATCATGCCCAACAAGATTAGATCTTAAACTATTAGCATGTTCGAATATGGACATGGATAATATCAATAACATGAAAATTACTGAATGAGCAGGCCAAACCTTTGACAAAGTTGTTATTTTTCCAGGCGGTGATGCCCTAGATACATATCTATCACCATCCACCAACAGATAACGATACCCGCTTACATGGTATGCATTTTCACCACCCCATCCTCTTGACAGCTTCTCTTCAACTTTAAGTATCTTCAGTGATGCCTACGATAAACAGAATATATCAAATTTTCTCAGCGAGTGAATAATGAAACTGACATTCCAATATCAATTTCATACTATATCATGAACCAAAAATCTAGGAAGTATAATTAACTTGGAAATGATCTACAAACTCATCAATCATGTACACTAACCAGGAATCCGAGACAGAACTACTTCATGCAAAAATTCAACTTGTTAAAAATTAGAGGAGGAAACTCACATTTTCGATAATTTGCTGCTTGAGCAGAGCAATTCCTTGCTCTCCACTGACAGATGAGACTGGAACCAGAAGTATAACACTGAGGCCCCTATGTTGATAAGCTAATAGAAACATTTTCTCCTCTGTTTGATGAAGCCAAATTGTTGGGCATGTAGGCACTAAACTATTAACTTATGTACCCCAAATATCAGTTCTAAGAAAACCGTCCTTCCCCTTGGACCACTTGGAATGCTCCAAAGGCCTCACTAAAGGATAACTGTGCCTTCTAATTGGGGATGAATCATGCAAACTGTAGTACTGATCCATGGCAGAGCCAGAATTAACAAGTAAAGCTCTAGCATAAGTATTGCTTGCTGTGGATGTTTTACGTGAATAAGACCATGAACTTGCTCCATGGTATAGAGCAAGAGGAGTCAACCTTAGAATAGCATAGGTGAATAGGTTGAGCGAGTCAATCTGAAAAAAGAAGAGAGTCAATCATAATTGAAAAAATGATGCTCCACACTGTGGGGGAGAGAACGTCGAAAAATGCTGTGCATCACAGGTACACCTTAATTGCAAAGGGTTTAGGCGCCTACAGAAATAATAAATGATAATCAACACAATCATAGGAAGATGAAACCATACAGAAGAAAGATTTGTGGAGACAAGTAGATCCTGGAACATGGTCATTGAGTAGAACTGTGTTTCCCCCACACAAGATTCCAACACTGTCACAAGAGACTGAAAGAAACCTGATATAAGGTGACATTTCATTACAAACATACACTGATATTATCACAATTGAAATACTATCAGGCAACAAACACACATTTGACATCCTTAATGCCTGAAGGTACTATATTGATCAAGTAAAAGATAGACACATGAAGAGACATAAATCTCAACATATGGGGCTTAGTTAACCAATAATTCTAAAATAGACCAATCTATCATGAAGTCAAACCTCTACCTGGATACATATCTCTGCTTGACCTTTGCATACTCCCCATAGAGTAAAAAGATTACACACCATTTATTATGATGAAGATGAAGTTAAAGTAGACTAATTTAAAAAAATTTAAAAGAAGAAGGAATGATGGTAAGCATATTTACCAGCTTCTAAACAAATATCCAAAGAGAAGAATTGCACAATGTTATGAGATACATGAGCGTAAACATTATGTTAATTAAAAAAATATATATATAAGGAACATTCCCATAAATTTTACACATGAAATAGCCGGGATGTCTTCATTAGATGTATCATTAGGCAGCTATTTTTAACAACAAAATCCTAAATTAAAGTGTTCAAACAAATAATTGACTTCTAATACTTAGTCTAACACGCAAGGGAGATAAGCAAAAACAGTAAACCAGTTTTTTTTTCATTTGGCCCAAATTCGATACTTTCCATTTCTTCAACTCATTTTGTCCTTTTTGCAATTGAAGGGAAATGCGGCTATAAATTCAAAGGCATTTTTTATACCAAACATGAATCTGTTGGTTGACAAGAGTACCTTTCAGGATGTCAATTAAGGTCGACTGATAGATTTAGTAGTATAAGAGAATATCCAAGAATACTCGAGAAGTCTAAAGGAGAGGAGCAGATGCTCTCAAAGAGTACTGTAAAACTCTATTTGGATTTAGAGTTTTGAATCGTGAAACTCCAGAATACAAAACACAAACAGAGACCAAATATCCATTAGATGCTTAATTTTTGCCATAACTCATTGCCAATTAATCAGAATAGAATGGCATTGCACAAACATGGAAACTCAGCAGATGAACAATATTTAACAAAGCATTCTACCTCATCAATGAGAAATTATTAAGATTTTTGCCCATGAACATGCAATAATTGCAAGAAACTGACCTGAACTTCTATAGCAGCTTCACGCCCCACAGTTAGCATCTGCAGTGTTCCATGCTCTTTGAGGGAGTCACGGAAATTTGGCAACTTAAGTTTCTTCCCAACAGAAAAATCTGACCCAAAGAGAAAATGCAAGGTGTGAAAATGTCAACTTCAGATTGCTCCAAGATCACAAATGAAACGTGAATCACTGATTTAGCAACTGCAGCATTACCCCAGCAGCAATATTCCAATGGAGATCGCTTTTCACATGCTGACAATTATTTACTTATGTTGAAACAATAGCAAATACAAGAAAAACAGTATCCTAGTGTATCTACAATAGCTTAACATATAAGTAAGTACGACTCACCACTCAAGAAGTCCATGATGAAATAGTACAAATGGGATCTAACCAGTCCTCCACTCGGTTCTTTATCAACCAGTGCCCTAACATATCCATGAAACATCACAAAAAGGGAATGAACTTCTTTAAGAACTCTGCATAAAGCATCAACTCGCCGAATGGATTCTGAATCCTCTTTCTCTACTACCTACTCAAGGAGAAGATATAAATACCAATAATATGTTAGGAACAACAAACGAGCAATGAGATTGCAATATATAAAACATCAGTTTTGTAGATAACATTCTAGTCTGTTCTCATTTTGTACTCCTACATCCAAATTTTGTGAGACGGAGCCCTATAGCTAGGGTTGGAAATGCATCTCAGGTACATCAATTAGTAGGTATGAGAGGCTTAATGTCGGACCCTCAAGGACAAATGCTTGATTTACCCATTCAAAGCAATTTACGCGAAGGGCTTTTGTTAACAGAATATATAATTTCTTGTTACGGAGCCCGTAAAGGGGTTGTGGACACTGCTGTACGAACATCAGATGCTAGATATCTCGCGCGCAGACTTGTTGAAGTAGTTCAACACATTGTTGTACGTCGAATAGATTGTGGTACCGTCTGTGGTATTTCACACATTTTGTACTCCTATATCCAAATTTTGTGTTCTCATCTTTACTCTTCTATCCAAAATCTTGTGCAATGTATTTTCGGGATGTACTAAATCAACTCTCAATATTCTAATCCATGTATTTCTAAGATATTGTCACGAATTGATACGGTTATGCAAGAACAGAAAACAATAAAAGACAGATGAGGCTGCGGTTACAAAGAACAGCAACAAACCGTGAGTGTTTTATTTTTCATTCTTGATTTGTTGCATAATCGTATCAATTCAGAAAAGATATTCCAAAAACCAGCTTCATTTTTTAGATGCAAGGCCGTTTCAACTACCCTCCCAGTTCTAGCAACAGCTTGATATGAGTACCACTAACACTATATCCTACTTTTTGACTCTCCCGTCTACACAATGGTCAAAATGGGAGGGTGTATCATGAAGACTAGTTAATTTGATGCCATAAATTCTACCATCACTTCAAGAGAACATTCAAAATGATGACATCTGTTAAATTAGTATAAATTAGCTTAAATTGCATAAAGGTCTAATACCTTGACAAGCTTGTTGTTATTATTCTATCACAGGCTGCAAATCAGCATAAAAATTTAAGAATGAACTTCAAATGTCAAAACTCACAAAATTAAGAGCTCTATAAGCCTCATAAGTTGTTTTAATATGATTAAAAGATGTATTCAATAAATAGACAGTAAGCAGCATGAGACCAATTGCATTAATCTAAAGGAGGGGGGACAGCCAGTCTCGTAAGTGCATTAGGTGAACAGTGAACTAGATGGTCTCCTGATCTAGTAAGTAAATTAGCTTATACTACATGCTTCTGAATTGAACACTAAGAAGAGTTAAAGCTTTGTAAGGAAACATTATCATACCAGCACCATCCATATATCTGGCTCTGCCTCATAAAAAACATGAGAATGCTTCTCAGCTTCAATCACCTCGCAAGGAGCATCTGGAGAGAAAATTCTGCAGGGAAAAAAATATGGAGTCTAAACGACTAACCAGCATAATCAAAAATTCCAATTACTTGCTCCAATTCAAACTGATGATGAAACATTCAACATTGTCCTTGTCACAAAATAAGAAGCATGCTTGCTAATGCCATATTAAACATGTAAATGAGAAACACAGCAATTATCTACCTTGTAAAAGTTATCAGTCCTTCACTGAGGCCAATAACCGATAGCTGACCTGAAAGGGGTAAATCTGCAGGATAGAAAAAGAGAATTTTATCCAACTCCTGTCCCTCTGTTTGGCCTCTCCTCAAATCAAACACACATAATTTAATCGCTTCGCTTGCATCACTCTCAAATGTCAGCCCCATTTAAGCCTTAACCCCAAATTCTCACCTAGCAATACAAATTCAAATCAGTATACATGCATAATGACCAACATAATCAGTTCTTCCAATCAAATTTCGTTTCCTAACAAAACACGGTTCTTTTTTCTCCAAAAATGTAAATTACGAGAACAGTCGATTTTCCTATTCAACGTGCAATCCGCGAATTCACAATGACATAAATATTAGTTAATGAACTACTCTCCGCCAAATTTATGAATGATCAGAATCATGCTATAATTAGCATTTACCTAGTCAGAGATTTATTCGTAGTGACTAAGTAATTAGCTATACAAGCGCCAATCCACTGCCAGAGAGACGATCAATCATCACGAGTCAAATCGGAAACAAAAAACATAGAAAAGACAACTTTTACCTGTAAGAGGTGGTCACGAAATTTTGCCGATCAGGGGCGGCGTAGCCGGTTTTCCGCCGACGGCCGAATGACGATGCAAATAAGAATCGCTCGTGTGGTGGGACCTTGGCAGTTGGAAAAAGAATCCTACGCGGTCTGCTGTTGGGGGAGAAAGAAAACACAGTAGCCGTACTTAGATCCAAACGACGTGGTTTCAATGTTCATCATTTTCACATAGTTTTGTTTATTTTTAAATTTTCCCTTTAATTACATTTCGATTGATTCACCTCTTTTTTATGTTTACAAATTATTTATAAATTATTTAAATAAAATTAAAAAACTCCTAAAACCAAAATTGTAAGATGGTGGTTGCATATTTCCAAAAAATGTAAGGAACATTGGAATTTTAAGAAAAGAAAATTCACATTTAGATGCCCGCCCCTAAGATCCACTAATATGATCATCATTTTTTTAATACATTAGAGAGATTATTAATTTATCGAGATATACCAAATAGGATATACAAGTGGTTGGTGAATAAATTGAAGCCAATAATTAACAGTGTTATAACTCCACAAATTCATTAAGGGTCATTCCACTAAAAAGATTATATATCAACCCTTCACCTATCCCAAGAGTTTATATCAAAATCGACCACAAAACTATAGAAAGGTTTGATCCCAACATTATCGTGCACTTAAAAAGTTACATGATATTATATTACTACATATATATCCCATTAGATTCACATAGAGCTAATTAATCCCCTGTTGGTCGGTGATTTGCATCCATAATCTCCCATTAGTGGATAATCTTCCTATAAAGTAGTACAACACATCTTATTAATAATTATATTTCATTTGTCGAGGGGTTTTCATTGCTTCTATAAATACCTTCTTAGTAAGATTTTCTTTTACTCTCTCTCTCTCTCTCACTTCTCTCTCTTTCTCTCTCTCTTAATATGAATATCCTCCCTCGTATGAGTTGTGAATTGAGAATAATAAGGGGTAAGAACATCCACGTAAAACCAAAAGGGGTAGTATTTGTTAGATGCTATCTTCATGCAGGAAGCAAGAGGAGAGTGAGATTAGACAGCCAAGAAATCCCATCAAATTCCGATTCCATCACGTGGAACCAAACTTTCTCTCTAGACTGCTCCGGCGATCGAGAATCAATGAAATGTCTCCAAGAAGGAAAGCTAGTTTTCGAGCTCCGGTGGAGAAGCACTGCCGCGCCATTCATCGGCAGAATCAAGGGCTCGAGACTCATTGTTAGGGCTGAGGTGCCGTGGAGAAACATCGTAAACTCAGAGACCGTGATGACCCTTGAGAACGGACGTGTATACGATGACATCATCAATCCGACTGCACTTCAGATATCATTGGAACTTCAAGAATTTTGGAAGAGAGTTAATAAGGAGAGGTGGGATGAGGGTTGTTGTTGTATTGATGGTGGGTGCAAATCATGTGTAGATTATGAGTTTTTTTTGCCATTGAAGCTGTTTTAGAAGCTTAATGAGCATATTTTTTTCGATAGTTGGGTGTTTTTTTTTAATTAACTAAACTGCAAATCTATCTTTGGTAAGTACATATAAAATCACATATAGTATCTCGGCACTATTTGAACCATGACCTTTAACTACAACTTTAACACCTTCATCGTTATGTCATTTCATGAAAACAAATAATTTTTTATAGGGTTTTATCAGTTTATAAGTGTTTTATCTAAAGGATCACATTGACTACAAATTTATAATTCGGATTTATTACACAATGATTAATTTAGTGCAATTTATGTAATAGGTTATATTACATACAAATGTCACATAATTTAAAATTTGAAGACAAAATAACAAATTTTCAAGATAAGTGAAAAAACTTTTGAAATTTGGCACTCGAGGGTAAATTCGTAAATATAAAAAATCGAAAATTAAAACAAGTCGTTACTTTCGAGTTCTGATTCTAACTTGAAAAGAAGGCAGCTACCACCGGAGGAGAAAAAGAGAAGAATGTCGAGATCTACGCGGAAGCCTCATACTACCACTTCAGATCTGCTCACTTGGTCGGAAGTTCCGCAGCCTGCAGCTTCCTCCTCCCTCAGCGCCTCCCGCCCCGCGGCTCGTGCTAATCAGGTACCCTCCGAATTACTTCTTTCTTCCTGCATCAAATTCAAACATTTACAATGTCTCCTTATTTCTCAATGATTTTTGGAGCATTTTCTTCTAATTTTATGGTAGCCGACGGATGGAGTTGGTAAGGTGCTGTTTGGCGGACAGATTACGGACGAGGAAGCTGAGAGCCTTAACAAAAGGTATTTGACTAATCATTGCTTTAGTTTTCGTTCCTTAGCCTATCAAGGGATCTAAATAATCTAATCCATTCTATTTTGGAAAGAGTAATTAATCCGTAAGTCACTGAGATTAGATCTGCTGCCTTTCCTTTTTTGGCAATTTTACCAACTTTCTTTTATTTGAGTTCTGTTAGCTAGATGCGTAATCATTAATTTTTGAAGAAGAAGCTGCATGCTTTATTTAAAAAACTACTAGCTAAAGAAGGAAGTTCATATTTTTTAGATGCTTATTATGCAATGTGGCAGATCACAGATGCTATATTAATATCTTTGTTAACCTTTGAATTGTATCTTTTGTGTGTAAATTTGCCACCATTCGAGCAAGTTATCTTCTTTTCTGCTATTAGTTCGCACTTAATTGGATTTTTTCTGCTCGAGTCTTTGAAGTTCTTCTAAAGAGTATACATTTCCTGATAAGCTACAATGAGATAGGTGGTGTGCTAAAATTCCCTTTCTGTTGTTGATGAGTAAACCTAATTAGCTTCTTGCTGCTTCTAGGAAGCCTTGTTCTGGCTATAAACTGAAGGAGATGAATGGCAGCAAAATATTTTCTGGTAATGGTGAAGGTGGTTTAACAGAATCTGGGACAACCGATGGTAATTTCAATAACCGAACATCAGTCCGCATCGTGCAGGTACAGTTTACATTACATTTTTTGCAGCATCAATAGTCCGAATTTGCTTGGGTTTTCTTGATATATTTTCTTGTTAAAATACTAGCAAGCTGCAACTGGGATAAGTCAGATTTCCTTCAGCACCGAGGAAAGGATTTCTCCTAAAAAACCCATCACTGTCCCTGAGGTGGCAAAACAACGCGAACTAAGTGGAACATTAGAAAGTGAGTTGGACAGCCGAAGTAGGAAGCAGATTTCGGATGCCAAATCGAAGGAACTGAGTGGCACCGACATCTTTGGTGCTCCTGCTGAGATTCCTGCTCGGTCATCTGCACGAGCAATGGGAATCAAAGATAACAAAGATATGGGGCAACCTGCTCCACGAGCTCTACGCACATCTGTTAGAGTTTCTAATGTCAGTTTCTTCGTTAGCCTGCTATTTCTTTCCCCTCTCTCATGCCTTGTTTTGCTTGCATCATTCTATAGGCGAAAACTAACACAATATCATTCCAATGGGACGATTTCCTTCCTATTAAAGAACACTTCCTTCATCTCTGCTCTAAGATTCATCTCATTTGATTTTTGCAGCCTGCTGGAGGTCAAAGCAACATACTGTTTGGAGACGAACCTGTTGTCAAGACTTGGAAGAAGATACACGAGCAGAAGTTTGCGGAGCTCACAGGCAACGGCATTTTCAAGGGAGACGTTCCTCCTGGATCAGCTGAGAAGGCGTTGAGCATGGCGAAGTTGAAAGAAATGAGCGGCAATGATATATTTGCAGATGGGAAGGCTGAATCCAGAGACTACTTTGGTGGTGTGCGGAAACCACCGGGTGGTGAGAGTAGCATTGCTTTAGTTTGATCTCGTTTCAGAGGGTAAGCTCAGGTTCAGTTAGCTGGATCTAACGGACATAGCAAGTGTTGTGTTAGTATTATGCATTTACTTCTGGGGTGATGTCACTGATCCAACAACACCCTAACCAGTTTGTTATGTTGTCGAGTGAAAGAATAATTGCAAACTTTATCAATGACGAACTACCATTCAATTAATTAAATCTAAACCAAAGATTCAAGTATTCTAGTATGATATGAAAGTATAAAATAACGGTAAAGGAAATACAAGTTAAATAGGATAAATGGGTAATAAACAACTCTGGAAATAGAGATAATGAATTTAAAAAAAAAAATAATTGAAACATATTAATTAAAAGTTTGAACGACTCCGCTGGGGATCGAACCCAGAATCTCTGGTTTCGTAGACCAGCGCCTTATCCATTGGGCCACGGAGTCCTGTTGCTAATTGAACGAATAAAATTTAATTTATACCAGACCCTTATTCATGTCTGATTACCATTGAAATTTATCCAATTATTATCAATCATTGTAAGTTGTAACCAGCAGCCAGATAATTAGAAAACGAAGCTTAAGCCTCCTTGGATGCTGTAATGGGCCGCATGATTCAAGGAGGCTTTTCCGCACGAATTGGGTCATGCTACATTAAATTGGGCTATTCATGAGTTTAGCTCACATGTGGAGGATTCTAGAATAATTCTATAATATTTTATATCCTACACCAATATAGAAATATCTAGGTAATTAGTGCGATTAATATATACTCCCTCCGTCCCGTTATTTGTGGCTCAATTGGTTTCGGCACGAGAATTAAGAGAGTAGATGATAAAGTATGAGAGAGAGAGTAGATGATAAAGTATGAGAGAGAAGATAAGTAAGATAATGAGAGAGTATGAGAGAAAGATGATAAAGTATGAGAGAGAATATAATAAAGTAGGAGAGAGAAGATGATAGAGTAGGAGTAATTTTTTACCAAATTAGGAAAGTGGGCACAAATAATGGGACACCCCTTTCGGGAAAGTGAGCCACAAATAGCGGGACGGAGGGAGTAATTAATATGATTTGTATATATATATGGTAGGGTTCTAGAAGGTAGATAAGAGCCGTTAGATCGAATTGATCTAAGTCATTCATTGTAGCCGTTAGATCGAATTGATCTAAGTCATTCATTGTAGAGGAGGAGGGTTATAAATACCCAAATACAAAACATTCTCCAAAGCTTCTCTACTTTCTCTCTAAGTGTACTTTCTCTCTCTAAGTGTGTTCAAGGTTCGAGGGTAGACTGACTATCAAGCTTCGAGGCGACGTCAAAGTTGCTAGTGTCGTACGTGAAATTCCGCGCACGTGACAATGTGTAGCGGTAAAGGTGGGTGGCCGGGACCAGAAGGTCATAAATTCAAATTCAAATTCAAATAGAATTCTTCTGTGTGGTTTGCAGACTATTGCACATTAGCGGAGTTTACCCACACACTTCGATAGCCACTGCGGGTTACCCTCATCATAAAAAAAAATGAAACTTAATAATAATAATATTATTAAAATCAAATCCTCCCTCATCCACCAGTCCATCATTTCCAATTGCTTCCAATACAAAGAAAAAAATAGGATAGCATTCTTCAATGGTGATTAAATTTGGCGAAATAATCAGCATGCAGCAGCAAGAACACCAACAAAAGTCTTATTCAATTAAAATTGGCGGAGTAAACGACGAAATTAAAATCGGGAGAGAAGGAAAAGAGAAAGATCTCATGTAAATTTTCCTTGGGTTTTTCTGGACAAGATTTGGTGATTGGTTGTTAGGGTCCTTTCTTGACCCTATTGGAATTAGTTGATTGGTTGCAAAACTCCTCTCTTCAAGATTTGGTGATTGGTTGTTAGGAAGTTGATGGTTAGGGTTTTTTAACTGGTTTTATTTGCCTAATTTGTTTTTTTAGAGTAACTAATTTGATCTACAATGGGATTGGGCTGCAAATTGAATATGTAATCATCAACACTAGTTTGTAGCTGCTGCATGATGTTCCTGATAATGGTGGTTTTTTTCTTTTATGTGTGATGCTTATGCTTTTCTTTAAAATGAAAGATCAATGTACGTTGATTGAGGTCTGAAAGTAGGTTGGAGAAGCATGCACAATTAGAGAGAGGATATGGAATGGGAGGAAAAGGAATATTACATTTTGGCAAATATTCTGAACTGGTTATGGTTTTCACTGCATCGGTTTCCTTCTGCACATTGCTTTAAGCTAATGAAAAGTATGACTGGTTTATGGTTGAGAATACTATCTGAGTTTAAGATAACAATCTTCTCAAGTTGCTTCCATCAGCTCCCTCCCCCTTTTTCCCTCTCCCCTTTTTAGTCACTTCCATTCATTAATTGTTGAAGATTTTGATTTTGAAGGATAATTTGAATAACTCTGAGAACAAACAGACAGTTGAGGAGGACACCAAGGACTGTGGTGATGGTCCCGACACGTCTTCATTTACTGCATTTCTATATTCTCTTTTAGCATCCTCAGAATCTCAGACTCAGAGTAATTCTAACGTTGACAAAAATGATACTTTTAAACCATCATCTGATACAATGATTATAAGAGAGAATGGCAAGAAGAGAAGTTTGTTTTCAAAAGGAAAAAGATCCCTTGGAAAAGCTTTCTATCAAGCTGTTAAAATAGGCAATTTCAGAAGTCTATCCCAGAAAGGCAGTTCTGATATGGCATTTGGCAATGGAGGTGATTCCAAGAATTCTAGAGATGATGGTATAGCCATGAAAGTATTTAACGAATCAAAACCTTCAGAAAGTCTTCCTGATATATATGAACCATCATTGCTTCTGTCTGATAAAACTCGGAGCATTCTTTATGCTGCTCTCCCTGGGATTGTCCAAGGACGAAACTGGATGCTATTGTACAGGTTCTGAACATTTATTGAACTTACTACGCGTAGTGTCTGTGTGTGCCTGTGCATATATATGGTTTCGTTAAAATGTTTTCTCAACAGTTCAATTTACTCTATTACTTACGATTTAGCACTTGGAGGCATGGAATATCGCTTTCAACATTATACAGGAAAAGTATGATTTTGCGTGGACTCAGTCTTCTGGTAATCTTTTTGTTTGTTGTGCTTTATTGTCGACTTGTAGTTATTCGTGCACTAGATTTTGCTTATTCTAATGCTTAATACCCTTTTCTGTGAAAACTCAAAAGTATTCTTTAAGGTGATTCCCTTTTACCAACCTTAACTCTATAACAATTAGAATTTCAATTTTTTCCTTGAATCAGCATTTTACTGCTCCTTAATTTATCAGCATTATAGCTTTAACTTGTGTTGGAAATAATTTTTCATTTTGCGTGCATAATAATATAGACTCATCCCGTAGCGTACTATTTGCATTCACATGTACAGCATAAGCTTCTCCTATCTAAAATAAAATGGGATAATACACTAGAAATCCAATCTTCCAAAAAACCAAAGAAATCAGGAAAAAAGAAGAATCTCTTTCATAAGTTTGAAACTATTATCAAATGTGGAAATAAGGACTTGAAATATTGAATACATAGGGAGATTGAAGTTTGAGCTAGAAGAAAAAAATTTAAGCAACTAACAATGAAAGAAATACTAAGCTAATTGGGAAAGCAATTATGGGTTAGGTAAGAATTTTTTTCCTTTTTTCCTTTTTCTTTCTTGAAACCTCATTTAGTCCGACAGTCACCTGTTATGTGTTCTTGAAACCTACTTTATTAAACTATCTGACAGATACGGTCCTTAGCTGCTGATCCATTTCGTTGCATATTTTAACTATTTATATACCTTTATCACGGGTTAATAGCAGCTAACCTCCCTATGGTTTTACTTAGGTGCAAATTTTCCCCTGTGGTTTCAGAAGGTGTACCAAACCCCCTTATGGTTTATACATAAGTGTTATTCACTTCCTCATGGTTTTACATAGGTGCAAATTACACCCTATCATTTCTCGTAGGTGCGCGAAGCCTCCTTGTGATTTGTAAATTGGTGCAATCCACCCCCCTCCGCTTAAATATGGTGAAATACAATTACAAGGCCACCTCATGGTTTAATAAATTTTATCTTAATATTTATGGTATCATCTTAAATATGTATTATATGTTTGAGGTATATTTGTCCAAACAAGTCGAAAATCGGGTAAAATAACATGTGTGCAGTGAAATAAAAACTACAGGGAGGTGTACTGCATCTTTTTAAACTATAGGAAGGTAAATTACATCTTGTCGAAACTATAGGGGTTAAATTGCACCTAGCTCCTTTTATCACCTTGAGATGTTTTTAACTTTTTCTTGAATTCAAAAATTAGAGGGCATTAGCTGCTTTAAACATTTGTACCTTTTGTTGGAGTTTGTGCGCTACCAGTTGCGTAATTGAAAGTTCTGTTATAATGAGGTATTCTACACTCCCATAGAGTTGGTCCTTGCTATCTAACACATAGCTACCCCCTTTTGGCTATGAATGGATCGCAATACTAATTGCTGGCTATTTGCCATAATCACCAAGTGATTGTTTGTAGTTTCATCTGTATTTGATGATGTTATTTGATACATGCAATCATGATGGCACCTGAACTTATACATCCATTGGCTCCGTACGGAGTGTGCATGCATCTTATACTTGTTTTTTTTTTTTTCATGTTTAGGTTGTTGGGGACCGGAAAGGTGCAGTATTTGGTGGCTTGGTTGATGCACCTTTGGTGACAACAAATAACAGGTACCAGGTAATGGTGGAATCTGTAGCTTTACTTCTCCATGCTGGAATGATGATCTTCTACTCCTCAGGAGTTAATGCTGAGTTTGTTACAGGGGACAATTTATTCATTTGTCTTCACAAATATCTCCGGATATCCTCAAATTTTCCATTCTACAGGTACCAATCTTGCTCTATTTCTTGTGAATGCGTGTGACAAGTATCTCGGCCAACTTTGGTTATGTACATTGATTTATTTAGACATCACTCTCATAGCATTATGTACGTTTTTCAACTTCACACACTTTTAGGATTACTCTATTTGCATGACATTAATTTTGAGGTTGTTGTTTATTTGAGTCTTAATAAGTTAATAAATATAATTCTTGTTTGAAAATTGTTCACCAGGAAGGAACCGCTACTTTACTTTGTGCTCTAAGGATTATTTAGCCATGGGCCATTTTGCTCTATATTTGGATGGAGAGCTGTAAGCTTTCTTATCTGCTTAAGCATTTAGTTACAGAATATCAATCATCACTTGATTTCATCTCCCATGGCCTCAGATTGAGTGGATCAAGTTCGTCCTCAGAAACCTACGCGAACCCTTGTTTAGCATGCTCGGAAGACTTTGATGTCAAGGAAGTCGAGGTATCGAAAGACTCATTAGCTCCTTCCTCCTTCTCCCACCCCCAAAACAACAAAAGAGAGAGATGCTTCAGCTGAATTGGTTGTGATATGGATTGTGATCCTTAATGTTTTGTTTTTGTGCAGCTATGGGGTTTCGTGTATCCTTCAAAATACGAAGAGATGATTGCTTTATCGCGTATGGAAACGCCAGGAATTAGCAACTGGTAAATGAATGGTGATTTCACGACTGCAATTTTTCTTCTTGAGCTAACAGAGAGTTGTATATATCGATTACGATCACAATCATTGTACTAATTTCTTCTATTTTACAACGTTGCTTGCAAAAATGGCAAGTTTTTGGCTGAATAGAATGAATGTTTCTCCTACTCGTGCAATTTGCATTACTATCTTACTAATGTTGTAAGTAATTTCTTTGTAACCCGTTACATTAGTTACGATACAAACACTTCAAGACTACGAGACAAACACTTCAATTGCTGATCTAAAGGGTCTGATTGAATTTTAAAACTTGTAAGTCGTTTTTTTAGATGAAAAATCGCTCTTATGCAAGAAACGCATCTCAATTGCATTTATGATATTTTTATTATTATTAGTAAAAGAGTATCTTTAATTTATACCGGATTTTTTACGACAATAGCATCCCAGTAGGCTTGTGACGCCTACTTCAACCACCATTTACGCACCATATAGAAATATATACGTAAAAAAACTCATTCACAAAACTCAGACCATCCATCCTACGTTGTTGTCTTTCCTTAACATTCTCGATCTTGAATTCTTGATCCAGACTTCTTCTTCCTCCTCGTCATCATCAAACAAGAAATGCATATCGGCACATTTTAGAGAGAGACAGGCTGAGGAGACTGGAAAGAAAAAATGGCTGCCGCGGCGGTGTCACCATTAGCAAAATACAAATTGGTTTTTCTGGGCGATCAGTCAGTAGGGAAAACCAGCATCATTACCCAATTCATGTACGATAAATTCGACACCACCTATCAGGTATTTCACATAACTTTTTTTTATTTTTTTTCTATCCCTTCATCAATTTCTTTTCCTTGAATGTGTGAAATCATTACGTTGCACGTATTATATTAGATTATTAAGATAATCTTTTTGAACTTCCTGCAAATATTCCAGAATCTCTGATATTATTTTGGCATCTGCAGGCCACAATTGGGATAGATTTCTTGTCCAAAACAATGTATCTAGAAGATCGAACGGTTCGATTGCAGCTTTGGTAACATTTCCTCATATGTTTTTTCTCACACAGAATAATAAAATGATATCGATCGATGATATTTGATTGTAACTAGACAATATTATTTATTTTTGAATTAATATTTATGCAAGAAAATAGCTTAAATTACTAAAAATAGTCATGTGGGTCAGGGATACTGCTGGACAAGAAAGATTCAGAAGTCTAATTCCGAGCTACATTAGAGATTCTTCTGTGGCAGTGATTGCCTACGACGTTGCTAGTAAGCAATTCTTGATTCTTAATCCCTCTATAATTTCTGGCAAGATTCTGATATTCAAATAACTGACTGCCATGCAGACAGACAGTCATTTTTGAACACTTCGAAGTGGATCGAGGAAGTAAGAACAGAACGAGGTGGAGATGTTATAATAGTCCTTGTCGGAAATAAAACTGATCTTGTCGATAAACGGTAAGGAAATGAATAATGAACCATGTAAAAATCAATCATCAAAAGATTCCATTTAGGAAAAGAGAAATCGATATGCCCTTTTTCTTGAATGCGTTTGCGCAGGCAAGTTTCGATTGAAGAAGGAGATATTAAGGCTCGTGAATTCGGAGTCATGTTCGTAGAAACTAGTGCTAAAGCTGGGTTTAATATAAAGGTAACTTAACTTTGCTTCTGGTTTCAATCTCGTATTTCATAACATACTCGCGCAATATATGAAGATGTAATTAAGATCGAACCGAAACGGGCGAGTTCTTTACCTTAGATACATAAATGGAGTTGTATTGCAGCCACTATTCCGGAAGATAGCTGCAGCGCTTCCGGGGATGGAGGCGCTTTCCTCTGCAAAACAAGACGATATGGTCGACGTGAACTTGAAGCCAACTGGAAATGGGAGTGGAAACGACCAGCAAGGTGGAGGCTGTGCATGCTAGTGGTTAAACTGAAGATGGAGAAAGTTAGGTCTAATGCATTGGAACACTCTTTCAATGTCTAGTATTCTTGCTAACTTTGTGGTCTAGGTAATTCTCATTGATGAAACAGATTTATGTTGGTTGCAGTGTGGTGTAAAAGGAAACAAATTTAACTAAAATATAAGTGAATATCCTAATTCCTACATCTGGGAATAGCTAGAAAACAATCACAGATTGAGAATGTTCATCATCTTCACAGATACACAAGGTTTTATGAGTGAATGCAAAAATCTATTAGCGCACCGGCACCCTATCATATGTTCAGACAGAAGCAACACAATAAAATCTACCGAGTATACGGGCATGTTCAAGGTTCCGAGCAGATAGATAGCTTAGATCTAATAAGCAGCAAGCATCAACAACCTATAACTGTTGCTAATAATTGAAGAGACATGGTTGAGCAAGAAACCCCCAGAAATATATAAATAAAGAAAATTGCAGAGCTTCAGTCGTCATACATGATGGAGAATCTATACTAAGAACCAAGATTCAAGGAATGAAGCTTAGTAAACCTAAATCAAAACCTTGAGAGGAATGATGATGTTCTCAAGTAATTGTTGCACAAAAGGTTGCAGCAGGATGGATTGTAATATGGCATGTAGAAGAAGATACATCAACTATTACCGGATCCATCGCTGATCTGTCTCACTCTTAGTGTCAGATATATCAGGATTACGGTTCCCATGCTTGACCTGAGAAGACAAACATTATTTTAGAATGGGAAATATTATATGTAAGCACCCGAACTGAGAGTTCAAAAGGGATTTCTGAAAGAAACTGAAACATTCTGAGTAATGATTCCAGTAAAGTGATATCTAGAAGAATCACAAGAACCAGGGACTTGGCGCTTCATATCAATTTTCCTCATGCAAGTACCTTTCATGCATGAAGAAATAGAATAGGAAAAGCTGCATACAAAAAGATTGCACTGATTCATTCTCTCATAGAAAAAGAACTTTTGGATTCCCAGTGATAAGTATTGAAAGAGAATTTTTCTGATAACCCACAAAATAGAATATTGTTGGGACTTACACAACCGAGAATAGGAGAAGCACTCTTCTCGAATTGAAGGAGTGAGATCGCTTGAACTTCCTTGATCTAATAGCAGGCGTATCATAGGTCCTCTCTGCCATTGTAACATTAGAAATAGAAGGTATTTAAATTTAGAATATTTGATACAATAGCGGACAAGTAAACAAGTAATACGCATATAGTCGGTGTACTTAGAAGTACAAAGTGCAAATGTAGATCGAATCACTCCTCTAAAGATGAAACGCCATAGAAATATAGAAATGAGGAAGACCTACCGATGGTCACATTACGATCGTTGTAGGATGCTCAAGTAGCACAAAGTTGCCAATTTTGCATCATTGAAGTTGAAGTAAAATAATATGTTTGGAATCAAAATAAAAAGTAACCGTTAATTGCCTATTCAAGAATAATTCATGGAAACAAACTAGGGATCTGATATTTCGAGATTAGCCAGTAGCATCACTCCATCAGTAAACTAAATATGTATGCACATATCTACTGTGTATATACTATCACGGTTTGCAGTTAGGTTCTCTTTTGTTCTTGCTTTCTCCAATCCACAGAATATAGATATGACAGAGGTCAGGTTATATATAGCCAAAGGCTAACTACCTTTTGAAGCAACCTTAGTCAGATCAGAACTCTGGTGCATGAACAGCTGCATGAATAATCCTGTCAACTGTAACCAAACCACATTCTGCAGGTCCCTCTGCCACAAAATGAAATTCGAAACTCTCACATATACCGGCATGACTAAATGTAGATAAGTAACTGAAAACGACTAAAACAAAGCTTCCACTGACTATGAACAGATAAGTAACAAGCAATTCCAATTAAGAGAACTTACAACTAAGGAATCATCGGACTTCAAACAGCCAATAGATGCTTCATTCAACTTAGGAACTTCGGCCATTCCTTTCTCAATATCAACATTCAGGTTGCATGATACACAAGTATCTACTCTATCCATCATCAGGTTGGTCTGAGTTAGAGAATTCGTTTCAGAGTTCAAACACGTCTCTTTCTTCAATAGATCCGGAACTTCAACAGGTCCAATAGGTGGTTCTGATTCATACTGAGAGTCAATTGTTCCTCCATCTGGCAACAGCACCACGGCACTACGTGCATTTTGGCTCTGCAGAAAGTGATGGTAAAGTATATGTATAGTTTTCAACACGATTAAAACGTACTCGGCATAAGGAAACTACAACCAAACAGTGCGGTGACAAAAATCAAATCAACCACAAATAGAAAAATAAACCACAATCATAAAATGGGGTAAAACAAACAGCCATAGATCATACAAGCCATCAAATAAATTATTTTAAGTACATGAAAACACTATATCATGAACACATAGTTTAATGTCATTGGAGAAGAAACCACACTTCTTTTAATACTGTTATGCTCAAACGTCATTTAACCTAAGTGAATTGCACATTTGCACCCCAGAACTACGTAGAAAGAAGATTTACTAAAAGTTTCAACCTAAATTACATGCTTAATACGCTGCTTGAACAATTCAGGTGCAAAAGAATAGGAAAGACATCCGACAACATCATGTTTCTCCAGAAATAGAATGAATTAGAAAAATGTGACAGAATTCCTTCAAATTTTTATATGAAACTACTGAGCTACTGGCCAACTGAAGACATCAAGCAATTGAAGGGAAACAACATAAGGCATACCAATTCTCAACGAGAAAGAAGAAATAAGAAGAAAACGCACAAGGATATTACAATGCAGTTCAAATTAGGGAACTAGAGCAAATGCCATTGAAGTAGAACCCAAAAATAAATAAATAAATCGGACCTCTTCAGTGAAATCGACCGCCATTGCAGAAACTCGGAACTCCGTTCCGGTTACTCCCTACTGCATTCCGTCTCCCGAGATCGAATTAATCCCAACTTGCATGTGAATTCGTGTGTCCGATATATATGTATATATATAAAGAGAGAGAGAGAGAGAGAGAGAGAGAGAGAGTCTCTTTTATACAAGCATTTGATTTTATGTGGACGGGTCCAGCGAGGAAGCTCCTGATCGCAACGACATTGATGATCGCTACAAACAATTTCCGCTAGTCTTTTCCGGACAAATATACCCTTCACATAAGAGTAACAATTTTAAGAGTAAAAATACATTCGTCCTTCACTTTTTCTATTAAATTCACATTGGTCCTCCATATTTAAATTGAGTCATATAAGCCTAAATATCTAAATTCCATCTGTCATATTAATCCTCCGCTTCGCCTAACCTTCCCTTTCTGCTGACATGACTCACTGGTAGCATTAACTATGGTACAACATCGAAATATAAACGTTTATTTGATTTAACTCTTCCTTCAAGTGAAGATTGAGGTTGATTTACAGACTAAAAAAATGAGAGAAAATAGCAAATGGATGGACGAATATACCGGACGAAATTAGAATGTTTAGACTTATATGACTCAATTGAAAGATTGATGACTAATTTAAGTATCATGGGAAAGATGGAAGGACGAATATGGTGGTGAAATTGAGATGTTTAAGCTTATATGACTGCATTTAAAAGTAAAGAACCAATGGAAATATTATGGAAAAAGTGAAGAACCAATTTCACTGTTTAACTCTAATTTTAAATTTACAAAAACTTTTCCAAGACCAATTCTGAAATATACTACTACTCATAAATGATTTTATGCACCAATACATAATAATATGATTTTCGCATTTGTATGAGTATCATTACGTTACATCGTACAATAATAAATGCCCTAATATAGATCATTTTAGTTCACCCCTACATCCCTCATTTTGGCCATACAATTATTATTGTACAGTCTTTTTTAAGGATATCAAATAGGATTCTCTCAATCCTTCTAGAAACGACACGTTTCTTTTGGATACGAGAAAAAAAAAAAAAAGATATTATGTAGTGTAAATTATTTGATTTTTTTAGTAGTTAAATGTAATTTACACTATGTTTCTCAATTTAGAAAATGAGTATCTTTTAGCTAAATGTCCCAATAAAAAAAAAAGTACTATTAATTGAGAATGTGTCACTTTTAAAATTGTGTTATTTTAATTGGACTGCAGGAGAAGTAAATAGTATCCGGTAGGGACGAAGTTTCCTATCTATGGATCGTATAGCAAATTAATTTGTCCGGTTGTTACGTAGACGCATGTGAAGTCCAACAGTGGGGCCACTGATCAAATCACGTCCTTTTTTAGTACAAATAATTGTTCCTTCGTCACGGGTTGTACCCTCTACCATACCCAACTGAGACAATTTTAATACCCTATAATTTCATTTCAAAGCATACCTCATAAAATATTGTTTCCAATTCCGCAACAAATAAAATTACGAAAATCTGCATACAAAAATCTATACCAATTAAATGAAGAGGAATCAGTAGACATACAAGCATACAGACAAATACCTATCATCGTTTCCCAAAACTGTATCCGCTCGAAAATGGAGGTCAGTTTATCCTCCTTCTATCCTCCTATTGCTGCCACCCATACTGCTGGTTTCTATTACCACCACCGGAATTCGGACCCCGACCACCGCCGGAAGCTCCGTACTGACTGCTCTGTGAGTAGTTCGGAGGAGGCGGAGGAGGAGCACCGTACCCACCGGAAGCCCCTCGGGGGGCGTTTGAGGGAGCCGCGTTGGCCGGGTAAGGCGGAGGCGCTCGCCCCTGAGGCGGATACTGGCCTCCACGGTCTTGGTAGTAGCCGCTGGTGGCGCCACCTGGCGGGTATCGGCTGGCCCCAGCTGGGGGGCCACGAGGCTTTCCGTACTGGTGGTGACTGGGGCCGCCGGTTATGGGAATTTGAGAGTTGTTCATCTGATGGCCGGTAGTGTTGTTCCAGTGCTGTTGGTGGGATTGGCCGCTCTGTTGGATGGGTGGAAGGCGGGTATGTTGCTGAGGGTGCTGCAGCTTCTGCCGTTTGGCGATTTCTTCGTTCTGTCGCTGCTGCTGTCGCTTCTTCTTCGTCTGGAACTCGTGGGATGATTCGTATTTTGGCAAACTGCGTGATCAAGAAATTAAGTGGTATTATTCACACGAGATAACGTAAAACATGAAAATAGCAGCTTCTATAATCACATTCACAAATATAACCGAAGTTACTATAAAATTCTCAATAGGGAAGTCCATGTACCTAACGTTATGGGTCATGATATTACTAGTCGGATAAGTTAAAAAAGTGAGGCGTTTTAGTAATCTTACCTATAATGACAATGTTGCAACGAAAGTGGTTATTTTTTTTCATTTTGCTATTGGGAAGTGGCTATTTTAGAAATAGCGTCATCAAGAAACTTAGAAATTTGTAGTAAACACAAATGCAGTATGAAAAAAGTTAAAGTAGAACTTACCTTTTAGGATCACAAGGTAAGGGGTCAGTCCAGAAATACTCAGCGTCTAAGGCGTCCTTTGCTGATATTCTCTTCAAGTTGAGATATAAGGAGATGGAGAAAAGGGGGAAATATGAGCAAGTATGAATAGTTAACCCTACTAATACTATACCATATAATAGTTATTAAAGAACCACATGACAAAGTGTTTGAAGCGCAAGAAAATAACTCTACTGGATGAGAGAGATACCTGAGCAGGATCAAGGACAAGCATTTTCTCTAACAAATCCAAAGCGTGTCGATCGAAACTGCGTAGAACATGACCGTTCAGCACAATATAGGGCAAGAGCAGTAGGAAATATATAAGACTTGGATTCGGAACTTAACTGTCTAAATAGTTCGCGAACTCTCTTTTTCATTGGACGAGCGGGTTTAAATTTGTTATACCAAGGAATCTTGGAAACACCAGGCCATGTCAATTCATCAGGTGTTCCACAAAGCTCAAATATTTTATTCAACTGCTCAGGCTGTAATGCGAGTGAATACAAGATGATATTACGTTCATGGAAAACCAGTTTAACTAGACCAACAAGACTAAGATGAGCAACACCAAGAGTCTTATAAACAATATCAAGTCTAACTCAACTCTATCCTAAACAACAAACTCAATAGGTGGTGGTAGAATTTTGGACAAAGACTCAAACTCTCAAAGGTACAATTAATGACAATAAATCAATAAAAACACGGCATCCCATGTTTTGAATCATCTACTCACTATATTTTCTCACGCCTCGACTCCCTTTTCTCAACTTTCTTCACAAACTTGAACAATATTTCCTAATAAAAGGAATACCTAGTTCACAAAAGCTCCTCTATATCTTCTAAGCTTGAATCTGCATATATATATATATATATATACATGCCTAATATAATTCTCCCTGTCAGTTAGAAGGATATACTTCTATCTAAAACATGGGCACACGATTGGAAATGGTGAGTGATGATTCCACCATTGAGAGGTTCAAACCAATCCAGTCACATAGCATTTTCTTTCAACAACATATTTCTAGTCCTTCGAATGGCCCATTGTTCCGAGCAGATTATGGACTAAAAATCACAATAGTCAATTTCATGTGATGGGGACAGGGGGTGCTTCATTAATCAGTTCGGAGAGAGGAAAGACGAAAGGTGTGAAGAGTTATACTCGGTTGGGAGGAATGATTGCAGGAGCAGTGTTTTCAGACTGTTTTGTGGGAATGGGCCATAGGCCTCAGTACCAAGGTGTGCCGGGTGGTGGTGGTGGGGTCTGCCGGGGGGGGGTCTGGGTGGGGGGGATTAATTAATTTCCAAATACTATCATCGTCAGTACCTAATCCATGTCCCATTTTAACAAACGTCCCCTAAATGATCGAATGATATTGAATGTAAGAGCAATAGTTCACAACTGGGGAACAAGATGAATGCCAAGTTTCTTACATTTTTTAGTTCAATTGTTCATGCACTTGTATATGAATATGCATATCACATGTTTATTCTGCAACCATGCAATATAAACCACTTTAAAGTGTAAGGGTTCTGCTCATTCAAGAAGCACGACAAGTGCAGTGGAAAGCAAAATAAGCAAAATAAACTCCACCTACATGGTTCACAGAGAATCCTAACCTCGTTCTTTCCCGGTAAGATCGGCTTCCCATACAATAGCTCAGCAAAGATACAGCCCACAGACCACATGTCAACTGCTGGACCATACTTAGTGGCTCCAAGAAGCAACTCTGGGGGTCTACATAATTAACAGAATAGAAAGAAGCATCAGAGTCATTGTTACTACTTGAATCTTGAACTGACCTACGATATGCTCAACCAAGAATAGAGGATTTACCTGTACCACAATGTAATAACTCGATTTGTAAGATTAGCATTAATGTCATTTGAAAAGGAACGAGCAAGTCCAAAATCTGCAAGCTTCAGGTTTCCCTCATTGTCAATGAGAAGATTGGAGCCTGCAACGAGTCACTACGAATATATTAACCAATTAGCCAATTTAATTTAAACATAGCTCTTAACACATAACTAAACCTTTTATGTCCCTGTGAAGCACTTGATTAACATGACAGTAATGAAGACCTGTGAGGAGTTGCTTCATATAACACTGCAAACCAATATACAGTAAATTCTCCACTGGCAGAAATTATACTAAATACAAGATAGTTATAATACAAGTTTCAGTAAAGGCTAATGTACTTTTATTTGTGGAACGGTAAATCTTAGTCCAGGACGATCCGCAAGGCCAGTTAAGTCATGGTCCATGTACTCAAAGACCATATAAATGCTTCCCTTGTACTTATTGTTATCTGTATCTGTAATTAAATACAAATGTATCATATCAATTCATCTTTTCAATAACACAAAAACAAGAAGCTCTGATGGCAGTAGAGCAGAGAGTTAGGTACCCGGCTGTTCTCGATCATTGCTTTCACGACCTACAGATCGCAACCACAATAAGATACAAATGAGGTGTAGTGTAACAGGAGTAGCACAAACTCAACAGAAAAATGGTTCAATATTGAAAACAAATAGTAAAAAAGTAAGTACCAGGAGATGTCACTATCTCTTTCAACTTAATGACATTTTCATGTCGTAGCTTTTTGAGAATTTTTATTTCACGGATCGCAGTGATAGGAAACTGAAGAGAAGAAAAAATTACATCAAGTATTAGATGATAGAACCAGCCAGAAGCAGCTATTGAAATTTCCAACATCATGTTAAGAATACTCTTATAAGATAACAGAATGAAAGAGGAAAAGAATTATACCCCTTCTTTTTCATTATCCATCCGTATCTTTTTCAAAGCGACAATTTCTCCAGTTCTCTTTTCTTTAGCCATGTATACTTGACTGGGAGAGGAAAAAAAGAGAACACACACAAATTAGAATACGAAACTTGAGTTTATCTGAGTACTGTGTTTTGTGTAAGCCTATCCACATTACTAGATTAAAATGCAATGCTACAATCTATTTATGGATTAGTACAGTATCCTGGTAACTAGTCGTGATGCTGTATTCAGTTATTCACAATTTTGCTCAGTGTGATCCTACAAGCACGAGAAATGTGTCACAGACTCACAGTTACAAAACATTTTGGAACCAAAAGCTTCAAAGTTCCAACTATGTAACTTAAGACACACAATAGATAAAAAAGCAGGTTATATGCCTTTCAGTAACTCCAACTAAGCAATATGCTAAGTGCTAACTAGATCATTCTCCAGACTATGAACCTGACCAGACGTTAAATTCACAATGCATAATCTAAACTAGCAAAGCGCCCTTTGAATATCATATAAACAAACGAACCTGTGAATCCTTGATAGATCTATCTAATGAGTTCAATAAAGAGGCATATTTATTCATGTTTATGAGTTTTTATGAAATTTCTTCAAAATCTGTAGGAGAACTTGATTGAGTTCCAACCTGTCCATGTATGCCACTTCAGCTTCCATAAATGCTACTTCAAGAGAACCAATAATAGCATCAAGACATTTATTTTTTTGAATGACTACCTCTTCTAAGAACCTAATATTTTATAGAGGTAAAATTTTGACAATTATTATTTTCAGTACCTCACCTTTTACAGGCTGGTTTGCTTTGAACAGAATCCTTTCACATACAGTAGCTGAAAGTTTTGAAGACAGAACCTTTTGTTTCTAAAATAGCCTACCATAGAATGAATGACCATCTCTTCTAAAAGATTTAAGATTTCAGAAGTAATATCATTTTTATACATTCTCTTGAATAGCTTCAAGAGGTAGAATCATTTTGATATAAACTATCTTCAACATAATGAAATCTGAGAATAGGAGCTTGGCAAAGTTTTTATGATTCACTTTGCAGAACACGAAAAGAATAAATATGAGGTAGAGGTTCATGAAAACAATCAAACAGGCACTCAAAGTAAGTTCTTGAGAATTAACCTAAAACTTGAGTGGAGAAAATATCACCTTCAATTCCTAAAATAGTTAGTGATAACAAACCCTAGCCACCAGTACCCAAACCAAGGAGGGGGAGAAACAAAAATACGAAATTGATATTGAGAAACAGAGAAATAACAAATTCAATAGATGCAATTAAAACTTTCTCTTGCACATAACTAGAACACCTACATAACCAGAACACCTGCTACTAAGGAAAAAGGAGGGGAGTGAGGGATAGTAACTACACACGTACATCAAACCTATCCAAGAATCACGACTATCAATAAAAGTAACAAAATAATTAATCACCACCAAATTTCAAAAAAGAAACAGTTCTAGTAAACGAAAAACAAAAAAGGGGAAAAATTCGCCTCACCCGTAAGTTCCTTCGCCAATCTGCTCGAGCTTTTCGAAGCACTCGACGCTCCGAGATCCCCATGACGGCTTTTCCTCGACATTCAGCAGATTATTACTCGCCGCCATAATCGCTCCGCTGTATCTACTTACAAGCCGACCAACTGTCTACGACTCCGGCGATTAGAATCTGAGAGTTGGGGTTAAAGAATGGTGGTAGTTGAGATTAGGGGGAAGAAAAGCCACGGCGGCGACGGTTCACTTCGAAGACATAAAACAAGTGCCGATTTCTATGTTTTCCCGAAGTCTAGGCTTAATTTTATATCTTTCTTAGTACTCAGTATTTAACAATTTATAATTTGTGATTTTTTCTCAACCAGCTTTTAATTTGAGAAAATTTGATATATGACCGATTTGCCCCCTGATTTAGTCAGAGTAAAGTTGATCCTTAGAATTGCACAGACTAAAAATTGCTTTTTAACATTATTAATATTTAAAGAATACGACCAAAAACTTATAATCTGACACTTAGCCAAACAAAAAATCCCTAAAATCGATTAAGACTTGCTAAAACATAACATGAAATAAATGTATGGAGATAAAAAATAATAATAATAAAAATAAAAATAAAAAAATGGTTCGCATATTGTGATGGATCCGGCTTACGATTATTTATCAAGGATTTGAAATGAAAATTTGGTATGAATTTTGAGCAAAACCCTGATTTTTTAATATAAGCTCTTATCAAACACCCCTTAAAAATAAATGAAAATCAAGCAGGATTGTTTGACCCAAATCATGATATATATGGCAAAATTCCTTGTGAGAAGATGAATCGAAAGTTATTTGGCCAAAACAAGATATAATGCAAAAGAAAGAAAGTAAAAGAAGCAAGATAAATGGTGTGGTAAAAAATGAAACCAAATGGAAAATCACCATACAACACTTGCTAGCAAAATCTCAAAGGCAGAAAACAATAAAGAAGACATAGTAGGGAAACATACAGACAGCCCACGCTTGCGCCATCTATACTGTACAATGAGACAACCTAAGTATATATACTCTCCACATTTCATCTCAACCTGCTACCATATTACTGTCATTTCTTCCCATGGAGTTGCATGAACGCGAAAGGCAAAATCCAACTCCTGTAAAAACTGGGTCTCCTGCTACGAGATTGTGATGCTACTGCTACCAGCATCAAGTCTTTCATAAAATAAGATGTATCCATTATCTGTATTACTAGAGTACTCTTGTGCTGATCCGAAAAACGTCTGAACTGCAGATTCATCAATCATCTCCACGTTTTCATCATCAAAGAATAGCCAATGGTTGTGACTTTTCACAAGGCTGACATAGTGCCCGTGGTTGGGGCCGCTTCCAACGTGGACAACTACAGCGAATAAGGAATACTCTGCATCTGCATCCTCAACGGTATTGCTGAGTTTTAGCTCAAGTGGGAAGACAACACGGTATGACAACTTCTTGTAGCGTCCCAGTTGTTCGATGTACTTGAATCTTTTCAAATGTATCACCAAGATTTGAGGTGGCCTTTTGATCTTCATTCTCTTCTGAGCTTCTTGTAAGCTGCATGTTGCCACAATATTTAATCCACGATTAAACAATCAGCAAAGAGATAAAAGAATAAAAAGAGAACAGATTGAAAAACCCTTGTCACACTGGATCGTGTTGTAAATAGTCCACTTGCACTACTGCTTGGACATCAAATTAATCCTCACCAAAAAGAAATCAAAATAAGCAAACAATGCTCAAACACTAGATAAATTTGAAAACCTTTAACCCAAGAAGATACACGATGACTTCTTCCAACACAAAGGATTTTGCAGGAGCTTGCCCTAGGGATCCACGGAAAGTTATGAGAGAACAAGACTTCTACACTCAGCAGACATAAATGGAGTGAAGAAAATTGTGGCTTATAGAAGGTATTTCTTAAGAAATTTATTTGTTGCATCTCAAAAACAGTCTACACTCTTATCAGCAGTTTAGTTCAAGTAGGAAGTGGAACTCCAACAACAGAAGTTTGACCCCAGAACTCAACAGCAGTATCTAAATCCTCCCACCGCTGAAACATTAGCATGAAACATAAAGGAAACCCTAACAAATGTTAAAGAGATTGACACTTTCCCTGGTGTATAAGAATTACAACTAACCTGCAGCATTTGTCACAAAAAAACTTGTCCTCAGCATTTAAGGTTTCGGTGGAGCTAAAGTTTTTCAAACAGCTGGTAATTGAACTGTTCTGTTCTATATCAAGGCTCAAGTCGAGAAATGTTTCATCCCTTGCTGTTACTGTCTCACAACGCAAGCACTTTGTTTCATTTGTCAATATACCCTGAAACGTATTAAGTAGCAATCAATAAAAAGCTAATATATGAGTGGCAAAAAGAATTGCATTTCAAGGAAAACAACAATTGCCAACTTGCTATTATTCCCACCCGAAAAAGACAAAGGAAAAGAACATGGAAAAGAAGAAAGGCAGAGAAACAGATGTACAAAAGTAATTCAGATATTTTTGTGTCAACATACCCAAAGGAAAAGGGCAGAGCAACAAGCGAAGATCTTATGGGATAAAAAAGGGAGAAAATCAAAGAATAGATAAATATATTGAGTCAAACTTTGCTATGTACCAAAAAAAAGGCCAGCATGAAGACAAATGGTAAAACAAACTTACCTGAAAATTCTTGTGCACCCAGGTAATTACAGGTTCCTTTAGGGGACCATTGGACGATATACTTGTCGGCCCATTTGCAATTTTTGGTGAAATTTCTAGATCACTCTTAGCAGCTCGAGCCTCTTTCTCCAGTATGTCAACCAATTCATTTAGCAAATAGTTCAAGAACTCATGGGCATCCTGCACATAATATATTACAGCCAGTAGTAGATACAATTTGAAGGAAAATACTTAAGCTTGGTTATCTTTCTATTTGATCTGTTTGATTTTTACAGAAGATGTTGGGACCTGTCTTAACTTTTTCTTATTATTATTATTATTATTATTTTTTCATTCGGGGGGTCGTGATGAAAAGTCTAGGAAGTACGGATAATAATTATCATACCTGGTGCATGTAACTGCGAAAAATTTCATTTTGTTTCTTCAATCGCTGTACAAAATGCTTCGGAGGAAGAACACCAGTTTTTTTCTTTTGTGAGCTTATCTGCATGCAAAATCAAGTCCCACTAGTGAAAGAATGTTTAAAGAAATAATTGTACGACTTGGCAGCTAGGTTCATAATTCAGCACCATGTACTAACTGCCATATACAACTTCATCATGTACACATATTGCACGGAAGAGATGTATAAAGATTCACAATCACGTTTTACCAGAACACAATAAATCTTTTGAAAGAATTATACTCTCATCATACTATTCCTAGATAAAATGCATGTCACCTGTCAATTATTTAATAGTAGTACACTACACTTAGTCAAGTTGAATGACTTAAAGATGTCCATTTACCTTAAGCAATAGTTCACCAACCTTTGCATTATCTAGGCAAAATAAAAACCACCAGGAACACTAGTCTCTCAATATCAAATTAATTGTTTTCATGAACATTAAGAAAAGTCTAGAACCATATATATTTTTTCAAGCTGATCAAGGTAACACCTAATCTTTGTCATTCCCAAATATAGTTTACAATCCATGAATATCAGTAGAATACATATATATAGGTATGATTTAAACATAATGTTTGCAGATGGAAAAAAGAAATTCACAATGAACTAATAGTTGATATTCTGCTAATTTAGAAATATACCTGCAAAAACAAATCTGCTAGGCATGTGAGGAGATTTTCTTCAGCATCAGAAGGATTTTTGTTATTGGAATAATATTCTATCAATTGCTCGCGAAATGGAACACAAAAATAAAGAGCCTGCAAAACAATGAGCATAACTGAGCCACTAGAATGTGGCAAAACTCAAAAATAGAATTTTCACTCCTATTTACTTAATCAAAATTTATGCAAAAAAGGCAACTACAAGTGTTACACCGAGATTAAAAGATGGGATTCAGCAAATAACTACAAGAGGGAGAATTGCATTGGAGAAGAACTAATTAACCAAATGCAGTCTTCCAGATATGTAGAAATTAATTCATATCAACTGCAAGTATAGAGATAAGAAGCTTCTAACTGACTTTTGAGCATTGGTAGTAAAGCTGTAAAATAAGCTAGCTCATTATTCGTCATTTGGCTCCCCAACTCTAAATTATTACCTTGACTATATCCACTAAGAGCAGGATAAATTTTCTAATAAATGAAACAACAATCTTAAACACGCTTAGACAAAAAGACTAAATAAAAAAAAAAGTTTTTCCCTTGAATTTAGCCACAACAGTATTTTAATCAAATCTACTTCCTAACAAGAGGTCCATTGTTGCGTCGATGTATGGATGCTAAAAGCATTCTTCCAATAGCATCAACTCATCTGGATAAAGCAAATAATTTACATCGATAATTCTCGCATTTCATCAGAAATTAACTCCTTCCAACAGTTCAATTCTACACCAAAGCAAATTCAATCTCTGTGCGCTCTTAAATTGATCACTAAAGAACAATTCTTAGCTCAAACAACTAGAATCTGCAGGGACTAAATGAATCAACATGAGCAACAACCTGAAGCACGCTGTTGCAGTAGCAAGTGTTGCCAAAGTTCTCGAGTCCGAAATATCGCTCGCCTTCAGGAAATTGGTCTCCTAATGCTTTTTCCAGCTTCGACCCCGTTGCCCCCATTCTTCCCTCACTTCATCCGATCCTCCCGTCTCTCCCACAAACACAGCAACCGTAACCACAATTTAGCTGCCTCCGACCGTGATTAGATTGTGCTTTCGGACATATAGGATTAATTTAGAGATAAACTACTCCTCTAATCGAATTGGAGCTGGGAAAAATTTGGGGAAATCCGGTTGAAATTAGGGGTTTCAGAGATGGATGAGGTGGAAAGTGGAATAACTGGAAAATATAAATTAAAGTGCTGAAAATGTGATTGAAATGGAGAGGCACGCTGTATGCACTCCAAGATTTGATATTTGCGATCTTAATCAGCGGCCATCCTCATCTTCGCTTGGAATACACCGCCATTCTTATTTGTTCCGACTTAGTACACAGTATGCTATTATAATCATCCAATTTGATGATTTCCTTAAAAATAAAAAATAAAGTCAAAGGTGTGTATTGAGAAAAACTCTAAATTCAGATTAACTAGCATTTACAATACAATAATAGAATAAAATTTTCATAAATCAATATTTTATAAGATTTTAGTATTTTAAATATAAATCGGTATTTTTGGTGCTCTAAGCCGAAGTCAAGTAAATGAAAGTTTGGGTAATAATGATGTCTCATTACATATACTTAAAAGTTCCAGGACCTCCTACTTGCTTCCCGTGAAATTTCGAGATTGCCCCTATTTTTCCGCATAACTAGTGTCGCAGCATCGTAAATTCTGCAAAATCTTAACCCTTTTCTACAACGCCGCCATCACCGACCTCTCCACCCTTTCAATCTGGCATCCTCTATAATAACGCGCACAACTCCACATTTCCTCTCAACACAAAATCATTCACCGTGCCCACCAATTCTCAGTTTATATCTCTAATTTAATTGAGAAGTAGAAGAAGAAGAAATGAGTGGAGCAGCTAGAGGTGGGTGGATTGTTGCGGCGAGCATCGGAGTGGTGGAGTCTTTGAAGGATCAATTAAGGGTTTGCAGATGGAATTACGTTTTCAGATCCATGGAGCAGCGCGCTACAACAAGAGTCCAGACCTACTATCAGAGACACATTACCTCGCCGGCAACAACCCTGCCCCCTTTTATGACCGCCCACCCACTCTCTCCTCTTCCTCTCTCACAATATTTTGGAGGATATTGTATATGGAATGTTGCCGACCTTCATTCTTCCCCTTTCCAACCCTCCAGTTGTCTCCTTCCCGCGATATTTCTCCCCTTCTATCGCTGCCTTCCGCTGCAGGGCGGCCGTCGACAACGCCTTCCCTCACTCGTGGTTCAATTCCGCCGGCTGCCCTCCTCCCTCAACCTTCGCACTGCCCCCACCATCTTCTTCTCCTGCTTCAATCTTCCCGCCGCCAATACCCCCAATTGAATCGAAATACGTCTCCTCCACCGTCAAAACCAAGCATCTCCTTCTCCTCCATCAACCTTCGTGCCGCCCCCGGCCATCTCCTTCTCCTGCTTCAATCTTCCCGCCACCCCCGGCGCCGCCAATACCCCAATTGAATCGAAATACGTCTCCTCCACCGTCAAAACCAAGCATCTCCTTGTCCTCCATCAACATTCGCGCTGCCCCCGACCATCTCCTTCTCCTGCTTCAATCCTCCCGCCGCCCCTGATGCCGCTAATACCCCCAACAGGAAGAAGGTTTACCGGATCTTGAGAGGCAGTAGATTGATGGAGAGTACAAGCATTGCAACCGTGTTCGTGTGCTTCTCCGGTTTGTACCATAAATTCCGATTATTGAGATTACACATACTACACAATTTTAAGAAAAAATAATTAATTTTTTTCTTCTTTCTTTTGTTTGGATTGTGCATTTTTTAAAATACTTTATGTAATTACAATGTATTTCAGGGACTTTTGTATAATATCCAAACTTTTGAAGTTCATTGCATGTGTAAATTAGGGTAATTAAGCATGCAAACAATACATGAGAGGCTAAACTACTTCGGCACTGTATTTTTAAACCACTGATACAAGCTCTCATATTTTTCTAGATATTCTTGTGTGTAATACCCTCAAAACGTGCAAGCCGGTTAACCTTACCCTGAATAGAGTTCTTACTTTATATACATTGACCTTTTAATCATAAATATTGATACCAAATGGACCCTGAAAGTAAAATACAACATATCTAATAGTTTAATGAGTTTAAATCTTTTAATCATAAAATAACCTTTTTCCCAAACGACCCTAAAAACCCGACACACATTCTACCTCATTGTCACCACTACCACAATTTCCCGGGGAAAGAGAAGGCAAGAGGAGAGTAAGAAGAAAGGGATGAACATTAGGACCTACTTTTCTTACAGTAATGTAGATATTTTTGCAACCTAACTGTGTACATATGCAAATAGCAAGGTGTCTCCTAGAGTTCACTAACACTGACACTATATAACATTTTGAACTCTATGTGTATTATATTAATATTCCGTGCCTCGAACTTCACTATAACTATTGACAATCTTCATCATTATTAAGACTACATTAAAACCAGTAGTCAGCACAATAACCGCACACCGAAGTACACTCCTTCATAATAATTGATTAAAATTGTAAAACAACCTACATAAAAAAATGATTCCCCCGGCAACCGGAAACCCTATTTCTCATTTCCTTACATAGAGTTGCAACATCAATACTTTGTTGGGCTGATGTTGGTCTATGGAATTCTTCTAATCAAATTCTGTTACAGTGTAATTAAATTATTTACTTTAGGATACCATACCATGATGCATTGCAATTCGAGCTTGACAAGTTTCCCGACTAATTTTTGTATATATTTTCTTAGGGAAATAATGAAAAGTTTTGCGATTATCATTAGCCGCATATGTATTGGTTTGCACTAAGCGAAAAAGTGGCTAAAGTTGCAAAAATAAGAACTTGAATACCACTCGTAAAGTTCCAACATAATTAGAAATATTGCCTTCAATTTTAGATGTATAATGTTTAACTTTGGCTTCAATTATAAGCATTTGTCAGTTATGTCTATCGATAGGGTTTATAATACTTTTCGGCCCACGTAATAATTCAACATCAACCAGGGCATAATCCCACCACTGTGCATAGCACGGTTAAACAATGCGCTAGTTTATTTATATAAGTCCTGATCGGTTCCTGTTATTGACTAGGACTTGTATTACGTGAGACTTGTTGTCATTTAAAAGTAGATTGGGTCTGATATGAACCGATAGAGATTTTATCATTACGATCGAGATTTTTCGTTATACAGTTAAACCTCGATAAAATAATAACTTTGAGACCGAGAAAAAATATTCATTTAACGAGGTTATTACTTTATCGAACATTATTTTAGTGCATTGACCATATCGGGACCGAAAGAAAATATTATCTTAGCGAGATTATTACTCTATCGAATACTACTTTATCGAGGTTTAACTGTATATCGGGACTTTTTTATTCATTTAAAAAAAGATCGGGATCGACAAGGATTTCGTCTTAACGACCGAGTGTTTTCGCTTTTATATCCGTTTGTTGTTTGATTTTGTTTCGAATTCAAAAACTAACACAAAAACAGGTTGTGTATTCTGAACGAAAAAGTGGAGGGAAAAGTGTAAAACTGGGTATAATAAGTAGGTAGAATAAGAAGTGTGTAAATTGTCCCCATGAGATGACGTAATGGTGAAGGTGGGTGGTCCGGGACTGAAAGGTCATGGGTTCAATTCCCACTAGTAGGGGTGTAACGGTTTGGTTCGGTTCGGTTTCTTATGCATTTTAGGAACCGAACCAAACACATAGAAATGGTTCGATTCGGTTCGATGTGTTTTTAAATATCAGAACCGAACCGAACCGAACCGCTTATAAATGGTTTGGTTCGGTTCGGTTTACCGGTTCACCTTTTTATTTATTTATTTATTTTCTAAATCCTAAATAATGCAAGAATAATAGTTTATAGGATGTCACTTGTTCCAAACTCATAAGTATATAGTTGTTACTCATTTCTCTTCCTTTGTATAGATTAGAATTGATATTAACTTAAATCTAATATCTAAATATCCAATAACATTCTCATATAATAAAGACAAATATTAAATAAAAAAATAAAAAATAAAATTTTGGTTCGGTTCGGTTCGAACCGTTCAAAAATTCTTGAAACCGCGAACCGAACCGAATGTAAACGGTTCCTAAAAAAATAAACCGAACCAAACCGCGAAGCCGAATCGAACCACATTTTTCGGTTTGGTTCGGTTCGGTTTGATCGATTTCGTGGTTCGGAGCGGAACCACTTACACCCCTACCCACTAGACACGCTATGTGTGTCTGTCATAATCAATAATTCGGTTCGGTAAACCAACTATTGAATAAATAATCATAATTAGAAAATAATAATTTTATTTTATACTCCCTCCGTCCCACTCATCTTGACGCATTTCTTTTCGGCACGGGAATTAAGAATGTGGATGATAAAGTATGAGAGAGAGATAAAGTAGGAGAGATAAATGAAAAAATGAAAAAGTAGGAGATAAATGAAAAAGTCGGAGGATAAATTATTTCCTTTTTTGGAAACGCGTCAAGATGGGTGGGACGTCCCGAAAAGGATTACGCGTCAAGATGGGTGGGACGGAGGGAGTAATAAATAGCATAAAAATTCATGTTTCAAAATATACACTTATAAAACATACAACTTAAAAAAATATGAATCAAATAGTGGTTAAAAATGAAACTTCTACTAATAAAATAAATAAAATTTTAAGGCGCAAGTCTTAATCAAACAAGTTTATCATCAACTCAAACTAATAATCAAACCGCTATAGGGCGTTGTTTGCAATAGCCTCACCTTTTTCTTAAGTTCTTAATTTAATGATAAATTGGTAAAAAATGTAATTTAGAGAATAGTAGGGTGTTTGCAAATACTCCTTAAAAGGAGAAAAAATTGGAATAACGGTGTTTGCAAATTTTATACCATAATAACTTATTTTGACACATAAAACTAAAATGTCAAATCATAATTTATTTAAAATTACAAAAATTTCATTAAGGAGGACACCCAATTCACCGGCTTCTCTTTTTTCAATTCAATTTAAAAGATATTTTTGTGATTTTAAGTTTACCAAACACTCAAGAACTAAGTTTTTCTTAAATTAAGTTATAGTAACTGTTGGTCCAAAGACGAGTTTCAGGTGTAGAGGGGGGGGGATTGGGTAAATACCTGTGTTTTGAAACCCGGCCCGGACCGACCGGTTCGACCGGTTTGGCTCGGAACCGGTCAAAAATCCGGGCCGGGTGTCATGTTGGCTCGTTTTCGTAGTTGACCCGGTGCGACCCGGCCGGTTCAGCCGGTTGAACCGGTACCCGGTGACCGGGTCAACTCGGACGGAGTATTTATTAAAAAAAAACTTAAAATGTAATTTAAGAACAGAAGCTCGGGCTCCTTGTCTCATCCTCACTTCTCAGTCACTCACTCGTCGAAGGCTCGAAGCCACTGCAGCGCCGTCGGCCACCTCCGCCACTGCAGCGCCGTCGGCCACCTCCTCCTCTCTCGCCGTCGGCCACCTCCTCACTACAGCACCTCTGGTCTCTCCTCCTCTCTCGGCCTCTCACGAAGACCCAGAAAGTAGAGGATTCTCGAGCGGGAGAAGAAGAGATCGAGTTGAAGTCTTGAAGATGAAGAACAATAGCAGCGTGATTGGCCGCAGCCCGAGAAAAGCGGAGAATTATGTTGGTTTTGTTGGCTTTTCAATCGGCACCTGCCCCACCAAAAAAGAAACAGAGTAAAATTAATAGGACATTTTATTTTTAAACACATCATATTTTAATTATTTTTTAAACACATCATATTTTAAACACTAAAAATAGATATATATTTATATAATTTAATTATAGATTTATGACGTCACACCGGGTCAATTCACCGGTTGAACCGGTTCGACCGGTTGAACCGATAAAAATTATTTTTCCGGGTCAATGACCGGGCCGGTTTTAAGAACACAGGTAAATACACCTGAATGCAAATTCAAACTTAGAAGGCGTTGCCACTGAACTTGTCAGCTAGCCAAATATGTTTTCTCGATCTCGTGGGCAGATATTTTCCTACTGAGTACAGTCCTATTGACTTATATCAGTGAACAGTAGTTCAGCAACAGAAGTTGTGTGCGAAAGTGTAGGCCCTAAAAGAATCGTCTCAGTGAAAATTCGTTTTATGCTGTTTGATTAAAACTCAGTTGTATGCAGAATGAACAGTTAATCAATGCAACAGTTAAAATCAAGACAAGCGATTTTTAAAGTGGTTCGGACACGCTGGGTCCTACGTCTACTGTCCTGAACTAAGCAGGAGTTCTTGTATTAATTATATTGAGCAAGCCTCAGTTGATCTGTTCACATGACAGATTCTCACTTGTTTGCTTATACTGAGCAAGCCTCAGTAAATCTGTACGCAAGACAGATATCTACTTATAGTCGTAGTGACTTTACAGTTCTTAACCTTTAAGGTTAGAATTTCTCCAACTAAGAAGGAGTTCTTACAATAAGAACAGTTCAAAAGATGAACTCCTTCAAGGTTCTAAGCTATTGAATATTACAATTAGCACGTTTAGATAGAGAAAGGGAACAGGTGTTTCTCTAGAGAGAAGAACTAAAGAAGATCTAATTCTAAGTGCAAGTTCTTCGCTGAATATTGCTGTGAATTCGTTAGAGAGTATTTGAGCTTCGATTGCTTTGATTCACGGTGTCTTTCTGCATGAAGACCTTCTCTATTTATAGTCTTCGATTTGTGAATAGATTCGTTGGAGGGAGTCTAGACACATGTCGAATAAGACAAGGAAAACAGTCATATGAATTCGAACGTTGAAGTAAATGTGTTGTAGAGATTTTCTCTTTTTCCGTCTAGGATCAGCTCTATAGCAGAGTAGGTAAGAACGTTGTCGGCTCCTTATTGGTCGAGACATGAGAGTAGGTGAGGCTTGTTCAAACTCCAAGAGTACGATGAATTGACTTCCTCTGAATCCTCGGACCTTCAACAAATGTATCTTCTACTAACATTCGTCTGAATAATTCAGTTCACAGGCTCGAAATCCTTTGTAGATTCAGTTGGTCGATAGTTGTCCAACTGTCTTCCTCGATACTGAGTTCTCCGGCTCAGTGCAGAATCTTCTACCGAGCACACAATTACTGAACTCTAGCCTAGTGAGTTCCTAACCAGCTGAACTCAACTAAGTTATTACAATATCGAAGGTTCATCATTCAGCTAAGGTTTTTGGGTTTTTAAAATTTTTCATACTAAATCTCATCCCAACAATTTCCCCATATTTGATGATGCCAAAACCTTTTACAAACAACTACTACTAATTATGCTAAAATCTATTACAAGGTAATCTAAGCACAATATCAGAGCAAATAGAGCAATAAGACTCTTACAATAAGGCTATCTCTATCAGCAAGACTGACTATCTAATCAACATAGATGCTATTCATCGTAAGACTAAAGTCTAACAAATACCCCCTATCATATTACAAGCAATATCCCTCTGAAAGATATCAAACAACTGAACTACAGAGAGAAACATACAAGTAAGCAGATATGTGGGTGTATGATCTGATCACTGAGGTGATCAGTAGTGTTGAAAGATAAAAACACAGCCAAGTGACAATAAGTAGTGTTGAAAATGATGTCATAGAAGATATGAGAATATTACAAATACATGACGATCTAAATCTATAAGCTAAAGACTAGAAGACTATCAGTTGGACTTCTTCTTAAATAGATGCATGCGAGCCTTGAAGTCAGCCGACTTCTTCTCCGGAAGCTCAAGGCCATAAGCTGAATAAACACGGTTCCTCAGGGCCTTGATCTCTTCTCTGTCTTCATAATAGTTATTGTTCAGACCTCTTCTCCTGATAACGTCGCTGATTTCTTCCTCAATCTCTTTCTTACAGATGTTGTCTTGAAGCCTGAGAGGAGGAGGTAAGGTTCTGAACTCAAGTGCCTTAAGAGTTTTACCTAACTGTTCCAGCAGAGTTTGAATCTCAGCGTAGAGTGGGGAATCCCTTTGTATCAGAAGTTCTTTGAATGTATCATCAGGATCAGACTGCTCATCAAACATCTTTCAAATGTAGAATCTTTTGATGAAGTCTATCTTCACCTGTTCCCAACATTGATTGATCTTGTATGGAATCCACCGTCAGTCCTCCTGTAAATCACCCTCTTCACCTTATTCACTGGTTGCCTTCTCTTGAAGAACTTGGAGGTGGTAGGGACACTCCTGTCCTTCTCTGAAACTCTCTCTCGAGCTTCCTTCTCCGTCCTCAGTCTAAGGGCCTCAAGATCAGCTTGATGTATCTCTCTCTAGGTTCTCTGATTTGTCTGGCTTCAGCTGTTCTGTCCATTCCTCTCTCACAGCTATCCCAAAGCTCTTTCATTTCAGCTTCTTGTCTCTTCGAAAGCTTAGTGGAAGGGAAATGCTGTTGAGTCTCTGAGTCGCTCAGTCCAGCAGATGTAGACTTAGGTGCTTCAGACTTCTCAGATTGTTTGGACTTTGGAGGGGTTTGAGCACCTGACCTGGATTGCCTAGGCAGTATAAATCTTGTTCGGGTAGAAACTGGAGATCGGATCTATACGCCTTTCTTGGCTTTGGTGTGTTTCTTCTCATCTAGCTTCTGAAATTCTCGCGCCAGTTATTCATCATAGGCAATTTGTTCCTCACGCGTTTTGAACTTCAGCTTCTTAGGTTTCAGAGAGCTTGTTGAAGCAATGGCTTTCCCTTTCACTGCTAACTTGAGTGGTGGCTCTTCTTCAGTTAAAGCTTCTAAGTATGTAGCCACTTCAGTAATAGCTTCGTCAGCTGGCTCTCATGAGCCTTCACCCTGTTGAGCTTCTTCCCCCTTACTTACTGCTGCAGTTGGGTCCTGCCTCTTCAGATTTTAGGAAGGTCAGTAGTTGTGCACTCTTACTACTTTCCCCCTTTTTGGCATCATCGATCAGCGTTGCTAGGGCAGTAACCTTCTTGTTTAGCTCTTTGATAGATGAGCTGATGGTTTCAAGAGAAGCTACTACATCTCCTGCTGCATCAGTGTATGAAGTCCATCTTTTGTCATGCTCTGAATTTACAGCTTTGAGTAGAGCTGACTTGGAGGCTTCGATACATCGAAGGTATGCTTCAACAGACTCAGTTGCTTCCTGCTCTATCTTTTTGCAAGCTTCATGATGTTCCACTAGTGCCTTGGAGACACTTGCAGTGGTGAGCTTGTGACGCTCTTCAACAGCTTTTAGGACTCAATTTGTTGCAGTGACCATTTCTTCAGTAAATGTATTGGCCTATTACTGTAGTATGGTCTGAAACTGAGCTGTCAGGTCAGTCTTTGGAGCTTCAAGTGCCTTGGTCCAGTGAAATTGGTAGGAGTGATGATCCTCTGCACTTCAGCAGATAAGTTGCCCAACGTCTTGGTCTGAGCTTCAGTAAATTGGCTCCATTTCGTGTTCACGTCTGCCGCGAGGAGATAGTTCTTCTGACCTTGACGTTTAATGCACTTATTTAGTGACGCCACTTTGAGGTCCTTAATCTCAGCAGCTTGATAACGTGACTGCTTCTTGGGCTGAGATTTGGATGGCGTATGGATGATTGCGTCTGATGGAGGAGGAGATGTCAAGTCATTCCTGGGAGATTTTCCCTCAGCAGAGCCTCCCTGGTCTGCATCCTTAGGTGGAGAATCATGATGCGAGTCAGAATGAGTCACGGGCTGAGTAGACTGTTCGGGTTGCCCCTTCTGACTCAGGAGCATAAGCATAGCGGCGCGAAGATCTTCCATAGAAGCGATGTCACCAGGCTCACCATAGCCTATCTCCTCTCTGAGTGTCTGCTCTTCCTTTGCCAGTTCAGAGACTGTCCTGAGGTGGATCGTCTCGTCTAACAGATCCCATTCCAGGAACTTGAGGCGAATCTGCACCCTCGCTCTGACTACAATGTCCACGAGATCTACATGGTCGAGAATCTCGGGAATCTCATCCGCTATTTCTTCAGTAGCTTGGGTTTAAGCTAGCAGAATTGAAGTAGGGATGGAAGTGGAGACCTCAGTCTGAGGTAAGTCAGCATGAAAATCTGACTGAGTCTCCTCGGAGTGAATCCACTTGACCTTATCCTTCAGAGTCACGTCTTCCTGTCTGGACTCTGAATCCTGAACTGAGATGGTCACAGGGATCACCACTGAAGGTTCAGCTTTCTTCAGTGTCTTGCGCTTTTTCTGCCGAGTCGGGCGGGGATCTGGAGAGATCGCAAGAGGACGATTGTCATGCAGTCCTCGCTCGAGAGACTTCTTAGTTGCTGCTGTATTAGAGAACTTAACGTTCTTTCTATCGAACAACAGAGCGTCGGTGAATACCTCTTCCCTAACAGAAGTCTTTGATAAGTATGGATACCTTGCTGCCATATAGTAGCTTACCCTTGGGAATGAGTTACATGGTAGTGTTGTCATCATTAGCAGTGAACTTCTGGAGTTGAGCATTGAATTCATATCTGAAGAAGGCATTCTACTTGATCTGCGCACCGTCCATGATAACCATCATTATCTGAATCCTGACCCGGGATAGCTGATCGAAGGATCCCGCTGAGCTGGTCAGTATATGATTCACGATATAGGCTAGCCCTCTGTATTCAGGGAGCAATTGATTTTTCGGAAATGCTGCTTTGAATACCACATCCTCTTGACCACTGAATTCGCACATGTACTCATTAAAGAAAGACTCCTTGTAGCCGATCGAAGAAATCCCATCATCTGGAAGAATAAAACTCTGAAGAAGACAGTCAGCTACATTGAGGTCTGCAATCTTCTCAGTCCACCGGTTGGTTTCAGTCTCTTGCATATAGTTGATGCAAGAAATATCTCTATCATCGTCGTCCTGTCGAATATTCAGGAAAAATTCGACGACCTTCCTTGGAAGTTAGTGGGATGGAGCCCTAGAAAGAAGCGGCGTGAGACTTGAAGTCTCGAGGGCGCCAAAGATGATGTCTATGAAATCCACATTGCAGGACCGGAACGCGAGAACTGGTTCGAACCAGATTCTCTTGTTGTCCAAGATCTCCTCCACGTCCGAGGGAATGAGGACTTCATTGCTGGGAATCACCATTGTTGATTAAGGATTGAATCTGCAAAAAGAACGTTAGCACTCGAAAATAAAGAAAGTTAGTAATTTGCAGAAGCAGTTAAGAAATTTACCGAAGGATGAGTGCTAGAAACTTGATGAATTCCTTAGGTTGTATGTATGCAAAGCACTCGATCGTTCGTTTGGCGAAAAGTGTTTTTGATGAGAGATACTGTTTCATATATAAGTTCTTTGAATATGAACGATTTTTAAGCATGCGGTTGAGACTAATCTAATTTTGAAATGTGGACGGCTCAGATTAGATGTTATAAGAGGTTATGATTACTTGTCACCTATAATCTCGACCTACTTATCTCTATCAACTAAATGGTAAGGTGAAATGACATGCATTTAATGCACCGCAGTCGATATTACGGAATGTCGTGCGTTTAATGATAACGATATACTTAATGACATACGATGAAGATTAAAGGCGGGAAATAAATGCTATGACATGCTGATCACCAAATGCTGAATAAATACTCATAACATGTCAGCTGAACATAGTAGTCAGTTGATACCACTGTGAAGACGCTAAGTATTTCAGCAGTACTGAGAGTAAGTTCCCCCTTACTCAGTACCCCCTGGATCGTCTTACTGAATTGAGTCAATAGGATCCAGTAGACCTAAATCTACTGAGAGTTCGTTGAATCTGGTCTCAGCTAGAGGTTTGGTCAGAATATCTGCTCTTTGCTCATCAGTAAGGATTTTCTCCATTCTGATGTATTTCTTCTCGACATGATGGCGAATGAAGTGATGTCGTATGTCCACTTTCTTGCACCTGGTATGTAGAAATGTGTTCTGAGTGATTGCAATCGCACTGGTACTGTTGCAGTAAATCGGCACTTCATCTTGATGAATGTCGTAGTCTCTCAGTTGTTGTCGAAGCCATAGTATCTGGGCGCAACAACTTCCGGCTGTTGGGATTTTGTATACTGGAAGTAAATTTTATGCGAGTATACAATGTGTTTTGTCCCTACCACTATTTTATTCTCCTATCTGATAAATAAATATATTTGCACATGTTATCCTTTATCTTGTATAAAAGTTAGATTTGTGTGGTGTGTCGGGTATCACATAAGACAATACAAATTGGTTGAACTGACAAGATATAACAGTTATCACAGCTGAGACAACTTCACGATAAGTTGTCGGTTTAAGCTGCAGTTTAGATAAGAAGTGGCTTGTCTTAGCTGCTTGTCTTTACTGGTACACTGAAGGTGGTGTATTGACGGATCATAGTGAGATGTGTTCTCCTAACTGACCTTAGTGGAGAACCAAGATCTCGGTGACTTAGCTGGTCTTAAGCTTGGTAAGACTTCAGCTGAGTGCATTTGGCTATCTATCACTTTGACCTACTATGGTGAACGTCATCGCGACCGGATCTACGTATCTTGGGTGCTAGTAGTCATTTGTGGCTCAGGCTGGTTGTCTGTATCTTGCAACCGTATCCTAGTAAAATGGGTTGATAATATCCCCTGAGAAACTCGAAAGAATAAGCACACTAAACCCGGCCGGTTGATTAAGTTCAGGTGTGTTAATAAGGTCGAGCGGTACTACTCAGGAATATAAGATGTTAATTAATTTAAGCTGTCAGTGAGCTTAATTAATTAACAGATATTTCTATCTTAAATACGGAGATCGATTAAGTCTAAAATACAAGCCCTTGCTCAATTTGGGATAAAGGGGTAAGTCAGCACGAATTCTCTAATGGAATGAATCTATGTTTATTAATTAATTTTGCTCTGGACTGAGCATAGATAATTAATTAATTTGAGGCCTAGCTTTATTTCTTGTATTAGATCCCTGATCTGGCCCAATTAGTTGCCTAGTTATTTATTGTCTCTCAGAAATCATTATTAATGGATTAATATATTTTTACATTATTTAATAATGTTATTTATCTGGAATTAATTGTCTGGGCCAATTAATTGATAAATATTAGTAGCCCAGTGGATTAATTAATTACATTATGGGCTAATTATGTGGAAGCCCATTAGAAATATAATTAAATTAATGGGCTACAAATATATTAATATTATATTGGCTTTTGAAGCCTATATGTATTAATATTCTGTTCAGAAACAGAACACACACATATAATTACTCACGCACGCACGCGTTTGTGGGGAGAGACAATATTCTTAATTTTCTCCAGTTTTCTGACCACCCAGAGGGAGAAAAAGGTCGGGACACAGATCAGAAGATCTGACACACGAGCAACAATCAGAGCCGCGACAACATACGAAGGAGGAAGGTATCAATTCCTAACCCTAATATTTCCTTCACCGGCAGCCATGTATTCAGCTTCAGTAGTGGACGTAGCTACTAAATGTTGTTTCTTGGAGAACCAAGATATACGCTTACTGTCGAGAAACTGACATGTTCCTGATGTTGACTTTCTGTCGATTCGACATCCTGCATAATCAGCATCAGAATAACCAGTTAGTTGAAGATTATCATCAACAGGATACCATAACCCAACATCAGGTGTTCCTTTCAGGTAACGGAGAATCTTCTTCGCTGAGTCCACATGACTCCACTTGGGATTCGCCTGAAATCTCGTGCATACACCTACATCATAAGTTATATCAGGTCGGCTAGCTGTTAGATATAGTAAGGAACCAATTATAGCACGATAATCAGTTGAGTTTACAGATACTCCCTCTATATCAAGATCAATCTTGAGATTGGTATTCATGGGTATCTTCACTGATTTGTTGGATTCGCAGCCAAACTTTTTGATGAAATCTCTTGTGTATTTAGCTTGATTTATGAATATTCTCTTCTTGGATTGTTTGACTTGAAGTCCAAGGAAATAAGTCATTTCACCCATCATTGACATTTTAAATTTTTCTTTCATCATCTGCTCAAATTTCTGACACATGGTCAGATTCCTAGATCCAAAGATGATGTCGTCCACATAGATCTTCACCGGCAGGATGTCATCCTTTGACTTGATACTGAATAGGGTGCGATCTATTGTTCCTTTCCGAAAACCTTTATGAAGTAGAAAGTCTGATAGGGTATCGTACAAAGCCCTAGGTGCTTATTTTAACCCATACAGTACTTTCTTAAGTCTTTACACTTGATGTCCCTGCTAAAAGCCGAACGGTATTTCAAAGTAAACTTCTTCCTTCAGTAGGCCGTTCAGGAAAGCTGACTTCACATCCATTTGATAAACTGTGAAATGCTGATGTGTTGCTTATGCTAGGAATAGCCGAATGGCTTCCAATCTTGCAACTAGAGCGAACGTTTCGTCGAAGTCTATTCCTTCTGATTGACAGTATCCTTTTGCAACAAGTCTAGCTTTGTTCCTGACTATGACGTTGTTTTCATCTCGCTTGTTTTTGAAGACCCACTTCATTCCTATCACGTGCTGATGTCTAGGTCTGTCTACAAGCGTCCACACGTCGTTTCTGGTAAACTGGTTGAGCTCATCTTGCATAGCAATGATCCAGTCAGCATCATTCAGCGCATCCTCAATCGTCTAAGGTTCTTCAGTAGACAAAAAGCAGGAATATAAAACACTTTCTCCCTGACAAAATCTGGATCTTATCTTTACACTAGCTGAAGGATCTTCGATTATAAGATCTGAACTATGAGCGTCTAACCATGAACGACGGCGTCTTGTTACTTCATCTGGAATTGATTCTACACAGATAGTAGGAGTATTAGGAATTTCAGTTGTACTATTCTGCAATTGAAGCAATTCAGTAACAAGATCAGGTTCTACTGAGTCACTAGGTTCAGGGGCATTCAGATTAAGAACATTGATAGTTCCCCCTGAGTTGTTGTTCTCAGTAGAGGTCTCAGTTACCACTGGGGTTTCTTCATCGACCTGAATTACCTGGGATTGATTTTGTTCAGTAGAATCAATATGTTCAGCTACACTGCTTGTTGCTTGATTCTGAATTTCATCGTCTGAATCATCATCCCAACAATGTTGGATCTTTTCGTTGTTATTTTTTAAACTTAGATCCTGTAGCTTGCTCCTGACCTCTTCAGCTTCTTGCTGAGAGTTTGACTTTCTGTCCTTAGAAGTAAATTCATCAAACACAACATGAGGTTTTCCTCCACGCAAAGAGTCTGGTAGTTAAAGACCCTGAAAGCTTTGCTGACGCTAGAGTATCCTAAGAAAACTCCTTGGTCTGACTTGCTATCAAAGACCTTTAACTGGTCCTTTTCCGTTACTGTGGATAAAGCACAAACAACCAAAAATATGAAAATGTGAGATATAATGAATTCTCCCTTTCCATAATTCATATGGTGTCTTCATGTGCATCTAAGTCAATAGAGAACGGTTTTGAGTGTAACAGGCAGTGTCAGTAGCTTCTGCCCAGAACTTCAATGGTGGACCTGAGTCTGCGAGTAATGTTCTTGCTGCATCTTTAAGTGTTCTGTTTTTCCTTTCAGCAAGACCATTCTGCTGAGGCGTACGTGTCGCTGATGTCTCGTGTTGAATTCCTTCATCTTCGCAGTAGTCTTTCATTATTGAGTTCATAAACTCTATTCCACGGTCTGAGCGTATCCTTTGAATCTTGATATCCTTCTCGACGCTTAGCCGTTTCAGCAGTTTCGGCAGTTCAGATTTAACGTCAGATTTGTTGGCGATGAACATCACCCATGTATATCTTGAATATCCATCAATGACTAGAAGAGCATATTTGTTTCCTCTGATTGTCAATGTTGTGACTGACCCAAATAAATCCATGTGGAGTAGCTGAAGGATCCCATCAGTAGAAGGTGATGGAATAGGCGGATTGCTTGACTTTGCTTGCTTCCCTTTCATGCATGCCTCACAATTCTTGTGTCTTTTGAAAACTTCGTTGGACAGTCCTTTGAATTTAGCATCCCTTGCTAGCTTGTTCATAGTCTTGAAGTTCAGATGGCTCAGTCATCTGTGCCACAACCATGTTGTTTTGTCATCTGACTTCGTATGTGCTAGCAGGCAAGCTTCAGGTTCAGCGCTATTCCATTCAGCATAATAGATATTTCTTCGCCGCGACCCTGATAACACAGTTTTTTCTATAGATTTGTCAAGAACATCACAAAAACCTGCGTCGAAAGTCACTCTATTGGAGTTATCACATAATTGACTGACAGAAAGGAGATTATGTTGAAGTCCTTCAACATTAGATACTCTGGGAATTGTTGCAGTTCCTATCTTCAATGATTTATATCCCCTTGTATATCCTTTGAAGTTGTCACCAAATTCAATTCTAGCTCCTTCTTGCTGGACATAGTCGGTCAGCAGATTCTTTTGATGCGTCATATGTCTTGAGCATCCGTTGTCCACGATCCAAAGGTCCTTTATCATCTGCAAAACAAAAATAGATTCAGGTACCCTTTGATTTCAACTTTGGGTCATTAGATGTTAGTGGACTTTTGAATCCAAACTTGTCTAACAACCCTGATGGTTTCAAATTGTTTCTTGCCCTTCTTGTCAGCTGATCTCTCTCCTGAACTCGGAGATGCTGACTTTTTGTTCTTATGAGGTTCAACTTTCTTCTTCTTTTGAACCTTTGGGCTTTTGACTCTTGGCTCATAGTAATACGATCTATATTAAGCTAGATGAGTCCATTACGGTTAGCCATACTATTCGACCCACCTGACCTTTTTGGCTCCCCCTGAGTTGAATCTGGGTGTTTTGGGGTTTGAACCATAGGTCAACTTCTTATTGCTGGGCTAAGGTGCGATCATCTTCTGTTTGTTCTTTGCCTGAGGGGTGATTGGTTCAGCAGCTTGAATTTTCCCTCTGACAAACTGATCAGCCAATTTTTATGAGCCTTTCGAGGTAGAGGTAGATGTTTCATAAGTGTAGCCAAGTCCTTCCTTGACGGAGACTGGCCTCTAAGCTCTAAGCATTCCTTCTAACTTCTTCTTGGCTCCTAGATACTGCTCTGTCATCAGACCTCGCCATACTTCATCACTCTTCCCGAGTGACTCATAATCGTTCTCAACTTCTGCGACTTTCTGACTAAGCTTAGCTATCTTAGTATCTTTCTTAGAGATGTCTTTGGTCAAAACTGAGATATATGTTTCTTGATGTTGAGACTTAGTCATCAGAAAGTTAATCTCTTTCTTCTGTCTCAGCACAAGTCCTTCAGACTCAGTAGAGTCCTGACTTCTCATCGAAAGTTCCATCTCCTGAATTGTCTTACTGAACTATTGGCTCATCTAGATATGTTCCTCAAGCAGATCCTCATATGCAAGAACCACATCTAGCGGTTCACCTGCAATAGAGCTCGTATCGTGTGTGCATGGTGAAGAGGGGCTTATATTAGGATCAGAATTTACCTCAGCCTCTTCTCCGGCCATGAGACACAGTTCAGTGTCCTCTGCTTCAATCGCAACGAACGCAGCATCATCATCATCAGATGATTCCATGAATAGTTCAGCGTCGCTTGAACAGTCAGATAACTCTCTAACGATGTAGGCTTGCCTTTTTCTGACAAATTTGTCGCGCCTGGCTTGCCGTTCAGCTCTTTCAGCAGCCACGAGTTCTGGACATTCATACTGGAAATGTCCTGGCTTGTTGCAGTTGTAGCATACTGAGCTCCTGCCTTCCCTTTTGGGTATCTCGTTATGTCCAACGGAGCAGCTTCAGTATTTCTGCATTCAGGTAGAGATTTAGATTCACTTTTTTGAGTGATCATTCTCTCTCTTACCTTGATAGCTCTTGGAAGCCCTTTTCGTCTTCATTTTTTGGAACTTGTCATTCTTCTTCTGGTATTTTACCGCAAGGAGAGCGTACTTCTCAGCCAAATTGTCAACAGATGGTATTGTCACTGAGCTTCTGGCTGACTGACTTGTGGTTGAGGGACTCGCTCCTGGTGTGCTGACTGATGCCTTGTAAGCATGATCTATTAGCACTTCAGTCTTAGCACCGGGGATGTGTTGAAGATTAAACTCAAACTCTTTTGCCTTAAGTTCTAAAAATATTTAATTAGGAGTAACAGAGTTTAAGTTAGTTCTTCTTAAATATGTAGCAAAAGAGTACCACTTGAGCCTACTAAGAGCCCTTAGTATCTTTGTGTTGGTCTCCTTGTTGCTGAATGTTCTCCCCGGTGCGTTGATGATGTTGATTTGATTTGTAAATCTGCGCCGAAATCATCAATAGACTCCCCTGGAAGCATGGTAAATGCTTCGAGTTTTTGCAGCTCTAACTCTAGTTTGTTCTCTTTTATCTTTGGAGTTCCTTGGCTTAGCACAGCTAGAACATCTCATAGCTCCTTTGATGTCTTGCATTCGTGTACCCTTCCTAGATACGAGTTACTGAGAGTTGTCAGTATCGCATTTCGTGCGACTCGGTCAAGGTTGTGTGACTTTCTCTCTTCAGGTGTGAAGAGGCTCTTGTCTTTTGGAACCTTTGGGCTAGTTCTGGCACCTGCTGCTCCTTCTACTACAATCTCGATGCTGTCGATCATAGGAGCAATAGGTCCTTTCTCCAGAACATCAGTCATGCTGTCATGCAGCGATGTTAAATGAGCCTCCATCCTTACCCACCATACCGCATAGTTTTTCTACCGAAAACATGGGTACCGTCCTTATACCTGAGAAATCAAACACGTTGAAAAATATGGTATAGGATACTATGAAGAGATGAAAGTGCAGAGAAAACGGTTTTCAGGATCTGTTCGAGTTAGACCAGTATTCAGATAATGATGATCAAGAAGAACATTGCTCTGATACCAATTATTGGTCCAAAGACGAGCTTCAAGTGTGTGTGTGTGTGTTTGGGGGGGTGAATACACTTGAATGCAAATTCAAACTCAGAAAGTGAAAGTTAGCTTTAGCTGAAGATTGCTACTGAACTTGTCAGTTAGCCAAATATGCTTTCTCGATCGTGTGGGCAGAGATTCTCCTACTGAGTACAATCCTATTGACTTATGTCAGTGAACAGTAGTTCAGCAACAAAAGTTGTGTGCGGAAGTGTAGGCCCTAAAATAATCGACTCAGTGAAAACCCGTTTTATGTTGTTTGATTAAAACTCAGTTGTATGCAAAATGAATAGTTAATCAATGCAACAGTTAAAAACAAGACAAACGATTTTTAAAGTAGTTCGGACATGCTGGGTCCTACGTCCACTGTCCTGAATTAAGCAGGAGTTCTTGTATTAATTATACTGAGCAAGCCTCAGTTGATCTATTCAAATGACAGATTCTCACTTGTTTGCTTATACTGAGCAAGCCTCAGTCAATCTGTACGCAAAAAGTTCTTATAATAAGAACAGTTCAAAAGATGAACTCCTTCGAGGTTCTAAGCTATTGAATATTACAATTAGCACGCTTAGATAGAGAAAGGGAACATGTATTTCTCTAGAGAGAATAACTAAAGAAGATCTAGTTCTAAGTGCAAGTTCTTCGCTGAATATTGTTGTGAATTGCTAAAGAGTATTTGAGCTTCGATTGCTTTGGTTCTCGGTGTCTTTTTGCATGACCTTCTCTATTTATAGTCTTCGATTTGTGAATAGATCCGTTGGAGGGAGTCTAGACACGTGTCGAATAAGACAAGGAAAACAGCCATATGAATTCGAATGTTGAAGTAGAGGTATTGTAGAGATTTCATCTTTTTCCATCTAGGAGCAGGTTTATGGCAGAGCAGGTAAGAACAATGTCAGCTCCTTATTGGTTGAGATATGAGAGTAGGTGAGACTTGTTCAAACTCCAAGAGTATGATAAGTTGACTTCCTCTTAATCCTTGGACCTTCAACAAATGTATCTTCTACTAACATTCGTCTGAACAATTCAGTTCGCAGGCTCGAAATCATTTGCAGATTCAGTTGGTCGATAGCTGTCCAAATGTCTTCCTCGATATTGAGTTCTCCGACTGAGTGCGGAATTTTCTATTGAGCGTACAACTACTAAACTCTAGCCTACTGAGTTCCTAACAAGTTGAACTCAACCAAGCTATTACAATATCAAAGGTTCATCATTCAGCTAAGGATTTTGGGATCTTCAAATCTTATCATCTTGAATCTCATTCCAACAGTAAGTTGCAACCGTAAGTTGTTGCAAGCACCCCTAAGTGAGAGTTTGCAACATCTTAAATTATTCAATTTATAATTAAATTTAAGAAAAAAACTAATTTTAAGTATTTGCAACAACTTACATTCTTCGAAATTCTCTACATTTAATGTGAATAAGTTGAAGTTGGTTTGAACAGACTTCTTCAACTTAATGACATATTTGTTATTTTTAAGAATTTATAATTTGATATTTTAGTCTTAAATCTCAAATAAGTTACTATAGCAAACATTATTTTTCAATATTTTCAACTTTATTAAGTAGTTTTTGCAAACAATCACTATCTAATAAGTCACTTTTATCAAATTTTCCTTAATTTATAAACTTAAAAAAAATTAAATTATTGCAAACACTCCCTAAATAGTTTTGAACTTATAACTAATAATAATAATAATAATAATAATAATAATAATAATAATAATAATAATAATAATAATAATAATAATAATAATAATAATAATAATAACAAATATTTAAACGCTAACGATATTTGATATGATAAGAAGTTTAGATAAATAAACAAACAGAATTTTTTAGTGAAATATAGAAATATAAAAATGAATCGATTTGGTTAATTATTGATTTTTGAGATATGAAAATCGTAACCAAATCACTTACATCGATCGATTATTAGAAATTAGAAAAAAATAATTATGCCGATCAGTTCGATTAACCAGTTCTTCCGGTATTATATACAAATATATACAACTTTGAGAGAGAGAGAGGGGACTAGAGTTGTATATATTGATGATACATAGAGGCAGAAGTGAAGGAAAACTAGAGTCTAGGGATCATTGAAAAAGTTATTTACACTTAGAAAAGAGAGCAACTTAAGTAGCAGCCTTATCTTCAATCCGAACAAGGCAGCAAAACGAGCGGGAGCAGAAGCAGAAGCGGGAATACAAGATGAAGAGTCTCTCGATTTCGACCGTGATTTTCCCGTCAAAATCGAACCTCGCGAAATCCTCCTCATCGTCTTCATTTCACGGCGTTCGCGTCGCGCCAATATGCCCCACTCGCCGCGCCGCCGCCTCGTTGAGCCGGAATGCCTCTTCTTCGCCGGTGGTGATGATGGCGAAGAAAGAGGAGGAGCTGAAGGAGATTAGGGCGAAGTCGACCGAGGAGCTGAATGAAGAAATAGTCGACCTTAAAGGAGAGCTCTTCATGCTCCGCCTCCAGCGCTCGGCACGAAATGAGTTTAAGTCCAGCGATTTTAAACTTATGCGGAAAAGAGTAACTCTCTGGTTTCAGTATTTCCTTTTCTTTTATCGAATTGCAATGAAGGGGGTGGTGGTTTGTTGTGGAATGTGTTCTTATTTCTGTTCTTTTTCTTTTTAATTGTGGTTGGTATTCGGCCCCTGGTGATGTTAAATTTGGGTTTATTTTTATTTAATTCTGAATCTCTGGGAAGTAGGGAGGAAGTTTGTTGCATTTGAAACATGGATTAAGAATTAGGATTTGATTCTTGGAGTGATGTTTATCTTTAACTACGACAATGCTGCAATGTGATTGCCTAAAGCTAAAATGCTGCAGAAAATTTGCTACATTGCTCTGATTTTTTATTTTAGTGATTGAATGCATGATTGAGAGTTCAGAAAGAGGTGAATTGGATGGAGTCAGTTGTATGATTCACTTTTAGCTCTGTATCTGTCTTTTTTTTCCCCTCGTGTTTAATCTGGTTGTGTTCTTTACTAATTGCTTTGCATATGTTCTTCTTACATGTACCTAATACAAGATGTTCAACTGTGGCATGTTTTATTCGCAGCAATCCACTCTTAAACTTTGGTTTAAGTAGTTTGTAAGAATTCCGTACTGGTCGACACTAAGAGAACTGGATAGCAGCATAGTAAACTATGATGAATTCTGTTGGCCACTTACAAGATGCTCGCCTGCTTTCTTAACTTCTTTTTTCATGTGGATTATTGGCATACCCCTTTTTCTACCCCCCGTTGGAGGATATAACGTACATATATGTATATTGACAGATAGTAGTTACCATGAGATACACAGCTTGCAGTGGTGCTTATGCTTGCATAAAGAGGAAAATTAGCTCAAGAAGTTATAGTCTTTTCTACTGTTATAGTGCAGTTCATTTCTTGCTCATTAGTTATTTCATAGAGTTGATGTTTGTTTTAATGTAAATTCTCTTGCTGATAAGTTACTTAACCCTCCGACGCCTTCCCATCTGAAGTCTATGCTACCTTTGCATGTCTTCATAGAAGCCCTTCTTTTCTCTGACTTGTTCTTGTATGTTGTCAATCTGACCTCTAATTCTTACGGTTTTGCAAATAGGTCGCGCGCATGCTCACAGTGAAGAGGGAGAGGGAGGTTGAGGAAGGAATCAACAAGAGGTTGTCTAGAAAGCTCGACAAGAAATGGAGGAAAAGCATTGTTCCTAGGCCACCTCCATCTCTGAAGAAACTACAAGAAGAGGAGGCAGCAGCAGAAGCTAAAGAAGAGTCAACATGAGTTTAGCTCCTTTCCATTTATTCTTTCCCCTTCAAGAAAAAACCCGTTATGCTCAACTTGTATGGAGCCAATCTTTTGTAATCTATAATCGGAGCTGCATATCGATATCTCAGCTATGTGAATGAAGAACTAGATTGTATTTGAAATGGAGAGAATTTGTTCTAAATGTGGTGAATGCATTATGTATATGCTTCTTTGGACTAGGTTGGCTTGATGCAGAATTGCAGATGGTTAAAATGAAGTTTATAATTAAGGTTTAGAATTTTCTGTTTAAAAACTGTACTCATTTAGTATCTTTGTGGACCTGTTGTTGTCTGGTTGGAAATGGTGGTGTTGAATGAATTTATTATACCCTCTGTTTCCTTAAAAATTAGTATGAATCCGACTAATATTTTCATAAGTCGAGTCTGTCGATATATAACTCCAGCAAAACCTATCTTTCCAAGTATATATATATAACATTTCAATTACATAAATACATCACTCACAAACACAACTTGCACAATTCAAGTGCGGTATTCTGTATCAAAAAACAAGGCAAAGAAACAAAATCAACAGACACGATCATGCTACACAATGAAATTACAACGATACAAAGTAAAAAGAAAATTGCCAACCAGAAGCATGAATGCACATAACTTGCTATAATATGAAACAGAACAATGCTACATTCATGAAGCCACAAGCTATAAGAAATTTGAATACATGTTTGTATCAGCTTTACCTTATCGTCCACCGGACAGCTCAATCGCATCCTGGTTGTAAATCGAATCTTCCCCCCAGTCGAATCTTCTTTGCAGCCTCTCGTACTCTTGTCTCCTTGTGACCTCAACATGCTGCCACTCCTCCCATCTCTCCGCAAGCCCTTCTCCTTCCAGCATACGTACAACTTCCGACATAGCTGGCCGGTCTTCCGGTGATGACTGAGTGCACAGCAGTGCAACTTGAATCATCATCTCTACCTCTTGAATGTTATAGTTTTTAATCAAATTTCTATCCACAATGGCATTTAGCCTTTTCTCCCTTTGCAGTTTCTTGACCTTCGAGATACGACCAAACGTTATCAGCACATGATAAGTTGACAGAGATGCAGAAACTTGACAAATTGGAAACTTACATGGTCAAGGAGTAAGACATCGTCTTCTTCTTCCAAACGCGAGAAATCTATAGCGCGTTGACCAGTGACGAGCTCTAGGAGCATGATACCGTAACCAAAAACATCAGTCTTCTCCGATGATTTTCCGGTGGAGAGGTATTCGGGAGCTATGTGGCCCATTGTCCCACGGACCTGTGTCGTTACGTTAGTCTTCCTCACATCAACCAGCTTTGCCAACCCAAAATCACCAACAACAGCTTCAAAATGTTCATCAAGCAAGACATTTGCAGCTTTAACATCACGGTGGATGATCTTCGGATTACAGTGTTCGTGCAAGTACTCTAGCCCGCGCGCTGTGCCCAGTGCCACCCTTTTTCTGCTAGGCCAGTCCAAGACGGGATCCCCAGGTTTAAGCTCTGTTTAGATATCCGAGTTTTAGATACATATATTAGCTAATGGAGAGAGATGTACTAATAACTAATAACTGATAAGCATTGATGAGTAAAGAGTAATACCTCGGAGACGAGAGGCAACACTCAAGTTTTGCATGAAAGGGTAAACCAAGAGGCGTTCGGTTGGCGTGGTGCAAAAGCCAATAAGTCTTAATAGATTTCTGTGAACAGCCACACTTATCATCTCAACTTCGCGCTGGAACGCTATATCTCCACCAGGGCTCTCGAAATCAGTTAAGCGTTTGACAGCAACCTTCGTGTTATCGGGAAGAACTCCTTTGTAGACTTTTCCGAAACCACCCTGCCCCAGGACATTCTTTTCGCTGAAACTATCGGTAGCAATCTGCAATTCTCTCCACGCGAATCTCTTCAACTGACCGAATTCAATTCTCCGGTCAACTTCACCTAAGGATGTCAAATAAAGCTTGTAAGTATTAACATGTCAAATTCAAAATTTTAGTTTTCTTGAAAACGAGATGCACGGAACAAACCTGCAACATCGACAAAAACTTCACGTCTGTAACCCCTGTGTTTACTCTTCCACAGGAATAATAGTAGACAGCCTCCAAGAAGAAGAATAGCAAATAGGCCACCGACAATCCCTATTATCATGCCAGTCTTTGATTTACTTGACCCACCTGTAAATATGGATGAATGACTTACTAGTTACTATCAGTATCATCTACCAACTTTAATTTGTTTGTAGACAGTAAAAAAAAATTCAACCTTCTCAGCAGATGATTCTTGAAAGATTTATCTTTTATTTATCCATAATTTGAACTGCTAAGTACAGATAACACAATGCACATACCTCCATTTTCATTGGCACAACTATGGGCAGAATTGATACCACAATTCAATTGGTTTCCTGTAAAACTGAGATAAGTAACTTAAGCTTAATCCACGCAAATGGTACTGACTGGTACAATTTTATACGTATTAAAAACAATTTAAACACACATACAAGTAGAGCAAATTAAAGAATCATACATACTTATACTTGGAGATCTTAAACAACTGCTCGGGGATGTTCCCACTTAGACGGTTAAAAGCAAACTGCCTGCAAAACGAAATTTCATCAAGCCATACAAATAGAACTGAATGGAGTCCAAGGCCAATATCATTGTACCCAAGAAATCCACCCAAGCTGGCAGTTGAGAAAAGTTTGATTTGATTGTATGGCTGCTAGAAGCTACTTACAGGTTAACCAAGTTTGAAAGACTTGCAAGTGATTCAGGAATTATTCCAGAGAGATTGTTTTGACTTAAAATCCTGCTCATGCAAACAAACACTTAATGCCATTGAAAGCATAGACCAAAAGACTAAAAGGTAAAAGCCCTTAAAGGTTGCTTACAAAAATGTCAGTGCTTTGAGACTGCCTAGGGAAGAAGGTATTTCTCCACTCAGATTATTATTTTCGAGGTCCAACATCGTCAAACTCACCAAATTCCCAAATTCTTCGGGTATCTTACCGGTTATGCCATTTCCTTGTAACTGGCTGCATAAAGAGTATACATCCATATCAATACACCTTCTCATGCAATGCAAAAGACCATCTATGGTGATAACAAATCAATTAATCATAATGAAGCATCTCAATACGTACAGTGTTGTCAGTGCCTTCAAATTCCCTATTCTCGGTGACAAGGTTCCAGAAAATCCCATATTAGACAATGTCCTGTCAAAATGTAGTATGTTAAATAGTAATAAAAATAAAATTCACAAAATAGACATGAACAAGTAAGCACTTCAATAGAGAACTATTCTTCATATAGTAAAAAAGGAATTATAACACAACGTTTGGGTAACTAGATGCCATACACTGTTGTCACATTGTTATTACTGTCACATATAACTTTGGACCACGTGCATGGGTTAACTTGGTTCTGATTCCAATCCATAAGCTGATTGCTCGAAGCATTAAGTGAAGTCTTCAAAGAAATCAATGCATCTCCTGAAGAATCCCAAAAAGAATCTGTTAGCCCCTTTCTTGACGCTGGCAGACCAAGGGAAAATAACTAAAGAGAACAGAGATTGTTGTAGATATAGTTATACAGAAGCCTCTTGATCAAGAAGCAGTAGCAACGTTGATAATTTCATGCTCACTGAGGATGATGCTACGCAAAAATGCAAAATCAATTCTTAATGTTGTCCTTTTGCATTTCAATAACTCCACAGGGAAACATGACTCACACAATGACATGAAAAACTCATTTTTTCAGAGGCATCCATATGTATGAACTAGAATTATACGTCTGATACTAGGGAGAAGAGAATGAAGCATTCTCACAAGAGTTCACTATAATTCACTACAGAATGGATTCTTAAAAGGAATAAGAATGGCACCTTGTGCATCAGGAGAGACAAAAGTAGTTAAGCATGCCAACACCAAGACTCCAATAAGCAGGTCCATCTCCATCTCCATATCATATCAATTTATGTTTGTAGGAAGTGAAGAAGCCACTGAAACAAAGCATGCTCTCTAGTCTATGTGGATGAGCATCCCGAGAATAGAAACCCTGTCGAAAGTTCCATCAACACATTAGCATCAAAGATTTCTCCAGCCCGTGAGTTTCGACAATGCATCAGAGAGACTCCATCAAAGTTAATAGGTCAAAATAAGGCAAACTTCTGTCAGGAGAAGTATAATCTAATAATCATAACGTTAATTATCTTTATCTAACAGAATTTGTTTCAAGGAGGTTCCATGACCCAGTTAGTTTCACAACGCAATCTTTAAGGAATACAACCACGTTTTTGGTTATTCAGCACACAACTAATCCCATAAAAAAAAGACCATAATTATGACTAACTGACTTTCAGGCATTAACACCCACAGTATTTTCTGATTCAATATATGCTCCAAGTTCAACCATTGACTGAGAAACATTAACATTAAGACGGGAACAATAAAGAATCAAAACGACACAACCGCCAGCAATAAATAAACCACATAAACAGTATTGAACAAAATCATCAATTTTCTTCCAAATTAATAACCCAACCACCCAGCTTTATCTGATATAAATGAGCAAACTTTAGCCGTATTTAGTCAATCCAAAACTACAACTCTTTCCCATAAAAACACACATCATAAAGATAGAAGGAAAACGACGAATGTCAATAGCTGCAACCTCATCAGATTCAAGGGCAACGAGCACCAACTCCAATTCGACCAGAAATTACGCAGCAATTTCATCAAAAAAGCTTCAAAATTGAAAAGTTAATATCTAAATATAAAGCAAGAAAATCACCTAGCTGAGGAATCGGAAATAGGGCTAAATTTCCTTTGACAACTAACTGAAACTAATGAAGTGTTGTGTACTTTTAGCAAATCTGGAGCACAAAAAGGAAGCTTCTGAAAATGCTCTAGTTTTATAATAGCCTTTTTGACTGTTGACTCCTCTTTAAATGCGTGTTATGTGGTGTGTAAAACTCCTTTCCTCAAAGTCTCTCTCTCTCTGCAATTAATTATAGCCCATAGAAGCACTTCAACTCGCAACGCAATAATCATGAAAATAACAAAGATATTGATGGTCCGGTGTGGGATGGAGGGGATCTCTGTCCCAAAAAATGGTGGACCACTTGGTGGTCCACCAATCATGCTCCGTCATAGTGCATCGATGTCCCACTTTTTTTATGATAAATCGATACATGTCCTCATCTTATTGGTGGGACATGTAGTGGTTCACCCAATAGGATAGAAGATCCCCACTCGAGTGTGGGATGCGTGGGGCCCTGCTCGCATATCTCTCCGTTATTTTGGAACTTTTTTTTGTACATTATTTTGAAAGAAAACATAGGGAGAAAAATTACACTTAAACCGTAATATTAGATTGACTAAAAATCTTACTTAGATAATAATTTTTTTAATTTTAATATGAGTCAATATATTAAAAATAATATTTGATAAAGTAATAATTTATTTAAATAAATATTTTTTCTAATTTTAAAGTTATTATTTTATCAAGATTTAAGTACTTTACTGGAGCCACAAGTATTCTCATTCTTATTATAGTTGATATGATTATGTAATACGATTTTCGCGTTTGCACAAAACTTATAGTATAAAAATAATATGTATATGTTAAAAACTTAATGACTAAAATGGAACTCTGGAAGTAAACTGGTTCGTATTTGCAATCATTTTTTTTTTAAAACAACCCACTTGGTCTAACTATTTTAAGTGTATCCAAAAAGGTAAATAATAACATTATGTAGCGGTGCGCAAAACCATGCTAAAACTCGACAAAACCAAAGACTTGCAGATATCTATTTGACCATCTCCAACTTGATAACTTTTTTAAAGTGGCATCAGTTTAGATCAATAGTCCAATTAATAATTAAAGACAAATGTTTAGTGGATCTTAATATTGTTATAATTAACCATTTGTAGTATTAATTAATTTCGAGTATATGATAAAAGTAGAATCATTAGCTTGGTCTACATAAACTGTTAAAGTATGAGTAGACTGAAAACAAACGAAGAATAAACCGCACCCTACCCTTTCTACACTCTTACACTCTATTTCTAAATGAGACAACATTATAGTTTAAATAGAAAACAACTAGCCATCACTGAAGAAGGCCCCTAATCTCACTAGCACCGAAACTAATAATACAAGAACTATCGAATAGTGTGCCAATAATCACAATATCCACTATCCATTGTTTGCATGACCACTTGTCAAATCATTAGTATTGTAAATAAAAGTCTATTAAGACTTGGGCCCATTCCATTAAACTAATACTCCCTCCATCTCGCAATTAAAATTTCACTTTTCGCTATTAGTGTTTTCTTATTAATTCTAAAATGAAATAGTCTCTCCTTATTCATTACTCACATTCATATTCTTATACACTCTCTCTCCATTAATATCTCTCTGACACTATTTTGTTTTGCTTCAAACTCATAAATTTATGGTTTTTTAACTTTTTGAAAACTTTAGATTATTTTTTCAATTATAATATTAAAAAAATAAAATTGATTGCCTCAATTTTGCCTCACAAAAATTTGGATGAATTCTCATTTTTCTCCACCAGTCACTCTTCAAAAATTATGTCAATTTTTAATACAATTAAAATTGATAAAATAAATATTTAAATAAAATTTCTTAATTTTTAAGTCGAAAAAAAGGAGACAGTAATAATTGGACGGGAGAGCATATATACGTTGAATTGGTTTTGGTGGCAGACGGTTTTTAGCATAAGGGGTTTTGGAGAAACAAAGTCAACGTACCTTCTCGTCAACGGCATGCACATTCGGTTATTCGCGGTTGCGGGTTTTAGGAGAAATCTTTTGCTTACCTTTGGAGTGTGTTCGACTTGGTAAATTCTATTCATATACCGTTATAATTTGATATTCCTAATTAAAAATGTATTTCAAATTCTATAGTTTGGATATACACTTGTGTGGTATTTTCATTGGTAGATTGATTGGTGCTTATATCGTCTGAAGTCACGAGATTAATTTGTGTAACTCTTTATCATCATAGTGGAGTTATTTATCTAGACTAAATCCCGTGATTAATTTGCGTAACTCTTTATCATCATAGTGAAGTTATTTTATCTAGACTAGGTCCCGTAATTTTTTCTAATTGGGTTTTCTATGGAAAAATCTTGGTGTTTTTATGCATTTAGTTTTCTACGACTTATTATTATTTGTGAATTGATTCATCCTCTTTTAATATGTGGTGTGGGGAAAGTTGAATTGTTTGATGTAACAATTAGCAATAAATTGTTTGTGTGGAATTATACATTATTTGCTTGTCGTTTATTGTTTGCACACTCCTTTGCAATGTGCCCAACGCCGGCGCGTGTACGACATCTGATGTACTCAGGATCCCAAATTTAGTCAAAAGACTTATTCTTGGATGTCTTGGAAGTTTTTTTTCCTTCCGTGTATCATTTGATTCATTATCAGAATCAATTGGTTGAGGAGAGAAAATGAGAAAGAAAGAAATAGGTGGAAAAGAAAGTAAAGAGAAATGTGAGAAATATAGTAGATTTAATATATTGTTTGGTATCAGAGAAAGAAGAGAAAGAGTATTTTCTTCTCTCTTCCTAATTTGGTTGTATGGAAAAGAGAGAAGAAAGAAATAATATTAAATTCAAAATGTAAAAAAATGTAATTATTTAAAATTATATAGAGCATATCAAATTTTTTGTGAGAATAGAATGATCAGTTTTTTCCATTTCTCTCCACTTTCTTCTCATATTTGGAGAGAGAAAGATTGAACAGCCCCACCATTTTTTCACCCTCCCTCATCTTTCTTCTCTCTACGAAACGAGGTGAAATGTTCATTTCACTCCAACTTTTCTCTTCTCTATTTCTTTCCTATCTAATTCTCTATAACCAAACACAAGGTCATTTTTCGGACAAGAAGTGCCATAGAAGCATCTTCTCTGATTCTATCTATTTCTTCGAGATCATAATCATGCTGCGATAAATAATTGAACTCAAAGGTTTCCAGTATATCTGGTTGTTAGTTCCATCCTATCAATGTTATGCATTTCCTCAATAACTGAAACCTATACAAGAAGTTTTTTGGGATGATTTCTATGAGCTCTATAAACTACCCACCTATTACTATTAAACTCTCATAGCTCAGCAGATCGATTATTATTTGATGTGTGCATTTATAAATTTCACATTAATAAAACAATATTTAATAATGTATTTCACTTAGATAATAATTTCTTTCCATCCCGAATTTGAGACCGAAAGAAGGGACCCTCTATTGAGCTTAGTAAAAATATGTTTCCACAAGAGCTGGTACATAATAAACGACGGTACCTGATTCTAGACCTTTTTTATGATTGAAAACTCAAGTTTATATGACTGGTTACATACTTAAATGAAGTTGCAACTTCAAGAACGACACATAATAACACAAAAGTGATGTTACACGTAATAACACAAAAGATGTACTAATAACAATACTGATTTCAAGTCAACATTCACACAATTTGCATAACGTCTCAACTCGCAAAATTCTATATTTGCTGCTGGCCTGCCAAAACCACCCAATAAAAATGCACAATGATATTGTATATGTATGTATGCTATAAATATTTCTTTTGATATATAAACACATATGTTGAGTTCTTGAACATTATGAAATTTAATTTCCACACTCTTTACAATAGGGGACTTGATTCACAATTTTTCAGATGCTCACTTACATACAGTAACCAATCAGCATAATCTGCAAGCATAAGAAATAGAAAATGCATTCTCATAAGCTGAGGCAGAAGCTGGAGTCCACACAGAGAGAACTATTGGTTAAAATAGCCGATAACCTTGGAAATGCGTACAAAATATTAACAAGTAATTGAAAATGAAATAGAAATTGAGATACTAGATTATAGAAATTGAGATACTAGATTACAACCGATTTCGTATCCAATAGGGCAAACAACTTTCTAGTATTCTGGGCAGAACGTCCGGGTTGATGATTCTCTTGGGTATGAAACGACAAAATGAACAGACAAAAGTCGAGTCGAGTTTCTTCTTTTCGCAAGACAGTATTACCCCGGCTAGTGCTTACGGATTGGCAATGTGTCCCCAAAGATAAAACGACTTTCCTCCTTCCCGGTAGCAGCACCGCAAACTGGAAAGGCTCCGTCGAACTGAACCAAGGCACGAACTGGGCAAACACGAGAACTAGACTATAGATGCAAATGAAGTGCTTTGTGATTTTTGTAAACTTGTTGTATTTGTAAACTAACAATGTATCATATCTATATCTAATGTTTTGTAAGATGCATATATATATATATATATATATATATATATATATATATATATATATATATAAGCAAAATCGTTCATGTCAAGGGATTAAAGTCATTAAAGATCCATTCCATTACTTGCTCATTAAGAGCCATCACTTGAGACCTTTCAAGTTATCCATTGGATGCTGCTTCTAGGTCATTAAGACCCTTGAAGTGCCAACAACTCGCAGGCAGCTCAACAGTCACACGAGTTTACTTGCCCAGACACGAGCCAAGTAATGGGTCGAACAGGCTGGCACTACTTGTATCCATTTACGAAAATGCCCACATAAGTGACCAACTTAAAACACACATTTCTCACTCACCGAAATTCGGTTTTGAGAATAAGAACGTGGTCACAACAATTTAATCATGGTTTGACTAAAATATTAATTAGTCAAAACCAAATTTCCAACAATCCCCCACATGAGTGGAAATTGTGCATGCATGTATGCAAACTAAATGCCCGATCGAAAGAAATAGCATTGCGGCGGGATAGGTAGCTTTTGGCTTTTAACCTTCCCTTGTCAAAATTATCGGGTACACCGACGGACTAGTGGACATGATGCCTTAAACTATTTCTCCTTAGTGTGCACCAAGACAATAGTATCAACACAATACTATCTCAACCTTGTTCGTTCTCACGTTTGTATCCATTTCGGCCTTGGACACATCTTTGGATTCATAAGTGCCCTCTGTGAAGCGGCTACACTTCTCACTTATATAGGTAATTCCTTTCCAAGTATCCTGCCATACTTATCTGTCCAAGAATCATTAAAAGTCATAAGACTTAACCTCACCACATTGACATGTTTCAACACTTAACTTGCTTTCCAAAGGAATGGTTGAAGATATAATATTTCAAGTGTTGTTCTGCGAACTCTTATAGCTTAGTAGTCCCATTTAACCAAGTTTATGGGATCTCCAGTCATCATGGTTGGGTTACCACTATAATTGTTCTAGTTGTGGATTTTTAATCCCATTCCCTCTAGCAACTTATTCATTCGATCTCTATTTAACCCTTTGGTTAGCGGATCCGCTAGATTATCCTCTGACTTGACATAACAAACAGAGATAATCCCACTTGAGATCAAATGTCTTATGGTATTATGTTGACGACGTATGTGTCTCGACTTACCATTGTACATGTCATTCAGTGTCCTGCCTATAGCAGCTTGACTGTCGCAGTTAATCATGGCAGTAGACAATGGCTTCTGCCAACATGGAATATCCTCAAGAAAGTAACAAAGTCACTCTGCTTCTTCACCAGCTTTTTCCAGAGCTATAAACTCAGATTCTATGGTGGAGCGGGCTATACACGTTTGCTTCGTGGACTTCCACGACACTGCTCCACCCCCAATAGTGAAACATAACCACTAGTTGAGAATGAGTCTTTCATATCCGATATCCAGTTTGCATCACTGTACCCTTCCAGCACAGGTAGATATAGTGTATCTCAGCCCCAAGTTGAGAGTATACTTTAAATATCTCAACACTCGTACTAGAGCAGTCCAATGTTCTTTGCTTGGATTGCTCGTGTACCTGCTCAACTTGTTAACTGGGCAGGCAAGATCAGGACGTGTACAGTTACTGATGTACATCAAGCATCCAATGATCTTTGCATACTCCTCTTGTGCAACAGGCTCACCTCTGTGCCTGCACAAATGCACGTTGAGCTCTAATGACGTTTTAGCTGGCATCTTATCATATGCATTGAACTTCTTGAACACCTTCTCAATGTAATGAGATTGTGTCAAGACAATTCCATCAGCCTTCTGCACAACTTTGATTCCAAGAATCACATCAGCTAAACCCATATCTTTCATATCGAAGTTTCTCTTCAACATATATTTCGTATCAACAATGAGTTGACGACTACTATCCATTATCATCATATCGTCTACATAAAGGCATAATATGACAAATGCATCAGCAGTGCCTTTAACGTAAACATACTTGTCACACTCATTGATTTTGAAACCATTTGATAATATCGTGTTATCAAACTTAACCTGCCATTGCTTTGGCGCTTGCTTTAGACCATACAACGACCGAACCAGTCTGCACACCTTGCTCTCTTGCCCAGGTGCCACAAACCCTTCGGGTTGGTCCATATAAATCTCTTCCTCCAGCTCACCATTTAGGAAGGCAGTCTTCATATCCATTTGATGGATCTCAAGATTGTGTAACGCAGCAATCGAGAGAAGCACTTGAATAGACGTGATCCTAGTCACATGTGAGTAGGTATCGAAGAAGTCATCTTCCTCTCTCTGCCTAATGCCCTTGGCTGCTAGACGAGCTTTGTACTTATCAATAGTACCATAAACTTTGAACTTTCTTTTAAGGATCCACTTGCGTCCTAAGGGCTTACAACCTCTTGGGAGATCAGTTAGCGCCCATGTATGATTTTGTATGATGGAGTCAATCTCACTATTGATAGCTTCCTTCCAGAATGCACCGTCTGGACCGGGACGAGCTTACGCTATAGACTTTGGTTCATCATCTAACATATAGGTGATGAAATCTGGCCCAAACGTCTTAGCCGTTACGGCTCTCTTGCTACGTCTTAGTTCAACATCATCTCGCACCATGAGAACTACCATCATCATCATGAGTTCTCTTCCCGAACTTCCTTCGTCTATCTATAGACCACTTGCATGGATAAACATTTTCAAAGAATATTGCATTCCTTGACTCTATCGTCGTTCCTACATTCACATCGGGTATCTCCGACTTATGAATTAGGAAACGATAAGCACTACTATTAAGTGCATATCCTATAAAGATACGATCAATCGTTCCGAGACCGATCTTAACTTGTCTTGGACAAGGCACTTCAACCTTGGCCAGACACCCCCACACTTTGAGGTATTTATATGACGGTCTACGCCCTTTCCACAATTCGTAAGGGGTTACATCCTTACCCTTAAGTGGAATTTTGTTCAAAATATAGTTAGTCGTCAAGACAGACTTCCCCCACATGTTGCGGGGCGGACCGAACTTATCAACATAGTGTCCATCATCTCTTTCGAGTACGGTTCTTGCGTTCGGCAATACCGTTTGATTTAGGCGAGTATGGAGCCGTCGTTTGATGTATTATGCCCGCCTGGGCACATAGCTCCTCAAACGGCGCTACATATTCACCACCTCGATCACTTCGAATTGCTTTAATTCGGGTACTTAGGCGATTTTCAGCCTCGGCTTTGAAATTCTTAAACGCTTCAATAGCTTCGTCTTTACTCCTTAAGAGGTAAAGATAACGAGACTTTTATGCGATCATCGATAAAAGTAATGAAATACTTTTTCTCACCTCTGTCCGCACAAGTTTCAAATCACATACATCAACTTTAGAGGTTTTGTGCTTCTTTCAACGAGTGAAATGGCAACTTGGCCGGTTGGCCTCAACACAATTTCACACTTCTTACGTGTGTCTACTTCTTTCAACTTTAGTAAATCCAAGTTTACTAATCGTTTTATAGCATTTAGATTAACGTGTCTCAATCTAACATGCCATAGATCAGAGCACTCAACCAAATAAGAAGAAGTAGAAACATTCTTATTCATATGTGCTCGGCGCACAACCATTACATTCATTTTGAAAAGTCCATCAACAACATAACCTCTGCCTAGGAAATTTCCAGACTTGGTAAGTATAAACTTATCAGACTCAAAGACAAGCTTAAAACCATTCTTTACAAGAAGATAACCCGAGACTAAGTTCTTGCGGATGTTTGGGACATGCAGCATATCCTTCAGCGTTAGCTCCTTCCCAGAGGATAACTTCAGAACCACTGTTCCGATTCCAGCCACTTCAGATGAAGCCTTATTGCCCATATGCAACTTTCTGCCTTCAACAACATTGTAGACAGAGAACGCACCCTTGTCTAGGCAGACGTGACAAGTAGCACCTGTGTTCACAAACCACTCCTTAGGGGTTTCAACATGATTTATTTCTGACACAACACAGGCCAGATCATCATTCAACTCATCATGTTCAGCAACATGAGCATGTTGGGGAGCTTTCTTCTTCTTGGGCTTTCTGCATTAGCTTGTCATGTGGCCATGCTTGCCACATCGGTAGTATTCCCCATTAAACTTCCCTTGCGCAGCCTTCTTGCCTTCGGCAGACTGGCCAGGGCGCTTTCTCTTGCTTGGACCACTGCGTTCCAGCAAGTTAGCCTTTTCATCGATCGAGACCCTCGGTCTTAGATCGGCTTTTCTGTTGTCTTCCTCAATCCTGAGTTTGACAATCAGATCCTCGAGAGTCATTTCCTTCTGCTTATGCTTCAGGTAACTCTTGAAGTCCTTCCACGAATGAGGCAACTTCTCAAATCACTGAAGCAACAGTGAAGGCATCGGGAATATTCATCCCTTCAGCATAAACAGAGTGCACAATGAGTTGAAACTCTTGCACTTGTTCCATGACAGAACGACCATCTTGCATCTGGTAAGCCAGATACCTGCCCATAACAAATTTCATTGTTCCAGCGTATTCAGTTTTGTACTTCTTTTCAAGAAGTTCCCACAGATCCTTGGAGTTGTTTGTACTTGCGTAGACAGAATACATGGCATCTTCCAGACTGTTCAAGATATAGTTCTTGTACAGGAAGTCTTCATAACGCCATTGTTCATATGCATTCTTCTTGTTTTCATCCTTCTCATCAACAACAAGGACTGGAGCATGCACTTTGACGTATTTCGCCAGGCCAAGAGTAGTCAGGTAGAACATCATCTTCAATTGCCAAGTCCTGAAGTCAAGACCAACAAACTTGAATGGTTTTTCAGCTTGGGCAGAACCCGGTAAGACCCTTGCCCCACCAGATAGGTTGTTGGAGGTTGAACCAGTGTTGGACGCCATTTTCAAAGCTTTAGTAGGTCAAATACTGTCTTGCGACTGTTGGTTAAAATAGCCGATAACCTTGGAAATGCATACAAAATAGTAACAAGTAATTGAAAATGAAATAGAAATTGAGATACTAGATTACAACCGATTTCGTATCTAATAGGGCAGACAACTTTCTAGTATTCTGGGCAGAACGTCCGGGTTGATGATTCTCTTGGGTATGAAACGACAAAATGAACAGACAAAAGTCGAGTCGAGTTTCCTCTTTCCACAAGACAGTATTGCCCCGGCTAGTGCTCACGGATTGGCAATCTGTCCCCAAAGATAAAACGACTTTCCTCCTTCCCGGTAGCAGCACCGCAAACTGGAAAGGCTCCGGCGAACTGAACCAAGGCACGAACTGGCCAGACACAGAACTAGACTATAGATGCAAATGAGGTGCTTTGTGATTTTCGTAAACTTGTGTATTTGTAAACTAACAATGTATCATATCTATATCTAATGTTTTGTAAGATGCATCTATATATATAAGCAAAATCCACCATGTCAAGGGATTAAAGGCATTAAAGATCCACTCCATTACTTGTTCATTAAGAGCCATCACTTGAGACCTTTCAAGTTCTTCCATTGGATGCTTCTAGGTCATCAAGACCCTTGAAGTGCCAACAACTCGCAGGCAACTCAACAGTCACACGAGTCTACTTGCCCAGACACGAGCCAAGTAATGGGTCGGACAAGCTGGCACTACTTGTATCCATTTATGAAAATGCTCATACAAGTGACCAACTTAAAACGCACATTTCTCACTCACCGAAATTCGGTTTTGAGAATACGAACGTGGTCACAACAATTTAATCATGGTTAGACTAAAATATTAATTAGTCAAAACCAAATTTCCAACAAGAACTACCAATTTTAGGGCCAATTCAATCCAATTCCGCGCAAAATGAGTACTACCTGAAATCTCAAAGGCGTAGGCGCATTGCCTGGTGGGCGAAGGCCCGAAACGGCGGCTGAAGGGAGTTATACCACTGCACATGAGTATTTTTACTGCGGTACAGACTTCAGAAGCAACAAGGCTCTGAAGAAACTTGTACCGCCGTACAAAATAAGCCTTTCGAAGAGTCTGTACCGCTGCATAAAGGAAATCTTACCGCGGTGCAGTCGGTCCCGACCTGTCCCAATTCGCAGGCTGTGCGGATCTATGCGATTTCTGGGTGTTTTTTGGTGATTTGGGAAGTTATAAATACAAAATTGGACCTAGAATCTATAGCCTTTTACCTTACCATCACTCTTTCACTCCATCTTTGGTTCAAGAAACCTTCTACACCAAAAAATCCAAGAGGATCAATAACGATTGCAAGGAGATTTAATTGAAGAAGAGGAAATTCACTCAACCTTTGGTAGCTTGGTTCTATTTCTTTACCTTCTCGTGAATTATGAGATACCTTGACGGATTTGGGTTGCAAAACCCTACTCTATTATTTCTACCTTTCTTCATGAGTAGTTAATCCTCAAGTGTGGGATTTAACTAGATCTATGAATTCTATTGTATTCTTTTGATACTCTTGTTGCTATAAAGTGTGACTTTATTTTGGGTTTCATTCATTGTGCTTTCATGTTATCTTCTCTTATGAATCTTGATGATTGACAATCATTGAATTTAATTTGAGTATATTAGGGATGATGATGTTTTAGCGGTTGCGAGCGGACGTCTATGTTGTCCTCTTGAATGACCAAGAAATTAAAATTGATTAGATGGTTCTAAGGGCCCTTGATTTTTTTTTGGGTGCAAAACAGTTCCTCTTTATATTAGGTTTACCTATTTAGGGTTCTTGATCATTAATAGCAAGGAGTAGGCGACCAAATCACATTTTCTAGAGGCTATGAGGACCCAAATCCCAAAATAGGATACACAATCATATGCAAGTATAGTTGTATTGCAATAGTAGTGAAGGCTAGATTCCTACATATCTCTATATTTGATCAAATCCTCTTCAACCATTTTATCCATTTTATTTACATTGTTTTGCCTAGTCTATCAAGATTATTTCATCTCCAACATCCCCTTAGGATTGTGAACATTATATCGATCAATTAAGAAGTAAAACAAAACATCGGTTAGTCCACGGAATTCAACCTCAAGAGTAGATTAGGTGCGAGCCTAATTCGTCTTTTACATTTATCACTTGACCCGGTCACTGGACCAACCACTTGAAAGTTTAAATGTGTAAGTTGTACTTTTATTCATTTATTCCTTGAAATAATAAAATTGATTTAGGGTTAACAAGCTATAAATGACTATTTTTATGTAATACTATTAAATTGTAGTATTATTTATTTTGTAAACAGAAACTATTTTTCGTAATTTGAACTTTGAAGCGCCACTTTCACCTTTATTATATGCAATCATAAATAAAAAAAAATTAAGAACATATATAATAAGAATCACAGCCATCATTCAGCCTCATAATCGTCATCATCATATTCTTCGATATTATCAGCGTTAGCATCCTGATACTGCTGATACTCCGACACCAGATTGTTCATGTTGCTCATCGGCATTCTCAACTAGTCGGTGACGGAAAACAGAGACTGTCATCATCATCAGTGAAGTTCCAAACTGGTAAGAGTACCATTATTCATTCACCTAAAAACCACTACAGCGCAGAGTATTCTTAGTATAAGCTATCATGCGAAATCACTGGAGAGATCATATTACATTGCAAGAAGCCAAAGTAGAATAAACAATGAGATGTGCATGATGAATATTAGTAGAGCAGCTCCTGGAATACAGGATCCACACTTTGGTTCCACTTCCCATGGTACAAAGCAAGCAGCTTTTCAGCTGGAGTTATACCTGAGGATGTTTCAAAGAGGAAGGATTTCACACTCCTAATGCAAATGTACAAGGATCAAAGAAATAATGCATGAAAAGTAGTTCTCACCTGTATTAACTACTTCAGTTACTTCATTGAGGAATCCGGTTTCCTTGAAGCCTCTTCTTTCCAATCCATCCTATGACAAAGAAACGCAGATGAATATAATATTAGCTATGATTAGATAGGATTGATTCCTGAAATGAAGGGATTAAATTAGACAGTAATCTAATTATAGGAATGGTTTACTTCCCATATTTATCATATCTACACCTGTATATATTCAGGCGTTTTCCGAAACACGAATGAGAAGGAAAAGAATTCTCACAATTCTTTTTTTTAACAATAAGCAAACAGATGGGAGACCCTTCAACCTACTTTTGTCCCATTAATTGATAGTCAAAGCAATATGGAATTAATGCTAAGTCACCTTTGCAAATTTGACAACTTCTTGTGCAACATGCTTCAGCAGCCCATCACGAAATGGCGTCTTCAGCCCACTCTCTGGAACCTACTAGAAAATTTTCGATTAGAACAGACCTTCATGGCTGACAAAAGAGTCTTGCAAGCTCCATTATGTTATCACAAGTCTTCTACTGTTAGCAGCATAAAATGTACTCCCGCCTTATTTTGCAAATTGGTTTGGCGGAAATTAAGAAAGTAGATGATAAAGTATGAGAGAGGGGGTAGATGATAAAGTATGAGAGAGAAGATGAGTAAAATAATGAGAGAGTATGAGAGAAATGATGATAAAGTAGGAGAGAGAATGTAATTAAGTAGAGAGAGAAGATGATAGAGTAGAAGATATGATTATAATTTTTACCAAATTAGGAAAGTGGGCACAAATAATGGACACCTTTCGGGAAAGTGAGCACAAATAGGGGGAGGGAGTAGCAAATTGCATACCTCACTCACCTCTGAGATATGCACAAATCTTTAAGAAAAATCATGAATGAGCCAATTAGCCAAACATGCATGATACGATTAACAGCTGAAGGCTAACTATTTCTTAGATATCAAATAATACTAAACTCACAGTCAACCTACTGATATATTACCTTATTTCTAAGCATTTGCATTTCCTCGGGTGTCCAATCTGCAGTCATGTCCAGAACATTTTGTAGAGAGACCTCATCATACAAGATACCAACCTGAAATTCAGTAGTCTCAGTACAGACTTTTGTATTGCAACATAATATTCTCCATTTTCATACACTGACAAACTCGATCATGTAAACAAAATAACAAGAATAAAACACCAAGTAAATTAAGAGGATAAAGTATACCCAAAATGCAGGAAGTGCACATAGCCGCCTCCAAGGTCCTCCATCAGCACCCCTCATCTCCAAGTATCTTTTAAGTCTAACCTGGGGAAGGTAATAACTAGCATCAGAAAAACAGCGAACATGACTACCAGGCGAATTCACCCTTCAAAATACGAACCTCTGGAAATATTGTTGTTAAATGATTCTCCCAGTCATTGAGAGATGGATATTCACCTGGAAGACAAGGAAGTTTCCCAGCCATAAAATCCTGCAGAAGATTCACAAGGAACAATGACAGTCACAAGCAGCAAAATTACAACAACAATTTACATAGAAAGAATTAAGTGGAGGTAAAGACCCGGAAGGACATTCCAGCACAATCAATATACTTCTTCTGTCGGTAAGCAAAGTACATTGGAACGTCAAGGGCATATTCTACGTACTGTTCAAACCTGTACCAGCAAACAAGACAAGCATTATATGTATAAGTAGTCCGTTAGTATTTGAATACAAATTCAGAAGTGTTTGAAGTTCTTAAGGATTTAGTGGCAAAATAAGTGAAGTGCAGGGCACAAAACTGTTAAAAAAAAGGATGTTATAAGCAACCAACCAGGTCACCACTTAGAGCTTTTTCGCCTTTTTACTAAAAGGAAAGTGCAAGCAGCAGCATTTATTTGCTATTACTAGTTAGATAGTGTCTTTCTGTTGTCAACAACATACGTGGCGTAATTCAGAATATATACAATCTTCTGGGATCAACTACCAGAGAAGTAAAACTGTTTTATATGAAAGTCAAACAGAAAATAATCCTAGGAAGTAAGTCAGCTCTTGTAGGTTGCTGGCAGAAACATAAGGACTACAATATAAACTACTGATTTTATATAACAGCAAGATGGTGATCTGATAAAGGCCTTCAAAATTTTAGTCTCTTTCTTCTGGATAAACTAGAAGCTGATTTTTAACCAATCAAAAACCAGAGATTTTAAAGCTCAATCTCTCAGGAGATGTAGTTTTTTCAATTGCATACATTAATCTGTAATGGGTCATGGATTAGAGATTGCCACATTGCAAAAGGTCAACCCAGAAGTGCAAAGCAAAAAGCCATTCAAGTTTCAAACATGCAATTTAAAGCATAATTGCAAAAGGAGAAGTTTCAACATAGTTATAAATCCTTTCCGGAATAAGAAAATGAAACTATACTGAAATAAATACAAGCTGCTTCTACACACCCCAAGAGCATGAATCGAGACAATGAAAAGTTATCTGTTTACATTTAAATAAAAGAATTTCCAAAAAACAGCAGCAAATGAGTAACAACTTTACTTCTTTTGATCATCAAGAACTTCAGATGCTTCGTATACTAGTTTTGGGTAATGGCAAGCACATGTTTGTGGTGATTACTGACTATAAGTTTTTACGGCTTGATAAGTGACATTAATTCGGCAGAATATACTCCAGGGTGAAACCTTATTGAGAATAATGGGACAGCTAGATTGAGTATGTGTCAGGTGATTAGAATCTGCTGTCTCCACTAACAGGGCCAGTGGGAATATTCTGGTAATAGAAACTCATTTATAAGGTTGGGTGGCTGGAGGCATTACACATAATGACATAACGACAGATGGAAACTGTACAAATAGGAAGAGCAGATTTAGGCATTCAGATAAAGTGAGTACGTTGTTTCTGAAATATTTTCTTATGCAGCTTATCTTTATATGAATACGGCTGCTGAAGGATAAAGAAGTTTCTCTTTTGAGTAAATGCCTTTTAAAGAGTCAACTGAAGTAGTAGATATAGAACTATCTTTATGGGGCATCAGACTAGTTCTAATAAAAATATAAAGAATTGATGTTATAAGAGGACTTACCCGAATGAGTCATCAAAGACAAAAGGAAGCATTCCAGCTCGGTTATTGTCAGTGTCTGTCCATATTTGGCTGTGCAGACAAAACGAATTATTTAAGTGAAACCAACTTGAAAGCCGAATATCAATGATTTACAACTCATGGCCGTAAGAAGCTGAAAACCTCTCAACCATGGGACAACATAGTTACCTTCTCATGCTAAGATAGCCGTTTGGTTTCCCTTCAGTGAACGGAGAATTTGCAAACAATGCTGTAGCTATCTGTGTAATAAATAATATTAGATCCCACAGTTAATTAATACATGCTGAATAAATACCAACTTACAGGTTGTAAGGCAAGACCAGCCCGAAATTTTCGTATCATATCAGCTTCAGAATCAAAATCAAGGTTCACCTGTATATGACAGAATGAAAACAAACCTAACACAAAGCATCTCAAAAGCTGGAAGTATGGCAGTTTGAATAAAGGATGCTGAAGTCCAAATAAGTATTAGTAACAAGGGGTGAAATGAAAAAAATTATTATTCCTAACCTGGACGGTACATGTTCTAAACATCATATCAAGTCCAAGAGACCCAACTTTGGGCATGTAATTTTTCATAATTGTGTATCTTCCCTGAGAAAATTATGTTGTCAATGTATAGCAACTCACCAGATCTCATAGAGTAGATAAATCTAGTACGAATAGGACAGATACAAATAAAATATGCAACGCAATATCTCATCACTGAAGGAGACAGATATGCCATGCTGAAATACAATATCCTAAACCATAAAGGCAAAGGACTAAAGAATTCAGTCCAACTGATTTAAACATCTCTACCAATTTTCAATAGAATAAAAGATCAACGTGCAAAGGAAATTGGCAACCTCAAATCCTCAATGCACAATCAGTTAGAACTTTCCTGACAGACTGGTTTTCTAACATCTCCGAATCTATTGCTCAATTTCTCAACTTGGTTTCTATTTTAAATCCAGCAAACAATATTTATTATCTTTCAATCACAGGCTCTTCAGACAATAAGATCTGCAGTGGCATAGCTCGGAAGTTTTATCAGTATGGTTCGAGCAAAATGAATATCATGGATTTCCTTTGAAGTAGTGCTTATGGAATCATAAGAATATTATCAAGAGAATTGTCTAATGAAAATGGTAACTTTACCCAAAACATATATTTTCAACTAAAAAGTCAAACATCCACAATTGGTTCAGAATCATTTTCAAATCTGTGAATACCTTATACTTTAGACCTAGCATTCAACTATCTGATATTGAACTTACTCGGCTGATGCAACTTTTCAGTTTTCCATATTACTCTGGGCCGGGTGTTTGGGTATCTACTGCAACAAGGAGGAGAAAATGAGTGATTTATCAACTCTATTATGCCGGCGATGATAGGTGGATCTGGTAATTGGTCTGTTCAGATTCTGATAGGTGCGCCTGACATGGCATTTCCACGATTAAATAATATTTCATTCTGGTTGTTGCCACCAAGTCTGTTGCTCCTATTAAGCTCAGCCTTAGTAGAAGTGGGTAGCAGAACTGGGTAATCTTTTTTCTATTACCTTGACTTCTGGACCAAGTGGTAAGGATCTGTATCTTATATTCTACAACAGAAAGTACTGGTTTCAGATCCTACCTTTGTGTGGGTTTGAGTCTACTAGTAATTCAATGTAGAGAACCTTATGTTTTGACTAATGATAGTATTTACTATTTTACTTGATCCATTTCTAATACCTTGATATAGTGAGGTATGCACTTGATTGTTTCTCAGCCTCTAGAAAAATGATTTGTCAGAATATCACACATGATCAATTGCTATGTCACTAGCCCATAGGGCATAGAAATTTGAAGGACCATATCCTATTGCAGGCAGGCAACAAACATTAAAACAGAAATACTTCACCAGCCAACGGAAAAATGATGCCAAAGAATATATTATATATATATTCACCAGTAATCATATCACAAGGTCAATTTCGCCGCCCCTGGCCAAAGGACATAGAAATCCCAAAGAACCACATTCTGTTGCGCACTTGCATGCAAGCAGCTAAAAAGAAAACTTCTCAAAGTACTAGTGCCTAGAAAAGTTGGTTCCAGCTAGTTAAGTCCCTCAATATGACAGATATCTAAAATTCACTAGGGTGGGGGAAAATTACAGCCTCAATAAACTTTGAAATATAAGTATAATAATAGTATATAAGTTGGAATAGATGTATGCTAATGTTACCTTTGGCATTATTGGTATATCTTCGCGTCTCCATTTAGGCTGGAAGCCAATTCCTAAAAATCCAATCCCCATCTCCTCTGCAACAGCCTTTACCTGCGCATTTCATTAATCAATTACTAAGTTAAATCCAACTGTTGAAGTCTAATTTCGGTGGTTAAAGAGAGTCTCTAGTACAACGACTGGAACTTATTGAATTTAGATCAGAGGCATGAAAACCAAGACACTCAATTTAAAGGACAAATGGGCATAATTAACATTTATAGAAAGTTGCTGGAATTTAAGGCACATTTCAATTCTGAATAAATTCTTGAAACCAAGAAAATTTTATAAAACCCTGATTTCATGCTATGAATTTATCTGGCCAATAATAATAAACTCCTCATCACGTGCAAAGGAACAAATTTACCAGATAAAACAACTCTTCAGGATAAAGAAGTCAACAGGACAAGCATTAAAATGATGCAACTACAGCTTATCTCATATTGACTTTTTGAGGCAATGAAGGACAAGCATATGTTCTTGTTTACCTAAGCATATCAAAAGAAAAATAATTTCATCTAAGAAACAGAGTACCCACAGCATTAGACTCATCAAACTTCATACAATAAAACAGATCTACAAACCTGATAAAGATGAGAATTGACTTCAGCACAAGTTTGATGCAGAGTTTCAAGCGGCGCACCGCTGAGCTCAAATTGGCCACCAGGCTCCAGCGAGATACTTTGTTTGCCCTGCAAGTTATAATCAACTCCGACAATTTCAGTTTGTTTATAATAAAATAGATTTCAGAGATGGAGATTTGGCCGTTGGAGTTAACTTATACTTAAGTTGAAAACTAGGTCTAGCAACAAGTTATGATAGGGGTTCAACTATTAATCATATACTAGTAAGTGATTATTGTTACACAAAAACCAATATGCATTTCATAGACAAAGTATTGAGAAAAAATAACCACATTTTTTTTCCTAATTATGGAAAAATAAATTTCTTACCTGTTTGAGTCCAATAATGTTTTCACCTTCCATTATTTTATCCCAGTCAAATCTCTCAGATATACTGTTTAGAAGCTCTGCTATTTGTTCATACTTCATGGGGCTTAGTGTTCCAAACTCAAACCCAAACTTTTCATGTTCAGTGCCTATCCTGTACAACAGAATAACATATGACTCATCAAATGTCAAAATTTTATTGAAATAAACAACCCAATATATTCAAACTCAATTTAAATTCTTAATTATAACTCTTTCCAAATAAAGAAACAAATCCGAACTGCTCATTGAGATTGTAATTTAATAATGAAGTGAACTCCAGCCTTCATAAACTCCAGGAGAACAAAGAATTGAAAGTGATTAATAATTAAATGGTACTAGGTATACAAGCCTAATGCAAAGACATGATAAGGAAAAATAAACAGACTCAAATATTTTTGCTCCAAGAATAATAAGCTTAGAGTAGAGGACTATATGTTTGAACCTTTCCAGCCATCATATAAACAAGAAAAGAAAAATATAGCTAACAATTTCATGTCTAATCTGCTTAAAGTGATTGAAAATAAAATAAAATAAAGTTCTAAAATAATCTTAAGAAACTATTTGTTTAACATCAAAATTACGCCAAACAGAATTTGGCAGTCCTTATAGCAACTCTAGAGCACACATTATAACTAGAGGATATTTTTACAAGCACAAGACTCTATCAAAACACAAGTAGCAATAAAAGGTAGAAGTTCAACCTCCATTTCTCCTTTGGCTTGCAACCGGAAGCAAGGTAGTCTACGAGATCTTGTTTTGTAAGCGGCTCGGTCGAAATAACAGCATCTTCTGTAGGAGGACTCGCACCAACAGTTACTTGATGCCTTTGCTTCCGTTCCACTTCAGTGGCAATAGAACTCCAGCTTGCTTTTAGCTTCAGGGAATTCAATGAAGAAGACCGCAGACCTAAGAAGATTTCCTTTGTTCTGGTTGAGTCAATGGCGTTTGCAAAGCTATTAACTCCATTGTGCCTAGTTTTACACTGTATAACCTCCGATAGGACGCCATGAGATGAACCAGGATGGGACATCAACGCCATGGCCAGAGCTGAAGTGTCAGGCATAAAAACTTAGACCATGTCCAAACCTCCCCTTAAATGGGGGATTCCTGCAAAATAAAGCATAATTTCTACCCAACACTCCTCCATTCCCCTCCCGTAAAATGAAGCAATTTGCTGTGCCCCCCGTACATGTAGGGGAGCACTGTTCTTCCCATATACTTCTTTTTTGTTTGTTTGTTTGCTTTTTTTTTTTTTTTTTAATTTTAACAAACTCAAACATAGAATATAATGAATCTACAAATATAATGATAAGGGTTGTCCAGCTTACCAGGTTTAACTTTGGGCCGATGTGCCTATGCGACGCAAGAGAAACGACGGAGACGAGTGGATTCAGAGACTGACTCGAGACTGAAGGAGAGGACCGGCCGACGGCGACCGCCACCTATAAATAAACCACATAAACACAAAATTGAACAAAACCATCCATTTTCTTCCAAATTAAAAACCCCACCGCCCAGCTTTATCTGATATAAATGAGCAAACTTTATCAGTCAAGTTTCCTTGCATCTACCATCTCCATATTTAGTCAATCCAAAAACTACAACTCTTTCACATAAAAGCTGCAATCATCAAGCACAAACTCCAATTCGATATAATACAATACATGCCCAGAAATTATACAGCAAATACCTCAAAAAGCCTTCAAAATCGAAAGTTAAATATCTAAATATAAAGCAAGAAAAGCACCTGGCGAGGGATCGGAAATAGGGGTTATCTTCCTTTTGACAACTAACTGAAACTAATGAAGTGCTGTGCACTTTTAGCAAATCTGGAACACAAAAAGTAAGCTTCTGAAAAAGCTCTCGTATTATAATAGCGTGCAAAGTTTTGTTGAAATTGTTTTATTTTTGTGTTATTATTAATCTCTATATCTAGTTTTACTGAAATTTGATTTTGTGCACACAATTTTTAAAATACTTTTATTAAAAATTGCACACTAATGAAAAATTTCAATGAGATCGAATTTGACGGGCGGACAATTTAACATTTTACTGTTTAGTTAGCAAAGTGATTTTTAGAAGTAAGATTTTTTGTAATTATTATTACATCCGATCTCGAATATATATCTTTATTTGATTAACTTTACACATATTCGAAAAAAATTTAATGATATGACGAGTTAGATAAATGTTGGTATTGGAATACGAGTAAACTAAAGTAAATTACTAAAATGTTAATACATAATTGTATTTACTATTATAAAAGTTAGATAAAATGGTCTTTTATTATATTATCATATTAATTAGATAATGAAAGTTAGTGAAATATTTAGCTAGGAACAAAATAATTATTAATATGCATATAAATTTGGAACTGACGAAAAAGGAAATGAGACATATATATTTGGAACAAAGAGAGTATCACTTTTGAGTTTCATTACCTTCTCGATAATAACTTATTCTAAATAATAAGTTATTCTTTAACTTATTTTCATAAGTTAATATTATTAACTTATAATAACTTATTATAAATAACTTTTATGAGGGTTCCATATTAAATCCTAACAACTACTCCTCCGTCATTGATATTGTCCTTTTCCATTTATGTCGTCCCATCCATATGACCTTTTCCAAAAAAAAAAAATACTATATTTTCTTATATTTTATTATTTTCTCACCTCTTTTATCATTTACTTTCTCACTTATCTCACTCATTTTCTCTCTATTCTTTATCACTTCTCTACTTTCTTAATTCGCGAAATCAAGGGGACAATATGGTGGGACGGAGGGAGTACATTTTTTTAAAATTTAATATTAACATATGTAAGTTATTTTTATTTTATGTATCCAAACATAATTAACTTATTAAATTTAAGTGCTAATAGTTTTTATAAAATAAATTCTTCTGTCATAAGTTATTGATTAAATTATTTTCCTAAACGAAGCCTTAATATTTTAATAATTAATGGATTAGTACTATTAAGTAAAATCGACCATATGGTTAGTTTGGCCTACATTATGATAGATTGTTAAAAGTATGCGTAGACTATAAACAAACGAAGAATAAAGCGTACCCTAACATCTTTCTTCATCATCAGACAAACCAAAGTAACAATTCCTTTCTTCCTCCATTTACATTGTCTCATTTTCCTTTTTGAATTGTCCATTACTTGTGCATGCATTTAACCCATTAATGATAAATAAAGGGAGAAGTGTAGTAAGGGGCGGAACCGAAACTTGACTAGGGGTCCAACTAATTATAAGTCTTCGAATTATTGATCTTACATCAATGCTTTTATTTAGTTTATTAAATTAAATGCAATAAAAAATCTAATTTATCTATTTTGTAATAAACTAAAGAGAATGTAGAGAATAATAGAGAGCATAAACGAGATATGTATTATTATAAGTACCAAAGACCTCTATTTATAAAGTTATAGATTGACTCATGGGCTTTTAAGGTTTACATAGTTATCATTATATATAGTAAATATATATATATATATATATATATATATAATATATTTACAATACTTCCCCTGATTGACCATCTCTAAAAAAATTGTTGCCTCGTTAAAACCATGCCGGGGAAAAATACATTGGGATAAAACTAGTCGAAGGAAAAAGAGTACAATCGCTTCCCCTCAATATAGTCATCGTAGATCCTTGAGTCGGCGCATATCAATCTTGTGTACCATCTTCTTGAATGTGTACCATTTACAATTTGTCACTCCCCTCAAGATAATAATCTTCAAGGTTATCTTCAAGATCTACACTCATATGTGTAACACAAGTTTAATCATCTTCATAGAGAATAACATGTTTGTCTCGAAGATAATAAATGATGGTTAATACCATTTCAAATTCTTCAATTGCACATAAGTAAGGAACTTCTGGTCCTAAAACATCTTTGTTATCTTCTATAGGTCTAAATGAACATTCATCCACTTCTAGTGATTGAAGCAACAATTAGGTAACTATGTGAATGCAATACAATAAATCTCTTTAAATACCTTTCAGGTAGGTCAACTAGCGTAACTCCACCGGGGAAGATGCTCGATCGTAGGCCGAGACAATTATTAGTTCAACACAAGTCTTTTGATTCTAACTCCGTCTTTAGGCATGAGTTGATTTCCTCAAATACTTTTGTACATAATGATTCACATATCCTTTTTAGGAGGAATTTGGAGTAATGTGTTCAAATTTTGTATTCACCAGACTTTTTATCTTTTAGCACTAATAAATCTCTCACGCTTCTGGTGCTAATGAGAATCAATTGATTTATTTTGTCTATGAGGAACTTCAGTTCTTTCATGGTGCATATACAATAGGTATATGAGATTTAGTCACTCTTTTTGCACTAACTAATTTGATGAACTTCTATTTCATAATGCTTGAGTCTAAATAATTAATCTAATGAGATATTTGCGGCATTCTATCATTTATATTTCATATCTCCCCTAAAAGCCGATGATGATGTAAATTGGATTATCAATAAATAAAATTATCCATAATTATTTGCTTTTTGTAAGTCATTTTGACAGAGTATACATATAAGTAAGATGCTCTTGAAGAGTTTCAATCAAATTCAAATCGTCATATTAATTTTCTTCATTCTTGTGTATCCTTCTTTCAAGGAATACTCGATGTTCTTACTATATCACATACGACTAGACTATTTCAGTCTGTACAACGACTTTTGAAAACATCTTTTGACTTACATACTTTGAACAAGTTAAATCCTTCATGGATTTTCATATATATGTCACTATCTAGTGAATTATATAGATAGATATTTATTACATCCATAAGATGCGTATCAAGCCTTTGTGACATAAGTAGGTTAATCAAACTCTAAAATATAATAACGTCTATTATGAGAGAGTATATAATTAATTCCCGGTCTTTGAGAGAAATATTGTATTACGATTATAGCCCTATATCTTGTGATTTTTTATTTCTCTTTGTAACAAAGACACATTTGTATCATTCGGGGATATAGTTTCCGGATTTTGGAAATACAAGTTCAAATATTTCCGGCTTTTTAGGAAATATTAATTCACCTGCTATGACTTCGTTCCTATAATGCCCCGATTTATTTTAAGGCTTATCGCACCGATTCTCCACCTATTTGTATATAGCAGTCGCACATCTTCTCGAAAACGAAATTATTGATTTATTTCCCCTTATTATTATCACAAAAGACTCATTTTTTCCCCTTACAATAGAATAATTATGTCCTTTAAGATGCTTAAGTGGATAATTAAGCATTATATGAAGATATATATATATTTACAACATATTTCATGTAAAGTGTTGAACAATTTTGAATAGTATAAAATTATTGTGTAGCTTAGGGAGAAATATAAGGGAAAGAAAGGGAAGGATGTTTCATACTCTGGAGGGGAATTGAAACCAAAGCCTCCAAAAATTAAGCAGATACCTGACCCACTGTACCAAATATACATAACTCTATAGCTAATTGCAAAAATATACAAATGTAAATATATACAAAATATCTTTTGAACCTCTAAAAAGTTAGTTTAGATCCTAGACTCGCAATAACAACAATTGTTTATTTTGTTCTCTCTTCTGCTTTTGTTGGATCCTGTAATTTTTTGTCAGCATGAATAGCTTTTGCGGAGAAAAAAATTCATATTGGGCCAAAGTGATTGTGATTAACTCACGTTGACTAATGAGTTGAATGAACCTCTTTCTCCTTCCCCTTAATTCCTCGATTCTTACTTCGGAGGTGATAAAACATACTGTAACTTATTTGGGCTATAACCCTAGTACATTCTCATTTCCTCTTCGGTTAAGTAAAAAAAATAAATAAATGATCCTTTTGTCTTATTAATCACTCATAATTATTTAATTTTTTGTTAATTTTTATAGTTCAAATTTGTTACTTACTGCCTAAATTAGCTCAATTAGCTTAGTTATTTCTACTATTATATTTCTCTTTTTAACAATATCGTGAATACTTTATTTTTGGTTAATAATCAACTAAGTTAATCCATAAATTATGTCGATAATCCATTTTATTAATATTCCGTTAATCATACATACTTCATATTTTGGACATAAAAAATGTTTTCTCCGTCCTATTAGTAATGTCTTATTTTCCTAATTTAAGTGTTCTATTATAAATGTCTCATTTCTAAAAGAAAGGTAGAAAATGTGTAGACAAGAATCAGTCATTCAAAAAGTCAAATAATATACACTTAGAAACACAATTTTTCTTAGCCGTGATGAAAAGAAATGAGACATTACTAAAGGGACAGGGAACAAGTGATATGAAATTTATTTAAATTAATTACTAATCATAAATTTTAATAAAATAGAATATACTACAAATAATTTAGATTATTTACAAGATTATGGTGGTGTTTAGAACAACTTTCAGTTACAGCTTATAGCTTTCAGTTGCAGCTAGAGTGTTTGGAACATCCAGCTTTCAGCAGAATTTCCCTACCAAATATAGTCAAAATAGAGAAGTTGTTTAAGTTGCTACAACCCAGCTTTCAGCTGCAGCTTACAGCTTATCTAATTTATTGGACTATTTTGTCCTTTAAATATTTTTATAATTCTCAAAAAATTATTAATTTTAAAATTGATATTTTTATTAGTTATAAATTTAATTATAATTATATTTTAATATATTAGTTAGTAATTTAATAAAAATGATTTTATATTTATTATTTATAAATTCTTCATGTTTAAAGAAATAATTATTATTAAAATTAAATATAAATTAATTAATATAGTGGTTATGAAAATTTCAAATTTCAAATTAATATTTTTCTATTTTCATTTAATAATTATTATTTATTAGCTACGTAATCTTTAAAATTCTATAAAAATATCATTACTATGAATATATGCAAATAAGTAATACTTAAAATATAATAGTATGATATGTTTATGCTAATATGATATATTATGAATTTATATAATATAAAAATTAATTTAATTTCATATTTTAAAATGCCGAAATCGAAATTATAATGCAAAATTTTGTTAAATTTTATTTATTTATTATAAATTATAATTATTTAATAACCTTGAGGGTAAGACGAATATTTTATTTAAAAATTAAAATAAGCTACTGATATCAGCAGTTTTCCAAATACTGGTTTCTCCACTTTCAGCAGCTTTCAACACTTATTTCCAAACACCTATAAATTCTCAAATCAGCAGCTTTCAGCCGTTTTCAGCAGCTTTCAACACTTATCAATAAGCTTCAGCTACCAAACACCCACTATATAATATAAATATTAATATTAACGATATAATATTAATGAAAATTATATATATTACGATCTATTAATAGAGATGTATCTATTAATAGAGATGGATATATAATAGATGATTAAAAATATAATTTTTATTATTAACAATTATTATTAAAGAATATAAAATCTAGGCCTTTGATCTAGTGGATTGGACAGTCTTATTTTTTTATTCAATTAAAGTATATTTCTGTTGCATTTAAAGCTAATTAAGTAATACTCCCTCCGTCCCGCTTGACTTATCTTGTTTTCCTTGTTGGGTTGTCCCACTTGATTTGTCCTGTTTTCTAAAATGAAAAATAATTACTACACTAACTCCCTTTTTTTTTTGTGGGGCCTACATCTCTACACACAACCAACCACTCATCGTAATCTCAGTGTCGAAAAGAAACAAGACAAGTCAAGCGGGACGGAGGGATTATTACATTTAATTATAGATATTCAAATCGCAATCTATATATTTGATTTTCGATGAAATTATTTCTCATATTTCTCTACACATTAACAACCGCTTAGACTGCACTTTCAGTTGATTTGGACAACACTTTGAAAAGATAAGGGATGCACTTTGAATTATTGTGGAATGCACTTTGAATTGATTTGGACTGCACTTTGAATATTTTTATGATATGCACTTCAAATTAAAATGAATTGCACTTCAAATTATTATAGAATGCACTAGATTTCCTCCAAATCCTCAACCACTGCTTTCAACGTTTTTTAATGTCCCCTATCATGACCTCCTTCTAATGTATATTCAAAGTTATATATACTGTCCTACAGTCGAACCAAACTTACCTCCAATCATCTTGCAGTAATTCAGATACGATTAAATAAAAAACATGAATTTTATTTACAAAGTTAACACTACGTAAATCCACCCTCCAATTCCAATACTGCCCCGAATCCACAGATCCGATACGTAATATATATATTCTGTGCTAATGACGGAAGATTTTTTCTTTGTCTTTGGAAGATTTTTTTCTTGGAAGATTTTTTTTTGTTCCTTCCATCCTTCACGTATCTGAGACAAATAACTGAACTCAAGTTTTTCCAATATATCCCTTAGGGTTGTTAGTTCCATCCTATCAGTGTTATGAACTTCCTTTATAACTGAAATCCCTTGCAAGAAATTTTTTGTGAAGAGTTCTAAGACTATCTCTAGAAGCAACCACTCCAACCAGCCAACCAACTAACCATTATATATTTTTTTTATTATTTTCTCTCGCTTTCACATCACTATAATAATCTGAACTTAACCACAATATTTTTTATGATTTATCAACGACCAATCCAACCACTACATTATTTACCATTATTTTTGTGGTACTCTCTTAAACAAAAACTAAATTTACCCACTTTTTTTGAAGGAATAGAATTATACATGCCTCTTTCGTGTGTTGTAGTAGCTATGATTATTGCTCCCGTTTAGATCTTCGATATGTGTTCCGACCCTTTTTTTCCTCCGCGTGGTTAGAGAACGAAGAAAAATAAATATTATCTCTCTCTTACTCGCGCATTTGGATTTGTGAGTGTGTGTACGTATATAAGACATAATACTAATATATATAGGCTTAAAAAATTTATATTATATTAATATTTATAACCCATTAATTTAATTATACTTCGAATGGGCTTTCACATCAATTGACCCATTATATAATAAATTAGTCTACTGGACTATTTTTATTTATTAATTAATTGATCCAACCAAGTAAAACTAGATAAATAATATTATTAAATAATGCAAAATACATTAATCTATTAGCAATGACTGTTGAGAGACAATAAATAACTAACAACTAATTGGGTTAGACTCGGGATCCAATACAAGAAATAAAGTCGGATCCAAAAAATAAACACGGGATTCATTCCACTAGAGAATCCGTGGTGACTTACCCCTTTATTACAATTTGTGCGGTTTAGACTTAGTCGATCCCCATATTTAAGTTAGAAATATCCGTTAATTAATTAAGCTCACCGACGACTTAAATTAATTACATCTTATTACATTCTTGAGTAGTACCACTCGACCTCATTAACACAACCGAACTTAATCAACCGGTCGGATTTAGTGTGCTAATCCTTACGAGTTTCTCGGGGAATATTATCAACCTATTTTACAAGGATACGGTTGCAAGATACGAACAACCAACTTTGAGCCACAAATGACTACTTACACTCAAGATACATAGATCCATCGCGATGACGTTCACCATAGTAGGTCAACGTAATAGATAGTCAAATGCACTTCAGCGAAGTCTTACCAAGCTTAGGACCAGCTAAATCACCGATATCTTGGTTCTCCACTAGTGAGTCTCCACTAAGGTCAGTCACGAGACCACATCTCACCATGATCCATCAATACACCACTTTCAATGTACCAGTATAGACAAGCAGCCAAGACTAGCCACTCCTTATCTAAACTGCAGCTTAAACCGACAACTTATCCTAAAGTTGTCTCAGCTGTGATAACTGTTTATGCCTTGTTAGTTCAACCAATTGTGTAGTCTTTTGTGATCTAGAACACACTACACAATCTAACTTATATACAAGATAAATGATTACATGTGCAAATATATATAAATATATCAGATAGGAGAATAAAATAGTGGAAAGGAAAAATACATTGTATACAAGCATAAAATTGGCTTCCAATATACAATATCCCAACATTTTTATAGTACATACCAATTGTACCCAACTTTTCGATTTTGCCCTCCTTTTTTTTTTTTTTTCGTTCAGTACTCTTACACAAACTGGTTTTGTGCCAGTTTGTGAATTCTAGAGGAAATCAAACAGCAAACGGTCAAAAAGGAGAAAAGTTCCAGTCGTAAGAATGAAGTCTCTGTAGATTCCGATCAACTTGTAATTGACAAGACAAGTCCCGATAAATCGGAAAAAGTCTCGGTTGTAAAAACAAAGTCCTTGTCTATTTTGGTCAACTTTTAATTGACCAGACAAGTCCCGATAAATAGCAAAAAGTCCCAGTCAACTTTATAATTGAAATATAGTGAGAAGTCTCGTCGGTCCCCTATTAGTCCTAGTCAACATTTAAATTAAAAGGTCTTGATATAATATAAGTCCCGGTCGATGACAATGACCACAACAAGTACTTGGAGTAGGACCGCCCTGAGACTTGTATAAATGAAAAAAACCATCATTACCCATCTCCATTTATTTCTTGATCTTTGTTATTTTGAGAGAGAAAGTGATGACACCTTTCAACCGTAAACACCAACATTCGACCGGAACCACTCATTTTAGGCTGAAACCACCGACTTTCGACCGAGACTTCTAATGACGAGAGGTTAATAGTCCCGATCTATGCAATTATGATTTTTTCCATAATTTTCGTTTATTTTCCGGCAGTAATTATAAAATCTGGCAAAAACCACCGGCTTACCACCGAGCTTAAACGGGTCTTGATTTAAGTTTTTTGGCCAGTAAAATTAAGTCCCGTTGGTCTCTAAATTAAGTCATTGTCATGTGAGAGACTTGTATGTAACGATCGGGACTTAGATCCGTCAAAATCTCGATGGAAACTTGGCGTAAATGAAGTCCCCTGTCAAGATAAGGACTTGTGTTAACCGACCGAGACTCCGGTTGAAAACACGATGCCGCTAAACGTTTTCCACGAGAAGTCTCTCTCACGACCGGGACTTTTTTTAACCGACAAGGACTTCTACGAAAAAAACATGCTGGCAGATTTTTAGATCTACAGAATTTGCACTTGTATTTTAGGGCTCGAATTTTTGTTCTTGAATCTTTGTTTCTAAATTTTAGTTTTCGAATTTAGTTATTGAATTGAAGTTTTTGAATTTTATGGATGTGAGATTTGACAAAATGACGACTTCTTGAACATGATTTAACTACCACAAGAAGTTCATCTAGTGACTAAGGTTTTTATTAATCGACATGGACGCCATCCGCCGTCGCATCACCTCCATCAGACACATCAACCTCCCTCAATAGGTACCTAGAGGGTCATCCTTCAATATGTTAGTTTCATTTCGGGTTGATCCGATCTTTTCGATGCAACAGCTGAAGGAATAATAGGGTTCTGAATAAGGCTACCTTCCTCCTTGTGTGTTGTCGTGGCTCCGATTGTTGCTCCTGTGTCAGATCTTCTGATCTGTGTCCCGGCCTTTTTCTCCCTCTGGGTGGTCAGAGATCTGAAGAAAATAAATTTATTCTCTCTCTAAACTCACGCCACTCTCGATTTTTATGAATCAATTGTGTGAGTTTCTGAACAGAATACTAATATATATAGGCTTCAAAAACCTATATAATATTAATATATTTGTAGCCCATTAATTTAATTATAATCCAATGGGCTTCTATTAAATCAGCCCATAATATAATTAATTAATTTATTGGGCTACTAATATTTATCAATTAATTCCAAATAAATAACATTATTAAATAATGTAAAATACATTAATCCATTAATAATGAATTCTGAGAGATAATAAATTACTAGGCAACTAATTGGGCCAGATCAGGGATCCAATACAAGAAATAAAGTTGGGCCTCCAATTAATTAATTATCCATGCTCAACTTCGAGCAAAATTAATTAATTAACACAGATTCATTCCACTAGAGAATCCGTGCTGACTTACCCCTTTATCCCAATTTGAGCAAGGGCTTGTATTTTAGACTTAATCGATCTCCGTATTTAAGATAGAAATATCCGTTAATTAATTAAGCTTACTTGGATCGCTTAAATTAATTAACATCTTATATTCTCGAGTAGTACCACTCGACCTTATTAACACACCGAACTTAATCAACCGGCCGGGTTTAGTGTGCTAATCCTTTCGAGTTCCTCGGGGGATATTATCAACCCATTTTACTAGGATACGGATGCAAGATACGAGACAACCAGCTGAGCCACAAATAACTACTAACACCCAAGATACGTAGATCCGGTCCGCTCATTGGACGTTCACCATAGTAGGTCAAAGTGATAGATAGCCAAATGCACTCAATGAAGTCTTACCAAGCTTAAGACTAGCTAAGTCACCGAGATCTTGGTTCTCCACTAAGGTCGGTTAGGAGAACACATCTCACCGTGATCCGTCAATACACCACCTTAAGTGTACCAAGTAAAGACAAGCGACCTAAGACAAGCCACTTCTTATCTAAACTCACGACTTAAACCGACAACTTATCCTTAAGTTGTCTCAATTACGTGATAACTGTTTATATCTTGTAAGTTCAACCAATTTGTGTTGTCTTCGTGATTCCCGACACAACACACAAATCTAACTTTTATACAAGATAAAGGATAACATGTGCAAAAATACATATTTTATCAGATAGGAGAATAAAACAGTGGTAAGGATAAAAACACATTGTATACAAGCATAAAAAGTGCTTCCAGTATACAAAATCCCAACAATTCTCCCACTTATACTAAACCAAACTTTTAGTATACAATGTGTCAGTTCTAGGTACAAACTAGTACCCTGTTATCTATCCTATCTATCACGACATCTTCTCCCACTTATACAAAAGTTTCTGTAGTCCTAAGTGGGGGGCATCTCTACCATCCCAAAGCCACAAACATGCTTCTCGTAAGCCGGGAGTGGTAAGCTCTTCGTGAAAGGATAAGCTAGGTTTACTTCGGTTCCAATTTTGTCAATCACCACGTCACCTCGATTTACGAATACTCGTATAATGTGGTACTTCATGTCTATGTGTTTAGACGCCTTGTGAGATCTAGGTTCCTTTGAATTTGCCATTTGCACCCGAGTTATCACAATAAATTGTGACAGCTTAGGCAAGTTCGAACAATATCAAGATCCTCGGAGGAAATTCTTGAGCCAAACCGCCTCTTTCGAAGCTTAAAGAGCGACCACATACTCTGCTTCCATGGTTGAGTCCGCAATGCATTTCTGCTTTGCACTCCTCCATGAGATGGCTCCACCTCCCAAGGTAAACACATAACCCGAGGTAGACTTCTACTCGTCTCTGTCAGCCTAGAAATCCGATTCTGTATAACCCAAAGACACTAGACTGTCTCGACTGGGTAAACAAGCCTATAATCTCTAGTCCGTTTAAGGTACTTGAGAATATGCTTGACCGCAGATCAGATGTTCCTTTCGGGGTTAGGCCGATATCTTGAGACCATGCCTACAGGATATGAGATATCTTCTCTCGTACAAAGCATCGCATACATGAGGCTACCGGCGTGGAAGCATATGGTACTAGCCTCATACTTTCTATCTCTTCGGGCGTTTTTAGGGCACTTGATTCTTGGATAGAAAAATGCCATGTCTGAAAGGTACTGAACCTATCTTGGCATTTTGCATGCTAAAACGAGCAATAACAGTGTCAATGTAGGACACTTGTGACAAGGTTAACATCCTTCTTCTGGCGATCTCGAATAACATTGATCCCAAGGATGTAAGCGGCTTCACCTAAGTCCTTCATTTGAAACTGCTTCCGGATAACCACGTCTTTACGTCTGATAACACTTCAACATTATTGCTAATGAGAAGGATGTCATCTACGTAAAATGCAAGAAACACCACTGATCTGTTAACACAAATACGTTACACACACCTCGTTAGGACAGGATACAAATCCATAGGATTTGACTACCTCGTCAGCACGCCGGTGCCATAACCGGGAATCTTGCTTAAGTCCATGAATAGACTTCTTAAGCTTCCAAACTAGATGCTCTTCGCCCTCCTTCACATAACCATCTGGCACGTTTCATGTAGATGTCCCTACCTTTTTCAAGGTGACCGTTTAGGAATACGGTTTTGACATACATTTGCCAGATCTCTGGTTTCATGTGAGCTGATATGGCAAGGAGAATCCAAATGGACTTGATCATTGCTATAGGCGAGAAGGTCTCTTCGTAATCGATACCTTCTTTCGGGTAAAACCCTTCGCCACTAGCATGGCCTTAAACGCCATGATCTCTCCATACGGTCCTCTCTCTTTCTCTTGTATACCCACTTACTACCAATAGCATTGCGGCCCTCGGGTAGTTCGGTGATCTCGTATACATCCATATCGGTTATGGACTCAAATTCGAGTCCATGGTGATTCTCCATGAATCTGCATCTACATCTCCCACTTGCTTCGTTGTAAGTCCAGGGATCCACGGTATCTTGTTCATCTACCGAGAGATAATTAAACGTCTCCCTAGTGAACATATACCGATCAGTGTAAATATCACCCTCCCACTCACGTCGAATAGTGTCGGGAGACGTGTTAGCAGTTGTGCGAGTTACTCGTGGAGTACTATCTTCTGCACAACCGGCCGTTCAAGTGGAACTCGACCACCTTGTAATTCCTCAAGGATGATGTCGACTCGAGATTTATGGTTACTAATGTAATCCTCTTCTAAGAACCGAGCGTTAGGGCTAACAACGATCTTCCCGTTCTTTAGGATCATAAAAGTATCCACCCTTCGTTTCCTTCGGATGCCTTATGAACAACATCACTTCGAACGTGATTCCAATTTGTCGGCACCGCATATTCAGCACATAAGCGGGATAACCCCAAATCCTTAAGTGGTGCATACTGGGTTTGTGCCCGCTCCACAACTCGAAAGGAATCTTTTGTACCGACTTGGAATGCACACGGTTCGGCAAGTATCTTTGCGTCTCTAGGGCATATCCCCAGAGGAAACGGCAAAGTGCATAACTCATCATCGACCGAACCATCTCTAAGAGACTTCGGTTCCTTCTCTCCGACACACCATTCTGCGAGGCGTGCCCGGTCTTTGTCGGTACGGGATGTAATCCCACATTCTCGTCAAGTAGTCCTTGAACTCGTTGGATAGGTATTCCCTACCACGATTAGATCGCAGATGTTTTGATTTCTTTACCTAGCTTCTTCTCCACTTCCGCCTTGAATTCCTTAAAGGTTTCAAAGCAATCCAACTTGTGGCGAAGAAGGTAAACATATCCATACCTCGAGTAATCGTCACTAAATTTGACGAAGTACTCATACCCTCCACGAGCTTGTGTAGACATAGGCCCACACAAGTCGAATGTATCAAACTTAATACTTCGTGGCTCTATAACGCTTAGCCTTGAAAGGCCTAGTCATCATCTTTCCTTCCAAACGGGTTTCGCAAGTTGGAAATGGTTCAATCTTGGAGAGACTCCAATAATCCATATTCCACCAACCTCGAGTCTGTTAAGATTGATATGACCTAGTCTTAAGTGCCACGAGATAAGTTTGGTTTACCTCGAAGATTCTTTCCTCTTCTTAGGATTTGATGATGAGGAAGCAACATTAACGAATTACGCGGATTACAAGTAATAGTATATAAAGATCCGTTTAATAGCCCAACAGATGAAATCATCGTCTTTCATGATAGAAACTTCACTATCAAAACTTGATTTATAACCATCCATGATGTAGAGTTTTTGAAACAGAATTATGTTTCGCCTAAACTCGGGCACATATAAAACATCTTTAAGTACTAAAACGAACTATCAAAAGATAGATGTAGATCTCCAATGGCAATTGCGGGAACTCTCGATCCATTGCCCATTGAGACTACCACCTCACCATCGCTCAATTGCCTTTTACGCAAGAAACCTTGCAAGGTGTAACAAACATGATCGGTTGCCCCCCAATCCACTACCCATTCATGGGTAGAAGAGGAAACCGAACGGTTTCGATTACAAGAGCGACTCGCGTCTCTTTCTATTTTGCCTTGACATCCGGATTATAATTCTTCCAGTGTCCTTTCTTACCATTCTTGAAGAACCTTCCTTTCTCCTTTGACATTTTGCATGTCGCCGGTAGGACCGTCTTCTTACTCCCAGCTGCTCTTCTTGAAATGTCCACCCTTCTCGTTCTTTTCGGTTTCCGCATTTCGGAGGATTCCTTGAACTACTAAGGATATTCAAGACTTGAGCACTCTTGCCCTGTTCTATAACTTCTTTGACCGCTACCAAAGATTTGAGTAACATACTCATAAGTAAACTCGTTCTTAGACATGGCGGTCCTAAAAAGGTTCATATAGGACCTTTGCGAGCTTTTATTGGGAGAGGTAAGATATCTCTTCCACTTTATAAAATTATTTTAAAATTGTTAAACCCGTTAGGGTTTGGTTGGTGAGACTGTTTAGGAACTCGAAAAATAAAACATTCGAACAGACATATCTGAAAAATTTAAATTAAAAGCACGTATAAAATTAATATTTGCACATAATTCGTAATTAACAATCATTGTAACCTTTTGAAAAACCAATGACGTTAAATACTCGAATAGCCACTAAAGATCACACTCGCAAGCCACTCCGGGTGGACGTTTACTCGTGTACCCCTAGACCAAGCTATATACCTAGCTCTTTAATTTCAATCCACGCCTAGGTTCTTAAGACGAATGGAATTAATAATCCGATATCTCTGGACCATGTCACTATTAAAACGCGGAAGGGACTTCTCGGGGAAGTTGTACTGCGGTGACATCTAAGCTTTGACCATTAATTTGACCGAATTAACATCAAATTCTCGAAATTGGCATACTTACGCGAACCATACCGCTTTCAAGTTGATTTAATTAGCCATCTTATTTAATTATTATCTGCTAGAGTGAGTACTCGTGTTTACTAGGCACGCAAGCCACTCAGGTGGACGTTTACGGCTTCGCTCCCACTACTCAATAATAATTAAATATTATATTAGAAAACCCATCTCACAAAACTCGTGGTTCAAAAAATACAAGCAAGCCACTCAGGTGGACGTTTACTCATATAATTGTTCCACTTTTGTGTAGGGTCCAATTAATGGAGTTCCAATTAAGTGTTTAATATCCAAATTAATGGAATCTAATTAAACATTTAATTTAAATTGCTTAGTCTTTTTATTCAAAAGGTTTGTAACGAATTATGCAATATCACATAATTCCTAAAGCATGCAATTTCTAAGCGCATATAATAAAACGTGCTCGCGAAAATAAAACATGCTTTAGCAACGACATAAATCCTATTTACATGCTTTTCTAGGCGCAATTAATCACATAATCGCATGCTAAAGCATAATTAAAAATAAATACGCAAATAGGAAATTTAAAATCGTTATCGGACTTTAAAACACGTAATTCCTAACTATTACATTGCCCGATCAAAATACAGATCTTCGAAATCTTGAAAATCTTCGAATCTGGAAAGCTGCGTCGAAAACGCATCGAGCCAGTCGTCGCCACGTGGCGGTGCACGTGGCGGCATACGCGAGCGCCCAATCGGCGAAGGGCCGACGTGGCGCGCCACGCGTCCCCGCGCCACATCGCGTCTTCTTCAACAAAAATCACGCCGGAAAAGCGCGCCGCCGCCGCCGCGGCACCTGGCCCGTCGTCGGCAGTTGCCCGCCTCCCGACCCGCGCCGCCACCTCCCGACCAGCGCCGCCGCAAACAGCGGCTGCGGCTGCCTGGAATGGCGGCAGGTGATGGCGGCCAGCGACGCCGCGACGCAGCAGACAGCGCGCCGCGCCCTTCCCGGCCAAGCCCGGAGTTCCGCCACCGTCCTCGCCACCCCTGACTTCCTCCGGGCGTCCGAACGTGCGAAACGCGGCGAGCGATTTCGGCCACGGCGACGGAATTGCGCAATAAATCGCGCCTCGCCGCCGCCCGCCCGCCTTCGCCGCCTTAATTCTTCGTTCCGAGCCGCGATTCGATCAATTGAAAGAGGGGAAACGTGGTTGGGAACACTCACGACCACCGGGTAACGGATTCGGCCGAGATTAGTTCCTCAATTTCCCCGAATTTCAAACGATTCGCAGAACGAATTCATAACGAGCGACCTACTTCGGACGTCAATTCCGGTCGCATCCGGGATCGGATGATCCCATACGACCTATCAACGCGAATCTCGTAACACGAGGATTCCATAGGTCCAAGCCTATCGGAAATCCGACCCCGGAACCGCCGGGAATCGCCGCCGCAAAATGCGGCGGAACCCTAGAAAACTAGGGTTTCCTGACCAATTTGGGAATTTCTGGACAACACGACCACTTCTCCTTTCCGACGCTATTTCGGACAAACCAGAAATCGGAATGGGTCGTGTGACCTATCCAGACGAAGCTAACGAGAAGACGAACAAACGTATCCGAACGGATCGGAAGGATACTGTAGCACGCGCCCTCACGCGCTGTCGCAAGTCGGCGGTCGTGTTCTGCCAGAAACTAGGTTTTCGCCCTTCCGCTCCGTCGCGCCTCGATTTTCGTGCCAATCGGACCAATTACAGTACAACAAACAGTACAATCACATAGCACATTGATCCTATCAACTACTCGTGGATTTTCTCACGAGAAAAACATTACATCGGGTCAAAACAATGGCTCGCAGTAGCGCCCAAACACGAAAATAAGCCCGATAACGACGGAATAAAAACTAATTATGCAACAATCGAGCCTAAACCTCGGCTCTGATACCAATGAAGGAATAATAGGGTTTACTAAGTAAGGCTACCTTCCTCCTTGTGTGTTGTCGTGGCTCCGATTGTTGCTCCCGTGTCGATCTTACGATCCGTGTCGGCTACTTTCTCCCTACGGGTGGTCGAGAGATCTGAAGAAAATAAATTTATTCTCTCTCTAAACTCACGCCACTCTCAATTTTTATGAATCAATTGTGTGAGTTTACGAACGAATCCTAATATATATAGGCTTCAAAACCCTATATAATATTAATATATTTGTAGCCCATTAATTTAATTATAATCCGAATGGGCTTCTATTAAATCGGCCCATAATATAATTAATTAATTTATTGGGCTACTAATATTATCAATTAATTGGCCCAGCCAATTAATTCCAGAATAAATAACATTATTAAATAATGTAAAATACATTAATTCATTAATAATGAATTCCGAGAGATAATAAATTACTAGGCAATTAATTGGGCCGATCAGGGATCCAATACAAGAAATAAAGTTGGGCCTCCAATTAATTAATTATCCATGCTCAAAGCCTCAGAGCAAAATTAATTAATTAACATGCATTCATTCCACTAGAGAATCCGTGCCGACTTACCCCTTTATCCCCGATTTGAGCAAGGGCTTGTATTTTAGACTTAATCGATCTCCGTATTTAAGATAGAAATATCCGTTAATTAATTAAGCTTCTTGTTGCTTAAATTAATTAACATCTTATATTCCCGAGTAGTACCACTCGACCTTATTAACACACCTAGAACTTAATCAACCGGCCCGGGTTTAGTGCTAATCCTTTCGGAGTTCCTCGGGGGATATTATCAACCCATTTTACTAGGATACGGATGCAAGATACGAGACAACCAGCTGAGCCACAAATAACTACTAACACCCAAGATACGTAGATCCGTTCGCTCATTGGACGTTCACCATAGTAGGTCAAAGTGATAGATAGCCAAATGCACTCAGTGAAGTCTTACCAAGCTTAAGACTAGCTAAGTCACTGAGATCTTGGTTCTCCACTAAGGTCGGTTAGGAGAACACATCTCACCGTGATCCGTCAATACACCACCTTAAGTGTACCAGGTAAAGACAAGCAACTAAGACAAGCCACTTCTTATCTAAGCTGCAGAATTAAACCGACAACTTATCCTTAAGTTGTCTCATTTATGATAACTGTTTATATCTTGTAAGTTCAACCAATTTGTGTTGTCTTCCGTGATACCCGACACACCACACAAATCTAACTTTTTATACAAGATAAAGGATAACATGTGCAAATATACATATTTATCGAGATAGGAGAATAAAAAACAGGTGGTAAGGATAAAAACACATTGTATACAAGCATAAAAGTGCTTCCAAAGTATACAAAATCCCAAACAACGGCTCCTAGGTATAAAAATTAGATTAAATATTGATTGTTATCACTGCACCTAAATAATTTATGTTATCACGATTGAATGATAGTTCCTCCAATTATTTGACTGCCTCCCCATCAAAGTATGTGTCAAATAACAACGTTTGATAACTCTACTAAGAGTTGTACTTGGACGTAGAGCACGTATTACCTGGTTTTGAGGTGTACTTGCGGATGTAGAGCCTCGTATTCGGATTTTGTATCGCAATTTGATTTATTATATTTGATTTTACTTTCTTTTTGAAAAATGAGTTTGTTTTGTAGAAAATATGTTTTAACTTGTTTCAATTTGTCCATCTTGATTTCATTAATTTATCAAATTGAATTTAAATTGCTCCTAAATTAGTATCACTCGGTTATAGTCTTTAATATGGATGATTATATGCGTATTACAATTGAATACAACTTGTTCGAAATCAATTTTAAGAGGAGATGGGGTCTTGATCGCGTGATGTAGGACTCTAAACCCCCGTGACCGTGGATTCCCACCAGAACTTGATCAACCGCGAGAGGATTTGCGGAGCATGTTCAGAATTTGGAGCCCCTGGGACTTGAACGAGTTTGACAGGGACTTGATCGTCCTTGACTGGAACTTTGACAAAGACTTCAAAAAAGTTCCAATGGATAGAGACTTCTAAAAAGTACATAAAGTAAATAGGGACTTCATAAATGAGATAGAGACTTAAACCGCATATAAGTAATTCGATTTTTCATAAAAAGTAGACGAGACTTAAACTATATGGGCTTGATCAAAAATAAACAGGACTTCATCTAAAATGGCAGGGACTTCATCTACAAATGCTACAATCATCTAAAGCCACAACTTTTAGAACTCGCCCCGTAGGCCCCTCGAACACTTTTGCCTTATATACCCCGTCTCCTTAGATATGTTGAATTCTCGCACGTGAGACTGTTACATGAAGAACGCCCGGCCTCAGAGGGTCGTTGACTATGCCTCGGCCTTTCTGGTTTCGTATGTCAATAATTGGTGGTATCATGACCATGTAGGTTATACATGGGCATCCCTCCACTTCTTTTGAGTAAAGGTAGCAGGATAAAGAGCACCAACATGCCATCGCTCTCCAAGTTGATGTTTTGGGTGTGTCGTCGAGGTAGTCCTAGTAAATTCAAGTTGCAACTATGAAACAATTCAATATAAATGATCTTGCAAATTTTTTTCAAACCCTCCTGAAATATTTAAATTATTAGTGCGCCATTGCCTAAGAACAACGCGTACGTGTGAACCGCAGAATACCATCGAGTTGCGTCCAGCGGCATTGAACACACACCTGTAGTTGGATCTTCAACAATATTTCTCCACCGCAATGCAGCTTTGAATTTGTGTTCATTAATGGCCCTTTGTGTGCATGCCCAGTGTGATTTGTATCTTAAGCGAGCATAGCTTCAACTCGCTCTACTTGCTTAACCCTTCTTTATCTCTGTTCAGTACTTTCTCTCGCGTTCATTTAACCATTGTTCGAGCATAATTTTGATTGCATCAATCGCAAGGAGACCAGACTCTTTAAGGGTAGCATGGGGTTTGGGCCCGAGGACTTGACGAGCGCTCACTAGGAACAACATGAATGATTCTGAGTGTTGGCTACCCAATTTTCAATTCTTTCATTAACCCATTGAAGCTTTATTTTAA